>CM060915.1:552930076-554180076 GCA_030737875.1 Allium sativum
GTTAGTATCAGAATTGCATCTCAGTACCGCGTATCATTCTCAAACTGATGGTCAGACAGAGGGGGTGAATCGAGTATTAGAAGATTTCTTGAGAGTTTGCATATTAGATTTTGGTGGATCATGGGATGACCATTTGCATCTAGTGGAGTTCGCATATAATAATAGTTATCAATCCAGTATTGGTATGGCTCCATTTGAAGCTTTGTACGGAAGACCGTGCAACTCACCGTCATGTTGGTTAGAAACCGGTGAGAAATTTGTGCTTGGGGCAGATGTGATAAGAGAAACCTCAGATAAGATCAAAGTTACCCGACATCGGATGAAGGCTGCCCAAGATAGGCAGATGAGTTATGCCAATAAGAGGAGAAGAGATTTAAAATTCTCCATTGGCGACTTGGTGTTTATCAAGATTTCTCCGTTAAAGAGCGTAATTCGATTCGGTAGGAGAGGCAAGTTAACACCAAGATTTGTTGGTCCATTCCCAGTTCTCGAAAAAGTTGGGAATTTGGCATATAAAGTTGAGTTGCCGGAAAAGATGGCGGGAGTTCATAACGTATTTCATGTTTCCCAGTTAAGGAAATTCGTGCACGACCCCGATGTGACTATTTCACCTGATCAGTTGGATGATATCGAAGTAGAACCCGAGGCGGTTGGGAACTGCAAGCCGATTTGTATTGTCGAGCACAATACGAAGAAACTTCGAAGGAAAGTGGTGAATCTAGTCAAGGTTCAGTGGGGCGAGGATGAGAATGACTGTACTTGGGAGACAGAGGAGAGCATTAGGAAGACGTATCCAAAACTCTTTGCCTAGTAAGATTTTAAATTTCGGTTTAGTCTTTCCGCATGTTAGGATAGGTTTGTTTTGTTTGTTTTGTGTGTTTGATTGTTTGTGAATGACTGATAGGCATATGGAACACCTTTGTATGTTTTTTGTTAAGGAATTTCAGGGGCGAAATTTCATAAGGGGAGAAGAGTGTAACAACCCGCATTCTACGCATCGGAGGATGGTAGAATATTTATTTCTTTTTCGTACGAGGTCGTATAGTCGTGTAACTTTGGGGTACAACTATTGGGGTCATTTCCCATGTCCACGATTTTTTCCGATTTTTAAATGACCATTTTGCCCCTAGTTGATCTTGTTTCAGCCTAACTTTTGATTGGTATGGAGTTTTGACCTGAAACCACTTCCATTAGATCCGGATGATGGTTTATCTTTCCATAGAGTGGTCACACTAGCCAAACGGACTCACCGTTTGGGAGATATGGCTGAAACAAGGATTAGAAGGTGAAAACAGCTTAACCGGGCCTAATTCGGGTGATTAGCAGCTAGGCCCATAACCCATTTCGAGATCAGGGTTATGGGGAGGTTGAAATCAGTTAGAAAACGATCTATTTTCATTTTCTCAGCCGCCTAAAACATTTCTCTAACCTTAGCCATGACCTCCACCTTCTAATTTCATCCCAAATCTCTCTCTAATCAAGGATTAAGCTAATCTACGTCAAATCAAGGCAAATCAACACCAAATCAGAGTTGGAGCTGTTGTGTTGCATAGAAATTCGACCCAAATCAGAGATAGTTTCAGATCTAAGTTTTATTTGTGGCTAAGGTTTGCATTGTTTTTCACTAATTACGACTAATTAGGGGTGATTAGTGTTAATTAGTGAAATTATAACTCCGAAAAATCTGGAAAAAATGTAAAACTCTAAAATATTATTTTAGGCATATGTTAGAAATTAGGGTTAATTTGGGTTAGTTTGGTTAAGTTTTGCTAATCCTATCATTAGATTTGCCTAAACATGCTTAAGGGGAAAATATGGGTTTTGGGTATGTTTGATCCGTTTTGACATGTCAAATTGTTGTTTTGGTGTTTATGGTCAATTCTATACGTTGCTATGACTGTATGGTATGCTTGGTGATTGTTTAGAAAAGTTAAAATGGTTGAAAATGCCGTCGTATGGCATAAAACAATCGTTGGAAAAGTTGTAGGAAATAGTGTAGGAAAAAGGGGATCGGATCCCCCTATGGGGTCGTGGAGCACCATCACGAACCGAACCGAACTACTTGCACAGGAAGAACCCGGCCTGGATGTTCTCCACGAAGAGGAATCACAAACTTAACTGACCAGGACATTGGAGCTCACGATCCGAACTGCTGAAGGAGGGATACCACGACCCGAACTGGTGGAGGAGCTCGACCCGACCCTGAGTGTAAGCCACGAATTGATCTGGATGGGGGAAGCCGACCCGACCCTGATGACCTTGCATAAGCCGAACTGGTGTCCCACGAACCAGACTGGATGTTGCCACGAGCCTGAGCCAGGGTGTGCCACGAGCCGAACCGAAGAGATACCCGAACCGAACCTATGTGATGATCACAAACCAAATGGAGATGGAAGCTGGAGAAGACCAAAACCCGAGATGCAAAGGTAGTCCAAATAGGAAGTAAAACTCAGGATCCAGTTGGGAACCAACGAGTTAACTTCATGAGTTGGGCTTTGCTGCAGGACGTGTGCTAAGGGGCTATCGACGTCCATAAATTTGATTCACCACCAAGACGGATGTTAGGCTACAGATCAGTGCAGTGGGGTAGTTATTACTCCATGGGGTAGAGTGATCGTAGCATGGCTATGAGCCAGTGCAGTGGAGTCGTCATGACTTCATGGGGTAGAGTGGACATAGCAAGGACTAGTGGCTATGGATCAGTGCAGTGGAGTCGCCATGGCTCCATGGGGCAGAGTGATCATAGAAAGCATTTGGGTGGTCAAAGCGGTGGATATTGTATGCTTTACGCACTGAGTGAGAGATGCGAGAATGGTTGCTATGCTTGGTTGTTTGACATCACTATGACATGCACCCCCCCACCCCCATATATTTACGCCATGTATTTGTGTCACCTTAGAGTATTGTACATCTAGTTGTGCTAACTCTTTGGTTGCAAGTCCAGGTTCATGTATGGTTTAGTATACCTACTATTGTTTTATTTTGCTGCTTATCGCTCATACCAGACTTTTGTCTGACCTAGGGTTTTATGTCTCTTCTTATTACTCTGGGTGCTCTTAAACGGGCAAACTAGAGATAGGTCAGGTAATTATGCACGAGTAGCGTAACCGGAGACGAGCAGGAGGCTTCTACACATGATATATATATATAATCTCCCTGTGTCGCTACTGGTCACTACTTTGGGCATTAGCAGTGAACCTTTCTTATTTTTCTTTGGAGACAGTTTTAAAAGTTGTAATAATGATGATGTGGAACATAAGCTGTATTTTGGATTTTCCGATGTTATGATGGTTTAGTTTTCAGCTTATGCACTGTCTCGCCTATTTTATGTCAAGTATGTTAATTATATTTTATTCCATGCATTATGAGACAGGTTCCTTGCTAGTTCAAATTTCTTTCTTTTCCCTTCTTTGACGACCGTCCCGTGCTGGTTGGATATCTGTACAACGCACTTTCTTTGGAAATGTCGGCTGGTGCGGGACGAGCCATCACAATAAATGTAAAATTGGCAAATCAGCAACCTTAACAAAACTATTTAAGTAAAAAGTACATTTTTACCAAATTATTTGTCCCTTTAGCAGTTCATATTATTACTCTGAAAAATCATAACTAGGTGATGCACAATTCGTTTACAATACAAAATTATAGGGAAAATAAAATAAAATAAAGTTGCCTTATCAACATTGCTTTTTCTATTTACTGTTTAACTATATGTTATAGATGGCACAACAAGAATTTATGAAAGTTTGTTGTTTCCATTCTTTACATGAAGCAGATATTTATATTACATGGCTCTTCCTGTAAACAAGCTTTGATGCAACTTGTCATGTAGTGATAAAGCTTTTGCGATAAATATTTTACACCAATGTTTTATCATGAATGCTATACTGCTATTCAGTTTTCATTATGTTTTACGTATAGGTAGGAATCAACATTGTAAAACATGACCGATTCTAATCAGCCAATGTTGCAGCCTGGGGCAATAAAACAAATACAAAAATTGATATATGGACAAGCACAAACAGTAAAATATTTCCAACATAAAGTGCATCATAATAGGGGACTCTCGATTAAACATAAATGTGTTTTAAATAGTTGAAAATTAAAATAGAAAAGATTTTGTTTATCAAATAACAAAAAAGAGTTATAAGAAATTTACCCAATAGTTGAAACCCAAGCTGTTGTAGTGCTACCCTCTTTCAGCTGCAATTCAATTTTGGAATATCGAATCCTATACGTGTTCTTCTTCTATTAATGAATTGTTTTGTTTGCTGTTCAATTTTTTTCCTCCTCTTGGCTTGCGCTTTCTTCGTCGCTACCTGCATTTTTCTTACTTATCGAAAATATGTGTACGGCATGAGCTCTTTGCTTTTTTTTAGCAGCGATTTTTTTTTTTGGGTGGGGGCTCTATTTTTGGGCCCTAGGTCATTGCCTAGTAGGCCTAGGGCTAGGGCCCGTACTGTATGCATCGCCTTGTCCCTGGTGCAGTTTCATTTATATGGATTAGGGCTGGCAATTAGAACCGAGAACTGAAATACTGAATCGAACCCGAACCGAACCCGATGGGTCTTGGGTTGGGTCTAGGTGATGAAAAATACAATAAAGACCCAATAAAACCCGATTCAAACTGATCCGACTGGAAAGACCCGACCTGAAAGCATTGAAATACATGTATTTTTAGTGGTACCACCCAACCAAACCTGACCCAACCCGAATCGAAGCTCGTGCTAGGTCAGGTCTGGGTCTACCGGGTCGGGTCTAATTGCCACCCCTAATATGGATAAAACATAGAAAAAGATTATACCATTTTATTGTAGCTCCATTTCACCACGTATCGATGTCCATGACCATGATGTTAATTAGCACATTTGCTTCCTTATTTTCCTGCCTAGAACTGTTATCTATTTCCTGCCTCATTACTATAATATTTATCAATTTAGCACACATGCTTTCACCTTTTTTTTTATTGAAACCCTCAACAACTTTTCCTTCGTTGCTTTCTTTCAAAGAAAAATCCCCAGCATCTACAATATATAATATCACCTCACTCATCAGCAGACTTGCTAACCATTACCCTCCATTGCTTGCCTCAACATCACACACTAACTAGAAAACCATCATATTGCGCAACATCTGAAATAAAGCTCCACCACCATCATATCCGGTCTACAACAATCACCACACCACCCTTATACACTACACCGATCTCCCTAGTCCAAAACACACAACATCCACAGTCATTTACCATCACCCAGACAATCACACTTTTTCAACCACATTCTCTTACAACCAAATACCACAACCCTGATGTGAGAACTCAAATGCGCTAACCATTATCCTCTACAACAAAACACCGACTACCCACTATTAGGTCATAGTCACCGGCCCCTCAGATGGTATAGGATAGTTCATCCCCTTCGAACTCGCCCGCAAGGGCCTCAACCTCGTCCTCGTAGGCCGCAACCCAACAAAACTCCAAGCCGTGTCGGATTTCATCAAGGAGAAACACCCAAAAATCGAACTCAAGACCGTGGTATTTGATTTGACCGGTGACAAAACTTCGAGTTGCGCGAAACTAAAAGAGGCCATAAAAGGGTTGCGGGTTGGCATACTAGTCAAGTACGCGGGTGCGATTTAGACGATTTTGATCTGATGCGAATTTGGATTGAAGAGCATATGTGAATTGGACGATTCTGATTTGATGCCAGAAGTAGATTACTAAAAGGAGTGTAATAGCAAGATCTGATGTAGTTTGGATTCAAAGAGAATAATGGAGTCCGGTTCAAAGAATTCACACGAATATGGCGAGAAGGAAAATGAAGCGATGTGTGATTGGTTAGAAGTTGCAGAGTGATATAATTATCTATTACCATTTGAAGTTTTAAAATTTAAGTAGAGGATGGAATTTTCCTGATGTTGGAGCCAAAAAAATTAATATGGCGGAACATTTTGAGATTTGATATGATAGTCTTAATTGCGTCTAATATTTTAATTTAATTAGATGTTAAAAGCCCGTTTTTACAAATGTAATTTTCTAACAGTTGTAAAACTGCAGTTGTAATATGGTCTTTTTGTTGTAGTGAAAGTTATATCTTCATCAGTGAGTTTTATGCTAAGCATGCATCCTCCTTAATGTTTTTGTAAGATCACAAGTTGCCTTTGTTTGTTCCTCGAACTATGATACTCCAGTTGCATTGGTGTGGATTCAGTAATGCGACATGAGTAATATTTTTGGACATATCCATTTGAATGATAGAGCTGACGTAAATCCTAATCATATACAAATTATCAGCTTTTGAATTCTATGTAAATTGAGAACAAATAATAATAAGGCTCGCTTAAATCTAAATTGTATTCATCCTTGTTATCATGCTATAGAAGTATTGTATTCAACTTGGACATTTTTTCATGACAAGTGAAGTAAATAAATGTAACTTTTTTGATAAATAATTTTTTACAAGATCTGGCAGTTATTTGAAGTGCACCATTGATGTCAATGCCAATTCTATCTCTAATCTCCAAGATATGGCTAACAAATTAACATGGATTTATGGATTCAAAGATCTAAAATAAATGACTGAAATATGAATATGAAAGATCAAAATGACATCAGTAAAAAAACAAGAAAATAAAGAATAAAATTATTTTAAAAATACAAATAGATGTCTGATGAAGTAGGACATTATTGTAAAATCTAATTAATAAATACTTATTTATACTCCCGAGTTTGGTTAGGAAGAGGGATAACCTCCCCTTTCCCTGTTGCTAAGTTAAAACATCAACTGTGCTACTGTATCCTTCTCATGTGTAGGTAGAGATTTTATCTCTATTTTGTTCATGTTCTCCAAAGTAAAAAAACATAGGGCATCAAAACTATATAAAAATCAAAGCACATGCTATAACGAATTTATCTAGCATGGTAATAAATATTGTCTAATTATATAATATTTATACTGTACAATTTTAGGGAATCATATAACAACTGTAATGTAACACGAAATTTCACATAATTTCTCCATAAAGTAACTTATAAAATGCATAAATCATAACAAGAGGATCAAGGTATACAAATCATATACTTTTTTCCTATAGAAGTTCTCTACGGATGGAGAGAGAAAATAAGAAAAGTAGAAAATATATCTTTTCATCTCTAGGCATCATGCATACGAGAATAGAATGAGTATAAGGCTACTCTCTTAATTATAATGTGCATGGAGCCCACTGCAAATTAAGTCACCTCATGAGTGGATAATTAGTTTGTCCTCGTTGAAGCAAATTAACTAGCCACAGTCAAAGTAAAATAAATAATATAAAATGTAGGTACCTATTAAAGTTGGTAGGAAGAAATTGTTGACTGAAAATCAGGAGTTGCGTTCTGTTATAAATTTGTTCACTTTACTCTAAATCACTATTTCAAATCTCGAAAATATTGCCTTTGATCTCCTCTGAGATCTCATTTTGGGCTCTTTTTTAAACGAAACAGCAAATATCACTGTAAATCTCCTTACGAATATATCGCTCGAGGTATTGCAATATCGAACGATATACCAACCGATACGAAATACTGGAATATCATCCGAGATCTTGGTTTTTTTGTTTAAGATTTAAATTTGTGCCTGAACCAGAACAATAGTTAAAAAACTCAAATCTACCCATGATAATCTCATGACATTTTACATTATGCATGTTAAATGACCATATTGCATTGTATGTTCATATATTTTCTACAATGCTTATGATTTTCAAATTCGTCTTCTTTACATATATGTTACCTATGAAATTATGTATTTAATGGTCTACTTATGATGTACTTTTTAATGTTTTATGTTTGACAATAATTCATTTTCATGGACCATATGTTTTAAGCACAAATCTATTTGCATTGTGTTATATTTATGTTTTAAGCATATTAAGATTTAGGGTATAAATGATCTTTCGTAAATTAATAATAATAAAGTGATTTTACAATTCAAGTTTAAGTTACTATGTTTTTAGTAACATCCATAAAAATCATTTTGTAAGAGTATCATTTTTTTAACATATCATGTACCTCGAGATTGTTCCGATAGGAACTTTCTGACTCGAGATAGAAACCCGAGACGAACCCCCGAGTTAGACTCATCTCGTTTGAGATCCCCCATCCCTGATATGAGATCAAGTCTCTAAAATATCTGAGACGAAACGCGACCGTAAAACGAGATTTAAAACCTTGCTTTGAATACTCCAAAAAAAAGTCTGCATGAGTTTTAGTTTAGCTGGGAAGGAGTTTATATAGTCACGGCTATTGAGAAAATAATGCAAAATAGTAATTTTCAAACAATTTAATCCCTATGAATAAGCATTGATTGGTTCTTTTATATTAGAATTGAATACCAAAATATCTTTGTATAAACAGAATTTCCTATGAGTAACATTATGTAAAGAATGATTCAACTCTAAAGCACTAAATTTGATTTGATTTTAAAGCATTTGCTTAGATTTTCCAACAATGCGACCCGCCTTCTTCCTTAATCCTTCTTGATTATCTCTCCATTTTTCTGTGAACTGAGTGCATTAAACGTTATAGAATGCATATTTCTAAGAAACATAATAGTATATGCATATTTAGTGAAAATAATTATATGTAAGTTTATATATCTAAGCGAAACAGTATCGTAAATTAGTGAAAACTTGACATGTATCTTCACTTATACAACCAAGAACTTCTAGCCCCAATGCACGTGAATACTTCAAATCAAGAATAGGATATGAATGAGGCTTAAGATTGTTATGCACTTGATCTACAAAAATTGAAAGACAAAGTCCTCGTGGTAACTCATTCCTATATGCAAAAAGAGGGAAGCGATCCCCACTTGCGATGGTTGTGGATTTTGACATTCTTACTTCACTTAGATAACTACAACAATGTAAATATTTCCCAAATAAAGTGTCATTCTTCTTCATGTGAATATGAGAACCTACCTTCCCTGATCTACTATCTTCTTGTGAAGATACAAGATACAAAAGCTTTTGTATATATGATATCGTTAAAGTACTCAACTCTAAGGCGAAAAGAAGCTACTATGTCATTGGTATAATGATCGTAAGCAAGCGATATGCATATTAGTTGTGGTTATTATATATATATATACATACATATCTTAGTCATATAGGCTTAGTGGTTGTGGTTATTATATATATATATATATATATATATATATATATATATTGGTGATTGGATAGTTCATGCAGTACCATTAGCAGATGCCCGCAGTATCATTAGCGGATGACCCTATGCGTCCAACAATATGATAGTGGATGATCGTCTATACCGCGATATCCTACCTTGAAGCAGGATGGGTATTATTTATGTGGCTAACGTCTATGGATGCAAGAAAACAGGTTGGAGGGATCCAACTGGATTCCTCAAAAATATTATTATTTGTTTGTTTCATATATATTATCATATATGATGTGTTAGAAAACCTATGACTTATAATTAGGTGTTTTGGATGTTTAAATATCACTGGACCTGAATTGTGATTTATAAAAATATCGTGAAAAATGGATTTTGAGATTTAAAAGGAAAATCAATTTTTCTAAAATCGAATTTGGATTTAGAATGGGCAAGGAAATATTAACTTGTTTTGAATAATAAAAACATGTATTGAATATATAAACGGTCTTTATAAATTAGATAATGCGGGAAGTGAAATTACAGCAGTATTTATAAATAAGATGGAATAATTCTCATTGGATAATGTGGGAAAACTGAAGTGAATTTATAAACGGTGTTTATAAATGAAATGGTGTAAAAAATATCATTTAGATGATTTGGGAAATGTAAATTCAGATTTGAATTTAAAAAGGAAAACTGAAATTTAGTTTCAAAGAGACAATGAAATCTATTCTGATGTTCAGAATGTATATAGAATTAAATAAATATGTATGGATTTATGATTTGAATTCGATTAGATCGAATTTATTTAGTAGAAAATATTTTCAAAAAATAGATTAGGATTGTATTAAATAGAAGTTTAAAATTTAAATATGAAAATAGATTCACTATATATATATATTCATATATAAATTATAATCAGTAAAATATTCTAGAATAGGAATTGGGTTTCAAATGGTTTTGAAATGGAAACTTGTTTTAAATTATAAAACAAGGAAGTTAAATTTATAAAGAACGTTTATAAATTAAGTGAGATAAATTATCATTAGATAATTTAGAAGTTTAAATTCAAGTATAAAATTAAAAATGAATTGGAAATTATTTCAAAAAGGGAACGACGGATTATATTCCAGAATTCGGAATATAAACTGGATTGAGAAAAATCCAATGGATTTATAATTAGAATTTGATTATATCGAATTTTATAAATAATTTATTTATAAAGGAATTTGGATTTTATTATAGAAGATTGAATTATAAATAAATTTACAACAAAGTATAAAATATTCGGCGATTAAGGATAATCAGAAATATTAAACTATATTTGTAAAACCAGTTTACATTTATATTAAAATAGTATAAGAATTAGATTAAAATTTATAATAAACGATGTTTAAAACATTTATATTTAAATATAATTAAAATGAACTTGCCACGACAGTTAATAAATTGGCGTTTTGAATTTCAACTGAGTATATAGAACTCAATTTAAGTCGTAATTCTTTGAAACAAGAATCGTCAGGACCGACTGAATAATAGTATTCTAATGGAAAATAATAATGGATTTCATCTTATAGATTTTGAGTTATGTCAAAATCAAATTTTCAGAAAAGCAGCGTAATAACCATTATAAAACCATAATAGTTTATACAAATAAATAAAAGGATTTTAAGTAAATAAAATTCGAATTTCTATTAGAAAATTCCAGACTTGAGATATAAAATAAATATGAACTCAAGTAGTGTAAGCGAACTGGTTTTTGAAACACAAATCAGATTTTTATTTATTAAATAGGATTAGCTAATTTGAAGAATAATTAATTAATCCAGTTTTGATACGAAATTGGGTTTTGTTAAGTGAACTGAACTGGTGAATTCAAATTCGAAATCGAATATGAAACTTGAATTGAAAATGGAATTTTATTGGTTAACAAGTAAATTAAAATATATTTGAATGTGATATGTTCAAATAAAAAGTGGGATAGGCAAAAGAGCTACTTAATGACTAAATTATCGAACTGAGATAAAAACAATTGGATAGAGTTGGAATAAATTAAAAATGGTTTGATATATGTTAACCAAGATTGGAATGAAGTGTATGAAGATTATAATTTAAGTGCCTGACATAAAGGTACAAATTTAAATTCCATATGAGATTTTATGCACCGAATCGTCAAGCTGCTTGGCTTTTTGATTTTCTTTTTGAATGGAAAGGGCATACAGAGGCGAGTTGAGGTTTGAGCTATTGACCAGTACAAAGGAAGTGCCGGTGAATTTTTCCGGAAATTTAAGGAGTTAGAAAATTTAACAAAAGTTAGATAACTAGAAATTTACTTATCAATTGTACATGAAATTTAATAAGCGAATATGTATAATGGAATTTTATAAGGAAGAAAGGGAAATTATAAATTAAATTCTGGAAGATTAGAAGGAGAAACGTATATACGTTTTAAAGTGAATGATGATTTAAAAGCAAACGATTTGCAGATTAAAATGATTGTGTTGATATGAAGTTAAGAAATGGAGTTGAGAAAATTAGAAACTGATTGGAGACTGGCTGAGTTAAATGGCTTCTTGAGTATCGATCTGATGTTGGTTTCAGACTTCGGGGTTGATACTTAGGAAATTGTTCCCTTACTAGTTTACAGTTAGAGACTAACAAATGGGGAAGAATAGTAATATGTAAATAAGAAAAGGAAATGTTTTCCGATGTTAAAAAGTGATATTTCCTGGAATACAGAAAATAAATAGTTATGATAGATGGAAATGTTTTTCCAAGAATCGTGAGAGGGTAAACGAGTTTAGAGAAGTATCCAGGTAAAGTTATTGAAGAGATATTGGGGCATGATAAATTTAAGTTAATAAAATATTAATTTAGGGTCCCAGTGATTGTTTGATGCTTTGAATGGATGTTTGTTTTTCCGCGATAGTTAAATAACCGACTATCAAAGTATTTTCCAATATTGTTGTCAATATGAAGAGACCGGTTGGATTATTATCTGAGAACCACTCCGTGTTGGCAGTAGCGTTGCGAATCAGATTATATGAAGATAATCGAAGACGGAGTAAAGTGCAAGGGGCTTTTTCTCTTAATCCTAGGTAGAAATTGCCTAAGATGAATTAATGGAAAGTGTGCCTTCGGTTTCATTTAATCCTAGAATGAAGTTGTATGGACAAATGTTTGACAGATTATTTCCAATGATCGCATATGTTGAACTGTATAAATATATATGGTGGCAGAGAATTTATTCTCTTAGCATAATATCCAGAATATATTTGTGCAAATCAATTAATGATTAAAGGATCTCTTAGCATAATATCTAGAATATATTTGTGCAAATCAACTAATGATTAAAGGATCTGAAATGTGGCATTCAAAGTGATTGTGCTATCAATGAATGGTGAGTAATTGTAGCCTCGGGCCTCAATAACCGGGAAATGACAAAAATCGGGCAGGCAACATGGCTAAGTGGGGTAGCTCCCAATTAGGGTGTATTATCACATGTCTAAAGAAAATTTATTTCCTTCTTTATTGTATTTGATGTTGTCCCATTCGGTTAATGATCCCAACCATTGTTGATAAACATTCGATACACTCAAGCGAAATGAGTGGTCGGTAATGTGTGGCTTGGTTGCAAGATGTTCTTGTTGAACCTAGTGTATTCCTCTCTAGAGATACACTATCGGAAGGTGGTTCCATACCTTGTCATAGTTGGAAATCCATAATCCAATAAGTGCTCGGGGTCTTGATTATATACTATGTGTATATAGCGTGAGATGTAAGCGTTCTACTAAATGATTATTTAGATGTGGTTGATAGACACTATTATAATATCATAAGAATTTTGATATAAAGATTATTTTGGGTTATCGTTTGGTAAAAGCCATCCATGTTTATGTGTGGATCGGTCTTACGACTATCACTTCTTTCAAAAGAATTTGAAAGCTAAATTAAGTGTTTTAGATTCTCATAAGGGGAAAACCCGTTCAGTGTTATACGGCGTGGTCTTATGAGATATCGTTTATTTTCTCAAACTATTTTAAATTGTTTACTCATACCAGTCCCATAACTGACCCAGAGTTTATTTTATTTTGTTTTTCCTAAACTCCTGGGTACCCAAATTTGTACAGGCAGTCAAGTAGTTCAGATGTTTACAAATACTTGGAGGAGCTTGGAGCAGGAGGCTTCAGCGTTATTTGGCTATTGTTATTTCCCGCTGTGTTGTAAGTATTGTAATTTGATAATGGTATGTATAGACAATAAAATTTTGTATTCCAAAATATGTTATATATATTATATTTTTATTTCGTTATGATGTGAGATTCTGTGTTGTTGTTTTTGTTCTTCTTATATCTTTTCCTTCTTTAACCCATAAAGATTCGTATTTTCATGCAATTTAGGTTGGATGTGAGTTGCATTCAGTCAGCTCAAATAGTACGGATTTGCAGGCCTTTACACTATCTATAACTTTCATTTTGTTCTTTCGTATATAAATACTACAACATTCCTCTCTGCACACAGCACATAATAATTATCCTGAAATAAATATAAAATAAATCTGCCTTCAATTTTCCTATATATCTGATCTCTTCTACCTCCTCACGACCTAACTGCGCCATCCATCACCATGATTAAACCTTCACTTGAAATCAGAATGTGATCAGAAATACCCCACTTATTATATATGCATTCTAGTTTACTATCAGTTTGATACCACTACCCATTACCTAACTTTGTTGTCGGAACTGGAGATGTCAGAGGTGAAGCAAGATCATAGCAGGGTTCAGGGGAAGCGGACAACGTCGACTGGTGGTGTTGTGTGGCAGCGACCGGAAGGCAACAGTGGTAGCTCCACTGTTAAGCAGCAGATTGGAGAAAAAAAAGAAAAAAATTCAAGGATGTTCGAACTATTCTTCCGAGTGGTGTACGGTACGGCTAGAGATGTGTTTGTAGGGTCTTCCGTAGACCTGTTAGACCACCTTAGAGGTGGCAATGGGGCAGTCAACATGGCTAAGGGTTGAGCTCTTTGCTGGAAAACATAAGCAGCAAGTTAATTTTTTTCGGATGGAGGGAGTATATGCAGGAAGAAAGAACGATGGGGATGGTTGTTTTTTGTTAGGCGGTGATAGGGGGTGTCGTTGGTGGTCGGTCGGTGATCGTTAGGGGGGAGAAAGGCAAAGAAGACTGGGTTTGAACAGATATTAACAGGAGGAAGCAACATATGTTTTCGAAGAAGAAAGTATAGGGGATAGTGTACGCGGGCTATTGTTACGTTGGGCCTGGGCCTTCCCGACTTTAAAAAAAAGCTTGTTTGATTATTCAGTTGGAGGTGATGAGTGGTTTAGATGATGTATTTAGCGTATTGGATGAGGGAGGAAGCATCGGTGTAGATGAATGAGAGCAGTACCAACATGAAGGAAATTTTAACGTGCACAAGTATGGTTTAAGAGGGTGATTAAGTTTTATAATATAAATAATTTAAGTTAATTTTTAATTTGAGAATAATTATAATGTGCATATTTATCCTGTACATTATCAGAATTGTGCTAAACAAGAGTCGTTAGGATTGTGGCGTTGAACATTACGCTATTGAGCTAGTTTGGTAGGATTCGAGGCTAGTTGGAATTTCGTTTAATTTTAAACGTACGTTTAAAATTAAATGAAACAACGCGTGAATCGACAATTGAAAACAAAGGTGAGTTAACTTGACATATTTCTGCAATTCTATAATGTGATTAATTCATATAATTAAATTTAATCATTGATAAGTATAAATTGGATGTTTGGATGCCTTGGATGTCTATTGTTGATTTAATGGTTGATGTTAATTATATTATCATCGTTTGTTATATTGGGTTGAAATTCTATATTGTTATGAAATATTATAACGAACTGCGATGCAGAGAAGAACAGGTTGAAGGAATCCAACATGATTCCTCAAATATTGTACATGTTGGTTGTTTTTATATTATTATATATGAACTGATTGAACCCTATTGATGTTAAAACATGTTTGGTTGTTGACCGTTGAATTGAAATTCAACATTGTTATGATTTGAATCGATAAACAGTATTGATTGAGGGATTGTCAGCAAATGGCCTAAAATCCACCTTTTTGTTCAAAAGTTGATATATCGTTAGGCGAATTAATGAAGTTAAGTTATAAAATTTATTTTATAACTAGAACAATATTTTTAATTAAATTTTATACGTTATAATGAAGTTTTAAAATAAGTCGATGTTTGTAAATGAGTTTTATTAAAATATTATGAATAATTATGTAATAAGAATTTGACATTATAATCAGCATATAAAGCTGTAATTAACCTACGGGTTAATATTTTGAAATAATTATATTTAAGTAAATGTTTAAGCAATATTATTAGATTAATTTTATTAATCTAATCGGAGGAGGTAATTGAAATCGATTAACGAATTTACAGATGGGTTTAAGTTGACTAAGTCAATCTTTGATCAAAATGGTTACTAATGAATATTTAGTAAGATTTTTAAAATGTAATTTGCCTTTTAATTACGATTTTTAAAGATTTTTATTATAGTTGGTTATTGTTAAATAATTTCAGAGGTGATCAACTGATATGGTTTAGTTAATGGAAATTAACTGCTTTTACTTTGATAAATAATGAAGTTAATTTTATTTAAGGTGATTTCTTCTTAAATGAAATTTATTTAAGAGGATAACCGAATATGTAATCCAATTGGTTAACTTTGAAAGAGATTTATGAGTGGATTAAATAATATAAACAAAGTTATTAAAAGAAGATTGAGCTAATCCGATAGGTATTGAATTAAACATTTTATTTAAAACTTGAATTGGAATAAAAGGGAAGGTTCCCCATAATATACAAGAAATTACTTATTGGTTTGGTTAAAGAAGTTGAAAATGGTTTTTGTTTATAAAGATTTTATTTTATTATATGATATAAAATGGTCTTGGGGAAAACATTTGGAAATATATAATTCCAACTGGAAGTGAATAATGAAGTTAAAACCGAAAGTTGATATTAAGTAAAAATGATTAGAATAGACCAAGATTTTTGGGAGTAATGATATGGTTTATAAAACCATATTTTGATTAAAGAAATAAGATTTGATTGGTATAATGGTTAAGATCGGTTTTTTGAGTTACAATCTTCTATCTATTCTGAGATAAGAACGTCATTGATTAAGGTCTAAGAGGTAAGTAAAATATCCTAACTTGGACGACTTCACTTTTATTGAAGAATAGTAGTAATTTGTGATTTGAAGGAATTGTGAAATTATTTATTATTTCCATACGAGGATATTGCAACAATAGTTGCGAGATTTTGAAATATAAATAATATT
Source organism: Allium sativum (assembly GCA_030737875.1). Lineage (NCBI taxonomy): Eukaryota > Viridiplantae > Streptophyta > Magnoliopsida > Asparagales > Amaryllidaceae > Allium > Allium sativum. Next base: position 552,946,581 of record CM060915.1, read on the forward strand.
GCAACGTTAGTTGCAAGATTTTAAGAAATGTAAATAAATCTGTTTGTTTATATGTAAATAAATTAATGTTGTTTGATCCATATAAGAAATGGTAATTGATTTTATACCATTGACTTAGTAATATATATATCGATATTTTCCAAAGTAAAGGAAAAATAAGACATATTTGAATATTAAATAATATTTATAAGATTAAGGAAATGGAAAGAGTTTTGGAAAATGTGGTGATATTTTCGAAGTAAAGAAAATAAACGGGAGATTGGCGAATATGTTTATTCTTAAGAGTAAAGAATATAGTTTATCGAGGTAAGTAAATGAAATCACTACAACAAAAGTACTATATTACAACTGTACTTTTACAACTATCACAAAATCCCAGTTGTAATAAACGTTTTTTGCAGTTTTTTCTCTCTTCTGAATGTTGTAGTAAACTGGTTTTCGACAACTATTATATTCTGCTAGTTGTAATATATGTCTGTTACAACCTTTCATTTATGTGAGTTGTAATTGATGCATATTTTTAAAAGTAATAAATAATTTCTAAATTATTATTAGTATTATTAAATAACAGAACAAGTAATTAATATTTAATAATTGTTTATAATAAGTAATAATTAATTAAATAGTAATCGACATTAAGCATCAATATACAATATAATAATACTGATAACCGTTAATTAATTAAAATAATAATAGTTAGTAATAAATAAAAATTTATACTAGATACACAATACTTAAGTAATAATAACTAAATATCAATATATAAAAATCAATTATTATTATTAAATGTTAAAAATTAATAAATAGTTTGAAATATGGAATAATGCCATTGATTATTATTAATTAATAATATATGATTAATTAGTTAATAATTTGTAATAAATAATCAATTAAAACATATTAAATATAATATATTTAACAGATAATTTATAAATCATTCGTATCGTTTCTTTAGCTCCAAACTTAAATTTTCTACTACCCTTTCACTTTATGCAGCACTTCATTTTTCTTCTGGTTGTTGACCATTATAATCAAACTTGGGCACCAACATTGTATTTCTCCTAGGCTCTAAAATTGAATTCCTACTCAACTCCTCATCATTTTTGGCTCATTCTTTGAAATTTTGGCTCCAGACCTTAAATTTTGGTCGTTCCAAAAAATTTCCCTTTAGCCTGGCTTACTCGTGTTTATGCTCGACCCATTTAAAAATTGCTTCTTCCCTTTAATGGTCGCATGCCTCTTTCCATAAAAACAAAATTAGGGTTTGCCGATTCCTAAACTCAAGTAGCCGTGTTTATGCTCTTGGAAAAAAAATTGCGATTGATGCTGGTTATCATGCTTGCTCATGCCTTACTCAATTTCTCATATCAATGAACTCAGTTTCGCTTTTGAATCAACAGAGAGATTTTATCGTGTCTGGTATGTTTTTTTTCTTTTTACGATTTGATAATCTTCGAATTTTACTATTACCAAATAATGGAAAACTAATGGTTGAGTCACGTACAAAGTCGCTCTCTTGAAGACGTTTCATCGATCTACTCAATGGTGCAAAGCAGTTCGTACCTTTAGCCGCCATCTCTAGGATAAAACAGCCTCTTCTATAATCTCAATTCGCTTGCACAACGAATTGAGCCTGATTTGCACTCAAATTAAAATTATACTGCTCTTTTTGTATTGTAGACAAAAATAAATCAATGAAGGCAGGAGTTTTTCGAAGAGAGAGATTAAGAGAAAAAGATTGTTATATTTTTCTTATGCTTTGTCTATCATATTCCTTATATAGACAAAAAGAAATGAGTAACATTAGCTAGGTTAGTGGGAAGAAAATTGGACCATAATGAATACCATTTATTTTTGCTTTTGTAACAGCTCCGAAAAAAGGTCACATACATATATGACCATGACTGTTCAATCACGATAATGCCTCATTAATATATTTACATATGTGTAAATATATTATCGTTATAACTTTAAACGGCTCTATTGTATTAATTGCTCAATAATAAATTTTTGGTAACTTGCAATTAATTTTTTAAATAAATTCATTACATGTATAAAATATTTCCAACACAGAACCATGTGCTTACCGACGATGATTAATGTCATATGCTCAGTGAAGGTAAGTTTATGTAGGTGAATCATTGTATTCATTTTAAACGCAAGAATGGTTACCGATTTGAGTTTGAAAAAGTAATAGGAAGGCATATCATCCCTTCATCTATGTCTGTATGTTGGTTATTTTTCCATTCCCAAATGTATTTCACACAATCGGGAATTTCAGGTACCATTTTATCCTATTTGTATTATTCGCTATCCTAGTGATACTTCACTTTGCTGTTGTTTATAGCTTGTATACTGCAGTGCCTATTGATGTAGTTTGCATTATTATACATATGCAGTTTGTTGAAATTGGTGACACGCAAATCACAATTCGCGGCAACAAATAATCTTACATATTTTATGGAGAGATTTGTTGGTAGATTTTATGGAGAGATTTGGTGCTAGATTTGACGAAGAGATTTGGTGCTAGATTTTATGGAGAGATTTGGTGCTAGATTTTATGGAGAGATATTTGTTGCTATGTTTGTGGACATTTATTGCAAGGATATTTGGTGCTTATCCAAATAGTTTTATAACATATACGAAGATAATTTGGATGCCAATTCTTGGGCATGAAGCAATTCTCTCTATAAAAAGGGCTAGCTAACATCTTCATTAGGCGTGGGTGAGAGCCACCAAGAGTGATCATTCTAGTTATTCCAAACTGAGTGTTCTCCTTCAAATTATTTAGCCATTAGATATTCTCTACCTATTTCTCAATAAGGTTATTGGTTCAAGTTGTAATTGTTTATAATGATAGTTGAGATTGATTGTAAACAATTTTTTATTAGTGAATCAATAAAGAGGGTGGTTGGGTGGAATATAGTTTGTTCATATTTCCGATATTTTGTGTTGTTGTTTATTTTCAATCAAATTCATCTTCAAGTGATTGGGTGAAAAAGATCCTATTTTTCTAGGCGTTTTGTCAAACTTCCGCTACGCACAAAACCCAAACAGTTTGGTATTAGAGCAATTTTTGCATAACAGTTTGGTATCGGAGCTCAGTTCATCGCATTGCTTGGAGTGATTTTGGATTGAAGATTGTAGATGTCAGAGGTGATGTCGCTTTCATGGATGGATATTGTGGAGTAGGAGATTTTGAGAATTTGGAATGAATTATCTAGTCCGAAGCAAGGTGGAGAGGTTGGTTTTGATCACTGCTGAGGATCCGTTGAGGATCATGTTATTGATTGTTGTCTTCACGTTGATAATTCTCGAGGGATCCATGTAGATGAAGAGGGATCAAATGGTAGGCGTATATCGATAAAGAGGAGGTGTGATTGAGCCTGAAAATCAATTAGGTAATCTTGTGGCCTGGTGAAATCAAGAAATGTGATTGAGCCTGGAAATCAATTGAGCCTGGACTTGAAGAGAAGACAGGATGGTTTTATCTCGTAGCCGTTAAAATCGAGATGGTGTTAATTGAGAAAGAAGAGGTCGAAAGTGAGAGCTAAGGTGCTATTGTTTGAGTGGAGGAGATGTTGTGATTTGGTATCAAGGTGGAATGTTGAAATTGTGATATGCAAATCACAATTTTGGGCAACAAATAATCTTACATATTTTGTGGAGAGATTTGTTGCTAGATTTTATGGAGAGATTTGGTGCTAGATTTGATGAAGAGATTTGGTACTAGATTTTATAGAGAGATTTGGTGCTAGATTTTATGGAGAGATATTGGTTGCTATATTTGTTGACATTTATTGCAAGGATATTTGGTCCTTATCCAAATAGTTTTATAAAATATATGAAGATAATTTGGCTTTATAACATATATAAAGATAATTTGGCTGCCAAGTTTTTTTTGGCATGAAGCAATTCTCTCTATAAAAAGGGCCAGCTAATATCTTCATTAGGCGTGGGTGAGAGTCACCAAGAGTGATCATTCTAGCTATTCCAAATTGACTGTTCTCCTTCAAATTATTTAGTCATTAGATATTCTCTACCTAACTCAATAAGGTTATTGTTTCAAGTTGTAATTGTTTATAACTATAGTTGAGATTGATTGTAAATAATTTTTTATTAGTGAATCAATAAAGATGGTGGTTGGGTGGAATATAGTGTGTTTATATTTCCGATATTTTGTGTTGTTTATTTTCAATCAAATTCATCTTCAAGTGATTGGGTGAAAAAGATCATGTTTTTCTAGGCGTTTTGTCAAACTTCTGCTGCGCACAAAACCCCAACAGTTTGTTATCATATCAATTTTTGCATAACACAGTTTGTTGTGGCATCTAAGATTCTTTTTACCAACTGTAATGTGGTTAGACATAAAGTAAAATTACTGAAATAATGAGCAATAATGGACGAACTGTAGAGGCTACAAACTATAGGCTGTTGATACATTAATGCCAGATGGAGTTGAAAGATTCTGAAGAATTGTAGACATTGAAGTGTGTGTGGAATTAATCAATTTGTGTTCTTGTTTTCAAGTTATATTTAACTAACTAAGTACTGCATGAATCAGGCTGAAAAATTGTTGACTTTAATTCTCAAATTAATAACAAACATTATTGATTAAGAAGGAACTAAAAATGGGATATGTCAACAACTACAGTCGATGCACTGGGTGCAGGATTGCAAGTGATAATAATATTTCAATAATACTTGATTTATGGCATGTATTCGTTGGGACTATTATTGCTATGCCTGCATCAAGGCTACACATTATTACATCTAGATAAGATGCTGACCCTACGCTAGGCTTGCGTGGTTCCACATCCACAGTACTTAAAATCCGAGTTGACTATAAATTTCACTGCCATGCAATTTTGGTGTGCAGTCAATGTACTAGTATTTTTTCTTCTAAAAACGTGTTATCTTGTATTTTGTTTCGTGAGCTTCCGCTAACATTAATTTTATCCGCAATATGTAGTGGGTTTTATATGAGTTTGATTTTTGCCCACGTAAAAAGTTTCATGCTAACTTATTTTCATGTTATCTTATTTTCTAAATATTGTCTACTATTGAAATTTTGATATGGCTATGAAAGGCGATGGCATTTCTCATTGAAATTATTTTCTACTACTTAGAAAAATGAACAAGGACTTCCATACTATGTTAATGACCAAACACACTCAGTGTAGTGTACTGTTAGCAGTTGAGATAACCAAAACTTCATTTGGTTGCATATGTATCTTAAGGGAGTATATGCAGAGAACTGTTTAATGAGTTAGATGGCAGAATTGTGGAAGTTTTTAGTTTTAACTTATGATATAACGCCTATATTGATATATTACAAAATGTTGCCTATATTGATATATTACAAGATGTTTTCCAATGAAGAAAAAAACATTTTTTATATAGGTTCGTTTGTAATTTGCAAGAATTTAAAAGATGCAGATTATTGCAGCTCTGTATTTTTCAGGGTTAGTTGCAGCCACTAATTCCTATGTTGTCCTCATCACTTCGACATTTAAAATTTTCATTTTAGGCCAGGTATGTACGATGTTATGGTATACTTCCCTATATCTATGTATGTTTTTATGGTATGGTTGGTTGTCTAGGAATTCAGTGGAATAAGCAGCATAAAGATGGAGAAAATTATGTTATGTCATATGTTCTGTACTAACTTATTTTGCTTTTAGCATTTTATAGTTATTTATAAAGTTGTTAGTATAATTTCTCTTGGTTTATTTAAATTACCGATACTATAGATAATCTTATATGCATGTATCTTAGGCAATTTATATTTTTTAGCGAGGACTTTCTGCATCAACCCTTGCTTCTAGTTTTGGAAAAGCAAATCTCTCAATGTCCTCGCTAAAGAGAGGCTAGTGACTGGAGTGAATTCGTAACAATACTCTATTTAATAAAAAAATTGGATTTATCCTAATTGATTATAGAAATTACTCACGATAAAAAGTAAAAAGAAAGATGAGGCAAGAAGACATAGGTGGCGTCAAAGAATATTTACTACAAATGCAACTAAGCGATCATTTTTTTTATGCTATGCAAGTGGTATGTAGGTGATCTTTTAGATCAAATGAATATTCAAAAGCTGGATATTTATAAGGGTGTTTGCATCAACAATGGTGTTTCAAGTAATAACTACAAAATATTGTATGTTCCATTTATTTTCTTTTAATCCTTAAGTCACAATCTAACTTTCTTATGTTTCTTGCTGCAGCTTCTCCTCATCAATCACTTTAAGGTATCTCGTTTTTCGTTTTTTTAACACAATATTTCATTGTTTATTGTTTGGTTTTTATATCATAATTGTTAATTTAAATAAAAACATGCATTTTTATATGAAGATCAGGTGAATTTAACTAATGTATTTTTTACGTCTAAATTCTTAGAGTATCGAGAGACTTTGAATTGTTTACAAATATTACCAAGGCCAAAAGCGTTTTCCCTTCGCAGCCTAGTTCCAAATATTACCAAGGTATTTATATATACACAAATAGCACATAAATCAGTACAAATTGTGTACTAATGATGAGTTAACTAAAAGTAGTGGTTGAATATTATGATTTGGGTTCAAAGGTAATCAATACAACTTGTGTATTGATGATGAGTTAACTAAAATTGTGTACAAAGGTAACCATAAGTTGAATTTTTAACTATTATTTTTGGTAACGATTTAGTTGGTGACGCGCAAGACTACTTCAGATTGTTTTGTTGGGTATGATCTTTTGCAATCATCCTATAAGTTTACTAATTTTTTTCAGGTTACTTGTTGTTGTAAATCTGGACAAGTAGATGTCTTTCAAGCGGATGTTAGTTTTGTAATCATCATTTGTAATAAAGAATTGATATACATCACTGTAATGATGTATGATTCATTAGTTTTGTATTTTGATGATAAAATAGTAATGTTTTTTGTATGAATGGATCTGATGCTTTGAATTTATATCAATTTGTTTTTTGTTTATCCAGCTTTTGTTGCACTTGAAAATATATTCAATTATAGTTATTATAAAATGTATTACAATCAATAGAAATAGTTGTAAAAATTATGAAGTCACAACAGTATATAACAGTTGTAATAGGTATTACTACAAGGGTGCACAGAAGTTGTAATAAAGTTTATTACAACAATGGAAAACAGTTGTAAAATATATGAAATCACAACAGTGTTGCAATGGTGCAAAATAGTTGTAAAAGATTTTAGTCTATTACAACTTCTTAATATACGACGGTTACGTCACAGTTGTAAAACATATTTTACAACGGTCTTCCACTATTGTAATATAGTCAATTTGTTGTAGTTAATCGATTTTAAATCGATAAAATGATACTAAAAATCGATAAAGAGTTTAAATAAATGATTATTAAATAATAATGTTGTAGAATGGAGTTTTGATGACAACAACCTTGTCTCAATTGTCATTGATTATAAAATATATATACTAACATACATCTTTATCTAGAATACATGACATATATATAAAGGATTTGTATAGAGTACTTAAATACAGAAGACTGTATAGTTTTAGAGATTCAGAATTCAGAGAAGATTCAAGTCTCATAAGAAATCAAGAGTTCAAGATAAATATAGTAATAGAGTCTTGTTTATGTGAGACTCTGAATAACACTCCAGGATCAAATCCAAATTCAAATTCAAATTTTATTTTCCAAATTCTGATTTTCATATATCAATTCTATTCAAATTTTAATTAAGTTTTTCTATTTTAATTTTGATTTTAAACTTGAGTTTCAAAGCTTATAAGTTTATACATATTTATATAAGTTATAAACTTTTATATCTATATAGTTTTAAACTAAATAATTTTATAAATATGTTTATATAAAATATATTTATCATTTCATATGCTTTTCTACTTTATAATACTTATTCATATCACTATGTTTTAATTCAAGAATTTGCAGATTATATGTGTATTAAAACACTTGAAAAATACTCAAATTTCAATTTTTGAACTATGTTTGTCGACATACATATGTTGGCACGTCGACATAAACTTTCATATTTTCAGTTTTTGAAATGACCCAAACTCGCCCTTACGGGAAAGCCCAGATTGAGTTGAGAACACGATAAATTAGAATACAAACAGAAGAACATTTCATTGCTTATTACAACAATTACATCAGAGTACAAGAATATATTAGAGTACGAATAAATATTACACATTGGAAATACAATATCAGAGATTTAAATTACAAAGCAACGGAAAAATAATACATAACACAACTGAAGGAAATACACAGATACAGAGCTTTTCGAATATAGCTTCAGCTACAAACCAGGATCCTGTTAATATAATATCTACAAAACCAAAACTACTAGCTGCCCGTGTGGAAAATATGGGCACTTAGAGTTTGCAAGTGAAACAAACTACGAGTCAGTCATGGGATTAGTGTGAGAACTAAAACAGTTATTAGCTTGATTTTAAAGTTGGGTAAATCACGGGACCACGCCATATAACACAGAACGGGTTTACTCCATATGAATCTTAGTTTAAAATAAAACAACGCAATGCATTTTGGAAAAATGAATCTATTATAAAACTCAGGTCCCATCACAAAATGAACGCGGTCTGAGGATAGAGTTTTCCCTTATAATAGCAAAATATTCTTAATACGCGAAATTTCATCTTTTATTATTACTATAAGTAAAGAAATCAACTTCAAATATAAATGTATCAATCATAGGCAGCGTAGGTACCATTATATTACGTTGCCATATATATATATTTACAACTAAAACAAAATATCGCGCATTGGAAATTGGGTTTCCATCTATGAAACAAGGCAAGTGATCGTCCTTACCGATTCGAGACTCTCTAGCCCGAATCTCAGGATACAGCCATGACTGCACCTGCTGCTAGCGATAGGGCCGGTCATCCGTCGATGATTGGCAATACCATAAACTATATATTAGCCTGCCCAATGGGGCATAAAATAATCTGGTCAGTATATCGACCAGAACATCCATCGATCCCGTAGTGACCGATATATCTGAGGCGCCTCTCTATCCATCATGTAAAAAGTAACATCCACATAAGTAAACAGTCTGGGCTCCATACCATGACGTTACTCCTAGCTAGAAACTAACATATGTCCATTTCCCTGAAGTCCTCATCCCGTTTCTGGTTCATACCGGGGTATGAAGCTTGCGAAGTAACGCTATGCACAAAGCTATGCCTAAATAAGCTGTGCTTTGATCATCAACCACAAGGCTTTGCTTTTCAACAAAAGCCTTGATCATTTTCATCTTAGCATGCCACATTTACAATCCATACCATACCATTGATTTCTGCCAATATATAACTTATAAGCTCGTACGTCTCAGAGAAGGGTGTTAAGCAAGAGAATAAATTCTCCGCCACCAAATAGATGTATATTTAGCAGAGATCAATAAGTATAGCATACATAAATACAACGTCAGACATACCATCCATTTACAAGTCTGTTCTGGGTCTAAATGAAACCGGAGGCACCTTATTCCTCGTCCCATATGTCCAATACAGGAGAGTGGTCCTCGCATATCCGTCGATCTCCAAGTACGTTTGGACGATCACCACTTATTACCTTGTCTTGGGTGTACGGCCCATTTAAGACATCATTAACCACCCAAACGAGGTGAAGAACTCCGTTCTTCAACCACCGTCTTCATCTTCGACTCTTGGTCGTCGTATTAATTATTCAGAATGGGTTAAACTCGGTCTTCCCAAATAATTCGCATATTTTATAATCAAGTGCTATAAAAACACATCATACGCCTCATTCCAATTCAGAATATTCCTTTAATAAAATATTTACATTATTAGGGAAAGGTTCCCATTAATTTTATCAAAAATAAATTCTTTTAAATTTATTCTTTAATCTTCCTTTGGATACCAATTTCAAAAGATTCTATTAACTAGTTGGGATTATTGAACCTTACCGAAGTAATCATTTATTTATATTTATTATCCTAATCCCAACCTATTCATCCCATGGAGTAAAACGGGTAGCATTCCATATCTAACACCCGCTGTGTACTGAGTAAAATTAATTACCCTTTTACGTTCAAAACTAATAAAAGATTTAACTATCGCTCGGAGTAAAACTGGTGGTACTCCATTTTCGATCATTTCAAGTATTCGATAAATTTAATTATCTCATTCCATTCAATCTAATTAAGAATTTATCAAAACCCTAATTTGGCTTTAATATTAAAAGTCATTACCTTATGATTATTAAAATTTAAGAAATTAATATTATTTTTCACTGGGTTAAAGAACTAATGTCATTTAAAACACAGTTCACTATAAAACCAAATCATCTTCCATTAAATATGGAATCTTCACAGAAAACGGATCAATATATAATCGATATAAATTTCCGTATAAGACTAATAATATAAATGGAATAGTGGTAAGGCCTTTTAAATTCAACATACAGTAACGGTCTTCATTCATAGAAGCTTATCTCGATTATTATTAAATCGAATTCCCTTCAATTCCAATTTATTCTATTAAACTAGAAAACTTTACTTTGGAAAAAATTTCCATTTAAATCTTAATAAAAGAGTTATAAATTCCAAATTATATTTTCACTGTTAATTGGGATTAAAGAACAAATGTCGTTTAAAACATAATTCACGATAAACCCATAATCAACTTTCATTTCAATTTCTAATTAAACAAATTAATTAGTAAAACTTCTCTAAATTTTAATTAAAAGATTTATTCTTTTCACACGGGGTTCAAGAACAGTGTTATTTAAGACACCATTCATGACAAACCCAAAATCCAATTTATTTTATTTAATTCCAAATAAATATTAATTAATTGGAAAACTTCATTAAATCTTAATTAAAGATTTATTCTTTTCTCCACTGAGTTTAAGAACAGTGTTATTGAAGACACCACTCACAACAAACCCAAAATCCAATTTATTTATTTAAACACATTAGATTCTTTTGGTTAATAACTAGTTCATTTTTATAAAAATATATTTTTATATTTTCAAATATTGAATTTTTCATCCAAAATCTTTCCAAATCACTTACTATGATTTTACATAATTTTACCATATTTTTAATAATTTTATCAAGGCCTTTACAGTCGGTTTCCAATAACAACCACCGAACTACATCTATAGCGACCTTTTCCAAATTTGATTTGGACATAATTCCAAATCCAACTGTTAGATTTCAAATCTCTTATATTCATTGGAAAGGTCTTTTCGATACGAACCCAACGATTCCGGTTTTAGGAGAATCCGACGGTCGAATCTCCCGTTACATCAATTTGAAGTTAATGGTTGAAATTCGCGAACGGTCGTGGCGCTTTCTATTCAGGCCATTAAATATATATAATATATATTATATATATTTCTTTGATTTCCAATTAAAACGTATTTTATAAATCATTTAATGTCTTTGTTTTAAAAATAAAAATGTCTTTGTTTTAAAATAAATAAAAATGTCATCATTTTAAAAATGAAAATACCATTGTTTTAAAAATGAAAATAGCATGGTTTTAAAATATAAAAATATGATTTCATTGTTTATAGATGGAAACCCAATTTCCAATACGATATTGCGGATTTGATTGTAAACCTATATATGGCGACATAGTATATGATAGCTATGCCGTCTAGGATTGATACATTTACTTTGAAAACATTTTAAACCTGATTAGACACTAATAATAATATTAAATATTATTTTATACTTATCAAGCATGTTTGACCATTATAAGGTAAAACTCTATCCTCCGGTTTGCGTTGCATTGTGTGATGGGACTTGAGTCTTATAATGATTTCATTTTCTAAAAAGCATTGCGTTGTTTTTAAAAGATTAACTTATTTTATGCACTGGCAATCCAATGGAGTAAACCCGTTTTGCGTTAGCGGCGTGGTACTGTGATTAGCCTTATTATTAGGTAAGTTAAGTAAAGATTTCTCATACCAGTCCCATGACTGGCTCGTAGTTTGTTTCAGTTGCAAACTCGGGTGCCCTTATTTTTACATGGGCAACCAAGTGACAGGAATCAGGTTATTTTGGATATGTACCGAAGTGGAGCATGCTCTTGGACAGGAGATGAGGATAACCTTTATCTTTTATTTCTATTTTGAAACATTTAGACATCATTTATCCATGTTGTACTTGATGGTGTTTTAGACTTATTTCTATTCGCTGAGACTTTTTATATGCTAAATTATTTCCTGTAACTATGCCACTCTGATGTTCTGATGTTGATGACATTCCTATTTTCTGCTGCTATGATTTATGAGTTATGTGTTATCTAAAATCTGCTGCTGTTATAAATGTGTTATATTCCAATGATTATCCTTACTTTCGTACTACGGGAGTTTGGGGATATCATATTTAGTGCAAACTTAGGTGCCCTTATTTTCCACATGGGCAGTCAAGCGGTTTTTTTTGTAGATATTTATTTATTGAGCAGGATTCTGGATTGAAGCTTAAAGCTGTGTCCAGAGCATTGATAGTCTTCCGCTGCATTGTATTAAGATTTATTGTAAATTATTCTTCCGCTATTGTATTATTATATTAGATGTACTCTGATATTCTGTACTCTGATGTTGCATTATTACGATGTAATAAAAGTCTTCTGTTATTTCTTCTAATGTGTTGTATGCCCAGAGTTAGCGTATGCGGGATTCGTACAGTCTTGGTTGATTTTGTGATCGATTAAGTCCGAGCGAAATCAAGTGTCTTTTCACTATTTGTAATGTTCTAGAAGCGTTGCAACCTTTCAAATCTTATAAATAGGGGTTGAATTCGAAATTTTTTACCATTCTTCTTCTCCATCTTCACCTCTTTTCATTCCTCCATATTATTTCATTTATTATTGATTTATACACTTCTACTCCGTCGATTTCTACTTTAATTATATAAAACTTCTTCTCTTCTCACTCTCTACTCATTATTCTTCGAATCGAAGTGCTATTGAAAATTATAGGGATGTTGTAATCATTTGGGATTGTTTTGGGATAGTCTTGGAAATGGTGTATTCCTTGTAGCCGTGAAATCAAGGAAGGAAACGGTGTTAACCTTGTAGCCGGGAAATCAAGGATGGTAGAAACAGTGGTAACCTTGTAGCAGTGAAATAAAGGGTGTTGTACTTGGATATTGATACAGTAATAAAACTCTGTGCAATCCAACGTTGTGTAAGACTGGACGAAGGAGTAATCCGAACTAGTATAAAATCTGGTGTGTTCTTTCCTTTCCTGCATTTTATTTTTTGTTTATTTATGTGTTTGATTCTGCGTCTGTGATCATCTCATGTGTTATTCAAGTAGAACATATTAGTTTTAGATTTTCTTAAATTTTTCGAAAACACTATTTACCCCCTCCCCCATTAGTGTTAGTTTTGCCTTAACGATCCATTCTGCATTCCCTAACAATTGGTATTAGAGCAAGGTTTTTCAAAAAGTTCATAATCTGATTTTTTGAACATATCAAATGAAATTTTTTGAACAATAGTTTAAATTCCTGCCTTGCATCAGTATTAGATGAGTCTGTATTCAATTTTATTGAAAAATCAAGTTATCATGATATGATTTCTTGAAAAGTTTAAATGGATATATCAAAGAATCATCATGATTTTATTATTTCAAATTACAATTAGTTATTTTGAAAAGTTACTTGACTCTTTGAAAGTGTATGTTGTTTTGTAGGAAAATAAGTTATATTTGATGATTGTTGGCCAAAAGACACCAAGATGATCATTCATCAATCAAGAAAAGAAGATTTTATGAAGGGATATAACTTTTGGGCTTATAGTAGTTGAAGTGTCCACTCATTCAAAATTCAAATTCAAATTCAAAATTTTGACGCCAAAAATGAAGATAGATGCTATAATTGTAATAGATCAAGCCATATAAAGAATGTGCCCTTATCCAAATGATACAGATTCATCATCAAGCAATAAAGAGCCAAAACCGGAAATTCAAAATTTTGTTTCAAAGCAATTCAGAATTTAGGAAATATAGAAGAAATGGATCTAAAAACCAAGTATGCTTTAATAAATTTTTAATTTTTTGGTTGAATGAATGCTTTGATTGTCTTGCTTATTTTTTTGCTTTGAATTTGAAATTTAAAACTTTAAAAATCAAGCTTGAAATTTAAAACTCAAATTTAAAATTCAAAATATCAATAGAATAATAAATAATAAATATAATAATAAAATATATTTTTGGATGTTTGTTAGGATTAATATTATTTTAGGAAATAGTTAAACTTGAAATATAAATCGATAATTTAAAACCAAAGACACAAAACCATATGTTCTTTGAAATTTATGAATGTACGTCGACATACATATGTCCTTATGCCGACACAAAGGCTTGCAAAATGGAATTCAAATTTTGAGTTTCAAGCTTAAACTTTCAAACTTCCCTCCATTTTTTAAGTAAGAAAATGTCAGTTCAAACTCTAGTTATTAACTTCCTCTATCTACTTATTTTCTTATATCTTAATTCAAAATATATATAAATTAATAAAATTATATAAACATGTTAATATGATATATAGAATTATTATAAAATTTTCAAATATTTGATATTGTTATAAAATATAAATTTATCTTTTAATTATAGTTTAAACATGCATAGTTTAACTTATATATTATTCTTATGATTTCATTACAATTTCGGGTTACTTTATTACAAATACTATTTATAACTTAACACTTATTTTGATTTCTTATTAAGATTTATAAAAGCCTGAGTATTTAACCTAATATTTTGGTATAAAAATAATAATATATATATGAATTAATGTCTTAAATATCTAGTTTAAATATAGGAAGTTATAGTTTTATAGTTTAATTTATATCCAGAGTTAATTATTTTGTTATAACTAATGATTTCTTTTAAAGTTTTAACATATAAATTGTTCTTTAGCAATTGTAACAACCAGGAAATTCCAAACCAATTTAAAAAATTTATTTTAGCTATTTTAATGTATTTTTAATATTTAAAATTATTTTAAATAATAACGACTAAAAATTTATTTAAATCGAAGTTAGAACGTATTAATTTATTTTAATTATAAAATGAGCCTGAAATGGCACGGTAGTTTGAAAATTCGATTTTAAATTTCAATTGAATGTATGGAATTCAGTATAAATCGAATTTCGGTAAAATAAGAAACATTAGAATCTATTTAACTATATCTTTCTAACGAATGTAAGAAATTGAGATTTCACTTTATAAATTAAAAGTTATTTCCAGTTAAAAATTCAGAAAAGCTGCTATGGAATTTATATATATATTAAATAATATATATCACTTAAAAATAGTCATTTTGCAAGCGACCTCCGTTTTCGATTGTAGCGACCCGGGTAATTCGACACTCGAATTTAGACACTAACACATCCTGTGTCTAAACTCAAGTATCGAAAACCCAGAGAGCTAATAGAAAGAAGTTAGAAGGTGAGAAAAGAAAGAAAGAAATATTAGAGTAGAAGAATAAGAAGATCAAAGTCTCACAGTGGAATGGACAAAGTATAATAATCAATAAAACTTTATAAAAGAACTGTATATAACAACATCAGAGTATACAATCAGATCAATACGACACACAGCGGAAATAAACTAGTACCAGTATATATATGGAATACGTCTTGACTTCAACTCCTCTTCTGAAGCTCCAAGCGATACCTAACCTGATAATATACTCGGTCTGACCCGAGCACATTTGACGCAAAGCAAAATTCACCCGGGTCAGTATGAAATACTTTCAGTGATAAATTCATACAGCAATCAACTTGTTTAACTTTGAAATCCTTTTCGAAAACAAAGGATAATAGTAAGACCAGCCCACACATAAACATGGACGGTTTTTACCTTACTATAACCCAAATCGTTTTGAAATCAATATCTTCTTCTGATATTATCATAGTGTCTAAATACAAGTAGATAAAATATAGCAGAACGCTTGCATCTCACGCTCCACATATATAATATACAATCAAAACCGCGGGCGCTTATTGGAGATTGGATTTCCAACTATGACAAGGTATGGGACCACCTGCCGATAGTGTATATCCAGAGATGAATACATTGGGTTCAACAAGAACATCTTGCAACCCGGCCCACACATGACCGACCACTCATTTCTCTTGAATGTATTGAGTATATTGTCACCTTACGGCTTTTTGTCGTGCGACCACCGTAATTCCGGGGAATACAGAAATGAAAAGAAGTAACAATATGAATATTCTCTAGATGGTGACAATACACCCTAATGGGTGCGACCCACATAGCCATGCTGCCCGCCCGATTTTTGTCATTTCCCGATTGTGAGGCTTGAGGTTATAATCGACTTTGAAATATCTGGTCACCATTTGCATCATCCATATACGTCATCCAGGAACAGGATGAACCGAAGGCACCCTCCTACTGCATCCAATATAGGAATCGCCCCATGGATCAACAACGAGAAGTCCTTGTAATCCGTATATTTCAATCACGACAGAATCATCGTTAACTTTGGGGATCAACCAGAGGTATTTAACAACAGTTCTTCCGCTCATGAAAACTTACGGTCTTCAATTGCTTCATCTTGATCAAGATCTTCGACGTATTCGTATTTATTGGTCGGAACGGTTTTCGAATATAAATTCGATCCCGGTCTTTCCGTACCAATAACGTTGGGTCAGATTTTGATTGTCGGTTATTTAACTATCAAAATAAACAACCATAAAAACAAACAGATCCATTGGTTTATACACAGCATCACTTGGCCCTTATAATATATTAGCTTAACTATGTTAATATTCTCAAATCCCTTTTACCTATATACTTAGAAAATTTCTTAATCATATCCAATTAATCTTCAACTAACATTTCAAAACCACTGCTATGATTTTCTTATTATCTTATCGATTTAACAATCATTATGACATCTTTTTCGGATTCGTTATTTGAACACTAAATCACCACTCATCCCTTTTAAAATAAACCAATTTAAATCTTATTTCCATACTTTGAAAAGACGGTTATACTTCCACCAATCATTTCATACCATCAAGCCTCTTTTATTCTTTTTAATTTGGAATCTCATTATATATATATTTCCAAATCATTCAAACATCGTCACACTGTTATTTAACCAAAATAATTTACTCTAACACCTTCACCATTACGACTGATATCATCCCTTGATAATCCTGAAGTTGTTCAAGTTGGGGTATTTTAATTACCTCTCAGACCTTGATCAACAATGTTCTTATCGCAAGATAGATATCAGTTGTAATACCAAAAACTGATACTTATTTCCATATCACAACAAATACCATTTTAATTCCATCTTTGAAATATTATCTTTCTTTAGAACAGTGGTTCAATATCGCATCTTTATAATTTATCTCGTTTAACTATTCTAATCCAAATCTGGGTTTACGTTTGGTTTCCCATTTAATATCTTCATTAGTTACCAGCCATCAATTAGCCAGAAAGTATTTCTCTAAATATTAAACCCGAAGGTCGAAACCAACACCAGATCAATATTCAGTAAATCAGTTATCCCAACTGATTCTCAATTAAGTTCTAATTCTTTATTTCCTAATCCTGGCATTTACTTATCCAAATGTCACTTTTAACAGCTCGTCCCATTTATCTATTCAATAGTTCTGGAGGTTTTAACTTCGTATAACTTGGATTCATAGAATCCAGTTAAATATAATTCAGTAAGAATCAAGTTAAAACTTTGATTTCGCACAATAAATATTAAATGGCTTTATTAACTATAAACACGACTTTGCACTTCACAACCTTCCTTACTATATTTTTATTTCAAATATTACTTCGATTATTATTAATTGGATAATAACCAAGTTTCAACATTTCTAAAAATAAAACTGGGTTACTTAACCATAAAAACTCTCTTAAAATTAATGAAGAAATTAAATAAACAATTTCAGTTAATGCCATTAACTTATTCAACTTTAAACATGATTAACTCGTTAGTCAGTCATTATTGATCTTTCCATTTAAATTAATTAATTTAAATAATTCTATTCACTTTGATTTTTCAGTATAAACTCATTCTAGTTGTTGCGTTAATTCTGGTCACTTGCATCAGCTACAATTCACTTGATAAGCACGTGCTTCGCGCACGGTAGAATTTGGTATAAAAATGGTAATTTGCGGTTAAACCAATCGATGTATATATATGTGGTTGGATTTTTCCCCTTTTTAGAAACTTTATTTAAATAACAAAAACTATATTTGGTTATAAAATAAATTTTGTACCTTCATTTCTAGAGATTCGCCTGACGGTGAATCTATCTTTATAAACGCTGTATATCTGAGCCATCTGCTATTTATTCTACAATCAATACTATATATTGATTCAAATTTCAATCACAATCAACAATCAACAATCAACAGGGTTTTAAAGTCACTGGTTTTAAACAGTTCATATAAAATATGAAACAATAGCATACTAAATATTTGAGGAACCGGTTTGATTCCTCCTACCTGTTCTTCCCTGCAACACAGACCATTATAATATTTCATATCAGTACATAGAAATATTTTAAACAACAATAATATAATTAACGTCAACCATTAAATCAATCATAGGCATTCAAGGCATCCAATCAACCAATTATCAGCAATTTAATTAAATTCTACGAACTTAATCACATCATAGTATTTCAGAAAAAGTGTGAGAATTAACTCACCTTTGTTTTTTGATCAATGGTGTCGCGCTCGTTCGTTAATTCTAAACCTGGCGTTTTAAAATTAACCAGAAATCCAACAGACTTCGATTTATTTTCTCGAACTAGCATTGCAACTTAGTGCTCTGTACCGCGATCCCATATAACCTAAATTACCCGTGCCATGTCATATGCATCTAGCGTTTTTCTACAGCTCTTCTTAGCAAAGCAAGACCTTCCTTGTATCCTTCTTGTCCCCGATGCTATATATCTTCTACCCCAGTGAAGAACATACCAAAGCCGCATACAACGATTCATTCCTCCCTTTTTTTTCCTTGTGCATCTGGGCCGAAGCCCACCTCAAAATCCATCACGCAAGAGTATCTGGCCTTCCCAAAACAACTACTTTTCCGCTTTAAATCCCCACAGCCAATTCCTGCAACTTCACTAACACGCCATGCACCTCCCCAAACTTCTCCTTCGTTGTTCCAGTCAGTTTGCTTCCCTTCTCTCTCCCTCTTTTTTTTATTTTTTTTATCTCACCGTCCTAGGCATAACCCCAAATTTCAACTCCTCAATCTTCGCCAACACTTATCTCTTGCCTTCCCGAATACAAGCGCACAACTCCCTCAACCTTCAGCAAATGCTAACTCCGACCAGATGCACCCCTTCCTGCCTTAATGATTTCAAATTTTTTTTTTTTGAATTTTGGTTGCCATTGAAAAGCTTGGCTTAGTTTTGTTTTCTGAAGCTTGAAAACAGAAGGAGGAAGTTGCGTATTTATACAATGAAGGCACCTTGGCACGCAAGGAATTAGGTTGGTAGGTTTTCAGTAAATTTCGTAGGTGGTTGCTTCAATGTATAGTCTTTTCTCTGCATGTTTTTGGTAATATGGGCTATTTTACATTTATACGTGACAATTTAGGGTACGAGTACAGTCTTTGGCATGTGCTTGGTTGATTTTTCGTTTTTAAAGGTCTGTTTGGTGATAGACATCGTGTTGTATGCATGATATGGGTGTACTAATTATAGGTTTGAAAGGAAAGGAAATAGCAGCAGCATCTCAGATGGCCACTCCAACTAGTCTTGTTGAGATCTCGAGAACGATATGAATAGGATAGATTTGTCCGTGTTTTACAAACAGGGGTACGGGAGAGTTTGTCCGCATTAAATTTGATTAGATTAGGCATGGTGTGGTTTTAATGCCGAAGAGAAATATCAATGTAGGTGATCACATAAACAATAGAGTATGTGATAGTTCACCATATCTTATGGTAAGTAGGAACGAAATAACTAAAACAAAAATATGGGTATGCACATTCTCTAGTATCATGTTTCCAGGAGGGTAATAATAGGGTTTGACATTTATTTTTCCACTTGATTTGATTAACGATATTTAGTTATAAAGTTAAACATACCTTGCTATTCAATACTATGTCAGTATGACTTGCTATCGACAGAAATAAATATACCGTCGCGTTCAGCAGTGTGCCACGATCACAAAAATATAATAATATCAGTAGGTTAACCAATTCTGTGAAACCCCAAAATGTTTACATAGGGTACAAAATACTCCAAATAAAAAGTTGCTTATTTTACGAAATAAAAATTACAATAAAATTCTAAAAATTAACTTATAATTACGGCTCAAAGGACTTGTCCACATTCGAAGCCAATATTTAATTATATTTAAATAAATCGTTATGGCGTATAAACGATTCCACAGCGACTATTCCAAAATTTGATTTGGACGTAAAACGAAATCTATAATATGAAAACTTGATTTTTCTCCTCCATTAGAAAAATATTATCAGCTAGATTCAGACGCTTCTTGTTTCACCGAAATCCGACTTAACACGGATTCAGTATAGTTAGTTGAAGTTGAAATTCAATTTTACGAACTACCGCGCCGTTTCGAATTCGTTTTATAATTTAAAATATAAATATAACCGCTCAGTCGTCGTTTAATTAACGATTTCGATATTGAATCCCATATATAATTCAAATATAATATTTAAAATAAATTTAAATATTCGAATCAAAATAGCAGGAAAATCTGGGTCGTTACATTCTTCCCCCCTTAAAATAATTTTGTCCTCGAAATTGCTAAGTAAGAAGAATGTTTTGAACTAAATTAATTTCAAAATAATTCATTTAAAATATTATCAAAAATAATTTCTAAGTTTATGACTTTACAACAAAATTCGCCAGCACCTCCTATGTACTGTTCAATCCAAACAACTTCACCTGCCACTCCGGCCTCACTTGTCGATCCAAAGAAAATAAAAGCCAAGCGGCTACCCATCTCGGGTATAAATTCAAACACCCAAACAATAATATTAAGGTTCACCTTTTTTTCAGGCAACTCAATCTCAATTTCGAATAAAACCAAGTAACTGCTCTTCATCTTTCAATCTGGGCTTCCAGACTGTGTAACCAATACCACCGCCTTCTTAAATCTGTACTTAGCTCCACTTTGGATATTATTCAAATTCATTATACTTAAATCTCATTTTAATGGGCTTAACTCATTCATTGGTTCTAAATCCAATTCAAATCCATATTACTCATCCCCAACACATTCTACATACCTTTCAATTTATAGTCGTAACTATTTTTAGCAATCCATTTAGATATATCAACCCATTCGCTATATCTCATTTCGATTCAATTACCTGAATCAATTCCATCTCATTCAGGTTTGTTCAAACCAAGTCTATACAATCAACTCCAATCACGCAATTCAACTTATTTCCAAATATTTTATTTGGGATTTATTCACTGTCATTTTCTCCAAACATAAGTCAAATCCTTGTTGGCTTGTCTTAATTCCAATTCAAAGGATTTATTTTAACTTATACAAGTTAAAATTAATTCCCATTTCATATTTGAAATGTTTCCAACTTCATACAAGTTTGAATTTAATAAAAATTTGAGAAAAATATAAATTTTACCTTTTTATAAAATAATTTGGGTCAAAACAATATAAAAATAATTTTATATTCAAATTACAAATACGCACTCTCGTATATATATATACTCAACTCGATCTAGGGTATTACTAACCCAATCTCTATCGAGTTATACCACAGAGCCAAGGTTATTCCTAAACCATTGCTCGGATACCAACTGTAGCGACCTGGGTAATTCGACACACACTAACACATCCTGTGTCCAAACTCAAGTACCGAAAACCCAGAGAGCTAATAGAAAAAAGTTAGAAGGTGAGAAAAGAAAGAAAGAAATATTAGAGTAGAAGAATAAGAAGATCAAAGTCTCACAGCGGAATGGACAAAGTATAATAATCAATAATACTTTATAAAAGAACTGTATATTACAACATCAGAGTATAAAATCAGATCAATACAACACACAGCGGAAATAAACTAGTACCAGTATATATATGGAATACGTCTTGACTTCAACTCCTCTTCTGAAGCTCCAAGCGATACCTAACCTGATAATATACTCGGTCTGACCCGAGCACATTTGAAGCAAAGCAAAATTCACCCGGGTCAGTATGAAATACTTTCAGTGATAAATTCATACAATAACCAACTTGTTTAACTTTGAAATCCTTTTCGAAAACAAAGGATAATAGTAAGACCAGCCCACACATAAACACGGATGGTTTTTACCCTACTATAACCCAAATCGTTTTGAAATCAATATCTTCTTCTGATATTATCATAGTGTCTAAATACAAGTAGATAAAATATAGCAGAACGCTTGCATCTCACGCTCCATATATATAATATACAATCAAAACCGCGGGCGCTTATTGGAGATTGGATTTCCAACTATGACAAGGTATCAGACCACCTGCCGATAGTGTATCTCTAGAGATGAATACACTGGGTTCAACAAGAACATCTTGCAACCCGGCCCACACATGACCGACCACTCATTTCTCTTGAGTGTATCGAGTATATTATCACCTTACGACTTTTTGTCGTGCGACCACCGTAATTCCGGGGGAATACAGAAATGAAAAGAAGTAACAAATATGAATATTCTCTAGATGGTGACAATACACCCTAATGGGTGCGACCCACATAGCCATGCTGCCCGCCCGATTTTTGTCATTTCCCGGTTGTGAGGCTTGAGGTTATAATCGACTTTGAAACATCTGGTCACCATTTGCATCGTCCATATACGTCATCCAGGAACAGGATGAACCGAAGGCACGCTCCTACTGCATCCAATATAGCAATCACCCCATGGATCAGCAACGAGAAGTCCTTGCAATCCGTATATTTCAATCACGACAGAATCATCGTTAACTCTTGGGATCAGCCAGAGGTATTTAACAACAGTTCTTCCACTCATGAAAACTTACGGTCTTCAATTGCTTCTTCTTGATCAAGATCTTCAACGTATTCGTATTTATTGGTCGGAATGGTTTTCGAATATAAATTCGATCCCGGTCTTTCCGTACCAATAACGTTGGGTCAGATTTTGATAATCAGTTATTTAACTATCAAAATAAACAACCATAAAAACAAACAGATCCATTGGTTTATACACATCATCACTTGGCCCTTATAATATATTGGCTTAACTATGTTAATATTCTCAAATACCTTTTTCCTATATACTTAGAAAATTTCTTAATCATATCCAATTAATCTTCAACTAACATTTCAAATCCACTGCTATGATTTTCTTATTATCTTATCGATTTAACAATCATTATGACATCTTTTTCGGATTCGTTATTTAAACACAAAATCACCACTCATCCCTTTTAAAAAAACCAATTTAAATCTTATTTCCATACTTTGAAAAGATGGTTATATTTCCACCAATCATTTCATACCATCAAGCCTCTTTTATTCTTTTTAATTTGGAATCTCATCATATATATATTTCTAAATCATTCAAATATCGTCACACTATTATTTAACCAAAATAATTTACTCTAACACCTTCACCATTACGACTGATATCATCCCTTGATAATCCAGAAGTTGTTCAAGTTGGGGTATTTTAATTACCTCTCAGACCTTGATCAACAACGTTCTTATCGCAAGATAGATATCAGTTGTAATACCAAAAACTGATACTTATTTCCATATCACAACAAATACCATTTTAATTCCATCTTTGAAATATTATCTTTCTTTAGAACAGTGGTTTAATATCACATCTTTATAATTTATCTCGTTTAACTATTCTAATCCAAATTTGGTTTACGTTTAGTTTCCCATTTAATATCTTCATTAGTTACTAGCCATCAATCAGCCAGAAAGTATTTCTCTAAATATTAATCCCGAAGGTCGAAACCAACACCAGATCAATTTTCAGTAAATTAGTTATCCCAACTGATTCTCAATTAAGTTCTAATTCTTTATTTCCCAATCCTGGCATTTACTTATCCAAATATCACTTTTAACAGCTCGTCCCATTTATCTATTCAATAGATCTGGGGCTTTATAACTTCGTATGACTTGGATTCATAGAATCCAGTTAAATATAATTCAGTAAGAATCAAGTTAAAACTTTGATTTCGCACTATAAATATTAAATGGCTTTATTAACTATGAATACGACTTTGCACTTCACAACCTTCCTTACTATATTTTTATTTCAAATATTACTTCGATTATTATTAATTGGATAATAACCAAGTTTCAACATTTCTAAAAATAAAACTGGGTTACTTAACCATTAAAACTCTCTTTAAATGAATAAACAAATTAAGTAAACAATTTCAGTTAATGCCGTTAACTTGTTCAACTTTAAACATGATTAACCCGTTTGTCAGTCGTTATTGATCTTTCCATTTAAATTAATTAATAATTATTTAATTTAAATAATTCTATTCACTTTGAGTTTTCAATATAAACTCATTCTAGTTGTTGCGTTAATTCTGGTCACTTGCATCAGCTAAATACAATTGTTTACAATTCACTTGATAAGCACGTGCTTCGCGCACGGTAGAATTTGGTATAAAAATGGTAATTTGCGGTTAAACCAATCGATGTATATATATGTGGTTGGATTTTCCCCCTTTTTAGAAACTTTATTTAAATAACAAAAACTATATTCGGTTATAAAATAAATTTCGTACCTTCATTTCTAGAGATTCGCCTGACGGTGAATCTATCTTTATAAACACTGTATATCTGAGCCATCTGCTATTTATTTTACAATCAATACTATATATTGATTCAAAGTTCAATCACAATCAACAATCAATAGGGTTATAAAGTCAATGGTTTTAAACAGTTCATATAAAATACGAAACAACAGCATACTAAATATTTGAGGAACCGGTTTGATTCCTCCTACCTATTCTTCCCTGCAACACAAACCATTATAATATTTCATATCAGTACATAGAAATATTTTTAAAGACAATAATATAATTAACGTCAACCATTAAATCAATCATAGGCATTCAAGGCATCCAATAAACCAATTGTCAGCAATTTAATTAAATTCTACGAATTTAATCACATCATAGTATTTCAGAAAAAGTGTGAGAATTAACTCATCTTTGTTTTCCGATCAACGGTTCCGCGCTCCTTCGTTAATTTTAAATCCGGCGTTTAAAAATTAACCAGAAATCCAACAGACTTCGATTTATTTTCCCAAACTAGCACTGCAACTTAATGCTCTGTACCGCGATCCCATATAACCTAAATTACACGTGCCATGTCATATGCATCTCACGTTTTTCTATAGCTCTTCTTAGCAAAGCAAGACCTTCCCTGTATCCTTCTTGTCCCCGATGCTATATATCTTCTACCCCAGTGAAGAACAGACCAAAGCCACATACAACGATTCGTTCCTCCCTTTTTTTTAATTCCCTTGCGCATCTGGGCCGATGCCCACCTCAAAATCCATCACGCAGAGTATCTGGCCTTCCCAAAACAACTACTTTTCCGCTTTAAATCCCCACAGCCAATTCCTGCAACTTCACTAACACGCCATGCACCTCCCCAGACTTCTCCTTCATTGTTCCAGTCAGTTTGCTTCCCTTCTCTCTCCCTCTTTTTTTTTTATTTTTTTTATTTCACCGCCCCAGGCATAACCCCAAATTTTAACTCCTCAATCTTCGCCAACACTGGTCTCTTGCCTTCCCGAATACAAGCGCACAACTCCCTCGACCTTTAGCAAATGCTAACTCCGACTAGATGAACCCCTTCCTGCCTTAATGATTTCGATTTTTTTTTTCGAATTTTGGTTGCCATTGTAAAGCTCGGCTAAGTTTTGTTTTCTGAAGCTTGAAAACAGAAGGAGGAAGTTGCGTATTTATACGGTGAAGGCACCTTGGTATGCAAGGAATTAGGTTGGTAGGTTTTCAGTAAATCTCGTAGGTGGGTGCTTCAGTGTATAGTCTTTTCTCTGCATGTTTTTGGTAATATGGGCTACTATACATTTATAAGTGACAGTTTAGGACATGAATACAGTCTTTGGCATGTGCTTGGTTCATTTTTCATTTTTAAAGGTCTGTTTGGTGATAGGCATCATGTTGTATGCATGATGTGGGTGTACTAATTATAGGTTTGAAAGGAAAGGAAATAGCAACAGCATCTTAGATGGCCACTCCAACTAGTCTGTGTTGAGATCTCGAGAACGATATGAATAGGATAGGTTTGTCCGCGTTTTACAAAGAGGGGTACGGGAGAGTTTGTCCGCATTAAATTTGATTAGATTAGGCATGGTGTGGTTTTAATGCCGAAGAGAAATATCAATGTAGATGATCACATAAACAATAGAGTATGTGACAGTTCACCATATCTTATGGTAAGTAGGAACGAAATAACTAAAACAAAAATATGGGTATGCACGTTCTCTAGTATCATGTTTCCAGGAGGGTAATAATAGGGTTTGACATTTATTTTTCCACTTGATTTGATTAACGATATTTAGTTATAAAGTTAAACATACCTTGCTATCCAATATTATGTCCGTATGACTTGTTATCGACAGAAATAAATATACCGTCGCATTCAGCAGTGTACCACGATCACAAAAATATAATAATATCGGTAGGTTAACCAATTCTGTGAAACCCCAAAATGTTGACATAAGGTACAAAATACTCCAAATAAAAAGTTGCTTATTTTACGAAATAAAAATTATAGTAAAATTCTAAAAATTAACTTATAATTACAGCTCAAAGGACTTGTCCACATTCGAAGCCAATATTTAATTATATTTAAATAAATCGTTATGGCGTATAAACGATTCCATAGCGACTATTCCAAAATTTGATTTGGACGTAAAACGAAATCTATAATTCAAAAACTTGATTTTTCTCCTCCATTAGAAAAATATTATCAGCTAGATTCAGACGCTTCTTGTTTCACCGAAATCCGACTTAACACGGATGCAGTATAGTCAGTTGAAGTTGAAATTCAATTTTACGAACTATCGCGCCGTTTCGAGTTCGTTTTATAATTTAAAATATAAATATAACCGCTCAGTCGTCGTTTAATTAACGATTTCGATATTGAATCCCATAAATAATTCAAATATAATATTTAAAATAAATTTAAATATTCGAATCAAAATAGCAGGAAAATCCGGGTCGTTACAACAATGAAACCACTTTTGTTGGATTCAAAATGTCAAATTATTATTAGGTTTCAAATTTCATAATTTTTGGAATTAATATGTGAGCGTGGTGGATATAAATGTGTTTTTCCAGTTTCAGTTTGAATTTAATCGACTAGAAAATGACCATTTTTCAAACTGTCTCCAAATTCGATGAAATCAGTTTTGTTAGGACCATATCGTCAAAATATAACTAGATTTAATTTTCTGTAATTATTGGAGTCAGTATGTGTCCCCGGTAAATTAAAATGTACGTTTGAATTCAGTATATATTGATTAATATTTTAATTTTGACGAAAACTGATTAAAACAGTCGAATTGGCTTACAAAACATATCCCATTGCGTCTGGAATAGGGGTATTTAGCTAGGGGCGACAGTCATTGGGTTTGATTTGGAGTTCGGACGCAATATGACCATTTGGAGAATTAAAAAATAATAAAAAAATATTATAAAACCCTAAATTTAACTAAACCCTTAGTCTATTTATATTTTTCCGCCGCCAGTCCCTAAGAGATGGCCAAAATCAATCCAATAATTCTTCCCAATAAAATTGAAATCCACAAATTGATTTGCCGAACTTCTAGCATCAAAATTGTTCAGATTTTCCTCCTCTTTTAATTTATAGGATGATGATCGCTCCTAGCGAACTGTGGTGATCAGAAATAGGCTCAAAAGCCGCCGTTGTTCGAGATGTTTCTGGAATGATTGGGACAACCGAATGGAGAGATGGTTAGGATGCTAGAAGAGTGTTTGAAGCTCGTCGATGCCGTGGTATGGGATCGGATCCTGGCGCTGTGTATGGGGGTGCGATTTGAACCCTAATTTCCTTTTTTTGGGTTCAGCGGAAATCTGAAAAAGAAGATGATGAAGAATGAACAGCAAGAGTTTTTTTAAACGTTATAAAAAAAAGGGTTAATCTAATTTATTAATTATTTTAGTTTTGTGTTTAAACATCGCGAGCTCATAACTTTTTGCCATGAATTCCAAATCGTATGAAATAGGATGCGTAGTCGAGAGCTTCACGACAAAATTAACCGGGTCCATTTTGGAGCTTGTTTGAATTTGGAGCAAATTTAAATCCAAATAGTTCAGAAATTCAGAAATAAAAACGAGCGGAGTGGAAACCAAAGTGAGAACTCTCTCTCTCTCACTCAAATTACTTTACAGTTATTATATAATAGGTTGCAGATGGGGCTTAGTAGCTCCTGACACTATTTTTGTACAAACCATAGTTGATTGTTTGTTTGGATTGTGATTGGGATAGTCATTGATTGATATTTTTGTATATAAAATTATTTATATAAAATGTATATAAAAATTATCATGAAAAAAAATAAAAAAAAATATTCATTTACAAATCGGACGGTTTGTTTATGTACACCCATTTAATTGACATTGATTGGGACGATAATATTTTACACATCGCCCAACTACACAAATAATAAACAGTATTTGTTGTTTGAAACCTCACACGGGTATTGGGATGATATTTGACATACACTAATCCCAATTGTTTAGCTATATGTCAATCGATGGGTTGACGGACTGTATAAGCATTATTTATTTATTTTAATGCTTATACAGTTGTAAAATGCACTTTGGATGTTGTATGAATTTTAAATGATTGTTTATCATTATTATTGTATACATGCGATGTATGAAATCCATATAACTGAAATTATATGGTAATTGATTGAGTCTGATTCCAGTTTAGAATTAACGAATAATTTAAAACAATATTCAGTGAATAATCAAAATGTGATTTTGATGTCCGATTTTGGATGGACACGAAAATATTGAAATGTGAAGCCGTGTTAAGTAGTTAAACACCATTTTAACACGAATGAGATTTTCTGTCGATTTTATTCATTTTATAATGAATATCGTAAAGAATTGATTTCAAAATCTAATATTTTGAAAATATTATCATTTTAATATTATAACGATATGGAATATTCAATTTTGATTTAAATTTTGAAAATGAAATTGAAATCGTTTTAAAATGAATTTATAAATGAATTATAAAATACATTTTAAATGTAAATCGACGATATATATATTATATATATAATGGCCTGAATAGAACGTGCCGCGCAACTACCGTTCGTGAATTTCGACCATTAACTTCAAATTGATGTAATGGGAGATTCGACCGTTGGATTCTCCTAAAACCAGAACCGTTGGGTTCATATTGAAAGAGCTTTCCAATGAATATAAGAGATTTGAAATCTAACGGTTGGATTTTAAAATATGTCCAAATCAATTTCAGAAAAAGTCGTTATGGATGCAGTTTGGTGGCCGTTATTGGAAACCGACTATATGGGCCTTAATAAAATTGTTAAAAATATGAAAAAATTGTGTAAAATCATAATAAATGATTTGGATAGATTTTGGATGAAAAATTCTGTATTTGGAAAGATAGAAGATATTTTTATTGAAAAGAACGAGTTAATAACTAGAATAATAATCCAATGTTTTTAAATAAATAAATTGGATTCAGAAATGGGTTTTAAAATAACCAGAATTTTCCAATGTATGAATCGGAATGGATTTGAATAGAAATAATCTTCGGAATATGTCGATATTAGATTCCGTGATTATACGGATATCGTTGAGGAATTTGGAAGATACAGATATCGTTATTCCCAAAACGATATCTGTTAGTTTCAGAATATGATATTGAATATAAGTTGATACAATTTCTATTTAGAGCATTGTATTTAATATCAAATTGGATTTTGGGTTTGTCGTGAATAGTGTCTTTAATAATATTTTTCTTAAACCCCAATGAGAAAAGAATAAATCTTTTAATTAAGGTTTAGAGAAATTTACCAATTAATTAATATTTAATTGGAATTGAAATTGGATTTTGGGTTTGTCGTGAATGGTGTCTTTTATAACACTATTTTTAAACCCTGATGAGAAAAGAATAAATTTTTAAATAAGATTTAGAGAAATTTACCAATTAATAAATATTTAATTGGAATTGAATTGAAGTTGGATTTTGGGTTTTGCCGTGAATGGTGTCTTTAATAACACTGTTCTTAAACCCCGATGAGAAAAGAATAAATCTTTTAAATAAGATTTAGAGAAATTTACCAATTAATTAATATTTAATTGGAATTGAATTGAAATTGGATTTTGGGTTTGTCGTGAATGGTGTCTTTAATAACACTGTTCTTAAACCCAAATGAGAAAATAATAAATCTTTTAATTATGATTTAGAGAAATTTACCTATTAATTAATATTTAATCAGAATTGAATTGAAATAGGATTTTAGGTTTATCGTGAACGATGTTTTAAATAACATTTGTTCTTTAACCTAATTAACAGTGAAGCTATGATTTGGAATAAATCTTTTATTAAGATTTAATGGAAAATTTCCAAAGTAAAGTTTTCCAATTTAATATATTAAATTGGAATTGGATAGAATTCGATTCGGTAATAATTGAGATGAGCTTCTGTGAAGGAAGACTGTTACTATATATGGAATTTAAAATGCTTTGCAGTTATTCCATTTATAGTATTGATTGGATACTGAAATTTATATCGATTATATATTGATCTGTTTTCCGCGAAGATTCCATAGTTGATGGAAGCTGATTTGGGTTTATTGCGAACTGTGTTTTAAATGACATTAGTTCTTTAACCTAGTTAAAGATAAGATTAATTTCTTAAATTTGAATAACCATTAAGTAATGATTTTTGAGATTAAAACTGAATTAGAGTTTTAATTAATCTTTAATTAGACTGGAATGAGAAAAAGGTAATTAAATTTATCTAATTCATGAAATGATCGAGAATGGAGTGCCACCAGTTTTACTCCAGGCGATAGTTAAATCTTTAATTAGATTTGAACGTGAAATGGCAATTAAATTTACCAATAACATCGTGGGTGTTAGATATAGGGTACTACCAGTTTTTCTCTATGGGGATGAAGAGGTAAGGATTGGATAAATAAAATAAATGATTATTTCGGTATGGCTCGATAATCCCGAATAGTTTTATAAACCTTAATTTGGTTTAGAATTGTGAAAAGATAAAATAAAAATCTTTTGAAAATGATATCAAAAGGAAGATTAAAGAGAAAATTTAAAAGAATTTATCTTTGATAAAATTAATGGGAACTTTTTCCTAATGATGTGAATATTTGAATAAAACAATATTCTGAATTGGAATGAGGCGTATGATGTGTTTTTATAGCACTTGATTATAAAATACGCGAGTTATTCGGAAAGATCTTGTTTAACCCATTCTGAATAATTGATACGATGAATAAAAGTCGATGATGAAGACGGTGGTTGAAGACCCGAGATCTTCACATCATTTGGATGATTATTGATGTCTTGGTTGGGATGTACACCTAAGACAAGGTAATAAGTGGTGATCGTCCAGACGTACTTGGAGATCGACCGAATATGCGAGGGCCTCTCTCCTGTATTGGACATATGAGACAAGGAATAAGGTGCCTTCGGTTTCGTTCAGACCCAGAACGGACTTGCAAATGGATAGTGTGTCTGACATTGTATTCCTTTATACTGTATTTATTGACCTCTACTGAATATATATCTGTTTGTTGGTGGAGTATTTATTCTCTTGTTTAACACTCTTCTTTGAGATGTACGACCTTAGAGGTTATATATTGGTGGAAATCAATGGTACGGTATGGATTGACTATGTGGCATATGTGATGCAAATGATCAAGGCTTTTGTTGAAAAGCAGAGTCTTGTGGTTGAAGGTCAAAGCATGGTTTTAATTAGCATAGCTTTGTGTAGCATTAATTTGCGAGCTCCACACCCCGGTATGAACCAGAAACGGGATGAGGAACATATGGAAATGGACATATGTTAGTTTCTAGCTACGAGTAACGTCTTGGTATGAAGCCCAGACTGTTTACTCATGTGGATGTTGGAAAACTTTTTTGATGGAAAGCAAGGTACCTTGATTATTGGGCCGATTGAAAGGCTCTATGATAGTGAGTCCCTAGTGGATCTTGAGTGGTCGACATACTGACCCATTATGTAGGTTCGATAGAACGGCTAACATATCGTTTATGGTATAAATAATCGTTGACGGATGACCGGCCATGCGGCTGACCTAGGGCTCACCGGTGTCCGAGTCCTGAGGCATTGCTAGTGTGTCTCGAATCGGTAAGGGAGATCGCTTGCCTTAGTTCATATATGGAAGCCCAATTTCCAATATGCGATTATACGATTTTAGTTGTTAATATATATATATATATATGTGTGTGTGTGTGTGTGTGTGTGTGTGTGGCGATGTTATATAATGGTACCTACGCCGCCTATGATTGATACATTTGTATTTGAAGTTGATTTCTTCACTTATAGTAATAATAAAAGATGAAATTTCGTGTATCAAGCATGTTTGGCTGTTATAAGGGAAAACTCTATCCTCGACTGCGTTCATTGTGTGATGGGACCTGAGTCTTATAATAGCTTCATTTTTCTCTTTAGAATTGTGCTATTATTTTTATGCACCTGTATTCATGGGGAATAATCTCGTTCCATGTTATACGGCGTGGTCCCGTGATTTACCTAACTCAAAAATAAAAGCTAATAACTGTTTTAGTTCTCACACCAGCCCATAACTGACCTAGAGTTTATTGTTTTAACCTAAACTCTGGGTGCCTATATTTTCCACATGGGTAGCTTGTAGTTTTGGTTTTCGTAGATACTTTTTTTCACGGGATCCTCGATTATAGGTAGAGCTATATTTGGAAAGTTTTGTGTTCGTATATCTCCTTCAGTTGTGGTTGTAGATGATTTCCGCTGTATATTATTATGTATTATCTTCCCGTTGCTTCGTAATTTAAAACTCTAATATTATCCACTGTAAATTATTTATTCATACTCTGATATATTCTTATACTCTGATGTAAATTATTGTAATAGCAATGAATTGTTCTGCTGTTTGTGTTCTGATGCGTCGTGTTCTCAAAGCAATTTGGGCTTTCCCGTAAGGGGGATTTCGGGTCGTTTCAGTTTGGTATTAGAGCTTTGGTTTTACAAAGCTCGAGAACAAGAAACGTTAGAACCAAGCAAAAGAATTCATCAGAGATAGGATTAGTAACATCCTATGAGAATAACTCGTTAGAGATAGGATCAGTAGTATCCTAGAATGAGTTTGAAGAGTGTTATTTATAAAAACAAACTTAATTTTGAAAATTATACCTGATTCTACATATTTGAGTAATTTATTTTATATTGATTTGGACTATCGGGTATTAGAAGATTTTGTATATACGTCTGATCTACGTGTATATGATGTCTAAAATATACTGGGTAGATATAGAATCACACTCTAGTCGCCCGGAGATGATTCTGATGATTGTAGCTACATCATCAGAGTTTAGGTTCTAGTTTCAAAAGTGGGATATCTATATATTTCCAATTGGCTGGTGTGAGAACCAA
The DNA here is from genome assembly GCA_030737875.1 of Allium sativum. Lineage (NCBI taxonomy): Eukaryota > Viridiplantae > Streptophyta > Magnoliopsida > Asparagales > Amaryllidaceae > Allium > Allium sativum. The sequence continues at coordinate 552,980,269 of CM060915.1, forward strand.
AGCCTAGTTAGAGTTCATTGTTGTGATTTGGCATTGAAGTATGATTTTTGAATATTTATACAAAAGTTATATGTTTTGGAAATTTAATTCACAAATTGATTGCTGGTTGTGATGTTTGATTGTTAATTTAAGTAATAAAATTATTGGGATGATAATTAATTAAACCAATAAGAGAATGAAAGGTAAATTTTAGCCAAATGGAATTAAATATTGAACTAAATTAAAAATTGATTGCAATTGGATATATATGCATGTATATATAATGAACAGGTTATAGCATGGAAGCTAAGAAAAGGAATAAAATTGTATGCCTGACAAATAGGTACATGTTTACTATATTCATTGGGTTTGATGATTTTATGAGCCGATTCGCTAGCTGCTTGGCTTTTTCTTTTTGATTGATGAGGGCCCTGTGAGGCAAGTTGTGGTTTTACCGATAGAGCTGTACAAAGGAGGTTATAGCGAATTTTTTTCGAAAATTTAGGGTGTTAGCCAAATTTTTGAGAAATTAGAAAATTCTTTGAAGCTAAAAAGTTAAAGAATGAAAGATAGAACGAAAGTTGAGTTGGTTAGTTAAACAACTTTCAGCTTGTTCCATTTCGAGGATGAAAAGATTTAAGTGGGGGAGATTATAACAACACGGAAATTTTGAACCAATTTAAAATTTTTATTTTAGCTATTTTAATGGATTTTAAATATTTAAAATGATTTATTTTAAATAATAATGACAAAAAATTTATTTAAATCGAAGTTAGAACGTATAAATTTATTTTAATTATAAAACGAGCCTAAAATGGCGCGGTCGTTTGTAAATTCGATTTTAAATTTCAGTTGAATGTATAGAATTTAATATAAATCGGATTTCGGTAAAACAAGAAACGTTATAATCTATTTACCTATATCTTTCTAACGAATGTAAGAAACTGAGATTTCACTTTATAAATTAAAAGTTATGTCCAGTTTAAAATTCAGAAAAGTTGCTATGGAATTTATTTATATTTTAAATAATATATAGCCCTTAAAAATAGCTATTTTGCAAACGACCTCCGTTTTCGACGAAACCACTTTTGTTGGATCCGAAATGTCAAATTATTATCAGGTTTCAAATTTCATAATTTTTGGAATTAAGATGTGAGCGTGGTGAATTTAAACGTGTTTTGCCTGTTTCAGTTTGAATTTAATCGACTGGAAAATGACCATTTTTCAAACAGTTTCCAAATTCAACGAAATCAGTTTTGTTATGTATCGTCAAACATAGCTAGATTTATTTTTCTGTAATTTTCAGAGTCGGTATGTGGCCTCGGTAATTTAAAATGTACGTTTGAATTCAATATATGTTAATTTATATTTTAATTTTGATGAAAACTGATTAAAACAGTCGAATTAGCTTACGAAATATATCACGTTATGTCCGTAAGGGGGTATTTAGCTAGGGATGATAGTCGTTGGGTTTCATTTGTAATCCGAATGCAATATGACCATTTGGAGAATTAAATAATAATAAAAATATATTATAAAACCCTAAATTTGACTAAACCCTTGGTCCATTTATATTTTCCGCCGTCGATCCCTAAGTGATGGCCAAAATCGCTCCAGCGATTCTTCCCAATAAAATCGAAATCCACAAATTGATTTGCTGAACTTCCAACACCAAAATTGTTCAGATTTTCCTCCTCTTTAAATCTATAGGGTGATGATCGCTCCTTACGAACCATGGCGATCAGAAATGGGCTCAAAAGCCACCGTCGTTCGAGATGATTCTGGAATGATTGGGACCACCGAATGGAGAGATGGTTGGGTTGATAGAAGAATGTTCGAAGCTCGTCGATGCCGTGGTTGGATCGGATCCTGGTGCTATGTATGGGGGTGCGGTTTGAACCCTAATTTCCTGTTTTGGGTTCGGAGGAAATCTGAAAAAGAAGACGGTGAAGAAGGAACAACAACAGTTTTTTTTAAACGTTATAAAAAAATGTTAATCTAATTTATTAATTATTTTAATTTGGTGTTTAAACTTCACAAGCTTATAACTTTTGCAACGAATTCCAAATCACATGAAACAGGATCCGTTGCGATCATGGAGTCGAGAGCTTCACAACAAAACTGACCGGGTCAAATTTGGTGCTTGTTTGAATTTGGAGCAAATTTAAATACAAATTGTTCAGAAATTCAGAAATAAAAACGGGCGGAGTGGAAATCAAAGTGAGAACTCTCTCTCACTCAATTGTTTTACAGTTATTATATAATAGGTTGCAAATGGGGCTTAGTAGCTCCTGACACTATTTTTGTACAAACCATAGTTGATTGTTTGTTTGGGTTGTGATTGGGATTGTCATTGATTGATATTATTGTATATAAAATTATTTATATAAAATGTATATAAAAATTATCATGAAAAGAAAATAAAATAAATATTCATTTACAAATTGGACAGTTTGTATATATACATTCATTTAACTAACATTGATTGGGACGATAATATTTTACACATCGCCCAACTACACAAATAATAAACAGTATTTGTTGTTTGAAACCCCACACGTGTGTTGGGATGATATTTGACATACACTAATCCCAATTGTTTGAAACCCCACACATGTATGAATTTTTAGTGATTGTTTATCATTATTGTTGTATACATGCGATGTATAAAATCCACATAACTAAAATTGTATGGTATTTGATTGAGTCTGATTCCAATTCAAAATTAACGATTATTTAAAATAATATTCAGTGAATAATCAAAATGTGACTTTGATGTTCGATTTTGGATAGATACAAAAATAATGAAATGTGAAGCCTTGTTAAGTATTAAATGCCATTTTAACACGAACGGGACTTTCTGTTGATTTTATTCATTTTATAATGAATATCGAAAAGAATTGATTTCAAAACCTAATATTTTGAAAATATTTTCATTTTAATATTATAATGGTATGAAATATTCAATTTTGATTTAAAATTTGATAATGAAGTTGAAATCGTTCTAAAATGAATTTATAATGGCCTGAATAGAATGCGCCGTGTAGCGACCGTTCGCGAATTTTGACCATTAACTTCAAATTGATGTAATGGGAGATCCGACCGTTGGATTGTCCAAAAACTAGAACCGTTAGGTTCGTATCGAAAAGAGCTTTCCAATTAATATAAGACATTTGAAATCTAACGATCGGATTTTAAAATATGTCCAAATCAAATTTAGAAAAGGCCGCTATGGATGCAGTTCGGTGACTGTTATTGGAAACCGACTGTACGAGCCTTAATAAAATTATTAAAAATATGGAAAAATTGTGTAAAATCATAATAAATGATTTGGAAAGATTTTGGATGAAAAATTCCATATTTGGAAAGATAAAAGATATTTTTATCGAAAAGAACTAGTTAATAACTAGAATAATAATCCAATGTTTTTAAATAAATAAATTGCATTGAGAAATGGGTTTTAAAATGCCAGAATTTTCCAATGTATGAATTGGAATGGATTTGAATAGAAATAATCTTTGGAATATGTCGATATTGGATTCCGTGTTTAAACAGATATTGTTGAGGAATTTGGAAGATACAGCTATAGTTATTCTCGATACGATATCCATTAGTTTCAGAATTTGATATTGAATATAAATCAATATAATTTCTATTTAGAGCCTCATGAATGGTGTCTTTAATAACACTATTCTTAAACCCCAATGAGAAAAGAATAAATCTCTTAATTAAGATTTAGAAAAATTTATTAATATTTAATTGGAATTGAATTGAAATTGGATTTTGGGTTTGTCGTGAATGGTGTCTTTATTAACACTGTTCTTAAACCCCAATGAGAAAGAATAAATCTTTCAATTGAGATTTAGAGAAATTTACCAATTAATTAATATTTAATTAGAATTGAATTGAAATTGGATTTTGGATTTGTCGTGAATGGTGTCTTTAATAACACTATTCTTAAACCCCGATGAGAAAAGAATAAATCTTTTAATTAAGATTTAGAGAAATTTACCAATTGATTAACATTTAATTGGAAGTGAATTGAGATGGGATTTTTGGCTTATCGTGAATGATGTTTTAAATAACAATTGTTCTTTAACCCAATTAACAGTGAAGATATGATTTGGAATTTATAAATCTATTATTAAGATTTAATGGAAATTTTCCAAAATAAAGTTTTCCAATTTAATATATTAAATTGGAATTGGATGGAATTCGATTCGGTAATAATCGAGATGAGCTCCTGTGAAGGAAGACCGTTACTATATATGGAATTTAAAAGGCTTTTCAGTTATTCCATTTATAGTATTTATAGGATACGGAAATTATATCGATTATATATTGATCTGTTTTCCATGAAGATTCCATAATTGATGGAAGCTGATTTGCGTTTATTGCGAACTGTGTTTTAAATGAGATTAGTTCTTTAACCCAGTTAAAGATAAGATTAATTTCTTAAATTTGAATAATCATTAAGTAATGATTTTTGAGATTAAAATTGAATTATGGTTTTAATGAAACTTTAATTAGATTAGAATGAGAATACGATAATTAAATTTATCGAATTCATGATATGATCGAGAATGGAATACCACCAGTTGTACTCTAGCGATAGTTAAATCTTTAATTAGAACTAAACGTGAAATGGTAATTAAATTTACCAATAACACCGTGGGTGTTAGATATGGGGTACTACCAATTTTGCTCCATGGGATTAATAGGATGGGATTGGATAAATAAAATAAATGATTATTTCGGTATGGCTTGATAATCCCGACAAGTTTTATAAACCTTAATTTGGTTTAGAATTGGGAAAAGATAAAATAAAATCTTATGAAAATGATATCAAAAGGAAGATTAAAGAGAAAATTTAAAAAGAATTTATCTTTGATATAATTAATGGGAACCTTTCCCTAAAGATGTGAATATTTGAATAAAAGAATATTCTGAATTGGAATGAGGCGTGTGATGTGTTTTTATAGCACTTGATTATAAAATACATGAGTTATTTGGAAAGACCGGGTTTAACCCATTCTGAATAATTTATACGGAGATTAAAATTCAATGTTGACGATGGTGGTTGGAAATCGGAGATCTTCACATCATTTGGATGATTACCGGTGTCTTGATTGGGATGTACACCCAAGACAAGGTAATAAGTGGTGATCGTCTAGACGTACTTGGAGATCGATTGGATATGTGAGGGCCTCTCTCCTGTATTGGACATATGGGACAAGGAATAAGGTTCCTCTGGTTTCGTTGAGACCTAGAACGGACTTGCAAATGGATAGTGTGTCTAACATTGTATTCCTTTATACTGTATTTGTTGGTCTTTATTGAATATATATCTGTTTGGTGGTGGAGAATTTATTCTCTTGCTTAACACCCTTCTCTAAGACGTACGAGCTTAGAGGTTATATATTGGTGGAAATCAGTGGTACGGTATGGATTGACAGTGTGGCATCTGAGATGCAAACGATCAAGGCTTTTGTTGAAAAGTAGAGTCTTGTGGTTGATGATCAAAGCACAACGTTAATTAGCATAGCTTTGTGTAGCATTAATTCGTGAGCTTCACACCCCGGTATGAACCAGAAACGGGATGAGGAACATATGGAAATTGACATATGTTAGTTTCTAGCTAAGAGTAACATCATGGTATGGAGCCCAGACTGTTTACTCATGTGGATGTTGGAAAACTTTATTGATGAAAAGCGAGGTACCTCGATCATTGGGTCGATTGAAAGGCTCTATGATAGTGAGCCCCTAGTGGATCTTGACTGGTCGACATACTGACCCATTTGTAGGTTCGATAGAACCGGCTAACATATAGTTTATGGTATAACTAATCATCGACGGATGACGGCCATGCGGCTAACCTAGGGCTCGTTGATGTCCGAGTCCTGAGGCATTGCTAGTGTGTCTCGAATCGGTAAGGAGGATCGCTTGCCTTGGTTCATAGATGGAAACCCAATTTCCAATATGTGATTTTACGGTTTTATTGTAAATATATATATATATATATATATATATATATATATATATATATATATATGGCGATGTAATATAATGGTACCTACGCCGTCTATGATTGATACATTTATATTTGAAGTTGATTTCTTCACTTATAGTAATAATAAAAGATGAAATTTTGCGTATTAACCATATTTGGCTGTTATAAGTGAAAACTCTATCCTAAGATTGCGTTCATTGTGTGATGGGACCTGAGTCTTATAATAGCTTTATTTTTCTCTTTAGCATTGTGCTATTATTTTTATGCACTAGTATTCATGGGGAATAAACCCGTTCCGTGTTATACGGCATGGTCCTGTGATTTACCTAACTCTAAAATAAAAGCTAATAACTGTTTTAGTTCTCACACCAGTCATATGACTGACCTGGAGTTTATTGTTTTAACCTAAACTCTGGGTGCCCGTATTTTCCACACGGGCAGCTTGTAGTTTTGGTTTTTGCGGATACTTCTTTTTATAGGATCCTAGATTATAGCTGGAGCTATATTCAGAAAGCTTTGTATCTGTATATCTCCTTCAGTTGTGGTTGTAGATGATTTCTGATGTACGTTATTATGTATTATTTTCCTACTGCTTTGTAATTTAAAACTCTGATATTTTCTGATGTAAATTGTTCATTCATACTCTGATATATTCTTGTACTCTGATGTAATTTTTTTTAATGGCAATGAAATGTTCTATTGTTTGTGTTTTGATACGTCGTGTTCTCAAAGCAATCGGAGCTTTCCCATAAAGGGGATTTCGGGTCGTTTCAGTAAATTAATATGATAGGATTTCTAAAATTTAAATTTAAAATTGATTTGTTCAAGAATATTAGTGTATATCCCATAATAAATTAAATTTTAAGTTCTTTTTTATATCAGTTTTTATATATACAATTATGAAAATGTGTTTATATAAAAATAGTTTACTTTATATGATACAATTCTGCATTCTCTATAAAAAGATCTTTAATTTTTACTGTATTAAATAAACATCCTATTAAAATTGTATTCATATTTCTTATAAAATTATTTTGAATACTTATTTTTTGATTACTAACTATCATGAATATATATATAGGAACTTTTATATTTAATATCCTTTTATCTCTTTCATTAGTATTTTTAACCTAAGTCTAGAAATTAATATATATTACCTTTATTTGATTGAATTAAAACTTCATTAAAATATAGTTAGATAGCACTATAAATATATATATAATAGCTAGATAGTACTTTGAATGTATTTTACCTAAATAGATATAACCACCGAATCATTCTGCATACCATCTTTACCCATCTTATTTCATATCATACATCATTATTATAAATTACAGTACATCTCAAGTTAAAATCATTCACATCACAAGTTGCATTTCATTCAATATATATCATTTCATATAGTTTTGCATATGACATACTCCATTGTAACCAACACATTGCATTACATTACATGTTAACTTTAACTCCACACATAACAAGTATACAATATGAGAAGTTTTTATCTAATTAGAAATATCATATTATTAATCAAATACATAACATATTTACTTTGTCTTGATTAACTTGATTGATTTATTTGGCTTGATTGAATTGACTGGATTAATTGACTTGTTTGGTGTTTTTGATTTGTTTGACTTGAATAACTTGATTAACTTACTTGACATGGTTAAATTTCATTAGTGGTTGATAGGTTTTTTTGAAAAATACTTATACATCTGTAGTTGATAGGAGCTTTATAGGTTTTTTAGAAAAAAAAATAGAAGTTACAAGAAATGTTTGGCTTTATGTTTTGATGTTATGTGATAACAAAACTTAAATTGGTTGATTGTTTGGATTAAATTGCTTGAATATTGACTTATCATTACTTGACTTATATTACTTTAAGTTGCATCATGGCTTTAAGTTTATCTTATCACAATTATTTTTTAGTCTAGATTAAATTCTTAAGGAAACTAGAGCTTAGGCTAGCTTTAGTCGTGTATTAGATTAAGGGGGAGTTTTATAGTTTCTAGGATTAGTTGAAGTCTCAAGAAGTGTTTTTGAATAGATTTGAATTGCTTGTTTGTTTTAATTTCTTGTTTGGATTGATTTGCTTGTTTGAATTGATTATAAATATTGAGTTATTTATTTAGTTTATTATCATTTTATTTAGTTTATTAGACTAGCATAGTCATAATTTTAGGGGGAGTTATAATATTTTAGGTTTAGAATCATAGATTTAGAAGGAATTATAAGGTTATTCAATTCAGCGAATATTATATAGTCATTTATAAGCATAGATTAAGGGATTAGTATTAGAATAGTTATAATAGAATAAGAATAAAATATTGGCATAAATTTAGGGGGAGGTATGTATGTTAGTACTTTAGTATAGAATTTAAGTATTATAATCATAAAATATATAGATAAATATATGTTATAGAATTAGCGGAAGTATTTTTAGATTTTTTTTTATATGATGCCAAAGAGAGAGAAATTATAAAATATAGACTTAGTTTAAGTAGAATATATAGGATTCATAGTGACTGGGGGAGTATTAGAAGGACCAGCATCAACATGTATGAACATGTATGAATATTTTATTAACTAAGGTTGTCATCATCAGAAAGGGGGAGATTGTTATAGAATGGAGTTTTGATGACAGCAACCTTGTCTCAATTATCATTGATTATAAAATATATATACTAACATCTTTATCTAGAGTATATAGACATATATATACACATGATTTGTATACAGGACTTAAATACAGAAGATTGTACAGTTTTAGAGTTTTCGAGATTCAAGAGATTCAGAATTCAGAGAAGATTTAAGACTCATGAGTAACCAAGAAATCAAGAGTTCAAGATAAATACAGTAACCGAGTCTAGTTTATGTAAGACTCTAAATAACACTCCAGGTTCAAATTCGAATTCAAATTCTGATTTTCAATTTGATTTTCAAATTTCAATTTGATTTTCAAATTCTATTCAAATTCTAATTAAGTTTTCTATTTTAATTTTGTTTTTAAACTTAAGTTTCAAAGCTAGTTTATACATGTTTATATAAGTTATATACTTTTATACTTTTATATCTATATAGTTTTAAACTTTATAATTTTATAAATATGTTTATGTAAAGTATATTTATGATTTCATATGTTTTTCGACTTTATAATACTTATTTATATCACTATGTTTTAATTCAAGAATTTCTAGAACTATATATATATATATTAAAACACTTGAAAAATACTCAATTTTCGAATTTTGAACTACATATGTCGACCTACATATGTTGGCATGTCGACATACATATGTCATATTTTCAGTTTTTAAAGGAATTGTCTTTTCACTATTTGTAACATTCCAGAAGCGTTGAAATCTTTCAAATCTTATAAATAGGGGTTGAATTCTAAAATTTCAACCATTCTTCTTCTCCATCTTCACCCCTTTTCACTCCTCCATTATTATTTCATTTTGATTGATTTATATAGTTCTACGTTGCCGATTTCTACTCTAATTATATAAAACTTCTTCTCTTCTCACTCTCTACTCACTACTCCCTGAATCGAAGTGCTATTGAAGAGTTATAGGGCTGTTGTAATCATTTGGGATTGTTTTGGGATAGTCTTGGAAATGGTGTGTTCCTTGTAGCCGTGAAGTCAAGGAAGGAAACGACGTTAACCTTGTAGCCGGGAAATCAAGGGTGGTAGAAACGGCGGTAACCTTATAGCCATGAAATCAAGGGTATTTGATATTGGTATAGTAATAAAACTCTACGCAATCCAGCGTTGCATGGGATTGGATGTAGGAGTTATCCGAATCAGTATAAAGTCTGGTGTGTTCTTTCCTTTTCTGCATTTTATTTTTTGTTTATTTTTGTGTTTGGGTTTGATTCTGCGTCTATGATCATCTCTGTGGTGTGTTATCCATATAGTAGATCGTATTAGTTTTAGATTTTCTTAAATTTCTTGAAAACACTATTCACCTCCTCCCTCCCTCTAGTGTTAGATTTGCCTTAATGATCCATTCCGCATTCCCTAACAAATAAAGACCTGAGCTGCCAATATACTTGACTGTACTGTTTTGAGATTGATGGTTAAAACACCAAACTATCAATAAAATATCTTATTGGAATTTTGACATGTTGTTATGAAGAGACCAGAATAAGAACAAGACCCAAAAACACTTTGAACCAACGTAACACTCGAAACTAATATGTATGGATACATAAAGATGGAGCATTGAAGATCATAGATCTTCATAAAACGGAAGAATTAATTAAAAACTTTAGCTGATCCCTAGAGATGTACTGTCGTTCTGTGGTGGTTGAAATCCATGGATTGCAAGGACTACCCGCTATTGATATAGAGGGTGATTTCTAGGATGCAGTAGGAGGGTGCTTTCGGTTTATCCTATTCCTGGATGACTTGTATGGACGAATGTCCGACAGAGTATTTCCTAAAACTCACGTACGTTGATTTTTACAAATATACCAAGTTTGGTGGCAGAGAAATTCTATTAGCTTAATACCCAGAGTATATTTGTGGACGTCAATTAGTGATTTGACGGATCTGACGATGTGTCATTCAAGTTTATGAGATGTTCTCTAAAAAGGTAAATGTAACCTCAAGCCTCACAACCGGGAAATTACAAAAAACGGGCAGTTAGCATGGCTAGTTAAGTCATAGAAACCAGGGTGCATTATCACCATCTAGAGAAAATTCATTTGTTCTTCTTTCGTTCCTGTATCTTACGAATTACGATTGGATGTTCAATAATCGTGGGTAATAATACATTCGATTCACTCAAGCTTAATGACTGGTCGGTCATGAGTTGTTGGGTTGCAAGATGTTCTTGTTGGACCCCAGTGTATCCCCTCAAGAGTCCACTGATCAGAAGGTAGTCCCCATACCTTGTTATGTTGATAATCCAATCTCCAACAAGCGCCTTTTGGTTTTTGATTATATAATGAATATGTAGAGCACGAGATGCAAGTATTCTACATGGTTATTTATTTGTGATTTGATAGACACTATTATAATATCACTGGATTTTGATATACCAAAAATGTTTTGGGTTATCATAAGGTAAAAATCGTCCGTGTTTGTGTATGGACTAGTCTTACGATTATCCTTTTCTTCCAAAAAGGATTTCTAAAGTTTAGCAAGTTGTTTGTCATGTGAATTTATGACTGAAAGTATTCCAGACTGATTCGGATGAATTTTGTTTTTCTTCAAATGTGCTAGGGTCAGATCGAGTATATTACCAGGTTAGGTATTTCTTGGAGCTTCAGAAGAGGAGCTGGAGTCGAGATGTATACCCATATTTACTGGTATTAGTTTATTCCGATATATATATTGATTGAAATGAATGTATACTCTGATGTTGTAATCATATATATACAGTTTCTTTTTGTAAAGCATTTTGACATATTGTATTTTTTCCATTCCGCTGTGGGACTCTGATCTTCTTATTCTTCTATTCTAATATTTCTTTCTTTCTTCTCTCTTCCTCTGATTTCTTTCTCCCAACTATCCGTTTTTCTATGCAATTTGAGTTGACATGATTTATTAGATGTTGGCTTAAACTATACGTAAAAAGTGGGTTGTTACAAATCACTTCTACGGACGATGAAAAACTAAAAGGGAACTGTTTTAATTTGAGGAATATTTGAGACATGAGTTGCACTTTGATAGTGATGGAAGAGAGCTATCCTTAGAATTAGAAGTACTGAAAGTTACCTTGCTAAAGGAAAAAAACAATAACAACTGAATAGTTGAGTTTCATAAATTCTTGTTTGAGAGAGTTAAATTTTCTTAATGCTTGAATTGCATGTAGAACAATTCTAATTATACCAGTTATAGCTGCCTCGGTCGAAAGAAAATTTTCAAAGCTGAAGTCGGTACTCTTATCATCGTTCCACTTTCACAAAAATGATTTAATGGTTTAACACTTTTATCTGTTTAACAAGAGATGGCCGATCGACTTGAATATAACAATATTATTAGTAATTTTGTAAGTCAGAAGACTAGAAAATGTTCGCTAGTAGTTAGTATTAATTTTCTTTATAACTTGAATTATTGTTACGAATAAAGCTAACTTTTTCCTTTTCTCATTATTTTTAAGCAATATAAATTTTTAGGTGTGATACATTAGCTTCTGTATGAGGGCCTTTGTGACGGTCGGGAATTTCGCTCGATCCGAATCAGTCGTTAAACCGATCTAGACCGTTCGAAACCCCTGATCGTTTTGAGAACACGACAAAATAGAACGCAGACGGAAGAACATTTTATTGTTATTACAACAATTCCATCAGAATACAAGAATATACAGAGTATAAATGAATAAATTACATTCGATAAATATCAGAGATTACAATAAATTACATAGCAGCGGAAAATAATACAAAGCACAACTGAAGGTGATATACGGATACAGAGCTTTCCGGATATCATTCCAGCTGTAAACCAGGATCCTGTGAATATAAATCTGCAAAACCAAAACTACTAGCTGCCCGTGCGGAAAATAGGGGCACCCAGAGTTTAGGTTAAACAATAAACTCCAGGTCAGTCATGTGACTGGTGTGAGAACTAAAACAGTTATTAAAACTTTATTTTAAAAGAGGGTAATTCAAGGGACCACGCCGTATAACACGAAACGGGTTTCCTCCCAAAAATACCAGTGCATAGAATAAACTGCGCAATGCTTTTTCGAAAAATGAAGCTATTATAAGACCCAGGTCCCATCACACAATGCAACGCAAGCCGGAGGATAGGGTTTTCCCTTATAATAGACAAACATGCTTGGTACGTTTAAAGCAAATCATTTGATACTATAATATGTGTATAGTGTCAAGACATTTCAATCATAAATATAAATCATAGACGGCATGGGTACCATCTATCATGTCGCCATACTAGTTCTACAATTAAAACCGCAATACACGTATTGGAAATTGGATTTCCGTCATGAGTCGAGGCAAGGGGCAAGCTCCTCTCCGCGTTCGAGACACTCTAGCAAATGCCTCAGGGCTACGCACTCTGGGCAACCCCTGGATGCTTCAGGGCCGGTCCTCACTTACGTTAGAGGATTAATTATGCCTGAACACACGTTTCCCGGTCCTTACAGACCTATAATCGAGGCGCCTCATTCCAACAACCACAAAGGTGAAAAGTATATATATGTCAGGGCTGGTAAGTCACTGTCACCACCAAAGCTAGAAAGAAACGTCGTGCTCTCCCTGTAGTCCGTATCCCGTTTTTAACTCATACCGAGGTGTGAGGCTCGCGAATTCACGTTATACACAAAGCTGCCACGTAGGCGTGCTTTGATCATCAACCACAAGACTTTGCTTTTCAACAGAAGCCTTGATCATTGCATCTAAGCGTGCCACACAGGCAATTCATGCCATGCGACTGATGTTCATCGATATACAACCTCTGAGCTCGTACGTCTCAGAGAAGGGCGTTAAGCAAAAGAATAAATTCTCCGCCGCCAAACAGATGTATATTTAATAGAAATCAATCAACACAGAATAAAATCCAATGTCAGACACACAATCCATTTACAAGCCTGTTCTGGGTCTGAACGAAACCGGCGGCACTTTCCTCGCATATCCATCCATCCCCAAGTACGTCCGGACGACCACCAACTATTTCCATCCTCTTGGGTGTACAGCCCAATCAGGATCGTCAGTAATAATCCAAACGATGTGAAAACTTCCGGTCTTCGACCACCGTCTTCATCTTTGACATATCGTCGAATCGGTTATTCAGAATGGGTATAAACCCGGCCTTTCCGAACCACCCGCGTATATTAAAAACAAATAGTACACAAACACAACATACGCCTCATTCCAATTCATTAGGGAAAGGTTCCCATTAATTTTATCCAAGATAAATTCTTTAAAATTTATCCTTTAATCTTCCTTTTGATGTCATTTCAAACCAAATTATGGTTTTTCAAACTAGTCGAGATTAGCGAACCATACCGAAGTAATTATTTATTTTATTTCCCAATCCCAACCTATTCATCCCATGAAGCAAAACTGGTAATACTCCATATTTAACACCACAGTGTCGTCGGTAAAATTAATTACCATTTCACGCTCAAATCCGATTAAATATTTAACTATCGCTTTGGAGCAAAACTGGTGATACTCCATTCTCGCTTATTTCCTAAATTTGATAATTTAGATTATCCATTCACATTTCAATCTAGTTGTAGATTCATTAAAACTCCTTTTACTGGGTTAAAGAACTAGGTGTTATTTAAAACACAGTTCACGACAAACCCAAATCACATTCTATTTATTATCGGGTTAAAGAACTAGTGTTGTTTAAAACACCGTTCACGATAAACCCATTTCAAATCCAATCAAATATATTAGAAATCCCGATTATTTAAAACCCCCTTTTAAATCTAATTTATTTATTTAAAAATAATTGGGTTTTAAATTTAGTTCAAAACTAGTTCATTTCGATAAAAATCTATTTTTATCTTTTCAAATATGGAGTTTTTCATCCCAATTTTTCCCAAATCATTTCTTATGATTTTACAGAAATTATTACTATTTTTAGTAATTTTATCAAGGCTCGTACAGTCGATTTCCAACAATGGCCATCGAACTGCACTTACAACGACCTTTTTCAAATTTGATTTGGATGTAACTCCAAATCCAGTCGTTAGATTTCAAATTTCTAATATTCGTTAGAAAGCTCTTTTCGATACGAACCCAACGGTTCCGGTTTTAGGAGAATCCGACGGTCGGATTCCCGTAATGTCCGTTTGAAATAAATGGTCGAAATTCACGAACTGCCGCGGCGCGGCCCGTTCCATTCAGGCCATTATATTATATATATAATATATATTTCGTCAATTTCTATTTAAAACGAATTATATAAATAGTTTTAAATTTGTTTCAAAAGCAATTTCAACTTCCCTTTCAATTCAAAGAAAAATTGAATTCTTCTTTATAAATTCGTTTTTTAAAATTCAATTCAATTTGAATTCATTTCAATTCGTTTTCAATTCAATTCGAATTCGTTTTCAATTCAATTCGAATTCGTTTTATATTCAATTCATTTCGAATTGGTTTTCTATTCAATTCAATTCAAATTGGTTTTCTATTCGATTCAATTCAAATTGGTTTTCTATCCGATTCAATTCAAATTGGTTTTCTATTCGACTTAAATCAAATTCGTTTTCTAATCAATTTAAATCAAATTCGTTTTCTAATCAATTTAAATCAAATTCGTTTTATATTCAATGGAAATCAAATTCGTTTTATATTCAATTCATTTCGAATTAATTTTCTATTCGATTCAATTCAAATTGGTTTTCTATTCGATTCAATTCAAATTGGTTTTCTATTCGATTCAATTCAAATTGGTTTTCTATTCGATTCAATTCAAATTGGTTTTCTATTCGATTCAATTCAAATTGATTTTCTATTCGATTCAATTCAAATTGGTTTTCTATTCGATTTAAATCAAATTCGTTTTCTAATCAATTTAAATCAAATTTGTTATATATTCAATGGAAATCAAATTCGTTTTATATTCAATTCGAATTCATTTTCTATTCTGTTCAAATTCAAATCAAATTTAAAAACGAATATAATCGATATAAATATCGTTCGCGTCAAAATGGCGCATCTCTAATCAACACGGCTTTATATATTTCAATAAATTCGTTATTCTATTCAACAAATGAATATTTATTCTATTCAATATGTGAATCTATATTTTTGTCAACACACGACTAATCTCAACGAATGAGTACTGTCCAAGTGTGACTATTTTTGTTATTTACTATATTTTATGAAAATTAAGGTATCTATCGTTTGATATTAAATCAGACTCCAACTGTAAATTAGTAAGATAACGATTCCCTGAATATTAACCCCGAAGGCCGAAACCAACATCAGATCAATATTCAGGAGACCACTCATCTCATCTATTTTCCAGTTAGATTCTAATTTCGTATATGATAAAGATGTAAATTTTATTGTTAAAATATTTCGTTCAACACATGACTAATCTCAACGGATGAGTATTGTCAACACATGAACCTTTATTTTATAAAGATAAAGATATAAATTTTATTGTTAAAATATTTTGTTCAACTCATGACTAATCTCAACGGATGAGTACAGTCAACGCATGAACCTTTACTTTATAAAGATAAAGATATAAATTTTATTGTTAAAATATTTCGTTCAACTCATGACTAATCTCAACGGATGAGTACAGTCAACGCATGAACCTTTACATTATATATTCTCTAAATTGGAATGAGGCCCAATCAATCACCATATAAAGTTAATTATATGCATTTTCATACATCACACGTATACAATAGCAACGATAAATAATCAACCATCATCCAAAGTGCACTACACTGTATAAGCATCAAATATAGATATCTAACGCTTACAACAGCCTGTCAATCAATCGATCGACATATTTAATCAATCAGGATGAGTGAACTTCAAATTTCATCCCAACACCCGTGTGGGGTTTCAAACAATCAAACACAGATTTCATTTGTGCAATTGGGCGATGTGTAAAATTTATCGTCCCAATCAATGTCCTTCAAATAGGTGTGCATAAACAAACCGTCTGGTTTGTAAATGAATATTTTATTTTATTCACTTTCACTATATTCATATTCTCGTTAAAAATTACATTTTTAACGATAAAACATTTTATTTTAACATATGAATTTCTATTCAGTTCATTCTTTAAATAAAATGATATTTTTATTTTTCTAACATATTTTAGAAAATTTCGGCGGCATAACGGCACGATACTAGAAACGGGACAAGGCCTGGCCTTATCCCCGGTCTAGTGAAGGCCCACGCCATTCACACATCAATCAAATCAATTTCATTTCACCAAACAATTCAATTTCAATCAAATGATCTAACTAATTTTTGCAATCAAACAAACAAGTCCATGGTCTGTGGACGATTGTGTCGGGTGCTACTAAGCACCGTCTGCATCCTAGTATATATATATAACTAGAAAATGAAATTGAAAGGTGAGAAATTCTCACAGAAAGCTATCCAACTTCTTGACTCTTCCTTTGCAGAAGTCTTCGTCGTTTTCGCCTTTTGTCGCTTTCGTTGCCCGTAGCCACTACATATGTAACAATCGAATTTTCACTTCACTATTCAATATATAAAAATCGAATTTTTACTTCGCTACTATATAGATAAAAATTATATTTTCACATCGATGTTCATATAGTAAAGACTATATCTTTATCACGCTATTCTTCATATAAAGATTTCGCCTTTTCAAAAATAAATATTTCGCCTTTTCAAAAATAAAGATTTCGCCTTTTCAAATATAAAGATTTCGCCTTTTCAAATATAACAATATAAAAATCACATTTTTATTTTGCTACACATATAAAGATGATATTTCTAATATTCCTATCATGTAAAAATTATATTTTTAATTCTCTACATAAACAAAAATCATATTTTTACATCTTCTATATAGTAAAGATTATATTTTTAGTCGTAAAGATCACATTTTTACTTGCAAAATCCTAACTTTTCATTTATACTATACACGATTTAAAACTGAAAATAAAAAAATTAAATTCGAATTTATATTATAACCAAATAAAGATAAATTAAAAACTCACGTTTTCGGTCTTGGAGGGGGTGGTGGACTGTTGCGCGATGCCGAGGAGGGGGAGTGTCGCGGCCTTGACAGAGGGGCGGCGAGCCGAAACTGGGGCGGTGGAGGCTACGAAGGGGGTAAGGTGGCTGCGCGATTTAGGGTTTGGGGATTTGGGCTTTGGGCGTTCAAACGGAGAGAGGGAGGAGCGGCGGTTCGTGGGGGGAGGGCGCCGTCGCGCTGAGAGGAGGGGGGTGTGCGGTCGTGACTGCGGCGGTGGAGGCTCCGTCGATCGCCCCCCTTTCTTCTTCTCTTTTTTTTTTGGTTTGAAAACCGTCGGGAGGAAAGTAGGTGAAGGGGAGAAAGAGAGAAAAGGGTGTGACCATATATAATTATATATTATTTTCCTTATAAAGTTGACTTTGTATATGAACACCAAACGAGACCCAACGACTGTCGCCCCTAGCTAATTACCCCCATTCCGAACACTATGGGATATGTATCGTAGGCTGATTTGGTCGTTACAATCAGTTTTCGTCAAAATCAACATATAACTCTATATATTGAATTTGAACGCGCATTTCAATTTACCGGGGTCACATACTAACTTTAAAAATTCTCGAAAAATATTTTCTAGCTTCGTATTGACGATACGGTCCTAACAAAACTAGTTTCGTCGAATTCTGAGACCGTTGGAAAAATGGCCAATTTCCAGTCGATTAAAATCAACTGAAACTGGTCAAACGCGTTTTCCTTTGCCACGCTCACATATTGATTCGAAAAATTATGAAATTTGGAATCTAGCAATAATTTGACACTGCGGATCCAACAAAAGTGGTTTCGTCGAAATCCGAGATCGTTTGCAAAATTTCCATTTTTAAGGGCCTGAATTCCATAGCGACTATTCAGAATTTTCAACTGGACATATCTTTCGATTCCCGCTATGAAATTTTGATTTTTCGGATTCATTGGAAAGATATTACCAATTAGATCCTAATGTTTTTGGTTTCACTAAAATCCGGATTGTTTTGCACCCGGTACATTTAATTGAAGTTTGAAATCGAATTATCGAACTACCGCGCCATTTTCAATTCTATTTATGATTATATATAAATATTTATATTCTAACGACGGTGTCTATAATATATACGTTCGAATTATATTCAAAATAAATTTCTCGTCGATATTATTTAAAATAATTCATTTTAAATGTTTAAAATTCGCTAAAATTGCCAAAATAAAAATTTTAAACTGGCTCAGAATTTCCGGGTTATTACAGCCTTGTTTTTGCTTTAGGTACCGAAACTCGTACGACTGGCTATAGTTGTGTTAACGGTTGAAGAATTAGATAACCGTGCTAAACCACAGGAAACATGCATGATTATTTTGTATAATATTTAACATCGAAGCAGTAATTTAACTTAAAAGAATAGTTTGTCCTTTAATCATATATGCGTTGATCAATTAATAACATGTGCATGTATGGTCATTTTATAAACAAATAAATAAAACTACAATCAATAACAGATTAATCTATTTGAATTTATCATCAACAATACATATAACTGAAAAAATATGTATAAAATGCTTCAAAATTAAACATACGATAGTTAACCATTATAGACAGTTGTGCTAATGATTATAAAAGTTTGTAATTGTTAATTACAGTTATGACTGGTGTTGACAACAACGGTTACGCAGCCAAAACACCCCTACTAAAACTACAATCTTCATAGCGAAGGTTATATTAAATTTAAAAAATAGTCTGCAAATTTTGTATGTGTGTGTATTTGATTATATATTAAAGTTCAAAAAAGGGCTTCTATGTGAAATCTTTAGTTAATTTTAAACGTTTTCTAAATTAAAATTTGTTTGAAATTTTCTATTTTAGATTTCGAGACATATTAGTTAAAATTAAGATGTGTTTGGATGTTCATAAATGTTTGAAATAGTATTAATGGATAATCAAATGGAAATAGATAACTCATCCACATTTTCTCTCCTTAATTAAACATAATCTACTGTCATTTTGAGTATAATTAAAGTTTTAGTTAGCTAAAATAATTTTATAACATACATATGCATACATCAGAGTCGGTCCTAAGGCTTATGATGTCCGGTGCGACATACTAAATGATTCCCCCAAGGTTAAAAAAATTCACAATGATACTAAATAATTTTCATATTCTAAGGCACTAATACTGGAAAATTCTATATTTCTATTATGAGTTAATAATGCATACATTATAAATCAAAATAACATTGTCATAATGCAAAAAATCATAAATAATAAGTTTAATATGAAGAAATTTTACATACAAGACGTGAGCTATTTCAAATACTAGAACTCAACATTTGCTAATTATGATATGGATAGCTTTGCCATTTGTGGAAAATATAATTATAAAGTAATAGACATAATTTAACGTTATTTTAATAATAAATAATAAAAGTAAACAACATGTGAAGAAGTGTGTCAAGTACCTTCTTTTCCACTTTGCAAAATGTAGTCATTTAAAATGTTTTCTTCTTGCATTTTTAGAAGCGAAATCATCAGTGATGTCTTCATATTCAATGTCTTTCAAGATATCATTTTCAATGCATATGATTGCTAATGCATTAAGTCTATCTTGGCTCATTGTTGTTTACAAATATGAATTTAAAAATTTCAATCTTGAAAAACTTCATTCTGCAGAAGCAAACGTCACTGGAAGAGTTAGGAGAATCCTATATACAATCATCACATTTGAAACATATCCATACTTTTCAAAAAATCCAAAATTGTAATAGTCGTCTATGGCTTGTCTACATCATATGATTCACCAGGTAATGTAAGTTATAATAATTGTAGCTCTGAAAGTAAATCTTTTGCGTCAATATCGAAGGCACTTCCGTTTTTCAAAGTCAAATCTACTTTTTCACAAGAATCTTTTAATTCATCGTCATCTAATGATTTTAATTTCAAGACATCGAACAAAAAACCAAAAGTTGACTGAAGTGAATTTAATTGCTCAACTCTCTCTCTGAAAGAGCAATATCCACTATAATGATAAAATAATCAGTTCTCAAAGATTCTTCAGCAATCTGCTGCTCCCTTACAGAATTTGTAGTTTCATCAAATTGACACTTTCTACAAACTTGACGTTTCAAATGAAATATCTGATTAGTATTCATTTTACAAGCAATTTCACTTGCTTGATTCTTTGCAGAACCAAACTCATTTCCTCTATAGTTTTCAAAAAAAGAGACGAGACCTTGCAATCATTTTACCGCAATATCAATGCCCATATCATCATATTGTAATTTTTTGCTGACCATATTAACTTTTGCGAGAATTTCATTCCAAATAACTAAACTTAATATGAACTCAAAACTTGATAACTCTTGATTTGCTAAAATTACAACATCTCGACATAACTTTGCGTCATCACTTATCTAGACTAATTTAGACAATGAATCTCTACTTTGAGGAACTTTATGTAATATAGCTTGACACTTTCTACGTGACTTTCCCAGCGTGTAGTCAATAAAGATTTCTAACGACCCGCCATTTTGATCGTGCCGATTGACAAAACATGTCAACTCGAAACGTCCAAAACAACAGATTGTTATTAGCTTCTGGGGTAAAATAGAATAAATCACAGAATTACAGAACACAGACATAGATACAGAGCAATATAATACCTCGCAGCGGAAAAATACAAAATACAATAGTAGTTCATGAAGCTACTAATTAAAAATTTACATCAGAGCTTACAAAAATAATACAGGGAAGTCTAATACAATAAATAACTGATAACAATCTGAAACAGAATGACAAAGATAACTGAACAGGTAGATATAAATGAGAAAACCCAATAATCTTCAAACTCCAAGAGTGGATCTCGAAAGCTGTGATAATCGATCTGACACGAGCAATAATGCAAAACAAAACAACTCGGATCAGGACTAACATTCTCGTGGAAGTAAATCAATTCAAATGAAATGTTCGATGAAATGCAAACAGTAACTTAGAGGATGTTTGGGATCACCATCCTCTAAGGATCCGTCAAACTAATACTATATAGTATAATACGATATATACAATAGTGTCTATCAGTAAAGTAAAATATCAAAATAGCGTAAGCGGGATTACCATGATTACCCTTACACCGTTTATATATTCCCATAGTATATACAGTACCGTAATTCCTCCGTAAACTGGAGGTTGACCAGAGGGCACTCCATATAAAACAGTACAAAACAAAATCGTAGTGGGCTCGTATAAGGCATGTGACAAGGCACGCAAGGAATGCCAGGATGGATTCACCATTTGCAGAGTCGGACTGGTGGTAACGCATAGCCGCAACTACCGCCCACCTCGAGACACACTCCCATATCAAAAGGGCCCAAATCGAATCTCAACAGTAATAGAATAATATCGAAGAAGTGTGCTCGATAAGAGGTATGACCTCAATTGGTCCGTGCGTAGCTCCTGTTTTAGCCACATCAAGCTGACTCAAGGTAGTCAGGGTCTCGTAATTAATATGAAAATACAAAATAGAGTCGTTCGCCAAATCATCCCCTTCATTCTGTAACTCCACCGCGTACACAGTTGTTAAAGTGGTTTTCGGTATTGGCAGAGAGTATGACAATAGCCGATCCCGGTCTCTTTAACAACCAATCGTTTACATTTTTCACACCGTGGTCATTATTTCCTTCATAAGGAATCGTTTCAATTTGATTCATTTAAATCCAACATTTGATTCGAATTCGAATATACGATTCAAGTCAAAATTACATTTCAATTTAAACAAATTTTATCGTACTTTATCATTCAAGTCATATAGTTCAAAATTGTTACTTCTACATTTTGAATCAAAATCTTATATTTCCATTCAAACAAATCACTATATAAAACCATTTTTATGCATCAATTTAACAAAATTCTTAATTCAAACCAAACAATATAAAAATCAATTCCACATATAACATATATATATATATTCCAATTCATGTTTAATCAATTAAAATTTGAATTCAATTCATATCGATTATAAATTAAAATATAAATTAATTTACCCAATTCACATTCATTTCTTATCAAGGTTCATAATTTAAACCAAATCAAATTCAATTTCTTAATTTTATCAATTCAAGTTCATCTCTACTAAAATTCGTATCGGTTCTGATTCATAACATAATATGAGTTCATTCGTTATTCAAACATCGTTATATAAATTTACATCTTTAAACTTCGAATTTAAATCGTGAAATCTAACCTATCCATCTTGACTTTAATAAAGTTTATGAAATATATATATATAAGAAAATTAATTTGGAAAATAGATATATGTATATATATATATATAAGTTTATAAAATTCTAAAATAAATTAGAAATAGATTATAAACATATATAAGTTTAAAATAATATAAAATAGATTTAAATAAATATTTACAATAATATAAAAAGGTTAAAATACTTATAGGAATAAATTATATGGTTTAAAATAAATAAATTTATAAGTAAAATCTTAAATAACATTTAAATCCCTATTTACAAATAGATCATTTCAAAACACATAATTTAAAATATACAAAATAATTTAAATTTAAATAAAATATAAATATAAATATATAAAGTCTTAAGTAAATATTTTAAAATAAAACTCATTTTACTTCGAAAACATGACCGACGGTGTCCGTATATAGTTTTCTACCCTATGGTCAAGTGATACGGATATTTATCATTTCAACCCGCAATTTATGAAATTTCTACGGGTCTATCATTTCAACCTGCGATCCCAAATTCAGTTAAAATCATTCAGGTCTATCATTTCAACCCATAACGATTTATCCCTATTCTAATGTCCGTTCGGGTACGTATCATTTCAACCCTTGGTGATTTTTCCTAAACTAGGGGGTATCAACAATCACAAACACCAATCACAGCATATATCATCAGTGCAACTACGTGTCATATGAATATATCGTGTCGCATATGAAATGTGCATACATATCAAATCAAACAATTTCTACTAGCAATCCTATACATTTCATGTAACAGTTCATTATTGATCTAACATCCATGAAAAATGTAAGTCAGGTGTGAGATAAACTCACCTTTCGTGGCACGGAATTGGAGATAGCAGACGGATTGACACCGAATGAATCAACGACATCCAGGCACGACTCAGAATGGTTTCAGCTTAATGATCACCAAATATTATTTTATTATAAGAGAGATGTTCACAACGGTTCGGTACGGCTATTGGTTTGGAATGGGTTTCGAGCTCAACACCAAGTTCAATTAACAATATGTCAAATGAAATATATGTTGAAACCACTTTTTGAATATATTTATTTATTTATTTTAAACGCGAACATAACCATACTATATCTGTATATATACATATATATCTAAAATAATAATTTTTCAAACAAAAATATACACACACTCAGACATATACACAAAAAATAACACACTGTATATATGTACAACAGCTCACCTACACACAAACTAACACAAAAACGCACCCAAGTAAAACAATATACACACACCTGCAGACCAATACCCACTCAGCACTTTATCAAATGCACAAAGCCACCTTAACCAAAAGAAACAGACCACTCCTTTCCAAATAAAAATATATATATTGATATATAAACGTATATATATAACTTACACACAAAAGAGTTTGTGAGGCTCGGGATTTGGCGATGCACTAGTCAGCGATGGTTTCGGGCAGATGGGTTTTGCTCAGCTCACGTGAGATAAGGAAGTCAGCAGGGGTTCGAGGAGGCGTGGCTCGGGTTCGGCTACAGCTAACATGGGTCCGAGGTTGGGCAATGCATGGTTCCAGGTGGGCTTACAGCTGCGGGGCAGATGGAGATGAGCTGGTGTGGCGCGGCATCTCTTCATTTCCCTTAGGAATGACCAACACTGGCGCACGCGTCAACTTTTCCTTTAGACTCTTGAATGCTTTTTCACACCCTCCGTCCCAAACGAAGGCTTGATTCTTCTTAGTCAACTGAGTCAACGGTGCCACTGTCTTGGAGAAGTCTTTGATAAACTTACGATAATATCCAGCTAACCCCAAGAAACTTCTTACATCTTTTGCATTCTTGGGCGTAGACCAATCTTGTACCGTAGCCACCTTCGCAGGGTCCACGGCAATGCCATTCTCTGAAACAACATGGCCCAAGAATCTCACTTCTCTCCTCCAGAAGTGACACTTAGAAAGCTTCGCTTTCAATTAGTGTCTTCTCAACACCTCCAACACAATTCTCAAATGTTCCTTGTGTTCCTCTTCTGTCCTCGAGTAAACAAGGATATCGTCTACGAACACAAGAACAAACTTATTCAATTGGTCTCTGAATACTCTATTCATAAGATCCACGAAGTATGCTGGTGCGTTGGTCAACCCGAATGGCATGACCAACCACTCATAAAACCCAGACGGCGTCCTAAATGCCGTTTTAGCTATACTATCAGCTGCTACACGGAGCTGATGAAATCCTGTCGCGAGGTCCAACTGGGAGAACACTCTCGCTCCTTCCAGTTGATCAAACAAATCATCTATCCGTGGTAGAGGATACTTATTCTTCCTCGTCACCTTATTTAACTCGCGATAGTCCACACACAATCGAAGGGAACCATCTGCCTTAGTAGCAAACACAACTGGTGCTCCCCACTCGGAAACACTTCTTCTAATAAATCCCTTCTTCAAAAGATCGCTAACTTGCACCTCGAGCTCTCGCTGTTCTCGTGGTGCCATACGACGAAGTGGCATCACTATAGGTCTGGCATCTTTCACTAAGTCAATACGAAACTCAATCTCTCGGTGTGGTGGAAGTCCGGTCACTTCCTCGAAGATGTCCGGGTACTGGCCAACCACGGGCAAACCTGATAACTCATCATGCGGGATGTCGAGGGAATTTACAAAACTAGCCATTACCCCATCACAGGGTAGATTACCAAACACTACCCTCCGCCCATCATCCGCCCTAACTGTCACCAAAAAGCCCTCACAGTCTACCACCACCCCGTATCTTTGGAGCCAATCGACTCCCAAAATAATGCCATACCCAGTAAAGCCCAAAACAAAGCAATCACAAACAAACATACATCCATGACTCGATAAGACCACATTACGACAGATCATACTGAGGTTTGTTGAACCACCAATCGGGTTCGTCACAGCTAATGGTCTATCGACTAACTCGGGTTCCAATCCCAACCTATCTACCAGGTCACTAGATATGAAGGAATGGGAAGCCCCGGTATCGAACAAAACTCTAACAGGAAGATCATAAATGGAAAGCATACCTTGAATGACGACTCCCTTTCCTTTCTCCGCCGCAGTTGGGGCATTCGACGAAGAAGGAACAACATTGATGGCATATGCTTTCACAATCTGATTCTCCTTCAGAGGTTGCGGGCACTTATCCTTAAAATGTCCCTCCTGGCCACAGTTAAAGCACTTCTTTCCCACTGTCTTGGCCCTACATTCCCTTGCATAATGGCCCTTCTTTCCACATTTGAAGCACTCGACTTCTTTCCTGCTTTTCTTCTGGCCATCCTTAGCTTGGTTCTGCTTCCTCTTATTCTGAGAGTTATTCTTGCCTCCACCGCTTGCTTGCGGCTTTGGCTCTTCAGCAGATGCAGCAGCAACCCCAGTCTTCGGCTTAGGGTAAAGACTTTCTGACCTCAAAGCTTTTCCCACAATCGACTCAAACGTCTCATCGATGTGATTAATCAGCCTCTCCCCTAAGTATTCATCCAAGCCAGTGATGAACTTCTCATTTTTCTTTTCGGGAGTATCGATTAGAGATAACCCATACTTCGACAAAGTGTCGAACTCAGCAACATAATCCGATACTGCCCTCCCATTCTGCTTAAGCTCCAAGAACTTCCTAAACAATTCCGACTTCTGGGCAGCTGGGATATACTTGTCGCTAAAGCGAGCTTTAAACTGATCCCAAGTAACTTGATCTTCTGGTGTGGCTGCCCTAATAGCATTCCACCAATTCATCGCTCGTCCTTGCAGCTGACGAGACGCTAGCCTTCTCTTCATCGCATCCTCGATACCCAAGTCATCGAAGATCCGATCACAGCTATCCAACCAATCCTGAACATCCGTGGCCGACTCTGTTCCGTGAAACGGCTTTCCACCAAGATTAGTGTAATCCTTACTCAACTTGGCGAAATCGACCCTAGCCGCTTGCACTACTGGGCCACCACCAACTCCGGGATTAGGAACTGCCCCTTGCACTTCTCTAAGCATGTCTCTCATGAGGTCGGTAAACATCGCCCTCATGTCAGCGGCATTTCCATTATTGGCCCCTCTACCAGTACCTCTCACATATCGGCTCATCGTCAATCTGTAAAAAGGAGAACGATTAACGACCCCATAGTGGTACTAGTGCAGTGCAACTTCATTCTTATACTACTAATACTATATATAGATATAGCTTTTGAAAACCAAAATAATCACAAATACGCGCTCTCATATACGTACTATCTCTCCCTAGTGTCTTTCCCTAGGTGAATTACGCAACCTAGAGCTCTGATACCAAATGTGACGGCCCGCCCCGAACCAACCGACGTTTACTCCAATTGTGCGCTGTACACATGTCCAATTGGCATGGGACGGTCGCCAAAGAAGAGAAAGAAAGAAGAGGAACCAAATAAAGAACCTGTAATATGTCTCACAGCGCATGGAATAAAATATAATAGCCAACATAAACGTGACATAAAACAGATGAGACAGTGCATAAGCTGAAAACTTGAACTAACATCATCAGAGTAGCGGAAATATCAAATACAGCTTATTACAACTTCAAAATACTGCCTCTAAGATAAACAAAATAGGTATGCTACTAATGCCCAAAGTAGATACCGATCACGACACAGGGAGAATAACTATATATCATACGTGGAGCCTCCTGCTCGTCTTCAGTCCATCTACCAAGCGCACTACCAGCTATCCCTGTCTCTAGTCTGCTCGTGTGAGCACCCAGAGTAATAAGAAGAAACATAAAACTCTGGGTCAGACATCAGTCTGGTATGAGTGGTAGCAAGCATAAACAGAATAATAACAGGTATACTAAGTCATACCTGAACCTGGACCTGCAACCAAAGAGTTAGTACTACACGGTACAATACTCTGTGATTTCACAAACACATAATATAAATATACGGGGGTGGGGATGTGTATGTCAAACAATCAAGCATAGCAACCATCCTCACAACTCTCACTCAGTGCGTAAAGCATACAGTATCTACTTCTTTGATCACCATAACCCTTCAAGAAAACGACAGAACTCGACTTTGTACGACTATGTCCATTCCTACTACCACCAACGCCAAACCTATGGGATCACGCCCAACGTATCCATGATCCCACTCCATTGGTAGGTAGCT
Source organism: Allium sativum (assembly GCA_030737875.1). Taxonomy (NCBI): domain Eukaryota; kingdom Viridiplantae; phylum Streptophyta; class Magnoliopsida; order Asparagales; family Amaryllidaceae; genus Allium; species Allium sativum. The sequence goes on from CM060915.1 coordinate 553,008,285, forward strand.
CCCTAGTCGCACCATATCCAAAGCCCGAGTCCGTCCATACACCTCTAATACATAGTGATCCAAAGTCATAGACACCGACAACTCCTTAGCACACGTCCCGCAGCAAAGCCCAATCACGAAGTGAACTCATTGGTTCCCGTCTGGATCCTGAGCTCGAACTTCCACTTGAACTACCTTTGCATTTCGGGTTATGGATCTCCATTGGATCGGTTCGGATTCCTTTCATCTTCATTGGGATCGTGGTCTTCATCGTCTCGGTTCGTGGCTGCTACCTCGGATCGGATCGGAGTGCACCATCGATTCGTGGCTTCCAGTTCCATCTGGATCGGATCGGGGTCCTTCATGGTACACTGGATCGGTTCGTGGCTTCCAGTCCCACCTGGATCGGATCGGGTTCTCCACCACGCAACGGCTCGGGTCACGCCTCCTGGTCATAGCTCCAAGTCTCCGGTTCGTTGTCCTCAAGGTGATCAGATCGGATCGTGTCGTTATCACTCCAGGCGGGTCGGGTCGGAGTCTTCAATCACCAAGCCTTGAATCGCGACTTCTCGGATCGGTTCGGATCCTTCAGCTCGTGGCGCAGCTTGCTTCGCTATAACGATCGGTTCGGTTCGTGGTGAAGGGAAGTGGGCGGTTCGGATCGGGTAGGGGCGATCCGATCCGATTTCCTGCACCGATTCCTGCAAGTGTTTATACGCCTCTCGACGGCGTTTTCGACCATTCTAACTATTGAAACCAATCACAAAGCATGTCATAGTGTCATAGCAATACATACAAGTGACCTCAAACACCAAAACAACAACATGATATGATAAAATGGATCAAACATGCCCAAAACCCCATGTTTTCCCTTAAGCATATGTGAGCATAACTAATGGTGTGATTAGCAAAACTTAACCAAATTAACCCAAACTCATATCAGAGGTCTAAAACATCGTTTATGATTTTATAAACATTTTTCCGGAATTTATTTTCCTTTAAAAACGCTGATTAGCACTAATCACCCCAATTTAGCCATAATTAGTGCAAAAAGCAAGCTAATCACTCACCTTAGCCACAAAACAAACTAAGATCTGAAATAATTCTCTGATTTGATGCGAATCCCAATGCTAACAGCAGCTCCAAGGTTGATTAGGTGAATATCTTCTTTGATTTGGTCTTGCTAATCTCTTTTTCTTCAAGTTGGAGTGGTTTGGAGGTGATTTGGAGACTTTAGAGAGTGGAGGCCATTATTAGGTTTCTTGGGGACTAAGTGGAGGCTAGAAAACTGAAATGGGATCAAATCCTAGGCCAACTCAGCCCTCTCCTAACCCTAATCCCGAAATGGGTCATGGGCCTACTCACTAATCACCCGATTTGGCCCGGCTAAGCAGTTTTTCACCTCCAAACCTTGTTTCAGCCATATCTCCCAAACGGTAAGTCCGTTTGGCTATTATGACCACTCTACGGAAAGAGAAACCATCAAACGAATCTAATGGAAGTGGTTTCAGGTCAAAATTCCTTCCCTATCAAAAGTTATGGCCAAAACAGTACTGACTAGGGGCAAAATGGTCATTTAAAAATCAACAAAAATCATAAGCATGGGAAATGACTCTAATAAATGTTTCCCAAAGTTACATGACCATACAACTTCACACGGGAAAGAAATAAATATCCTACAATCCTATGATGTGTAGAATACGGGTCGTTACACTCTTCCCCCCTTAAGAAATTTCGCCCCCGAAATTCCCTAATCAAAAACACACACAAGGGTCCCGCATGCCTATCAATCATAAAACAACCATCAAACATGCAAAACAAGTCTATCCTAGCATGCGGAATAACTAAATCGCAAAGTAAATCTTACCAGGCAAAGAGTTCTGGATAAGCCTTTCTAATGCTCTCCTCTGTCTCCCAAGCACAATCATTTTCTTCCTCGCCCCACTGAACTTTGACTAGCTTCACCGACTTTCTTCGAAGTTGCTTCGTATCATGCCCCACAATACAGATCGGCTTGCGGTTCTCAACCGCCTCAGGTTCTACTTTGAAGTCCCCTAACTGATCAGGTGAAATAGTCACATTTGAGTCGTGAACGAACTTCCTTAGTTGGGAAACAAGAAACACATTGTGAACTCCTGCCATTTTCTCTGGTAAGCCAACTCTATACGCCAAATTCCCAACTTCCTCGAGAACTTGGAAAGGACCCACAAATCTTGGTGCCAACTTGCCTCTCCTGCCAAATCGTATCACGCTTTTCAACGGAGAGATCTTGACAAACACCAAGTCACCAATGGAGAATTTCAAGTCTCTTCTCCTCTTATCAGCATAGCTTTTCTGCCTATCCTGAGCAGCTTTCATTCGTTGCCGAATGATCTTGATCTTATCGGAAGTTTCTCTCACCACATCTGGTCCAAGCACAAACTTCTCGCCAGTCTCTATCCAACATGATGGTGAGTTGCACGGTCTTCCGTACAAAGCTTCATATGGAGCCATACCAATACTGGATTGGTAGCTATTATTATATGCAAACTCCACTAGATGCAAATGGTCATCCCACGCTCCACCGAAATCAAATATACAAGCCCTCAAGAGATCTTCCAATATCTGATTCACCCTCTCTGTCTGACCATCGGTTTGAGGATGATATGCAGTACTGAGATGTAACTCTGATCCTAAAGCCTCTTGTAAGCTCTTCCAAAATCCACTAGTGAACAACGGGTCTCGGTCACTCACAATGCTTTTGGGTACTCCATGAAATCTCACTACCCACTTCATATACAATTCTGCCAACTTGGCTGCCGTTCTGGTCGATTTGACTGGTATAAATCTTGCACTCTTGGTCAGTCGATCCACGATTACCCAAATGCTATCATGTCCCGATCTAGTCCTCGGTAAACCATCGATGAAATCCATCGAAACTTGTTCCCATTTCCATTCGGGAATTTCTAATGGTTGCAACAACCCACTAGGCTTCTTTTGCTCGGCTTTAACTAGCTGGCAATTCATGCATTTGGATATAAACTTCCCAACGTCTCTTTTCATCCCTTCCCAGTAGTAAGTTTGTCTCATGTCTCTATACATCTTATTACCACCGGGATGTATAGTCAGTTTTGAGTGATGACATTCTCTAAGCACTTCATCTCTCAAACCATCGACATTGGGCACAACTAGTCTTCCATTCTTCCGAAGCCATCCATCTCGATCAAGCCCATACTTGTCCATCTCCCCATCGACATTCATTTCCAACTTGGAGATGACTTCCAATAAATTAGGGTCGTTCCTTTGACTGGAACCAATCCTCTCAATCAAAGTGGGTCTGATCGTCAAGCTAGCTAGCATAACTGGATCCAATTCGCACCTTGGTCTGAAATCAAACCCCGCGATATACTCCAGCTGCTTCCATTCAAGAAACATTGCCCCTAAGCTGGCATGTCTCCTACTCAAGGCATCGGCTACCGCATTACCCTTCCCAGGTGTATACGCGATATCAAAATCATACGAAGCCAAGAACTCTAACCATCTCTGCTGATGGAGATTCAGATCTTTCTGAGAGAAGAGATACTTTAACGATTTATGATCGGTAAACAGCTCAAATCTTTCTCCCAAGAGGTAATGTCTCCACATCTTCAGCGCAAATACAATCGCTGCCAATTCCAAATCATGGGTAGGATACTTCTTCTCATGTGGCTTTAGCTGTCGACTAGCATAAGCTACAACCCTACCTCCTTGCATCAATACCGAACCCAGTCCGGTACCACAAGCATCCGTGTATACCGTCATCTCTTCATTTCCCTTAGTAATGACCAACACTGGCGCACGCGTCAACTTTTCCTTTAGACTCTTGAATGCTTTTTCACACCCTCCGTCCCAAACGAAGGCTTGATTCTTCTTAGTCAACTGAGTCAACGGTGCCGCTGTCTTGGAGAAGTCTTTGATAAACTTACGATAATATCCAGCTAACCCCAAGAAACTTCTTACATCTTTTGCATTCTTGGGCGTAGACCAATCTTGTACCGTAGCCACCTTCGCAGGGTCCACGGCAATGCCATTCTCTGAAACAACATGGCCCAAGAATCTCACTTCTCTCCTCCAGAAGTGACACTTAGAAAACTTCGCTTTCAATTGGTGTCTTCTCAACACCTCCAACACAATTCTCAAATGTTCCTTGTGTTCCTCTTCTGTCCTCGAGTAAACAAGGATATCGTCTACGAACACAAGAACAAACTTATTCAATTGGTCTCTGAATACTCTATTCATAAGATCCACGAAGTATGCTGGTGCGTTGGTCAACCCGAATGGCATGACCAACCACTCATAAAACCCAGACGGCGTCCTAAATGCCGTTTTAGCTATACTATCAGCTGCTACACGGAGCTGATGAAATCCTGTCGCGAGGTCCAACTGGGAGAACACTCTCGCTCCTTCCAGTTGATCAAACAAATCATCTATCCGTGGTAGAGGATACTTATTCTTCCTCGTCACCTTATTTAACTCGCGATAGTCCACACACAATCGAAGGGAACCATCTGCCTTAGTAGCAAACACAACTGGTGCTCCCCACTCGGAAACACTTCTTCTAATAAATCCCTTCTTCAAAAGATCGCTAACTTGCACCTCGAGCTCTCGCTGTTCTCGTGGTGCCATACGACGAAGTGGCATCACTATAGGTCTGGCATCTTTCACTAAGTCAATACGAAACTCAATCTCTCGGTGTGGTGGAAGTCCGGTCACTTCCTCGAAGATGTCCGGGTACTGGCCAACCACGGGCAAACCTGATAACTCATCATGCGGGATGTCGAGGGAATTTACAAAACTAGCCATTACCCCATCACAGGGTAGATTACCAAACACTAACCTCCGCCCATCATCCGCCCTAACTGTCACCAAAAAGCCCTCACAGTCTACCACCACCCCGTATCTTTGGAGCCAATCGACTCCCAAAATAATGCCATACCCAGTAAAGCCCAAAACAAAGCAATCACAAACAAACATACATCCATGACTCGATAAGACCACATTACGACAGATCATACTGAGGTTTGTTGAACCACCAATCGGGTTCGTCACAGCTAATGGTCTATCGACTAACTCGGGTTCCAATCCCAACCTATCTACCAGGTCACTAGATATGAAGGAATGGGAAGCCCCGGTATCGAACAAAACTCTAACAGGAAGATCATAAATGGAAAGCATACCTTGAATGACGACTCCCTTTCCTTTCTCCGCCGCAGTTGGGGCATTCGACGAAGAAGGAACAACATTGATGGCATATGCTTTCACAATCTGATTCTCCTTCAGAGGTTGCGGGCACTTATCCTTAAAATGTCCCTCCTGGCCACAGTTAAAGCACTTCTTTCCCACTGTCTTGGCCCTACATTCCCTTGCATAATGGCCCTTCTTTCCACATTTGAAGCACTCGACTTCTTTCCTGCTTTTCTTCTGGCCATCCTTAGCTTGGTTCTGCTTCCTCTTATTCTGAGAGTTATTCTTGCCTCCACCGCTTGCTTGCGGCTTTGGCTCTTCAGCAGATGCAGCAGCAACCCCAGTCTTCGGCTTAGGGTAAAGACTTTCTGACCTCAAAGCTTTTCCCACAATCGACTCAAACGTCTCATCGATGTGATTAATCAGCCTCTCCCCTAAGTATTCATCCAAGCCAGTGATGAACTTCTCATTTTTCTTTTCGGGAGTATCGATTAGAGATAACCCATACTTCGACAAAGTGTCGAACTCAGCAACATAATCCGATACTGCCCTCCCATTCTGCTTAAGCTCCAAGAACTTCCTAAACAATTCCGACTTCTGGGCAGCTGGGATATACTTGTCGCTAAAGCGAGCTTTAAACTGATCCCAAGTAACTTGATCTTCTGGTGTGGCTGCCCTAATAGCATTCCACCAATTCATCGCTCGTCCTTGCAGCTGACGAGACGCTAGCCTTCTCTTCATCGCATCCTCGATACCCAAGTCATCGAAGATCCGATCACAGCTATCCAACCAATCCTGAACATCCGTGGCCGACTCTGTTCCGTGAAACGGCTTTCCACCAAGATTAGTGTAATCCTTACTCAACTTGGCGAAATCGACCCTAGCCGCTTGCACTACTGGGCCACCACCAACTCCGGGATTAGGAACTGCCCCTTGCACTTCTCTAAGCATGTCTCTCATGAGGTCGGTAAACATCGCCCTCATGTCAGCGGCATTTCCATTATTGGCCCCTCTACCAGTACCTCTCACATATCGGCTCATCGTCAATCTGTAAAAAGGAGAACGATTAACGACCCCATAGTGGTACTAGTGCAGTGCAACTTCATTCTTATACTACTAATACTATATATAGATATAGCTTTTGAAAACCAAAATAATCACAAATACGCGCTCTCATATACGTACTATCTCTCCCTAGTGTCTTTCCCTAGGTGAATTACGCAACCTAGAGCTCTGATACCAAATGTGACGGCCCGCCCCGAACCAACCGACGTTTACTCCAATTGTGCGCTGTACACATGTCCAATTGGCATGGGACGGTCGCCAAAGAAGAGAAAGAAAGAAGAGGAACCAAATAAAGAACCTGTAATATGTCTCACAGCGCATGGAATAAAATATAATAGCCAACATAAACGTGACATAAAACAGATGAGACAGTGCATAAGCTGAAAACTTGAACTAACATCATCAGAGTAGCGGAAATATCAAATACAGCTTATTACAACTTCAAAATACTGCCTCTAAGATAAACAAAATAGGTATGCTACTAATGCCCAAAGTAGATACCGATCACGACACAGGGAGAATAACTATATATCATACGTGGAGCCTCCTGCTCGTCTTCAGTCCATCTACCAAGCGCACTACCAGCTATCCCTGTCTCTAGTCTGCTCGTGTGAGCACCCAGAGTAATAAGAAGAAACATAAAACTCTGGGTCAGACATCAGTCTGGTATGAGTGGTAGCAAGCATAAACAGAATAATAACAGGTATACTAAGTCATACCTGAACCTGGACCTGCAACCAAAGAGTTAGTACTACACGGTACAATACTCTGTGATTTCACAAACACATAATATAAATATACGGGGGTGGGGATGTGTATGTCAAACAATCAAGCATAGCAACCATCCTCACAACTCTCACTCAGTGCGTAAAGCATACGGTATCTACTTCTTTGATCACCATAACCCTTCAAGAAAACGACAGAACTCGACTTTGTACGACTATGTCCATTCCTACTACCACCAACGCCAAACCTATGGGATCACGCCCAACGTATCCATGATCCCACTCCATTGGTAGGTAGCTCCCTAGTCGCACCATATCCAAAGCCCGAGTCCGTCCATACACCTCTAATACATAGTGATCCAAAGTCATAGACACCGACAACTCCTTAGCACACGTCCCGCAGCAAAGCCCAATCACGAAGTGAACTCATTGGTTCCCGTCTGGATCCTGAGCTCGAACTTCCACTTGAACTACCTTTGCATTTCGGGTTATGGATCTCCATTGGATCGGTTCGGATTCCTTTCATCTTCATTGGGATCGTGGTCTTCATCGTCTCGGTTCGTGGCTGCTACCTCGGATCGGATCGGAGTGCACCATCGATTCGTGGCTTCCAGTTCCATCTGGATCGGATCGGGGTCCTTCATGGTACACTGGATCGGTTCGTGGCTTCCAGTCCCACCTGGATCGGATCGGGTTCTCCACCACGCAACGGCTCGGGTCACGCCTCCTGGTCATAGCTCCAAGCCCCTCGCCCTCCTCCAAGTCTCCGGTTCGTTGTCCTCAAGGTGATCAGATCGGATCGTGTCGTTATCACTCCAGGCGGGTCGGGTCGGAGTCTTCAATCACCAAGCCTTGAATCGCGACTTCTCGGATCGGTTCGGATCCTTCAGCTCGTGGCGCAGCTTGCTTCGCTATAACGATCGGTTCGGTTCGTGGTGAAGGGAAATGGGCGGTTCGGATCGGGTAGGGGCGATCCGATCCGATTTCCTGCACCGATTCCTGCAAGTGTTTATACGCCTCTCGACGGCGTTTTCGACCATTCTAACTATTGAAACCAATCACAAAGCATGTCATAGTGTCATAGCAATACATACAAGTGACCTCAAACACCAAAACAACAACATGATATGATAAAATGGATCAAACATGCCCAAAACCCCATGTTTTCCCTTAAGCATATGTGAGCATAACTAATGGTGTGATTAGCAAAACTTAACCAAATTAACCCAAACTCATATCAGAGGTCTAAAACATCGTTTATGATTTTATAAACATTTTTCCGGAATTTATTTTCCTTTAAAAACGCTGATTAGCACTAATCACCCCAATTTAGCCATAATTAGTGCAAAAAGCAAGCTAATCACTCACCTTAGCCACGAAACAAACTAAGATCTGAAATAATTCTCTGATTTGATGCGAATCCCAATGCTAACAGCAGCTCCAAGGTTGATTAGGTGAAGATCTTCTTTGATTTGGTCTTGCTAATCTCTTTTTCTTCAAGTTGGAGTGGTTTGGAGGTGATTTGGAGACTTTAGAGAGTGGAGGCCATTATTAGGTTTCTTGGGGACTAAGTGGAGGCTAGAAAACTGAAATGGGATCAAATCCTAGGCCAACTCAGCCCTCTCCTAACCCTAATCCCGAAATGGGTCATGGGCCTACTCACTAATCACCCGATTTGGCCCGGCTAAGCAGTTTTTCACCCTCCAAACCTTGTTTCAGCCATATCTCCCAAACGGTAAGTCCGTTTGGCTATTATGACCACTCTACGGAAAGAGAAACCATCAAACGAATCTAATGGAAGTGGTTTCAGGTCAAAATTCCTTCCCTATCAAAAGTTATGGCCAAAACAGTACTGACTAGGGGCAAAATGGTCATTTAAAAATCAACAAAAATCATAAGCACAGGAAATGACTCTAATAAATGTTTCCCAAAGTTACATGACCATACAACTTCACACGGGAAATAAATAAATATCCTACAATCCTATGATGTGTAGAATACGGGTCGTTACACAAAATGTCAAGAAAAACATGCAGAATCATAATAGGGACACGTCGAACTCAAATGGCTCTGTTTCAAAAATGAACTGTGCAAGCATTTTCACAATTTCATCGCGAACCGAACACCAAAACTAACAAATGAATATATTGTGGAAATCAGCGCGACGAGACGGACACAACGATATATAATTTGTTGTGTCAGGATGCTCCGTTCAAAAGCGCGTTACGGACCCCTTTGACGTAAAAATGCGGATGGAAAACGGAGGTCAAAACGTCTGATTTTCGCGAAACGAGTCGGATTCATGACAACGAATAGAATATTTTTCGTGTTTGTCCGAACTGGTTTTGGAGAAATTTTAAAATCGTTAAAATTTGAACTGATATGCACAGCTTTGCACTGAAAATTGCGCGACCGACAACAGTCAAATTTTCCGATGAAATTTTTACAGTTGCTACATCTCACTGTACGTATTACAAATTCCCGTTATGGAAAACGATAGAATAATTTCAAAATAAAATTTTGATTTAAATTGGAATCTAAATCGTTAAAAATTACGGGATGTTACAATCTCCCCCACTCAAACCTTTTCGTCCCCGAAAAAGAACGAGGTAGGGAAATAGTAATTAAATAATTAATATATTTAAACCAATGGTTCATATTTATCCCTATACATATATAAATTTAAATATATATAAATCAAAAGATAAAATATTTTCAAACATTTCAAGTATTCACTCGACGTTACGATTGGCTATATATATTTATCCCACTTCGAAACCCGAAAATAGATATCGATGATGTCGCGGTCATCACCAGAATCATTTTCAAGCGACTAGGGTGTGACTCTATATCTATTTAACACACATAGGATTTAACATATACGTTGATCAGACGTATATCCAAATCACTAGGTATTCGATAGGCCAACTTTAACGTCAGGTAAGTACTCAAAACATTTTTCTACATTTAAACAGAACATATACAAAATTTTAAATCATATATTAGAAATAATATATTTCAAATCATTAAAATTTCAAGTAGGGAAAATGTATCTCTCCCCCACTCATTTATTTGTTAAAATTCAACTACAATTCTTAATAAATATACAACAATATTATTATTAAATCAAATATATAACAAAATCATTCTATACTGTATCTGAATATTATCAAATTCATGTTATCAATATTTAAACTTATAACACTTAATTAATTCTATAAGTTAACATATGAATACATTACACATAAAATCTTTACAAACCATTGGTACAACCAAATTATTTACAAATATCAAATTAAATATTACATTAAGAAGATCTTATATAATAATATCTTTCAAAATATAAATTTCAAACCAATATTTAGTAAAGATGAATTCGTTAGAGATTTATACTCTCTTTTTACTTCTTACCTTGGGATGGACAAGGATAACTAATAGAATTCGAGTTAAAAGCTGAACGGACGAAAGTACCTAATCAAAAGGATCTACGAAGGAAGATAGATTCAAATGGAAAGGAAACTCAGAAGAAGATTAAAATATTAAACAGAATTTTATATTCGAAATATTTATTTAAAAACATTTTAAAACCATTTTGTAAACTATTTTTACTTTAAAAATACGCTCTCTCAAGAAGGATTCTACAACTGATTCCACTCATTCTAGGGTATCTCTACCCTATCTCTAATGAGTTTTTACCCCATAAGTTAAAGCTTTGATAACCAAAGCTCTGATACCAAATGTAACGACCCGCCATTTTGATCGTGCCGATTGACAAAACATGTCAACTCGAAACGTCCAAAACAACAGATTGTTATTAACTTCTGGGGTAAAATAGAATAAATCACAGAATCACAGAACACAGACATAGATACAGAGCAATATAATACCTCGCAGCGGAAAAATACAAAATACAATAGTAGTTCATGAAGCTACTAATTAAAAATTAACATCAAAGCTTACAAAAATAATACAGCGGAAGTCTAATACAATAAATAACTGATAACAATCTGAAACAGAATGACAAAGATAACTGAACAGGTAGATATAAATGAGAAAACCCAATAATCTTCAAACTCCAAGAGTGGATCTCGAAAGCTGTGATAATCGATCTGACACAAGCAATAATGCAAAACAAAACAACTCGGATCAGGACTAACATTCTCGTGGAAGTAAATCAATTCAAATGAAATGTTCGATGAAATGCAAACAGTAACTTAGAGGATGTTTGGGATCACCATCCTCTAAGGATCCGTCAAACTAATACTATATAGTATAATACGCTATATACAATAGTGTCTATCAGTAAAGTAAAATATCAAAATAGCGTAAGCGGGATTACCATGATTACCCTTATACCGTTTATATATTCCCATAGTATATACAGTACCGTAATTCCTCCGTAAACTGGAGGTTGATCAGAGGGCACTCCATATAAAACAGTACAAAACAAAATCGTAGTGGGCTCGTATAAGGCATGTGACAAGGCACGCAAGGAATGCCAGGATGGATTCACCATTTGTAGAGCCGGACTGGTGGTAATGCATAGCCGCAACTACCGCCCACCTCGAGACACACTCCCATATCAAAAGGGCCCAAATCGAATCTCAACAGTAATAGAATAATATCGAAGAAGTGTGCTCGATAAGAGGTATGACCTCAATTGGTCCGTGCGTAGCTCCTGTTTTAGCCACATCAAGCTGACTCAAGGTAGTCAGGGTCTCGTAATTAATATGAAAATACAAAATAGAGTCGTTCGCCAAATCATCCCCTTCATTCTGGAACTCCACCGCGTACACAGTTGTTAAAGTGGTTTTCGGTATTGGCAGAGAGTATGACAATAGCCGATCCCGGTCTCTTTAACAACCAATCGTTTACATTTTTCACACTGTGGTCATTATTTCCTTCATAAGGAATCGTTTCAATTCGATTCATTTAAATCCAACATTTGATTCGAATTCGAATATACGATTCAAGTCAAAATTACATTTCAATTTAAACAAATTTTATCGTACTTTATCATTCAAGTCATATAGTTCAAAATTGTTACTTCTACATTTTGAATCAAAATCTTATATTTCCATTCAAAAAATCACTATATAAAACCATTTTTATGCATCAATTTAACAAAATTCTTAATTCAAACCAAACAATATAAAAATCAATTCCGCATATAACATATATATATATCCCAATTCATGTTTGATCAATTAAAATTTGAATTCAATTCATATCGATTATAAATTAAAATATAAATTAATTTACCCAATTCACATTCATTTCTTATCAAGGTTCATAATTTAAACCAAATCAAATTCAATTTCTTAATTTTATCAATTCAAGTTCATCTCTACTAAAATTCGTATTGGTTCTGATTCATAACATAATATGAGTTCATTCGTTATTCAAACATCGTTATATAAATTTACATCTTTAAACTTCGAATTTAAATCGTGAAATCTAACCTATCCATCTTGACTTTATTAAAGTTTATGAAATATATATATAAGAAAATTAATTTTGAAAATAGATATATGTATATATATATAAGTTTATAAAATTCTAAAATAAATTAGAAATAGATTATAAACATATATAAGTTTAAAATAATATAAAATAGATTTAAATAAATATTTACAATAATATAAAAAGGTTAAAATACTTATAGGAATAAATTATATGGTTTAAAATAAATAAATTTATAAGTAAAATCTTAAATAACATTTAAATCCCTATTTACAAATAGATCATTTCAAAACACATAATTTAAAATATACAAAATAATTTAAATTTAAATAAAATATAAATATAAATATAAATATATAAAGTCTTAAGTAAATATTTTAAAATAAAACTCATTTTACTTCGAAAACATGACCGACGGTGTCCGTATATAGTTTTCTACCCTATGGTCAAGTGATACGGATATTTATCATTTCAACCCGCAATTTATGAAATTTCTACGGGTCTATCATTTCAACCTGCGATCCCAAATTCAGTTAAAATCATTCAGGTCTATCATTTCAACCCATAACGATTTATCCCTATTCTAATGTCCGTTCGGGTACGTATCATTTCAACCCTTGGTGATTTTTCCTAAACTAGGGGGTATCATCAATCACAAACACCAATCACAGCATATATCATCAGTGCAACTACGTGTCATATGAATATATCGTGTCGCATATGAAATGTGCATACATATCAAATCAAACAATTTCTACTAGCAATCCTATACATTTCATGTAACAGTTCATTATTGATCTAACATCCATGAAAAATGTAAGTCAGGTGTGAGATAAACTCACCTTTCGTGGCACGGAATTGGAGATAGCAGACGGACTGACACTGAATGAATCAACGACATCCAGGCATGACTCAGAATGGTTTCAGCTTAATGATCACCAAATATTATTTTATTATAAGAGAGATGTTCACAACGGTTCGGTACGGCTATTGGTTTGGAATGGGTTTCGAGCTCAACACCAAGTTCAATTAACAATATGTCAAATGAAATATATGTTGAAACCACTTTTTGAATATATATATTTATTTATTTTAAACGCGAACATAACCATACTATATCTGTATATATACATATATATCTAAAATAATAATTTTTCAAACAAAAATATACACACACTCAGACATATACACAAAAAATAACACACTGTATATATGTACAACAGCTCACCTACACACAAACTAACACAAAAACGCACCCAAGTAAAACAATATACACACACCTGCAGACCAATACCCACTCAGCACTTTAACAAATGCACACAGCCACCTTAACCAAAAGAAACAGACCACTCCTTTCCAAATAAAAATATATATATATTGATATATAAACATGTATATATAACTTACACACAAAAGAGTTGGTGAGGCTCGGGATTTGGCGATGCACTAGTCAGCGATGGTTTCGAGCAGATGGGTTTTGCTCAGCTCACGTGAGAGAAGGAAGTCAGCAGGGGTTCGAGGAGGCGTGGCTCGGGTTCGGCTACAGCTAACATGGGTCCGAGGTTGGGCAATGCATGGTTCCAGGTGGGCTTACGGCTGCGGGGCGGATGGAGGTGAGCTGGTGTGGCGCGGCATCGTAGGGCTTCGGGTTCCTAGGGTTGGGGCGGAGTGTCCAGCAACGGCGGAGTTGCTGATGTGGTGGAGGGCTCGAGGTGGTCTGGGCGGATCGGGATTGGCTTGGGGAAAAAATCAAGCGTGGCCGATGATGGCTTCAGCAGTGGGAGGAAAAATGAAAAAGAAATGGGAAAGGAAATCTGAATTAATGAAGGGAGGGAGAGAAAAGGTGGAGCAGACTAATACAAAGGAGATGGGAATGATTTGCGATGGGATAAAGAAATATGGAGTAACTTAATTTAAGGAAGAAGTAGTGGAATCAAACGTGGCAGATGTCCTTTTGAACTGTTCTTTAGCATGAGAACCGGACAACATGGGAACACGCATGAAACCGTATGCAGTTTCAAATTCAAAACAAAAGACGTTTTCTGAGTGAATAGAATTCAAAAGAGAATGAACGAAAAAAAAATATAAGAAGTGAGAACAAACTTGCATGCCTTTAGAAACTAAAAGGAACAAAGAACGTATGCTTTTGAAATCCAAAAAGTGGTGCGTGCATTAAAATGTCATAGGAATAGTAATGTAATGTAACATGCATGCACTTACGTACATGCGTGTGTCCTTCGAAAAAAATAAATAAATAAATGGATGCTTTAGTAAAGCAAAAGGACACGTTTTGCAGACCCAAAATGTCAAGAAAAACATGCAGAATCATAATAGGGACACGTCGAACTCAAATGGCTCTGTTTCAAAAATGAACTGTGCAAGCATTTTCATAATTTCAGCGCGAACCGAACACAAAAACTGACAAATGAATATATTGTGGAAATCAGCGCGACGAGACGGACACAACGATATATAATTTGTTGTGTCAGGATGCTCCGTTCAAAAGCGCGTTACGGACCCATTTGACGTAAAAATGCGGACGGAAAACGGAGGTCAAAACGTCCGATTTTCGCGAAACGAATTTTGCCGTCGGATTCGTGACAACGAATAGAATATTTTTTGTGTTTGTCCGAACTGGTTTTGGAGAAATTTTAAAATCGTTAAAATTTGAACTGATATGCGCAGCTTTGGACTGAAAATTGCGCGACCGACAACAGTCAAATTTTCCGATGAAATTTTTACAGTTGCTACATCTCACTGTACGTATTTCAAATTACAAATTCCCGTTATGGAAAACAATAGAATAATTTCAAAATAAAATTTTGATTTAAAATCGGAATCTAAATCGTTAAAAATTACAGGATGTTACAATATTGTCAACATATTCTAATAAAATAGACCATCATTTAGAAGAATTAGCAAATACTGTATATATGCATTGGCACACTCCAAAAAAAAATATTGCTCGAACACAAGAATTTTCCATACAACAATTAAGTAAATTAAGAGAATGACAACCACAAGGCATGTAATAAGCTCTCAGATTAATATCACGTAATCTTTTTTGTACACCAAGATTTTTTTTCTTTTCATATTTGAGCCATTATCATATCCTTGCCCTCTCACATTATCAATGTCAAGTTCATATGAGTCTAATGCATTTTTCAATTCTGTAAAAAGCCCCAACCCTATTGTTTCTTCAATGTTCAAAATTCTTTACCTTTATTGGACTACTTTTCACATCTACACATCGTACGATCAAAGTCATTTGCTCTTTATTACTTGCATCAGGAGTGCAATGAAGTGTAATAGAAAATACTTCGCTTCTTTTATCTTTGAAATGATTGTGTTTTTTAACTTTGGATCCAATAATCTCAATCGGCTCATTTCAAATTTTGTGGCTAAGATAATGATAATGTATTTGTTTATCTTGAATGAGACAGAGATGATGTTGCATTACTGGATCACACTCAGCAATCATTTCAACTAAGCCTAAAAAATTACCGCTAGAGTTCTCATAAATTTTCTCGTTCGATCCACGAAAAGCTAAATTGTTAACAGAGGGACACTTAATGATTGGAATTATCTAAGCATGACATGTTTCCAATGTTCTTTATCTTTTTGAATAAGATCTTGCATATTTTTATCAATTGTTTGATTACGTTGTAGTTTTTTTCCAACTCAACCCAAGCAGCGTAGTTAAGATTGTGTTCTTTACTTCTTTCATGTTATGTAAGTTTCTCACTCAGATGCCTCCAGTCTCTAATTTCATCTTTTCCTAATTGACTTTCTGAACTCATTACATTAAACAACTTACAACAAAATACTTTATCTGTCGACTTACAATAAACAAGCCATCTTTTGTCATGATATTCTCCATTACTCATTTGTCTCTTGTAATAACTTGTAGAAAAATGCCTATAGTTTTCATCTTGAGGGTAAGTTGTATTAAATTCCCTAACAGGACCCTTCTCAACAAGTAAATTTGTTCTATTTCCATCTATATTATCCCAAACCGCTGGATCATATATATTCAAATCTTATTCCGGCTCATTCAATCGTTTTAAACACTAGACAACACTTTCATCTACTATTTGTTGTGGTGAAATTTCAATATCATGTGATGTTTCTTCTGTATCATTAATTTCTACACTCACCGTAGTCTCATTTTCTACTACATCGTCGGAACCAATTCCATGTTCAAAATCATCAGATTGATCTGCATAATCAACTGAATCTGTTGTTTCTGAAAATTACTTGCTAAGAGACCCTCTTAATGATTTGGCTATCTCTTCGTTTCTTTTTTGTTTATTCCTGTTAGAACTTTCAGATGGTTGCTTTCGTGGAAACATCACAACTACCTTTTATTTTTTTCAAATAGAAAATATGACTCCTATTGGAAAAAAATCAATATTCTAGTAAGAATTTTTTTTTGTTTTTAACAGCAACTTTTTTCATCAAATTTATAGATAAAAATTGATATTTTGTTAAACACATTCAAAGTTAGAAATTCTAACATGTGTAAGCAAATTTAAATTCTCCTCTACACTCTTAAATGCAAAATAATAATAATAAAAAAAGCTTTTTTCTTTTTTTTATTAGTTGAAATAAGAGAACAAATTAGGAGTAGTCAGCTATGATCATGATTTAATTTACTCATTTCATTTTTATTAGGGGTTTGTTATTGACATTCAGTTAATGTTAAGGGGGGCCCAAATTTTAAGGACACTCCACTTTTTTTAAGTTGTTATGGGGGAGTCAATTAGGTAGCTAATTTTTTAACTTCTTGCACTTTTTCCCTTATTTTTAAAAACTTACGCACCGTAAAATCGTCAAATCCCTAAATCAAGAAACCCAAAATCTTTGGAATAGTTGATATCATATGCATACCATTTAATAAACTGAAATTAGATCTTAACCCTAACAACATGTCCATACGATTTAATAAACTGAAATTAGACCTTACCATCTCATCACTTTGATCAACTCCAACATAACGCTCACTCTCCCATGTCAATATGATATTTTTTTTCTTTTTCGATAGTGTTTTTTGCTTAGCGTTTGATTTTTCTATAATTAATGGTGTTGATTAACCATTAAAAATTAATTTAATGAACAGAAGAGTGAAATTAAGCCCAAATGGGCAATAAGGTAAAATTAACTTTATTTGTTAAGGGGTTACTTCCCTCATTGGTACTCCCCTTAACAATAAAAAAAAGAATTGGCTTCCCCTTAACATTATTCGGAGTGTCAATAATAATGCCCTTTTATTAAATTGTTATTGCTTGACATTGAATACTGCAAAAATATACACATGCTAGATAGATTAAAAGCATTGTTTCTTAACAATTGTGGTATACAAAAAACAAAGTAATTGAAAGGCATCAACCATCGGTATTGTCATCTTAAAATATACAATCATAATTGTAGCCACTAACCGAAAATTAAACTAAATAAAATAATTTAGAAATTAAGGATACCTAAAATCAGATCTGAGATGTTGAAATTGTTCTTCTTTAGTTGAAATGAACAAATGATTTCTCTGCCCAATTGTTCTTCTTTAATTGAAATCAATGAAATGATTGCTCTGCCCCTTGTGTGTCTTCACTTTTCAGGCAGCAGGCTTCTTATGTTGTTATGCACTATGCGGCTATAATCCCCTTGCGTGTTCAGGGAACCAGGCTAATTCGTATGCCCCTTCTTCTCTCTGTATTTGAGCGGTCCACCCTTCCTCTTTAATGCGCAATTCACGTTTTTCACTTCTTCTTTTTTTTTCTTTTTTCTTTTTTTTGCTATACACGATGGGAATTTTATGCCCTAGGTGAGGTTGTTGCCCCGTGCGTATACCCCGTTTGCACAAGGCCGTTTTTGGCATACATGTATATTGAAGTAAATAATATATATAGTTATATAGTTATTTTGTATAACAAAATCTGCATACAACAAATGCATGTATAAAGGGACAAATGAATTCGTTGCATTGTAAATCTCAACATCTATACGACTAGATTAGCCATGTAGACTACACATTTATACACTTCAGATTAGCCATGTAGACTACTTATACGCTGCACTTGTACTTTACACGCATACATGTATTTGATACACTCTTTATTACAATAGATATTTAAATGTGAATCAAACTCGAATGCTTTTGAATAAATTAAATAAAATAAATAAACTATTTTGAATATATATTATAATGGATCTAATAACTCTTTAGACTTCATAGCCTCAATGGATCCAAAATAGGAAGAAATAAAATCTACAACTTCTTTTGAATGACCTAGTTCCATCAGTGACAACAAATTGTGGTTAGTTAGGTCTTTCAACGGGTACATTAGATGCCATAGGTTTGATCTCTGCAACTAGCATGATAGAGGGTTCTCACGTTGTAATCTTTAACAAATCATTGCATCTTACATCAACATGTCATGTGATGATTGTGTTAGTTGAAAGGCTGCATGTAAAACTTGCTCATGAAGTACTTAACTGGGTTAGCCCGAAGAGTTGGGCAAGACCATCAATGGTATACGAGCCCAAATGGTCTATGCGTTCTAAACTAGCAATGTTATGACTAATTGATTGAAGCATACCATTTTAGGGCATTAAGAAAGGTAGTGCTAAACTTGGGATTGAATAGCAGATATTATGTGTTGCTGGGTTATTAGCCTGACACAAAGAATGAAATACGCCCAAAGGTTAACTTTAATATAATACGTCGAATTGATTTTGGATCGTGGGTTAACTTTCAGAATTTATTTCAAAATTTAAATTTCTGAACTTAAGTTTAAAATATAAAGGAGAAATTTCATAAAGTTACAAAATGCAATCAACTTTTTGACAAGTTAAATAATTAATTTTGAAATTTAAAAATTTAATTAATGTGTTTAATTAAACTTAATTAATTAAAAGTTAATTGATTAAAACTTATATCGACATATGCGCATAACTATAATTGTTATAGTTATTTATCTATCTTAAACTTATATATGACAAACTAGATTAAAATTTAAAATTAATTAAAATATTCTATTTAATTGTTTAACTAAGTAACATTAACTAAAATTTTAGTAATTAATATGTATTTATATACTGATGTATCACAAAAACAAACTATATATGTAACACCCCGAATTTTAGTTAATACTAAAATTCACTAATTACAGAATAAATAATCTCAGATGTGGGAATTAGGGGAAACGGGCTGCGTTATTGCGTTCGTCTCGGAAAAATACGCGAAATAGAGTCCGAGTTTTCGAAAATCGGAGTCCGTATGGCCCAGTTATGGCCCGATGAAGTTTGCAGAAAATTCAAAACTTAAAACAGAATTAAGAATTTAAAATTCAGATTTTAAATTGGACAGGTGGGGTCAGGCGGGAAAAATCCCGCCCTACCCAGGTCGACAGGGCTGTCGACAGGCCTGTCGACAGGGGTGTCGACTTGCCTGTCGACAGGGGTGCGACGCCCAGTAAAACTGGGTGCACCAGTTTGGGTCCTTGTGCTGGCCTAGTGGGCTGGTTCTAGAGATTTCCTAAATCTAAGGGTCCTAATCTAATCTAGGGTTAATCCAAGGGTCTAAAATGCAACCTAATCCTATAAATAAGACCCTAACCCTACCCTAATTCATTCATAATTAAATCTAGTAACTAAACTATGGCAAAATGAAACTTGGTCATGGCCTCCACAAATCAAATGAAGAGAGTTGCAAGCTAATCAACCCCTAATCACCTTCTTCTTTATATTTGGCAACTAGTTTTACTTCATTGATTTGCTAATCTTGGTTTTGGTGAGTTTCTATGGCTTTAATAATCAATTGTTAAATTGATTATGGTAGGATGTGATAAGACATGGCTATGTTTGTGGATGAATGTATTTATGCAAGTTTGTATGATATGTGATTTGCAAGTTTTATGTTAAATGCAAGTTAAGGCCATGTTTTATGATGCAAAACACCATGTTAAACATTTATGCATATGTGACATGTTATGCAACTATATGTGAGAATATATGCAAGTTATAAGTAACATGATATGCAAGTTATGCATGTGATTTTTGTGCATGCTAAGTAGTTGGTGTTATGCATGTTAAGTATTTGATGTTATTCATGCTAAAGTATTTGACGTTATGCATGATAAGTATTTGATTGTATGCATACTAAGTATGGGGTTTTATGCATGTTAAGTGTTTGGGTTTATGCAAGTTAAGTGGTAGGTTTATGCATAATAAGTATTTGATTTTATGCATAATAAGTATTTGATTTTATGCATAATAAGTATTTGGTTTTATGCATAATAAGTATTTGGTTTTATGCATAATAAGTATTTGATTTTATGCATAATAAGTATTTGGTTTTATGCATAATAAGTATTTGGTTTTATGCATAATAAGTATTTGATTCTATGCATGATAAGTAAGTGGTTTTATGCATGCTAAGTGTTTGGTATTATGCATAAATCATGACATGCAAGTTTACCCTTTTTAAATATGGTATATACATATGCAAGATGGCACTCTTATATGCTATGAATGTTTACCCTCCTTTAAGATGCAAGTCATATATGTAAGTTCGACATATTATGCAAGTTATGCTTACATGCAAGCTCAACATGTTATGTAAGTTATGTGCATATGCAAGTTATGTGTATGAGGGTATGCAAGTTGTGTGCATAGTGTTATGCAAGTTAAGTTTATGAGATTATGCAAGTTATGAGCATGATGTTATACAAATTATGTATATGCTTAAATGCGAGCTTAATGTGATATGCAAGTATGTGAATGCTTATGCAAGTATATGAATGCCCATGCAAGTATGTGAATGCTTATGCAAGTTATGTGTATGCTTAAATGCAAGTTTAACATGTTATGCAAGTTATGAGGATGCTTATATGCAAGTTTAACATGTTATGCAAGATATGTGTATGATAATATGCAAACTCATATGTCATATGTTATGCAAATCATGGGTATGATAATATGCAAGTTTGGGTTATATGTAGTTGGGTTAATATATGTTCATATATGCAAGTTGACATCCTCTTAACCCATGACAAAGTTATATGCTAAACCCATGATATTTGTGATGGATCTTTCCCTTTATTATGTCGTGAAATGAGAACGATTTACGTGGGGAACGATGGGGTAATAAATATGTTAATAAAAGTATGATTGGGTATGATTAAGCATACCATAAAAATAAATTACCATAAGTGGGAATTTACCTATTGAGTTAGGTCTACCCCATGGGAATTTACCTATTGAGTTAGGTCTACCCATGTTATGGAAAATTTGATATTAATTAGGGATAATTAATATGGGGGTGATTAATTAGGTTTAATTAATCAACTAAGACACGAGGTTGGACCCTTTTGTAGCGGAAGTCTGCCCGGAACCGACCGGCCATCCAGCGGCTACAAATGATTGGCCCAATGTGAGAGGTCTTAGTCATAAATTAAATACATGATTAAAGTAAAGACACGAGGTTAGGCCCTTTTTATGACAGAAGTCTGCCCGGAACCAACCGGCATATCCAGCAGTCATAAAAGACGGTCTAATGTGGGAGGTCTTTATGAGGTCATGATCTTAATTAATGAATTAAGAAACACTTAACCATATTAGCATGTAGTGGGACATGAGGGGTTAAGTGGGTGCCTTGGGGTGGCATGATGAGACTAGTGGGTTGCCTTGGGTGGCAATAGAAAAATACGATTAGAATACTTAACCAAGGTGGAACATGTAATTAAACATGATAAAAGGGTTAAGTAAGTGCCATGGGTGGCATGTGAGAATACGATTAGAATACTTAACCAAGGTGGAACATGTAATTAAACATGATTAAGGGGTTAAGTAAGTGCCATGGGTGGCATGTGGGAATCTAGTGGGGGCCCTAAGTGGCAATTGAAATATGATTAAAGGACTTAACCAAGATTTATAACATGTAAGGGGACATGGTTAAAGGGTTAAGTGGAAGCACTAGATTAAACGACAAGCTTAAGTAGTAGCTTGTGGGGGCCCATTTCAACCAATATCCCAAACGTATCTTTGTAGGCTCGACTCTTGTCGGGTGACGGGACACGCATATTGGGCTTGACTGTAAGAGGCCAAAACGGGTTAGCGGTGGCAACGCGGGATCAACGGGTTTCATATGCGTGTGTGGACCCGGGCTGGTTGGTAAGTCGTTGTTGCATCGTGTAGATATAAAGCCGTGCACAGTGATATTATATGGTAGCCACTTTGGGGGATGATACACCCCCTTTTGTGGGACCAGCACGGGTATCTACGGTAGGGAGCCGATCGCTTGGGGGTAGTGGGTACACCTAGTAAAAATAGGGGCAGACGGCACCTGCGTAGGGGTACAAGAAACTACCGGGTAAAAATTACTAAGTACACTTAGTGGGATCAACCTTTAAGTAGGAATTACTCTTGGTGGGTAGAACTGGTGTGGTGCAGTGTAGGAATTACCCTTGGGTGAATAAGTCTGGGGTGGTGTAATCTAATAATTATCCTTGGGAGGATAAAAGCGTCTTCTCGGTTATCTTAGTACACCCTATGTTTTGTTGGCTACTTGGTGTGGTCATTATCCCCAGAGGTACCGTACCTTATTTATGTCATACCCTAATTACTTTAATGGTTGTATTGTTAGGGTTATAGGACTCACTCAGACTTATGTCTGACCCCGTTGTTTTTATTTTTTTTTCCTAACCCTCAGGTTATCAGAGTGGGCCTAGCACTAGTGAGCTTGGATCAGACCGCTATATCTATCTTTTGGGCTTGGATCGTAGAAGTAAAGCTCGGTTTATCTTTTCTATTATGGCTATTGTCTATGTAGTGGGATTATGTACTTCTATTTTATCAGGATGGATATTATGTACTTGACTCTTGTTATGGGTTTGTGATGTAACCAAACATGTTTTTACTTTCCGCTGAAAATGAAAGGATGTTTTAAATTTTCAAGTATTACTTATATCTGTCTTGTTGTAATTTTTCTGTTCTATACTCACTAAAAATACTCCGCCAAAACTAAGGCATTCCCTTAGTGAGTGACCTTAGCGGGTGTGGGGTGTTACACGTGGTATCAGAGCTTAAGGTTACCGGAACAGATAAAATTTTTAGAAAAACTATTTTCTAAGAATATTTTTGGAAAAGAGTATTTTCAAAAACATGTCTTTTAAGAGAAAAGTTTTTGAAAGAAAAGCATAATCCCCAATAGCCATATCTATATCTTTCGAATTCTCCATTTTGAATCTGTTCCTTTCTCTCGTTTTGAGTTTCCCCTCCACGTATTGATGATCTTTCTAAGATAGAAAAGGATGGAAAACCACTTCAAGGGACTTAGACGTTAGTCGGGTTAGAAGTTGGTTCAAGAAGGAGGAGGACTGGTAGGTATCTATTGAATAGACGGTGGGAGGAAGGCTCAAATAGTTGTTTGGTTAATGAAGGATGAAACCTCATTGGTAGGAGGTTACGAGTGGAGAATAGGGAAGAAGAAGGCAAGTGGTTATCCTTTTGAGAGGAATAGGACACCTTATTAGGATTGTCCAAAGAAGCAAGGGCAAGGTATGGAATCTTCTGGGGGGTAGTTGTATTCCCTCACGACTAGGGTACCAGGTGGGGATAAGACCGTCTAGGTTGGAATTTGGATTTCTTTATTATCCAATTCAAACTTTATTTGATCCTGATATATCGAGTTCGTTTATCTCACCATTGATAGTTGAGTCACTGCACTTAGACACCAGTTTGGTAAATGATCCCTTAGTTGTTTCAAACCCAGTTGGGGCTCCATGATGTGTTTGGGTTCGAAAGTTGCTATACTTAGCGTTGAGTTTAAGATGTGATGCTTTTGGGCTTCACGGGCTATGGGTTAGTTTTGGGCATGGACTGGTTATCCAGTAGGGATGTCGTTCTTCATTTTGAAGAGAGAGTTGTTAGGCTTATGGGCCGCTTGGGTAACACTCTCGAGAACTCTTATAATCCCATAGAATATGTTATGCTAAGTTATCTAGAATCGCTTGACACGTCGGTCTAGATTTTGCGATCTGTTAGAGCGGTCCGGGAGCACCCGGATGTGTTTGAGGAGGTGAAGGGCTTACCTCCGAAGCGGGAGATTGACTTCCGAATATATCTGGTGGATAATGCTAAACCAGTATCTTGGCCAGTGTGCCACATGGCTCCTAGTGGGAGGAGGGAACTCCATAAGTAAGTAGGCGATTTGCTTAAAAAGGGGTCCATAAGACGAAGTATATCGGAGTGGGGCGCTCCAGTAGTTTTGTTATGAAGGCGGATGGGTCCCTCAGACTTTGTGTAGGCTAAAGAGAACTAAAGAAACTCACAAAGAAGAATAGACACCCATTGCCAAGGATTGATGATCTCTTTGATCGGTTGGCTGGCGCCTCAGTATTTTTGTAGTAAGACTTAGCCACGGGATTTCATCAGTCGAGAGTGGCTGAGGATAGCATAGAAAAGACTGCCTTTAGGACTCCGGATGATTTCTTTTATGAGTGGCTGGTGATGCCATTTGGTTTGACATACGCCCCGCATGTTTGGTTAATTTGATGAGAAGGGTGTACAACGAGTACCTAAATAAGTTGTGATGGTCTTTATGGATGACATTTTGGTCTTTTCTAGGAACGAAATAAGTTTTCGTATGTGCTCAATAGGCTGAGCAGAGCCAGTATAGAATAAACGACGGTTTTGGAACGAGACTGGCGAGAACATCCAGAATTGGTCAAGGGCGTAATTAATTAGCCATTTTTATTTGTATCATCTCACGTAGGTCGTCTGAATCCGAAGGAGGTATCCCTTGGGTGTTTGTCTGATATTGGTTTAGGCCTTTGGGGCTTGCATTTGGGGGATGCCGAATTCGACTAGGGTGGTCTGCGTGGGAGACGGTTATGATGATTTTGGATGATATCCTGGTGGAGAAGAGCATGCCCTACATCTTAGGGAAGTGTTGGAGACTCTTCGAGTGCATAGTCTTAGGACAACAAAAGTGGATGGGATCCTTAGCATCCTATGAGTAAGGGTAACATGGTAGCAGACGCCTTAAGAAGAAAAAGGTTGTCCTTAAGTTCATTGTTCGTTGAACGACGGAGCTTAGAGTTTATTTCTAAGTTTGACTTTAGACCTTCCATTGACTTTGTACCCGGTTTGCTAGCCTCCTTGGTTAGACCTACTCTTTTGGGGTGGATTGGAAGAGCACAGAGGGACGACCCACAGTTGGTTGAGTTGATAGAGAAGCTCATAAGGGGGGAGTCGTCCAGCCATTTGAGTAGGAACACCCTAGACGGTAGGGGTGTTTGCGTAGAGACGGTAGACTTGGTGTACCGCAAGACGAGGGTTTGAGGAAAGCTATTCTTGATGACGCACACCGTTCTAGGATGACCATTCATCCCGGTGGGGATAAGATGTACCAAGACATGAAGAGGGTTTTCTTCTGAGCTGGTATGAAGAAAGATGTGGCCGAGTATGTCGCTCTATGTTAGGTGTGCCAGCAAGTGAAGGCGGAGCAAAGGAAACCAGGTGGGTTGCTTCACCCATTGGAGGTTCCGCAATGGAAGTGGGATAGCATCTCGATAGATTTTATTGACGGGTTACCCAGGTCGAGGAAGGGTAATACAGGAATTTGGGTGGGCGTAGATAGACTTACTGAGAGCACCCATTTCATACCTATGAAGAACAAGAGGACTGCTCCATGGCTAGCTTCAGTGTATCTTCGAGAGATAGTTCGATTACATGGGGTACCCTCTAGCATAATGAGTGATCGAGATCCTATCTTCACTAGCGAGTTTTGGAAGAGTTTGCAAAAGGCGGTAGGGACTCAGTTGCGTTTGAGTACCGCATATCATCCTCAGACGGACGGCCAGACCGAGAGGGTGAATTATATTTTAGAAGACCTTTTGAGGCTATGTATCTGGGATTTTGGAGGTACATGGGAGGAGCATCTTCCATTGGCGGAGTTGCCCGACAGACTTAGTGATGTATTCTATGGGAGGAAGTGCCTACATGAGACCGCAGAGGTGGTAGAGCCGAGTTTGCTTAGAGAAGTGGAAGCAGAGCGTGATGCGACGATTCGACGAGCTCCTACTTGCATCCTTGGGTCAGAGATTTGGAAGCTGAGAAACAGAGAGGTTCAACTAGTCAAAGTACAAAGGGGAGATGAAGAGAGTGACGCTACCTGGGAGACGGAAGCGAAGATGCGTTCGAGGTACCCTTTTTCTTTCGGAGGGTATATCCTTTTGCTTCTCCTTCATCACATATCTTGTGCTTATCTTATCCTTAGTATGTCCTCTCGTTAGTACTTTTGACCTTTAGATAGGGTAAACCTATGGTTGAAACATGTGTTTGAGACATGTTATGTATGATGGATGCAAGTGGATGCAAGTGTTTGCTAGTGGTTGCTCGTGGATGCATACACACACACTCTAGGCACTAGATCGGCTCAATCACTTCATATTGCATATTGCATAAAATGGTGTGTAGGAAACTATATTTATGGATGTTTAATGATTGTGTTATCATATGGATGATGCATTTTGGTGAATGATTGTGCACTCATATAGATATTGTATGGGTCGATAGGGTTCTCTCGCATACATAATGGATGCATGGCACTATCATGGTTTGCATATGTTCATACCTTAGATAGGGAACATATACACACACTTTTTGCATATGCTCATACATCATTAGAAATTGTTTTAAGGACAATGGATGCCTGTGTTTGATGGATTGAGTAGATGGTTGTTTGGATGGTAGGATATGCATTCTCCTTAGCTTAAGAGATTTCGGGGACGAAATCCTTTAAGGAGGGGAGAATGTAACACCCCGAATTTTAGTTAATACTAAAATTCACTAATTACAGAATAAATAATCTCAGATGTGGGAATTAGGGGAAACGGGCTGCGTTATTGCGTTCGTCTCGGAAAAATACGCGAAATAGAGTCCGAGTTTTCGAAAATCGGAGTCCGTATGGCCCAGTTATGGCCCGATGAAGTTTGCAGAAAATTCAAAACTTAAAACAGAATTAAGAATTTAAAATTCAGATTTTAAATTGGACAGGTGGGGTCAGGCGGGAAAAATCCCGCCCTACCCAGGTCGACAGGGCTGTCGACAGGCCTGTCGACAGGGGTGTCGACTTGCCTGTCGACAGGGGTGCGACGCCCAGTAAAACTGGGTGCACCAGTTTGGGTCCTTGTGCTGGCCTAGTGGGCTGGTTCTAGAGATTTCCTAAATCTAAGGGTCCTAATCTAATCTAGGGTTAATCCAAGGGTCTAAAATGCAACCTAATCCTATAAATAAGACCCTAACCCTACCCTAATTCATTCATAATTAAATCTAGTAACTAAACTATGGCAAAATGAAACTTGGTCATGGCCTCCACAAATCAAATGAAGAGAGTTGCAAGCTAATCAACCCCTAATCACCTTCTTCTTTATATTTGGCAACTAGTTTTACTTCATTGATTTGCTAATCTTGGTTTTGGTGAGTTTCTATGGCTTTAATAATCAATTGTTAAATTGATTATGGTAGGATGTGATAAGACATGGCTATGTTTGTGGATGAATGTATTTATGCAAGTTTGTATGATATGTGATTTGCAAGTTTTATGTTAAATGCAAGTTAAGGCCATGTTTTATGATGCAAAACACCATGTTAAACATTTACGCATATGTGACATGTTATGCAACTATATGTGAGAATATATGCAAGTTATAAGTAACATGATATGCAAGTTATGCATGTGATTTTTGTGCATGCTAAGTAGTTGGTGTTATGCATGTTAAGTATTTGATGTTATTCATGCTAAAGTATTTGACGTTATGCATGATAAGTATTTGATTGTATGCATACTAAGTATGGGGTTTTATGCATGTTAAGTGTTTGGGTTTATGCAAGTTAAGTGGTAGGTTTATGCATAATAAGTATTTGATTTTATGCATAATAAGTATTTGATTTTATGCATAATAAGTATTTGATTTTATGCATAATAAGTATTTGGTTTTATGCATAATAAGTATTTGGTTTTATGCATAATAAGTATTTGATTTTATGCATAATAAGTATTTGGTTTTATGCATAATAAGTATTTGGTTTTATGCATAATAAGTATTTGATTCTATGCATGATAAGTAAGTGGTTTTATGCATGCTAAGTGTTTGGTATTATGCATAAATCATGACATGCAAGTTTACCCTTTTTAAATATGGTATATACATATGCAAGATGGCACTCTTATATGCTATGAATGTTTACCCTCCTTTAAGATGCAAGTCATATATGTAAGTTCGACATATTATGCAAGTTATGCTTACATGCAAGCTCAACATGTTATGTAAGTTATGTGCATATGCAAGTTATGTGTATGAGGGTATGCAAGTTGTGTGCATAGTGTTATGCAAGTTAAGTTTATGAGATTATGCAAGTTATGAGCATGATGTTATACAAATTATGTATATGCTTAAATGCGAGCTTAATGTGATATGCAAGTATGTGAATGCTTATGCAAGTATATGAATGCCCATGCAAGTATGTGAATGCTTATGCAAGTTATGTGTATGCTTAAATGCAAGTTTAACATGTTATGCAAGTTATGAGGATGCTTATATGCAAGTTTAACATGTTATGCAAGATATGTGTATGATAATATGCAAACTCATATGTCATATGTTATGCAAATCATGGGTATGATAATATGCAAGTTTGGGTTATATGTAGTTGGGTTAATATATGTTCATATATGCAAGTTGACATCCTCTTAACCCATGACAAAGTTATATGCTAAACCCATGATATTTGTGATGGATCTTTCCCTTTATTATGTCGTGAAATGAGAACGATTTACGTGGGGAACGATGGGGTAATAAATATGTTAATAAAAGTATGATTGGGTATGATTAAGCATACCATAAAAATAAATTACCATAAGTGGGAATTTACCTATTGAGTTAGGTCTACCCCATGGGAATTTACCTATTGAGTTAGGTCTACCCATGTTATGGAAAATTTGATATTAATTAGGGATAATTAATATGGGGGTGATTAATTAGGTTTAATTAATCAACTAAGACACGAGGTTGGACCCTTTTGTAGCGGAAGTCTGCCCGGAACCGACCGGCCATCCAGCGGCTACAAATGATTGGCCCAATGTGAGAGGTCTTAGTCATAAATTAAATACATGATTAAAGTAAAGACACGAGGTTAGGCCCTTTTTATGACAGAAGTCTGCCCGGAACCAACCGGCATATCCAGCAGTCATAAAAGACGGTCTAATGTGGGAGGTCTTTATGAGGTCATGATCTTAATTAATGAATTAAGAAACACTTAACCATATTAGCATGTAGTGGGACATGAGGGGTTAAGTGGGTGCCTTGGGGTGGCATGATGAGACTAGTGGGTTGCCTTGGGTGGCAATAGAAAAATACGATTAGAATACTTAACCAAGGTGGAACATGTAATTAAACATGATAAAAGGGTTAAGTAAGTGCCATGGGTGGCATGTGAGAATACGATTAGAATACTTAACCAAGGTGGAACATGTAATTAAACATGATTAAGGGGTTAAGTAAGTGCCATGGGTGGCATGTGGGAATCTAGTGGGGGCCCTAAGTGGCAATTGAAATATGATTAAAGGACTTAACCAAGATTTATAACATGTAAGGGGACATGGTTAAAGGGTTAAGTGGAAGCACTAGATTAAACGACAAGCTTAAGTAGTAGCTTGTGGGGGCCCATTTCAACCAATATCCCAAACGTATCTTTGTAGGCTCGACTCTTGTCGGGTGACGGGACACGCATATTGGGCTTGACTGTAAGAGGCCAAAACGGGTTAGCGGTGGCAACGCGGGATCAACGGGTTTCATATGCGTGTGTGGACCCGGGCTGGTTGGTAAGTCGTTGTTGCATCGTGTAGATATAAAGCCGTGCACAGTGATATTATATGGTAGCCACTTTGGGGGATGATACACCCCCTTTTGTGGGACCAGCACGGGTATCTACGGTAGGGAGCCGATCGCTTGGGGGTAGTGGGTACACCTAGTAAAAATAGGGGCAGACGGCACCTGCGTAGGGGTACAAGAAACTACCGGGTAAAAATTACTAAGTACACTTAGTGGGATCAACCTTTAAGTAGGAATTACTCTTGGTGGGTAGAACTGGTGTGGTGCAGTGTAGGAATTACCCTTGGGTGAATAAGTCTGGGGTGGTGTAATCTAATAATTATCCTTGGGAGGATAAAAGCGTCTTCTCGGTTATCTTAGTACACCCTATGTTTTGTTGGCTACTTAGTGTGGTCATTATCCCCAGAGGTACCGTACCTTATTTATGTCATACCCTAATTACTTTAATGGTTGTATTGTTAGGGTTATAGGACTCACTCAGACTTATGTCTGACCCCGTTGTTTTTATTTATTTTTCCCAACCCTCAGGTTATCAGAGTGGGCCTAGCACTAGTGAGCTTGGATCAGACCGCTATATCTATCTTTTGGGCTTGGATCGTAGAAGTAAAGCTCGGTTTATCTTTTCTATTATGGCTATTGTCTATGTAGTGGGATTATGTACTTCTATTTTATCAGGATGGATATTATGTACTTGACTCTTGTTATGGGTTTGTGATGTAACCAAACATGTTTTTACTTTCCGCTGAAAATGAAAGGATGTTTTAAATTTTCAAGTATTACTTATATCTGTCTTGTTGTAATTTTTCTGTTCTATACTCACTAAAAATACTCCGCCAAAACTAAGGCATTCCCTTAGTGAGTGACCTTAGCGGGTGTGGGGTGTTACAATATATGTTACAGCTGATTACCTGTCTTAAATGGTTTAAAATGAGCAATAAAAAACTTTAGAAATTTTATATAAAATGAATTATATTAATTATATATGATTAAATTAATATAAAATATAATTAAATAAGAATTAATTAATACAACAAGTGTATGTATTATATGAGTGAATTAGATTATAAAAATTATAAATAAGTTAATAGTTATATACCCTATATATGTATCAGATTAAGTGGAACCAAAATTCAATCCAATCTAGATTTTAAGAAATAAGTACATCGTATTATGCGTGTATTGTGATTTTAAATGTGTTCCAAGGTTTAAATCGTAAGGGTATTCCATAATAAGTACATTGTTCTCTGAGTTAATATCACCCGATGTATACATTATAAATAACGGTTTCTTAATATATAAGTTATCCCTACAATTTATATATTAACTGATGTATTATTTAGCTATTGATCTTCCTTAAGCTAGAAATGTTATTTATCATACCAGTGATATATCGACAAGGCGAAATAAAATTCATGCAATTGATGTTTCCCAGATATGTGCATTATACTTATATCATTAAAAAAATAGTATGCATGTGAATAACCTCTTTGGATTTGTTAATCTTCCTCAAGCTTAAGATGAGATTATGGGAAAACTTTGGGTTAAGATCGAAATTCAAATTGTCAATGAATCAAAATTTCATATTTTTTTATTCAAAAATAAATATCTTAAAATCAAAGCTATATACTTTCAAATTTCAAATAGAAAATCCTATTTTCAA
Organism: Allium sativum; assembly: GCA_030737875.1. Lineage (NCBI taxonomy): Eukaryota > Viridiplantae > Streptophyta > Magnoliopsida > Asparagales > Amaryllidaceae > Allium > Allium sativum. The sequence continues at coordinate 553,040,273 of CM060915.1, forward strand.
ATTAAAAGGTCAAATTCTTAAAATTAAAATTGTACATAAAAATTTCAAAACTAAAAATCCACCTGAATTACTAAATTCAAATATTCTTAATTTAAAATTTATAATTTAAATTTCAAAACTCAAACTAAATGTTAAAGTTTTCAAATTTTGAATTCAAACTTCCAAAATCAAAATGGAAAATAAAAAATTACAATATTCAAATTTTCATACTTCTAGCTTCCAAATTTGAAACTCCAATTCTCAGTGCAACGTACTTGTATTTTCGACCTTGAAAATTGACATAAAACCCATGTCAATTATTCAAGAATCGAACATACCAGATCATAAGTAGAAAGAGGTTAGAGGGTGAGAAATAGAAAGAAAGAAATATTAGAATAGAAGAAGAAAAAGACAGAAGAACGGAAACAACAACACAAAATCTCACATCGCAGCTGAATAAAATATATTATATAACATAACTTTTGGAATACAAATAGTATCTGTATACAATACCACTATCAGAGTACAACACACTTACAACACAGCGGAAATAAATAACTAGATAGACGCTGAAGCCTCTTGCTCCAAGCTCCTCCATGTAAATCTGTAAATACCTGAACTACATGACTGCCCGTACAAATTTGGGCACCCAAGAGTTTAGGGTAAAACAAAACAAAATAAATTTTGGGTCAATCGTGGGACTGGTGTGAGTAAACTCCAACCACTTGGTTTAACTTTTAAAAATCCTTTCTAAAAGAAAGGATAATCATAAGACCGATCCACACATAAACACGAATGGTTTTTACTTTACGATAACCCAAAACATTCTTTAAAATCAATACTTATTTATTATAATGGTGTCTAAAACAAGTAAATTACAATCTAGCAGAAGCTAGCATCTCACGCTCTGCATACATAGTACACAATCAAAACCGCGGGCTCTTATTGGATAATGGATTCCAACTGGCAAGGTATGGGACCACCTTCCGACAATGTATCTCTAGAGAGGAATACACCGATTCAACAAGGACATCTTGCAACCAGACTAAACATGACCGACATCTCACTTCACTTGAGAGTACCAAATGTATTGTCACCAACAGTTGGGATACGCAACCGTTTCCCGAAAGGGACAACATCGAAAGATTAAAGAAGCAAATGGAATTTCTCTAGATCATGTGGCAATACATCCTACTTGGGTGCGACCCACTTAGCCATGCGGCCTACCCGATTTTACACCATTTCCTGCTTGCGAGGCTTGAGGTTACGATCACTTACCTTTCATTGATAGCATAATCACTTTAAATGCCACATTGTCAGATCCGTTAATCACTAATTGATTTGCACAAAGATATTTTGGATATTATGCTGAGAGAATAAATTCTCCGCCACCGGATGTATATTGGTACAGACTAACATATGCGATCATTGGAAATACTATATCAGACATTCATCCATACACATCGTTTTGGGACTGAACGAAACCGAAGGCACAATTTCCATTAATCCATCGTAGGCAATTTCTACCTGGGATTAACAGAAAAAGGCCTTGCACTTTACTCCATCTTCGACTGTCTTCATATAATCTGATTCACAATGCTACTGCTAATACGAAGTGGTTCTTTGATAATAATCCAACCGGTCTCTCCATATTGACATAATATCGGTAAATATTTCGATAGCCGGTTATTTAACTATCGAATAAAAATAAACATTCATCCAAAGCATTAAACAAATCACTGGGCCCTTTAATTAATATTTCATTAATTAATTCATTTCCTTATCAATATTTGTTAACCCAATATTTTCAGCAATCATTTTGGCCTCTTACACTATTTGGAAAACATTTTCAGATATCGCCTTCTTTTATTTTTTATACTCAGAAAATATCTTCTATTTATAATTAGAAAATATTCCAATTACTTACCTCTTTCACGACAATTCATTTTTAGACTTAGGAAATAACTATTTTTATATTTCCAAAATTCCACTTACCTGGGTTAAAACGACTGTCGCGTAAAACATCGCTACAACAACCCAAAATATTGTATTTAACTCAATTTCTTTAAACATTGATCTTCGAGATTGTATCTTCCTATTTTTTAGTTAATAATGAAATCAATCAAGTTGGGGTATAATTACCTCTCAGACCTTGACTGAAAACATCCTTAACTTCAAAACAGACAAGACTACTTACCTCGAATAATCAACACCATAAAAAACCAATTATTCATTTTTAAAACGTGTATACATTTCTCTTTCTGTTTTTACTAGATTTAATTTATAGATATCCTTTTTGTTTGTAATATTCTATTTTAAGTTTGTTTCCTTATCGAATTATATATATATATATATCGATATATTTATTTCTAATCATCAAATTTTCTTTAAAATATTCTAACTCCTTAAATTTTCGGATAATTTCGCCAACATCTCCTTTGCACCGGTCAATAGCTCAAACCCAGCTCACCTCTTTAGGCCCTTTCCATTCAAAAAGAAAATCAAAAAACCAAGTGGCTTGCCGGCATAAAAACTCATATGGAATTTAAACGTGCATCTTTTATCGGGTACTCGAATTATAATCTTCATACACTTCATTCCAAACCTATTTAACATATATACATTCATTCCCAATTTATTCCAACTCAATTCAATCATTCTTAACCCAATTTGCTAATTTATTCTTTAATTACTCTTTTGCCCATTTCACTTTTTATTTGAACATAACATGTTCAAATAAAATTTTAACTTGCTTATAGATTAGTTGAATTTCGTTTACAATTCAAGTTTCACATTCGATTTCAAATAAAAATTTACAAACCCCTTTTACTTATCCAAAGTCCAATTTCGTCTCAAAATCTCATTAACTAATTATTCTTCAAATTAGTTAATTCCATTCAATAATTAAAAATCTGATTTTTGTTTCAAAAATCAATCCATTTACTCCACTTGAGTTCATATTTATTTTATAACTCAAATCTGAATTTTTCTAGTGGAAATTTGGATTTTATTTGCTTAAAATCCTTTTATTAATTTAAATAAACCGTTATGGTTTAATAATGGTTATGGCGCTGTTATTATGAAATTTTGATTTTGACATAACTCAAAACCTATAAGACAAAATCCATATTTTTCTTTTCCATTAGAAAACTATTATCAAATCAGTCCTAACGAATCTTGTTTCAAAGAATTCTGGCTTAAATTGAGTCTTATATACTCAACTGAAGTTCCAAACGCCAAATTACGAACTAGCGCGCCGCGGGAAGCTCGTTTTAATTATATTTAATTATAAACGTTAAGCTCATTTAATTTAAATTTCAATCTCGTTCTAATATATATTTTAATATATATTAAATCCAATTTTCAAATCCAACTTAATATTTTCGATTATCTCTAATTGTCGATTTTTCATTACTCGGTTATAAGTTCTTAGATTTATCTCAATTCCGTTTAAATTCTGAATTTCGGAATAACATCCGTCATCCCCTATTTGAAACAATTTCCAATTCATACTTGAATTTAAACTTCTAAATTATCTAATTATAATTTATCCCTCTTAATTTATAAACGTCGTTTATAAATTTAACTTTCTTGTTTTATAATTTAAAACAAGCTTCCATTTCAAATCCATTTGAAACCCAATTCCTATTATGGAATATTTTATTAATTATAACTTATATATATACATATAAACAGTGAATCTATTTTCATATTTAAAATTTAAACTTCTATTTAATATAATCCTAATATATTTTTTTTGAAAATATTTATTTAAATAAATTCGATCTAATCGAATTCAAATCACAAATCTATACGGATTTATTTAATTCAACTTACATTCTGAATATCAGAATAGATTTATCGTTTCTCTTTGAAACTAATTTCAGATTCCCTTTTTAAATTCTCATCTGAATTTAGAATTCCCAAATTATCCAAATGATAAGATTTCCATTTCAGTTATAAAAACCGTTTATAAATTCACTTCAATTCCCTGCATTATTTAATTTATAAACATCATTTATAAATTCACTTCCCGCATTATCTAATTTATAAACACCTTTTATAAATTCACTTCCCGCGTTATCTAATTTATAAACCCAGTTTATAAATTCAACACTTGTTTTTATTATTCAAAACAAGTTAATATTTCCTAACCCATTCGAAATTCAAATTTTATTTTAGAAAAATAGATTTTCCCTTTTTAAATGTCAAAACACCTTTTTACGATATTTTTATATATCAATATTTAGGGTCAGTGACATTCAACCAATCAAAACATCCAACTATCAACCACAAATTTTCTAACACATCATATATGATAATATATATATGAAAACAAACAAATAATAATATTTCTGAGGAATCCAGTTGGATCCTCCAACCTGTTTTTCTGCATTTACAGACGTTAGCCAACATAAATAATACCAATCCTGCTTCGAGGCAGGATATCGCGGTATAAAAGGTCTTCCACTATCATATTGTGGGGCGCATAGAGTCATCCGCTAACGATACTGCGGGCATCCGCTAATAGTACTGCGGAAAATATCCAACCACCAATATATTATATATATATATATATAATAACTACGAACACCAAGCCTAAATAACTAATATTTATGTATTAAACAATTTATAAATGCATCCAAGCAGTCAACAATATAATTTTAATGATAAAAAATAATTTTAATAAATTTTTGAGTGAGAGTTGCTCATTGTGATTTTTAATTGCTGAATGTCCCAATTTAAATTAAATCGAATACCATTCGATTTAAATTAAATACCGGTTAATTCTGATTGACTCCGAATGTGTTACTTCACGCTTTTCCAACCTTGTATATTTTAAATATATCGAATTAATAATTTGATCACATAAAATTTAGTGATTAACTAAGTAAATTGTTAAATTTATACCTTCAATCCATGTTTATAATTCGTCTTCTGCGTCCTCACTGTTCGAACTAGCAAGTACCTACATCTTCATAGTTTTTTCCATAATCAAAGCAACCATTGAACTCAGCAAGCACACATTTCCCCAACCATCACCAATTAATCGATCTTGGTGCCTTGCTACTACTCACGTGTTCATAACGGCACCACTGCCTCTACTGAACTCACTGTACTTGCTCATCCCACATTATCGCATATTCATCCCCTCACACAAAACCTCAACTGTCCCAAAAACACCATCGACATTACCGCTACCATATCGATCACCTCATAGTTACACTATCAGAATCCCCCAAAACACAGTCCACACCTCTTAATCAAATCAACCATTCACACCCCCTTAAGAAATTCGCACCCCTTTGAAAACCTCTCGACCTCGCCACCTAAATTCGGATTCCGTTCATCTTCATTGCAACGACCCCAAAACCAACACGTTGAACTCGCGAACTCCCCTAGCTCTTATCCACGCAGTGTGAAAATTTGAGCGTCGAGCGTAATGCTCGGACCCATCAATACGCACGTAATTTTTGAGAGGAAAGACAAACGAAATCAACGAATCATTTATTTTCGGATTCCGTTTAGATTTTGTATTATTACGATTTTTGAAGAATTATGGAGGAAATGATATTGATTTATAATTGTCTGAAAGGGGAAAAACGATAAGAGGAAGGGAAGAATACATAAAGAGATGGGGAAATCGGCTACCATATTTATAATAGGAAGTGGTGTGCCAAAGAAGCTAAACGAGTAGTGTATCTCAGAAGCTAGCTATTTATTATTTTATAAAACTTATGTATGAAGTAACAATTTAATACAATCACAGATGAGCTCCAAACGCGATGAAATTTGACATATTGCTATGGTTTGATATTCTGAATCCAACAAAATTGGTTTCGTCGAAAATCGAGATCGTTTGTAAATTCATTATTCTTAAGTACCATATTAAATTGATAAAATTTAAATTCAAAAACAGTCAATTCTCTGATAACAAATTATTATTATTATCGTTCAAATTCAAATAGAATTTATATTGGTCATCTGAATTGTTTTGATTCAGTTTAAACTTCAAATTGAATTATTCCAGATTCTCGTATTACGATAATTATATATATTCGAAATAAATCGTATTTCGATTATTAAATCGATAACTCAATATAAAAATTCATTTATATTGTCAACTCAACATTTAAAATAATATTAAATGTTTAAAATAAATAGACCAAAAATCCGGGCCATTACACTCAAAATAAAAAATTATCATTTCATGATACAAATTATCTCCAATCTAGAAATTTCAAGTTTCCGACCCAATTTGAATTTCAAATTTCAAATGTTCTCAAACTCAAATTCATAATTAAAATTTCAAACTTTCAAAATATGAAATTCATAATTTTATATTTTCAAAATTCTAGTTTTAAAATTATTCAATTTGAATTTAGGGATTCTATTGTGAAGGGCAAATTTCATAACATTTTTAAGCTAAGGGCAACCCATCAAAAATTTATTCCCAAGGACAATACTCTGTAAAACTAATACCATAAAACTAGTACTTAAAAACTGATAGGTAAATTCTAATACCACACATTGTAAAATTGATACTTAAAAACTGATAGTCAAATTCTAATACCATGCAAACTATAAAACTGATACCTAAAATCTGATGTTTTGTCCTTTAAAATAAAATTTCAACAGGTCGTCCTTACGGTTGATGTGACGACCCGTATTTTTGGCAGTCTAATATTATATTTAATTTCTTATTTTAAAATATTATAATTGGAATACTAATGGAATTTAATATTGAATTCGTTTTAAAACGAAATTTGAACATTATATATAATATAAATCGAGCTCGAAATGGCGCTGTAGTTCGTAATATGGAGTTTTGAAGTTCAATTGAATATACAGGATCCGGTATAAGTCGGATTTCTGTGAAACAAGAAATGTTGGAATCACGTTAATGATAATTTTCATATGAAAAAGAAAAATCCAGATTTCATATTATAGATAGTAAGTTATGGCTAAATCAAATTTTGAAATAGTCGTTATGGAAATCGTTATTTAATTATAGGCCTTTAGAATAGCCATTTTTCAAATGGTCTCCATTTTCGATGAAACCAGTTTCATTGGGACTGTAACGTTAAATTATTGTACGGTATTAATTGCGGGGCAAACCGATGTCGTATGTGACCACGGCAGCTGTAAACGTCCAATCAATTTTTATAGCGCGTAATTAATTTAATTTAATAGACAGATATTTGAGTGTAACTGGAGCAAATGATCGAATTAAACCATGAAACTAGTTCTGTTGAGTTTGTACCGACATTTAGAGTCAGATTAGGTATATAGTTTGTTATTTTTGAGGACCGGGTAATTTGGTGTCCAAATGGCATTACGGTGCACATAAAAATAGCGTACCGGGAAACAATCTCAGAATGCAACGAAATTGGTTCCATTGGATTTGTATTAATTAATTAATGTAGAATTTTCAATTTTCGTGTCAATCGGACTTACCGTGTGATCGTGGCAATGATAAACGCCTTAATTAATTATATTATTTGGTCAATTCAGACAGGGGTAACTTTAAACGAATAAACGATTGGTCAAATGAACTCCGATTTGGACGAAATAAATTTCATTGGTTCTGTAAGGAAGAGGTCCAGTAAAATGTCCAGGTCTCAAATTTATTAGATTTTTACTGTAATTATAGGAATTTTAAATGCTCGATTTTTCATCGATAATTATAAAGGATTTTTCGCAAACGACCTCGGAATTCGACGGAACCTGTCCCATTGGATCTAGAATATTTTTTTATGCTAGGATTACATTTTTTGTCAAGAACGAAGGTCGTATGTAGCATTTTTTAAGAGTTACTTCACGGTGAAGTTTTGTTTAATAATATAATATTTAAATCTAACCCTATATCACAACTAAAGTCAATACCCTAATTTACATCTGCGCATGGTCAATTTTCCTCGGCGCCTCCACTAACCCAATAACGGCCAAAATTACCCCAAACTCCGCATCGATTTTCATGAAATCCGTTCACCAAGTCAAGAAGGGTTCAACTGGAATTTTGTTCGAGGCCATGAGATCTATTGTATGGACGGTGGTGATTGGGTCTGGTTGATCGAGGAGGCCGGAAAGGTGCTGGGAAGTGGTGGCTCTCGAGGTGGATTTTCTAAGGCGTGGCAGCGTCGAGCTTGAAGAGGATCAGCGTGAAGCTCGTAGGGACGTAGGTGCTTGGGTTGGTGATCTCTGATGATGCGCCGGCGGTATGGAGCTGGAGGTACGATGAGGGGTATTGGACGAACTGTTCACGGTTTTGGAAAAGGACACGAGGTGCTGGAAGCATGAGAAACAACGTGGCTTCAGGGTAAAACTATATACTATAGCTGTATTTGCTAAACCTAAACCGTTAATTATAATTATATTAAGACAAATTTTAGTGATTAAAATATGTTGGGCATTCCAGGAAGTTCGGGCGTGGGTTCTAAAATGAGGAATCATGGGAGGGAAGGACTCTGCCCTGATGGTTATTAACGAAAGTGTTGGATGAATACAACAATTAAACGTGAAGGAGTTGACAGCGTGGATGAAGAATGGTCTTCGAACGGGTGCTGAGTTGAAGGAAAGGTGAAGTCACAAAAGAAATGGAAAAAAAAATCGGCTCCTCCAGTTTAAAGAAGTGCGGCTGTTGTTGATATCCCACATCAAAGGAACGAAAGCTGCAGAATAGGAGGAGGGAAAGAGAACTATTGGACATATTATTTAAACTATAATTAGGGTTAAAGTATTTTTAATTAAACACCAACTTAAACTCATATACCAAAACATGCAGCGTCGGGAAGACTTGATTCCAGAGTGGGTTTTGGGATTGAGAATCAATTCGAATAGCACGGAACAAAAGGTAGTGACTTCTGGAAATGGCCGTAAATTGTAAATGTAATTAACAAGATTTTAACGTGTAGTTAGTCTATACTCTTATTTAAGAAGTTATGGTTTAATGAAAATAAAAATAAAAATAAATTTATGTTTAAGGTTAGCTCGGAACCATGGAACCAAGTAAGGGACCAAGGGTTTTATCAGACCTGATAACTGAGTACATGAAATTCGTTAAATTAGATCCTTAATTTAGAAACTAATTGGCTTGTTATAGCATTAACGAAGTAATTAGTTCAAACTTAACAAATTAAGGAATAATTAATTTAAATTAAATCTTATTTATGTAAAACATGAATAACCTTTTGTTTCGTTAACAGAATTGAACCAGATCAGAAATAAGGGTATCGTGGTGATGAGCACCTTATTCTGGAAACAGTCTGGACTAACTGAAGATAACAAGAATTTATAGTTAAATTAAACGACCGTTTAATTTAACTGTAACCGAACAGTTTCAACAACGAACCAAACCAAAGTGAGTTAAACTCATTTTGTTCTTCCCATTTATATTTTATATAAATTGGGTTTTTCTTTTGTGTGCTCTGTTTGCTAATGACTGACTGTTGCTAGTTATACATTTATTTGTTGATTTAATTGATGAAATTAAACCATGTTTAATTTCAGTGAAATACCAAATCGTTATTTTAGCGATTGGATCCAATAGAGGTAACTTACCTTGATTGGTCACGTTTATTTATAAACGTGTTTTAATTGTTTGAATTGTTTGCATTTTTGTGTGGATTGGTTGATGTTAAATAGTTGTTATTTTTTACTGTTATAGAAATTATCAGTTAAATGGAATTGAATGATATGATTTGTGATAACCGTTTTGGATACAGGGAAGAACGGGTTGGAGGGATCCAACGGGATTCCTCAAATATATTAGACATTATTTATTTTCATATTATCGATATATGAACTGTCATGATTGGGTGATTGATTTGGTTAGGGATCATTGACTGGGAATTCAACCTGTGTTTTGTTTTAACTAATGAGCAATATTGGTTGAGTCACCGGCAGTGTATGGACTACAAAAATAAATTGTTTGTTATATTGATTTACTGTCAGGTGAATCGATAGAACTGAAGTTATAAAATTTATTTTATAACTGGATTTAGATTTTGAATTAAATTATATTGAAAATAAGTTTATTAAAAGGAAATAAATATTCATTGTTTATGATTCAAATTTATAATTAATTATTAATTGATGTTATAGAGTCAATTCTAATGTTAATCAGATTTATAAATAAATGAATAGAAATTTACCTAACAGTTAAATTCAGGTAATTGTTTTGTTAAAAATAATTAAATGGAATTATTTAAATTAATTATATTATAAATTAATTTAAAGGGAAAACGAATAGGAATCGGTTAACGTGATAACCGTGTTTTGCGTTAATTAAATTGACCGTTCTAATTGGGATGGGTTATTAGATTAGTGTGGTTTAAAATAGTTTAAAGAATAGTTGTTTAATTTTAATAAGAGTTTTTAAAAAAGGGAAATTAATATTTATTTTAGTAAATAAAGGAATGAACTACGAAAGTAGTTAATAATCGAAATAAATTATTAATCTAATTAAATATAAATTAGAAAATTACTTTTTAATTAAAATTCATTTAAAAGGTAATCGGAAGTGAATTGAAATCAAATTGAATGGTGAAAGGAGTGGATGAGCAAGTTTTATTTTAAAACTGAGTTTGTAACAAAGTTATAAAAGAAGTTTTAAGCGGATATTATAGCTTAAAATGGATGATACTCAAATATTTGAATTAAGGAATGGAAATTTGGGATAAAAGGATTTAAGATAAACCAGGATTGTATAAATGAGATTTAAAGTGTTAAAGCGTTGATTTTACAATTAACATTATTTAATAACGGGGATTAAGTAAAAGTGGGGAATGGAAATAAGATTTCCAGAACAGGAATGGTTGAATGGCTTTGAAAAGAAATTGGTGAAAGTGAATTGGATAAAAGAAGTGGGTCATCGGATTTTGTAAACAAATCTGAATTATGAAATGAATTGGCTTAAAGAGGTCAAGATATAAAGAAGGTATTTTATAAGGAATTATTTAATTATTGAATTAAGAAATAATGGTATATTAGAGAAAGAGATTTTCAAAGAGTAATAAGGTTTATGAAACCGTATTTTGAATAAAATAGTTAAATGGAATTTGTTTGAGACTAGAATGAAATATTAGGTTTTGGATTATAACTTATATTTATCTAAAGATATGAACGTTGTTGGTCAAGGTCTGAGAGGTAATATAATACCCCAACTTGAACGACATCAGGACTATCTGCAGATGATATTAGTTGTAATGGTAAAAGAGGTTAGTAAATATGTATTATTTCCATTAGAGAAATAATAGTGTAACGATTAATGGAAATGTGGGGAATATATAACGAGAGTTCCAAAGTAAAAGGAAATAAAAAGGGGTTACCGGAAATATAATGATATGTTCGAGTTAAAAAGGAAATGTAAAGTTGAGTTTTACTATATAAGAATAAGCACAGATTTTGTTTCAAGTAATGAATAAAAGATATTTTGTAATGTTGTTTTACGAATAAATAAGTTGAATTGATTTCCCCAATATTAGATAATAATGTGGCTAATGTTTTGAAAGTGAAAATAGGAAACATGATATATAAAAGTGAAATTGTTTGAAGTAAAATCTTAGTGAAGAACTATATTTATAATATCGAAATAATTAAGAGTTTTAAATGTACATTATTTTTAATTAAAAGGCCAAGTGATGTTGAATACTAAACCAGTGAACCCATTGGATTTTCATGATTGAATCACTGTTTATTTTGATAGTTAAATAACCGACTATCAAATCTGTCCAATACGATTGTTGGTACGGAAAGACCGGGATCGAAGTCATATTCGAAAACCATTCCGACCAACAAATATGTGAAGATACCAGAAGATGATCGAGATGGAGCATTGAAGACCGTAGATCTTCATAAACGGAAGAATTATTAATAATCTTTGATGTTGCAGCCAGAGATATACTGTGGTTCTGTCGTGGTTGGAATCTACGGATTGCAAGGACTTCTCGCTACTGATCCATGGGGTGATTCCTATATTGGATGCGGTAAGAGAGTACCTTCAGTTCATCCTGTTCCTGGATGACTTGTATGGACGGATGTCTGACAGAGTATTTCCAAAAGAATCGCGTACGTTGATTTCTTCAAACGTACCATAGTTGATGGCGGAGAAATGTTTTTTCTCTAGCCAAGTAACTAGAGTATTTTTATGGACGTCAATTAGTGATATCTGATGGATCTGACGATGTGGCATTCAAAGTGAATGGTGGCCAGATGTTCCAGAAGATAATTCAAACTCAAGCCTCATCAACCGGGAAATGACAAAAATCGGGCAGGCAACATGGCTATGTGGGTCGCTCCCATTAGGGTGTATAATCACCTATCTAGAGAAAATCCTTTTGCTTCTTTAATCTATTTCGATGCTGTCACTTTCGGGAAACGGTGGTTTGAGCCCAACCGTTGGTGATATACATTCGATACACTCAAGCGAAATGAGTGGTCAGTCATGTGTGGGTCGGGTTGCAAGACGTTCTTGTTGAACCCAGTGTATTCGCCTCTAGAGATACAATATCGGCAGGTGGTCCCATAGCTTGTTATAGTCGAAATCCAATCTCCAATAATCGCCCGCGGTTTTGATTGTATATTATATATGTGGAGCGTGAGATGCAAATGTTCCGCTAGATTGATATTTATTTGTATTTAGACACTATTATAATATTAGAAAAGATATTGATTTCAAAAATGTTTTGAGTTATCGTAAGGTAAAAATCGTCCGTATTTATGTGTGGATTTGGTCTTACGATTATTCTTTTCTTTTGAAAAGATTTTTGAACTTTAAAATCAAATTGGATGATTCCCCTTAATGTTGTGCGAGTTTTTCTCACTCTGGTTCACCAGACTGACTCGGTGTTATGTAAATGCTCGGGTTAAACCGGGTTGTACAGGTTCAGGTTATCAGATGATGCGAAGTCTAGAGACGAGCTGGAGGTGTTCAAACGTATTGTATCTAGTATTTATTCCGCTGTGTGATTGTATATGAGGACAAGTTATGATCATTGTCCAGATGTGTGATGTACTATGATCTCGTAAGTATTTTTAAAGCTCTCATTAAAGATTTATTTTTGTATTATATTTTGTTCCGCTGCGATGTGAGACTCTGTGTTGTGTTGTTGTTGTTGTTCTTCTTCTATTCTAATATTTCTTTCTTTCTTATCTCACCATCTAATTTCTTTCTAATAACTATCCGGTGTTTTCGGTGTTTGAAAGGTCGGCATGAGTAACGGTAAATGTATTTATGTCGATTTTCGAGACCGAAAATCCTTGGGTCGTTATGTAACAACCCGTATTTTTTATTAACCTGTAATAACATAAATTGAGGCAGAATTTAATTCTAAAATCTGAATCAAGGGAAACGGGCTATGCCATTGCGTTCGTCTCGGAAAAATACGCGAAATAGAGTCCGAGTTTTCGAAAATCGGAGTCCGTATGACCCGATTAAGGCCCAACGAAGTTTTCAGAAAACTCCAAGGTAAAAACAGATTTCAAATTCAAACTTGAAATTGGAAAAATTGGGCCAGCTGGGCCAGGCGGGAAAATTCCCGCCACAGTACCCAAGTTGACAGCCCTGTCGACTTGGGAGTGACTTGGTCTGACCAGGTCGACAGCCCTGTCGACTTGGCTGTCGACTTGGCTCAGACGGCAAGTCTTGCCTGGTGCACCATTTTGAGAATGTGTTGAGCTTGGAGGCCAGATTCGGTTTAGAGGGCTGAGATTGGAACTAGGGTTTAATCCTATGGTCTAAATCACTAGCCTAATCTATAAATAAGACCCTAACCTACCCTAAATCATTCATTATTCATTCTAGCAACTAAACTATGGCAAAATCAAACCTCTCATGGCCTCCACTCTCTTCATACAATTCCTAAATCAATTCCTAAGTGATTTTCCATGCATACAAGTGTTTTTAGACTTGTATGATCACCATTAGCTTGCATTCAAGTCTTGTTTCTCTATTGGCATCTTAAAGGGAGAGTTTTGATCAAGTTTGCTTGCATTTTTTGGGTTTAATTAGTTGCATAAGGGGTTTCTTACATTTGCTAAACTCATTTGAGTCCGTATAAGCATTGTAAGCCCTATTCCTTTCATACTTGAACTTTAAAGTTAAATGTATGATATGCAAGTTTTCTATGATATATTATGCAAGTTTTCTATGATGTGTTATGTAAGTTTCTATGATGTATTATGCAAGTTTTCTATGATGTGTTATGTAAGTTTCTATGATGTGTTATGCAAGTTTTATTATGCGAGTATGATATGCAAGTTGCCATAAGTTATGCAAGTTTGTTTATGCAAGTATGATATGCAAGTTGCCATAAGTTATGCAAGTTTGTTTATGCAAGTATGATATGCAAGTTGCCATAAGTTATGCAAGTTTGTTTATGCAAGTATGATATGCAAGTTGCCATAAGTTATGCAAGTTTGTTTATGCAAGTATGATATGCAAGTTGCCATAAGTTATGCAAGTTTGTTTATGCAAGTTTGATATGCAAGTCGCCATAAGTTATGCAAGTTTGTTTATGCGAGTATGATATACAAGTTGTCATATGATATGCAAGTACGTTATGCAAGTTTGAGATGGTCATGTGGTTCATGTTATCATGTTATGCATGCTTTTTGGGCCTAAAAATATAATATGCAAGTGTACGAACACATGAACCTTTCATATGCCACCATGTTGAACTTGTGGCTTCAACACTTTTATGTCATGATTATGCCAAGTTCCCTCTTTCTGTCCTTTATGCGCTATTGCGATATGTAAGCGATGGGATTGCGTTTGGGGTTGGGTAAACTTAAAAGACATAAAAACATAAGCTCGGGAATTTACCTATTAAGTTAGGTCTACCCATTGGGAATTTACCTATTAAGTTAGGTCTACCCAATTGCTTGAAGAACTTGTAATGTGTTTTGGAAACATGGTGGACATGACACTTAGAAAGGATAAGTGTGACCAACTCGAGGTTGGGTTGAGTTTGTAGCGTAAACCTACCCGGAACCGACCGGCTTAACTAGTTGCTACAAACAACAGGACCCAATGTGAGAAGTTGGTCATGTTGCACGTAAAACCCGAGGTTAGACTAAGTTATGGTGTAAACCTACCCGGACCCGCCCGGCCTAACTAGTAACCACAACAAGGTCTAATGTGAGAGGTTGGGTGCATTAAAATAATTAATGCCACATGGTAGGGTTAAGTCATGGACCGCTTGAATACTTAACCAATTAAATACGATGGGTTGGTAGGGTTAAGTCAGGAACCTTGGGTACACTTAACCAACTTGGTACTTGGATGAGTTGGGTTAACCACGTTTAACCCATTAAGGAAACCCTAGTTACGTGGTCCTTTGCACCAGTAACCCTCTTGGTTGTATCATGATACCCTAGGGACTAGGCTAGGGTGGGGCACAATTACTGGGATGCCATGTAAGCGACCAAACGACGGCTGAGTAGGTGCGCCGGTGTGGGTTCAGGCGGGCCATGATCGTGCACATGGTCCGGAGTTGAAAAAGCAGGCACGGGCACCAGTAGGTTTAAACTGTGCGTGCTTGATTTGTGTCGGTGGTTGACACCCTAGGACTTGATACACCCTAGGGTGGACCTAGCACAGTTTAGCTACACTTCGTAGTTGGGCCGTATGACACAGACACTTGACGAGATAGGCTTATAGGGAGCCGATCGACTAGACCGTGCTAGTTGGACCTTGGTTTGGGTCATTCATGATGTTGGGCCAAACTTGGGCCTGGGGATCACTTCTTGTTTACACTTTGGACCTCGTATTGGGGTCACTTCATGTTATTGGGCCAAAGCTTGGGCCAAGAGATCAATACTTGTTTATTCAAGTCATGTTAGTTTACTAGTACACCTGTGGTGCAAAACCTTAATCCTGATTATGCGATGACACCTTTATCTACCTTGATAGTTAATCATCATGTTAGTATGTTGTTATCCTTTTGTTCATCCCTTGCTGCCCATACCAGTTAACTTTATCAGTTTACATTGATTGTAGTAGGGCTTACTCAGTCTTTTTGACTGACCTGTTTTCTTTCGCCTCTTTTCTTCCGTTCCCCCCCCCCCCCCCCCCCCAGGTTCTCAGGGAGGGAGTACAGGAGCCTAGCTTGGATTTTGGATTACTTGCTTGTGGGAGTTCACTTCATGTACGCTTTCTACATGAAGCTAGCTATGGTTCTCACGTATTTTGGGGATAGTACTTATGTATTTTTGTTTTCAGATGTTGTTGTTTTATCTAGACTTGTTTATTTGGGAAATTGATATTATGTTGTAACAGACTTGTTTTGAAATGGTTTAAATCTTCCGCTGTTTTATCTATGTTATTTACTCTGTTTACATATATACATATGTTCTTGTTCTGCCTTGATATATCATTTTGCATGTTTACCTGATTCAAACGCCCCTCCAAAGTCAGTGCACTTGCAAGAGTGGTACTGGCGGAGGTGGGGTGTTACACGTTATAGTTGAAAAAGCCCGTAATTTTGTCTTTGACACTGACACTATATTCTGTATTCAAAATTGCATACTCCTTCGCTTTTAAGTCAAAATTTTGATGATTGAAACCATTAGATTTCCAAAAGCAAAAGGAGTTTTAAAATAAACAAACATGCTCTTGCTTGGTTTATCAAATTAACTCATTAGTATGTCAATAGTTGGCAAAATGAGAATAAAATAATAATAATGAATTCATTCTGCAATTGGTTGGATAATTAGAGAGACTGGTACAACCGGTATATCCTTTTATGAGCAAAGAAAATGAAAACTAATTTATATGTATGGATTTCCAGCCTTCTTTTTCAAACTAAGTATCCTCTTACGATGTCCGCGGCCTTGTTGATGTTGCTGCCACTCATGTGCACCTCGTAAAATTTTATTTCCGCATGCCTAATTTGACAAATTACAATGACAATAAAAAGGGTCAGTTGCTGCAATATTGTACAGGTCATTCATAGTGCACAGTAAATAAATATCATCATCATCATTGTAGGCTGTTATGGATTGCCATCAATCTTCTACCAGGCAGCATGATAACACTGGTCATAAAAGGGTCAACTGCTACAGTAATGTACAAACGTAAATGAATACTATTGATTTATAGGCCATAGTTATGGACTGTGAACAGTCTTCTATAAAGCACTATGTATGGTAATTTTGGACAAACAAAGGCGGAAAATCTCGTTTACAATGATAAAGAGCGCCTACAAATCATGTCGTGCTACATATGCAATCAATCATAATGCAGGCGCGCACAAACCTCACAAACATACTGAGACCACAGATCCCTTGAATCATTCCGGACTTCACTGAGTTTAGTCGTGCCATTTGAAATGTCACCGGACAAGAAATTGCTTACAATGGCAACACAGGGCTCCAAAACCGTCGTGTACCACGTGTTTTCGGTGTTGCCTGAAAAACATATAGATAGTTTGAAAACCATATATATAACAAATAAAATCATTTAGTATTAAGTAAATGTATTGAATGTAATGAGGAGCAATGCATACTCAGAAAAGCTTCTGTTGCATTGATTTGATGCAGGTTCCACCCAAAATATGTCTTCAGACGGTTCAATCTTCTTATCTAAGATGATGATTATCATTGGTTAAACTTTAGCTGCAATCTCGGGGCAATTCAGCAGTCATGTTTTTAAATTTTGAGCTATAAAATTATAACTGACTCATTAATGAAGAAATAATCCCAAAATGAAACAGATTTTCATAACTAAATTTTCAAAAATTCAATTTCTGAGCTTGCTATTATATAGTAGGACTCCTATATATTTTTAGCAACTCTTGCACCGATGCTGCTTTAATTTCTGCATGCAGAAACCCATGCATTCCCTATGTCGGATTTTTTGAGGTACCACATTTATAGTGGGTAGCAGTGGCGGACCCAGCATGGAGGTTGAGATAGGGCATAACTAAGAAATGAGATAGGGCTGAGAGTAATAAAGTGTTATTTACAATTAGTTTCCAAAACTTCAGGTATGGCATGTGCCCCATCTAGCCTTAACTTGGCTCCGCCCCTGGTGGGTAGTATATAATTATAAGCAAACAGAACTCAATGTCGACCAAGAATTGTGCAATTAACTTGAAATATTATTTACCTGACGTCGAGCAAGCTTTCTTGTATTAGCTTTTAACTTTTCAACTGCCTCATCTAATAGACATTGTAGTTTGTTATCACCAAAACCTGATATATCTACATGAACTGGCCTTGAAACTTCACTGTTGGTGTTCATAATTTTTTGATTTAGGACTCCATTCATTTCATGACTTGCTTTGCTAGTCGATGTTTCCATGTTTGAAATATATTCTTTAAAGAACTCATCAAATTCGCGAACTCCTATTGCTTGTCTAAGTCCCAGGGTATAATCTGCATTCGGCTTGTATATTTCATATACTTCATCCAGCAAACCATTGTTGATCATGCAATCTACTCGTTGGTCAACATAATTATCAAGAACAGGAATAGAAACGTCCATCCATAGGAAACAACAGTTATATCTGAAACTATCGGGTTGTCCCCACCTCTGTCCTGGCATGGAAAAAATTTGGAATTTGTCGACTACCAAGAATAGGTGTAGTGCAAACTAATCTATTTTAACAGTGATAAAAAAATGAAGATGCATTATGGGCAGAGAGCAGCCAGTCAGATAGAAATGATTTAAGCAGAAAAACTATATCTATTTGATTATCACTTTATAGCTCAAATGTTTTTGATTTTCTACACAAGTATTACTAGTTTTTCTTTTTCTTTTCTTCTTATTACATATATTGCAGAAACAACTAAAAGAGTAAAATCAGAAATTATTAAAGGAAATCTCAAAGCAATATGCATATGGCGTAACTCAGAAGAAAAGCCACCTCATCTCAAGCTCAATTATTCGAAATTGAAGTCTGAATAAACGAGAATGAGAACAAAAGCAAAGCACGTGTCATGGCACTCAAATAAAATAAAAGACAACAAAATTTAAATTTGCAACAACAACAAAACGACCTTAAACATGTGGAACTCCTACTTACCTCAACTGATTCATGCTTTTGTACAGCTGCAGAACAGCTCGAATGGATCCTATATACTTCTATGCTTTCTTGGAAATACGTTAGAAAATATTTGAAAATTGGGGAAATTAGGGACCCGTTTGGTTAGAACACAGGTTTTATGTTTTGTGTTCCAAGATATACTGTAAAATGTTCAGGAGAGAGGAAGGCATAAAAGACAGTCAATCTGGAAAAGGATTTTAACATATAATATTCAAATGACTTTTTCATGTTTTCCTCATTTGGAAAATATAAAAAAAAAACTATAATCTCCCTTTCCCCTTACCATTTGTTGTAATGACTAAGATTTTCCAACATTTTCCTTCCCACGTCATTTGAAATACATAATGAAAATGGAAAACACATAATTCAGGTTCATGCCAAACAGGCCCTAAAGTTTTCATAATTTAATATGTATACTTTAGGTTAGAATAACTAAGTAGTTTAGATTTGATTATTAAAAGCAAAACTTCACAATTACTAGTCGAAAGTGATGCCTAGAAAGAAAAGAAAAAAGGAGGGGGGGTGGGTATTCCCATTGCGACCTTTGTTTTGGTAGTGTTCCTTTCTTGGATCAATTCCACGTTACCACTAGATCCTTGCACGACCGATAGCCTGATAGAAGAGATTTCCAAAGATTATAAAATTATATATATATATATATATATATATATATAAATTTTGCATTTTGGTTAGTTATTTTCATTTTTAAAAGTAAAAATTATTTGATTAGCAGGGTGTGTGACTGATATCATTCCTCGAATCTTAAAAAGAAAAGAATTGGGAGTATTGTTACTTTGTTAGTCTTGTTTTTTTGGTTAACTTATTATTATTATTATTTCCTTACACCTTGTATGATTATTATTATTGTTGGTTGGCCATGTTGGTAAAGCTCAAATTAGTGTAGCAATTAGACAAAGAACTTTAGCTTAAGTTCTTAGAAAGTTAACTAAATTCAAGGCCATTCTTTCTTTGCCACATTGTCTTCGATTTATTCTCTGTACCCATATTTCTTCAACAGTTTCGATTTTAAAATTAGATTTTAAAACTCCCTAAGTCTACAGCAAACTCATCAAAGGTAAAGAATACATAGGAAAAACAATTTAATAGTCCGTGATAGGTCTATCAACACTTGACACGTAGTCCACAAAGTGGAGAATTCCCAATATGAATCTACACATTAAATAAACAGCATATGAATGATCAAATCGTCCATACACTGAAATGGTTTAGAAAGTGAATGACTACAAGTAAAATTTTGATGATTGTACTGGTGTTTTGCCTACTTGCATAATGCATGAATATCAAAGGAATATTATTAAGCAACTTTGCATATTTTCAGTTTCACTCACATGTATCTAATCAAATTGGCAACCTTTTTTATAACGTAGGTCTATGGTATAAAAATTGAACCATACATACTCGTATATGAGATTATTACGTCTCTATCATGAATCGTTAACATAAAATTTTGTTTTGAATGATATATTAACATATTATTCAACTGCGATTTGCGTCAACTTCAAGATTTTTAAGAATGTACATTGACAACAACTACTAAGCCATTAATCCCAAATAACTTGGGGTTGGCTAGAGACCGAACCCAAAACCAAAAGACAAGAATATACATTGACAAGGCTAAAATATTAACATGTTACTATTATACCCAGACTATTTTACAACACAATTAACATATTGACTTTCAGTAATTTGACTACAAAATTTCATCATAAGCACTGCCTAAGACTATCCAATTTGGCTACACATTCATCAAAGGCAACCTCAAGGAGTGTCTAAAAGATCTAAAATGTTTTTGACACTCAGCACCAGTTATGCCACAATGTCACCCCTCTTGGTAGCATAGCAGATACACACATTGTACATATTAGTAACAAGAGAGTTTCTATGGCCTAGAACCAAAGCCGTGATAACAAGAACCAGAAAGAGGAAGATGAAACCACATTCCCTTCGCAGTGAAAAGCTATAATCCAGTAGGTGAGAAGCAAATAATATTATCTTAGTGATTGTTGGAGATCCAGACAAAACTTTGGTTTTTATGATGTAGGCTGGATGTTGTTTCCATCATTAATACAACCGTTAAATACAGTGAACAATAATTTCTTTACACATTCTGAACATCGAAATGATAAACAAGTGATTAACAAAGCTAATAGATTTTAGTATTTATTTTACCTCTGCGGCTTTTCCTTGGAAAAGAGTGCTAGGCAAAACACCTGTGGTGGCATACAAGCTGAGATAACGATTTATCTGCAGAGAGTAACAAGTACTTTAAATGTATACAATGCTAAAGGGGGGGTCAATTGAGTCAGCAGTTCCCCATAAGATGACAAGGTTTCCAAAATGGAATTCAAATCATAAATCATAAACGGTATATTTTAAATCAAAACTGGATTTGAATTGTGAACTATAAATTCAAATATTTATATTCTGTCATATATATACTTCTAAGCTAAAAATCATGTACGTAGTCATCAATATTTAAGCTTACAATAATAATTCTTAATTTTATAAAATTCATTCTAATGTTTAAACTTCAATAGTTAACTCTATAAACCAATTTTCTCTTTTGCTCCATCATTAATTTATTTTGAAGCAGTAAATTTTAGATTGTGGAAGTAAACAAGAACATGGATTAAATAATTTACCTCAATTGTGACTTCAATGTATATCTTTATTAACCGAAATATGGATGTAATATTTTGGTCTAATTTCCTTAAATTCTCTTACTATGTGCATATATGGTAAAAAAAAAAATTGGAATCCAAATCATAGAAAACATTCATAGTCTTAAACGGACGTTTTTCATCATGTGTCTTTTGCATTTTTATATGGGCACAAACTCAAAATTAAAAAGTTAAACCAAGCACCATCTTAGATTTTCTTTTCCATAATATTCTCTATCAATTTCCTGTTTATGTCAGTTTTATGCCAAACAACGCTTTTTATATTAATACTGCTAAAACTCAAGCTTATATTTGAAAAACAAATCTTCAAAATATTTGAAAATAAATGACAATTTATGTGATCATAAATAAAATTATTTAGAGAAAAGATAATTAGTTACGACATTCAATTTTTTTTTTTTGTAAACTTAACTGCGTGTGAAACTGCTATTGCAACTGGAAATAAAGACTATACATATCTTTACATTTTCTGTTGTAGAATAAGTATGTTAAAAGCAACACTAACTGCACATTTTTATCAGAAAAATTTGCATCTTTACTCCAGTTTTAGAAAGATATTACGCATATAGGCCAGTTTCAAAAGTTATTACGGATATAGGCCACTTTTGGTCCCAGGGAGGGGGGGGGGGTATAATTTAGTTATTACGCATATACATGAAAAAACCAGGCGACTTTTCAAAAATCGCCAACGGAATTATCCTCTGGAGCCAAAAGTGGTCTATATCTATAATAATTTTTGAAACTGACCTATATGCATGATATCTTTCTAAAACTGGCCTAAAGATGCAAATTTTCCTTTTTATCAAATAAAAACAACCAATATTACATGACTTTTTTTTTGGGGGATGTTTCAATCAAAATATGTATTTCATTCAAAGATTCATTTTGTGGACAAGTACATTGAACATGTCAAAGTGCTCAACCTCATAAAAATTTAGTTATTCGAAAATAATTTCCAATTAAGTTTTCGCTTTACTGTCGATAAACGATAACAAAATAAGAAACTAGCACTACTCAATTTGAATAGTTTAATTAACATTGTGACTTATTATAAAGAAAATGGTGTCGTACATAATCTTTTTGTTATCAATGTAAATTTCAAGACCGAAGACAAGTGCTCCAGTAATATTTCATATATATTTATCCATGACGTACGCTTATACCAAGCTACGCTGTATGTTTCACACTTATTCAACTGATGTTATTAGGTTGGCACTTGATATTTAAACGGTCGAGTTTCAAATTATGACATTTTATCTTCCATGCATGAAGCATATATTGTTTGTACTAATTATCACGACTTTCACACGTAGAGTGTGTTACTAGTACTGTTTAATTCACTTTTTATGTGCAGAATGTCTATCGGGTATATTAATCGTTGTCTTGCACCAGTAGTCAAAATTTTGAACTTTGTTACTATGCATGGATTCAATTCTCATGCAAGACAATTCTTTTTATTTATCTATTTCCTACTTTTTTTTTAATATATGTTTCAATGAATTCTCAATGCAAGTGCATAGCTTTTTAAAAAATATTCATTATCTACAGTTTTGTTTTGTTATACATTCTTACTATCATTATTCTACTTATTTTACTCTGCCTCTATTTACAATGATCTTTCTCCAAAAGCTATTTTTGGTTATCTACAGTTTTGTTTTGTTATACGAGTTCTAGCCAGCCGAGCTTTGCATCCCTTAAGGCATAAGTGGTTATCCCTTTGTAAAGCCAAATAATTTCGGATATCTCACAAAGGTATTTTTACGTTTATTTTGTTTTATTTTAAAAAGATAAAACTTAAATACATAGCGCTGTAAAAGGAACTCCACTATTGAACATGAGAGGTTTACGGTGGGGTTCACCAAATTTGGGTTTGCTTTTCCGTGTAACGCCGTCAAGCGTAAAGTATTAAAAAAAAATCCGATGGGCTACCGATTTTTTTTGCCACTTCATATCTAAAGCTGGAGCGCCTTTAACAATGGCGCAAATTTATAAAAAATATTTTGGACAAATTTTCGTTTAAAGCTTGTTTTAAAAGCAATTTTGCGTTTAAGGCTGATTTGCATACTTATTACCAAACAGGGCTTGTTTGTGCCCAATCAACAGCAACATCAGCAAAATTGTAACCGCCTCTTCTGGGCGCCACTTATAGTTGCGCCCATTTTTTTATTTTAAATATTATAAAGTGGCCAAGCCACATTTTCAGAACACAAAAAAATGGGTTCGTAGTGGCGCAACTCATAGTTGCGCCACAGGAGACTTCATGCATAGGCTTGGATAAATGCAAGCCTGCATTTTTTTTTAATAATGGGGCGCGACTATGAGTTGCGCCCACCCACTTGTAATTTTTTATTTTATTTTTTGTCGCAACTATGAGTTGCGCCGACCGATTTCTGTTACAAAAATGCTGACTGGACTGTTGACTGTGCACAAATCAGCCCTATTTGGTAATAAGTTTGAAAATCAACCCCAAACGCGAAATAGTTTTTTAAACAAGCCTTAAACGAAAATTTGTCCATATATATATAATACTTGAAGTATGCTTATCTTTTCAAACAAGTTCATTACTCGAGCAAAAAAAGGTAGAATATCAAAATAATCTTTTATTTTTTGATTGTGTGTGGAATAAATAAGGTGTAAGGTTTCGGTCGAAACCTCTAAGACGAAGAGAGGTTTTCTTCTTTGTTTATAAAGTGGGTGGGATCTATATTAAGGTCTAGGTTAAGTTTTACTGTATTTTGGGCTGATATTGCTTAATTAATTATAGGTTTAAGGTATAGGTTAAGTTTACCGATGGTCATGTAATGTCATTTCTGTTCAACAATTTTTTTTTACTGAAATCTCAAATTTAGTTACTAAAATATACTGATATTTATTTTCTAATTCTCTAATTTATCCAGTTTTATTAAATTTAGTATATTCTTTGGTTCAGTTTGAAATTTACTAGGTTGAAACCGAAATAAGTTGACAAAATAAATTCACTACGGTTTAATTATGTTCAATGATAGTTTATAATGGTTATTAAGCTTATTTTAATCAAACTAATCGAACTTCTAATGCATTGTGAATGTTAGTAACGTGTCGTTTAGTACTCTAGATCAGTTTACAAACTAAAATAATCATTTTATATCTGAAAAAAAAAATTAAATGGCTTGGAAAATCACAATGGCGTCGGTTCTAGATAAAAACAGTCTAATCAACTTGTCGCTACTATGGGTTGATCGTCGTCCGTGAGATATTACTAGAGGTAATGGGGAGATCAGATAATCGATCCCCACACCCAACACATTCACACTATGCAAATGCCAACTATCCAAAAATATTTGGTCCTTTGGTTTTGTATAAGAAAATTTGATTATATTTCCATTAGACATGTTTAGCCTAAAATCAATCGAGCCAAGAGCAATCGCACTTAATTTAGATGGTCACATTGAAGATTGAACTACATATATTTTTAACACGAATGTTTCATAGAATATAAAATAATCAATGTTGCAGAATTTGGCTTTGATTATTTTCATTCAACATTCTTTTCTACTATATTTCAAAATTTCATTTACTTTACATTTTGAGTATGCTCTTTATTTTAATTTGTACATAATTTTAAATTCACCTTTTGAATGTACAATTAAATAAGAACCAAGAAGGATTTTTTTTTTCTGCTAAAGATGTACATAAAATTAAAGTATTTTTAAGAAAATATTACATGTGAGTTTCATTCATTCTTTCTTTTTTTTCCTTTTCTTTCTTTTAGAAGTTATTTAAACAATTGATTTTATTAAAAATAAAAACTGAAATTCTATATAAATACTAATTTTTGTGCACTTGTGCACAGTACATATATGAGATGTGAATATGTGGAGTTAACTGACAGACAAATACTAGTTAAGACAAAAGCAAGCGCAAGACCGAATCTAAACTTAAAGTGTTCTACATTTCCAGATTCATGTACAGGTAATCTAAGCAGAGGGTCTCACATTCATGGTCCCCACTCTCTCCTTTCGCCATTGTAACATTTCCTATATAAGAAGTCAAGGCATCTAGCACAATCCACCAAACTTATAAATCAAGGTATTTACGCATGTTATAGTGGGGAATCCTTCAAAATCCTGTCCACGACATGACAAGTATTATCTGTCATTGGATCAAAAAGAAAAATAAATGATTACCTTCCTATCGTCATTTGGGTGAATTCTTTTTGCTGCAATTGGATCGATCTCTTTAAGGCGTTCATAAGTAGCACTCAGATCCGTATAACAGTCTAATAAGAAACATAAAGACCAAACATATCAGATTAAAAATGAGATAGTATAATGAATAAACAAGTGAATGTAACCAAAAACTTCAGATTTTTTTTCCTTTTTTCCTTTTTTGTCATTAGTCAAAATTTGCTGCTGCTTTTTTTGCAATGCCAGCCGGTTTTTTGACTAATGCGTAACACTTTCTCATCGTAACAAACAATGAGTACAAAATATAACAGGAGATAGACAGATTACCTATCTGCTACAGACATTTTTTACTCTAACTACTTAAACTGAAATCTAACACCACGCAGGGTGTGATCAGATATACAATAGCTACAAGCTGAAACAGTAAAAACAATACATCACTAACTGGATCACTGGTTCAAAGAAACACATGACCCACACATTCCACACAGGGAGATAATCTGAAGACCTCAATCTTTAGCCTAGACCAGCATGCACAAAAGCAGTACAATTTGGAACAGATTGAATTTTAGTACTCCAAGCCAGTGGCACTGTAAATCAATCAGCAGACCAGCAAAACATTACGAGACCAAGCAGCAGAGGATTGAAGCAAGGAAGCAGAAGACTGAAGTAAGGCTCAGTTCACAGCATTCACCAGAAAAAGGAACAGCACCAGGGCACAAATCAGTTTAATACTTCAGTAACAGATCGGACCAAAACCACAAGGACAACAGCTAAAAGATAGCAAAAATCAGTGCCTCTGAATACACACCACGACGACACACACAATAGATCTCGACCCATTCTCAGAGTCACCAAAGACCAGCGCAACCAACAGACTCGACACAACAACCCAATACCAAGCTAAGACCAAAACCTTACCAGAACAGCACCGGCTACATCCAGCTCGTCACAGGCAACAGAGCCAGACTGAGGGGTGGAGGACAGCCAGAGAAGAAGACAGCGTTGAGCACTATCTCCTACCCGATCGATACTAGCATCGTAACCAGCCTGCGGAGAGAAAGCAGTTTAAGGTGTAGCTAACTATTACAGGTTAGGCAGAAGGACAGCAGCTGAAAAAGGCTCGTAATGGAATCAAGGAAATCTGCAAATAGGGTTAAGGGAAAGAAAGGAAAGCAGTGATGCGCTGTCAAAAAGGAAGAGATAGAGGGAGAGCGAGGCAGTGGGTTACAGCTATGGTATGGATTTGGAAGTCGATTGAAGCACGGGGCAGGGATCCAGATCTGGCGGTAGATCTACTTCTCCACAGTGGAAAAAGCTAGGGTAAGGAGGAGGAAATGAGCAAAACAAAATGGCAAAGCCAAATATCCAGGGTAACAAGTCTAAAGACCAAAAAATTGACTGATGATACTCCAAAACAAAAAATAAAAAAATAACAGCACACCACTGTCTGCATTAGCAAATTAATAGATATATTAACGTACTACAGAAGGAAATTTGAGCAATGCTTATCAGTGACACTTGAATAAGAACTAGAAACTTGTCAAAATAAACTTGGACTAGCATCAACTAAACAAACATGAAGTAATATATGATCTTGTAACTTCACAATCTCACCTTCAAAATCAGTATTAAAGCCACCTCTCTTATCTTCCACTAAGTCATCTGCCAGATAAGTGCTCACAAGTGCCTGTGAAATGAAAAAAAAAAAAAAAAAGTAAAAACAAAATTCAGAAAAGTATTATAACCAGAACTAATCTAACGTAGTGAGAATGCAAATTAACCTGTATATAGTAATTTGTTCCCCCGACAATTAAAGGAATGTGCTCTCTCGAGAGTATATTATCAATGATCTGAAATAACAAACATAGAGAAAAAGAAATAGAAAATATACTGGATCACATCCAACAGTTATCAAATCATTACCGGAAGTGCAAGGTCTCGAAAATCTCTTGAAGTAAACCCCATAGATGGATCTATAGCCCCTAGAAGATGATGTGGAACACCTGCAGTAATTCAACTTCAGATTGAACACGACTAGACCGAATCTTCTGGTTAACTTTGCATTATGCCTGTGAGCTTTCTATTTGCCACATATGTGTCCAAACGAAAGAAATTATGGACTAGATATAGTAATGAGAATAATGGAGTGATCTGACTATCTGATTGGATCAGCATTGCCCACACAAGGACTGCGTATGTAATATAATGTGCATGAAAAAAAAAAATCATGTTTGGATCCTTAGAAAAAGTATGATTTGCAATATAATGTGTAACACACACACAGATATATATATATATATATACATATATATATATATATATTTTTGTGTGTGTGTGTGGAGCGCTCTATGACACCTCTATCGTATCGTGAGCTACAACATTCTAAATCTAGCATAATTTTATAATGTTCAATCCACATATAGAGGACCATCTCTCATTTCGATATTTGTAGCCTTTTCAAAATCTCAATCCAATTATTCATCATTCAAATATACATTTGAACCGTTAAATTTAAACATCAAACATACTAAGCTACAAATATCGAAATAAGCCCAAGTTTTACATAAATGATCATATATATGTGGACTGAACATCTATAAAATTTTATTAGATTTGAAGTTGTGTAGCTCACAATACAATAAGGGCGATAAGGGGGTGTTGCAAAACAACTGGGTCATAGAACGCTCCTTTATATATGCACACACATACATACACATGCACGCACATGCATGCACACACATATATGTGTCTGCGTTACATATATAACATATACACTCTCTCTCTCTCTCTCTCTCTGATGGGTTCTACATCAAATCCTTAAAATCCCCTATACATCCCCTCTCCATGATTTGGTGCAAAAATAAATGTAACAAAGTGAATTTTTGTAGATATATGCTTTTTGTTTCCAAAATCAGTTATCCAAAAATTAAAATCATTCAAGACTGTGTATTCCTTCAAATTACGTTTCAAACTGATGACTAATTTAAATCATTTCGATGGTTCATTAGAAGTTATACTTTTTAAAGGGTAATTTTTTTGAAACTATTCAACTTTTTACCATAGATGACATGATTAACAGATAAAACACATAAAAAAAAACCTTTAGTACGACTTTTTTTGCACAAAAAATGAAAGGGGATACATCCCTCCACATACAAACATATATATAAAGAAGAATCACAAAGAAATTCACATGTAATATTTATTCATGTAACAGTCTAGTATTCTTATATTAAAAAGAAAAAGAAAACTAAAGGCCTAATTAACTATAAACATGTTTAAAAGAAATGAAGCAAACATATAAACATAACATATGGTAATCAAATATTGAAGATCTAAGCCATCTTTGGGCACCTAAGGGTACTTGACATGCTTCAAAGAAGCACAATCAAAAGGATAGGATTGGAAACAAGATACCTCAAATTCCATGAATGCTTAATCATCGTCCACTTATGCAGCCAAATTCAACACAAATTTATAAATGTAAAGCAAAAAATATTTGTATATTAGAAATTTTAATACATATGAACATGATTTTTCTTAAATCATGGACATCACTAAGTTTTTACGATTATCATCGATAAAAATATGGACATTTATATAATAAACATATATATAAACGTTTCTCAACACATACACTCCAAAAGATTGTTTCCCAAGTATATTCCAGGCCATTTTGGATGGTATTCCTGTTATGGACTAGATCAACCATACACCGCGAAAATATCAAGCAACCAAAGTGAATTGGTTACAACAGATGACATGATAGTAACATTTTGGTTCCAAATTGAATACAGTATGGTTATCACTGTTATTACGGCACTCGACTAGTCGGACTAGTCGTCGACTAGTCGACATTGGAGCATCGACTGGAAGAGTCGACTTGCCATTAGTCGAGCTCGAACCCTAAATCATGAAGTCGAAGTCGGAATCATGAAGTCGAAGCCATGAAGTCGAAATCATGAAGGTTATACAACATGTTATAATCCAAGTTATCCAACATAAGCTGGTGATAACAACTACAGTTCATATGATCAAAACATGATATTAAAATTGCTAGATGTTGTATACTTCTTCTTTGCAACATGTATTTTGTATGTATTTGTACTATTAATAATGAGAACTAGATCCCCAAGCAAGGCAGCCGCTACTCTCTCGGAAAAAGTAAAACAAATCGCTGTAGACAATAACATTGGACATGATGATTTACAACTTCACAACAAATTCTCTGTTCTGGATAATTTGGCCTTGGATCCTAACTCGGTCAATACGTCCTCTTCACCTGGCCTTGATCTTGCAATTACTTCATCATCTCCTCAATCATCCAGATCGCCACCAGATCCTTCCTTAACTTTCAATGTCGATCCCAATTCTAAGCTCAGCCGCAAGCTTAACTCCCCTGCTTCATCTCCGTACTCTCACTTAGCTTTGCCACCTCACATTTCTCTACCGCCACCAATGATGTCAACCCAATCTTCTCCAGCTGAACATATCACGTCCCATAGCAGCAAAAAGGGTAAGAGAGGAAAAAAGGAAAAAACTTAGCATGCAAATGATACGACAGACTTGAATGAAGGAAAAGATTTTTCTATTGATGAAACTGTGCCACTGTCAAACCTTAAGAACCCTTCCAAGCGCCATACCAGGAAACACCCCATTAATCTTATTAACCAATGATGAATCCTCATATTGCGTTCTGGAATATCCGAGGTTTACATTTAGCCTCTAAGCAAAGTGAAGTCAAAGCTTTTATTCGTGAAAACAAGGTTCAAGTTATGTGTCTTTCTGAAACAAAATTGGACATCAATCTCACGGTTAAAGTCGCTTCTTTTATTTGTCCAAAATGGCATTTTGATCATAACATTTCTGATGCTCCTTATGGTCGTCTTCTAACTCTTTGGAATCCCTCCTTTTTTCATTTAACCAAAATCAGTTCTTCGGATCAATTCTTGCACTTCCAGTGCATTCATTTACCATCGAACTCTTCATTCTTCCTTACTTATGTTTATGCTCAGAATTCTTCTTCTCTTCGTCAAGTTTTTCTAGACTACCTTCCTTGAATGTCTCTTCTAATCCTTGGTTGATAGGCGGTGATTTTAACTGCATGTTTTCATCCCGCCATAAATCAGGTGGAGTTTCCCTTTCTGTCAAAGACATAGCACCGCTCAATCATGCTTTAATTCAGTCTTGCCTTACACCAATTACTTGTTACGGCTTCGAATTTACATGGTTCAAAAAGTGTCAGTCTGGTTATCACACTCGCTGCAAGCTAGATCATATATTTGCCAACTTTCAATTCATTCAACTTTGGCCTCATTCATTTTATCAAGCTCTCAACCCTTCTCTTTCCGACCATTGTCCTTTGCTTTTCCATTGGGGATTGGATCATCCTATTAGCAGTGGTAATTCTTCTTTCAAATTTTTTAATTTCTGGACTAAACATGTCGATTTTTCTACTGTTCTTTTGCAGGCTTGGTCTCAGCATTTTTCTGGTACCCCTTTGGAGAAAGTTTTATGCAAGTTTAAGTTACTCAAACTATCACTCAAAGCTTGGTCAGCATTCACGTTTGGATCTGGCTCCAAACAGTCATCCAATATAAGACTCGCATTGGCAAATGTGCAAGAACAATTACATCACAGTCCACTTAATTCTCAATTGCTACGTGAAGAGTATACACTGCAAAAAAGATTACAGGATGCACTCAATTATGAACTTCAAGCATCACGACAATGTTCCTTTTTAAAAAGAGAAAGATTATGACAGAAACACCAAACTTTTTCATCACTCGATTAAGATCGGGAAATTCAGTAATACTATTCATATGGTCAAGGACCAGTTTGGTGTTATTCATTCTTCAGAGGACGGTATCAATAAAGCGTTTGTGGACTATTTC
This sequence comes from Allium sativum, assembly GCA_030737875.1. Classification (NCBI taxonomy): domain Eukaryota; kingdom Viridiplantae; phylum Streptophyta; class Magnoliopsida; order Asparagales; family Amaryllidaceae; genus Allium; species Allium sativum. Next base: position 553,072,066 of record CM060915.1, read on the forward strand.
TCATCTATTCTTGCTTCTCCAAATCTGCCTGATATCAATGTGCAATCACTGTGTAATGTTACTTTGCCTTTCCTTTCTTCAGACCAGTCAAACAACATAATTCGTGAAATAACAAGTGAAGAAATCAAGGATGCAGTCTTTAGCCTTGATGCTGACAGCTGTGGCGGGCCTGATGGTTTCAACGCCTTTTTCATTCAACAGTGTTGGTCTATAATTGGTGTCGATATTATCAATGCAATCAAGTTCTTCTTCTTTCATAATCAGTTGCCAAAAAGTTTATCTGCTACTGCAATTGCCTTAATCCCAAAGACTGATAATCCAATTTCAGTTTCAGACTACAGGCCTATTTCATGTTGTAACATTTTATACAAGATTGTCTCTAAGATTTTGGCAAATCGACTGCAAATTGTGATTCCATACATTATTTCTGAAAATCAATCGGCTTATGTCAAGGGTAGGAGTATTAGTGACAACATTCTGATTACTCAGGAGTTGTTATATGGTTATAATAGGAATAATATTTTTCCACGTTGCATGCTCAAATTGGATATTAGGAAAGCTTTTGATTCAATATCATGGCATTCCATTTTAGCTATATTGTCTCGTATGAATTTCCCACTTCCTTTCATTGCGTGGATTTACACATGTATATCGTCGCCTTATTATTCTATCTCAAAAAATGGGAGATTACATGGTTTTTTCAAAGGCACTAGAGGAGTGAGACAGGGAGATCCAATTTCACCATATCTTTTTATTATCACTATGGAGTTGTTGAATTCTTTGTTATTGGAGCAAGTTAATAATGGAAGGCTGCAAACTCATCCTAAATGCAAAAATCCACTTATTACTCATCTCCTATTTGCGGATGATTTAATCATTTTTACAAAGCCTACCATTCAGAATATTAATTGCATCTTTGATACACTTGATAGTTTTTTCAGAATCACTGGGCTGCAAATCAATATGGGTAAATCACATATTTTAATTGCTGGTTTACCTACACCTGAAAAAATGTTCATTATTAATAGTTCTGGACTTGCTGAATTGCCCCACAATGCATCATACCTTGGAATGCCTCTCATTTGCTCCAGACTAACCAAACAACATTGCCTTCCTCTCTATGAAAAGATCATATCTAAACTTCAACAATGGCCGAATTGTAGTTTATCGCAAGCAGGGAGATTAACTATTATCCAATCTATTGTGACTGCTATGACCAATTACTGGATGAGGCATTACATTCTTCCAACCAAATTAATAGATATGATCACAAGTGCGATGAATAATTTTCTATGGCATGGGGATCCTTTCTCTAAAAAAATAATACCATTTGCTTTTCATAAGTTATATGATGATAAAAAATATGGTGGGCTTGGCATCGTCAATATTTATCAATGGAATCGTGCGGCTATGTCTTCATACTATGACAAACTATTTGCATTAAACAAAGGTCTTTGGGCTAAGTGGGTTCATGCCAATCTTATTGAAAGGAAGAATTTTTGGTCAATGTCGATACCTCAATCTTGCAGTTGGAGCTGGAGATCCATTCTGAAGCTAAGAGAAACCTTTAGGCATCTTGTGCAATGTAATTATCGGAACATTGCTAATTTATCTTTCTGGCATAGTCCTTGGGCATGTTCAGGTTTATTTTTGAGTGATGTAGTGGAGGAAAATATCATTTTCACCTCTGGTATTCCCTATTTGGCAATTGTTGGTGACTACTTTCATGATGGCACTATTCATCTTCCATATAGTAGCTCTTCGTCTTTGAGAGCGCTTTGGAATCATATTACTGATCATTATAGATTTCCTTCAGACAATTCATTGCTTTGGATGGGTAAGGAACACTCTATCAGAACTGTTTACAAGCTGCTTTCTCCACCCAAACCTTATTTTCCATGGCACTCGCGAATATGGAACTGTGGAAGCTCGGCGAAAGACAATTTGCTCCTTTGGAAGGTAATGGCAAATGCGCTCAATACCAGAAATAAGCTGTTATCCTTTGGTATACTTGAAAATGACACCTGTGTTCTATGTAATAATGCGCCTGAAACCAATACACATCTGTTCTTTGAATGTACTTATGTGCATTTAATTTGGTGGAGGCTGTTGGCTACAGGTGGCTTTCATAGACCCTCAACATCAAGCGATATAGAATGGTTTAATATCTTTAAGGCAACACGATGGAAAACTAAGAAGACTTGTGTTCTACTCAAACTTTTCAAGAAACTCATTTCTGCGGTTTGGAGGGAGCGTAATAATCGCATCTTTGGAAATGGTAGCTTGAACACTGATCAACTGTATACTCAAATTCATAGATCAATGCTAAAAAATTTGGACTTGTAAATGCAATTTTGTTGATTTGTTATTTTGAACTCATGTAATTTGTGTTTATGTAAATAAAAGTTCCGCTTTGCCTTTCAAAATAATGAGAACTCATTCCATTCATTTCAACCGTGTCTTTTTGAAATCCCCAAAATACCTTGAACATTATCACAAATGGTCCGAAATATATGTATTATTCCCTCAAATTAGATATGGAACATCAACATGTTGCTCTGCTTAATAATTTCCCAGTTGGCTTCTTAACAGCAGTACAATCTTATACGAACCACCATAGGGGATGTCCTTCTTATTTGTATTCCAACTTATATAAACTAACTGAAATGTTTTGAGCAATGCCGGACACTTACCTTCGAACAGTGAATTTAAGTATAAACACTTAAACTGTGAATGAAACAAATGATGCAAAAATGCTCATCATACAAGTAAAATGGAGCTATGGAAAGTTTTATATTCTATTAACTTGAGGTAGCTTGGCATTGGCATAATCTGAACTACACAAATATACCAACAATTCTCCTTCAGACTAGAGATTATATACTCTCTTTTTTAATATACTCTAGGCAAACTCGATGGACGCGTAAACTCCTGAGGGAAATTAAGTTGTGCGTGTCCGCTTCAACTAATGACACCTGTAATCCCGAGTACTATTTTTTGTCAGAACGAGTGCAAGCAAGGGCTCAAACCTGGATTTGCTACCAGACATAGGCACTCTTTTAATTGCGTCACACTTGCGAACGAGATTTTATACTTATATGTTATTGCTCACATATATAATATCTTATTTTATTAATAAATGCAAATATATGTCTTAGCATGATGGAACTGAAGCACTGAAACAATTCAATACATAATTGTATGAATACAGATAAACAGCAGCAACGCAGGCAACGAATGAAGAATGGAAGCATGCCAACTTTAACGGATTGAGAAAGGAACAGGTTTTGAAGATGAATCCACGTATTATATGCATTTTACGATCCTTGCCAGTGTCTTTGTTTATAATATAATGAGATGTTTAGTTTACTTTTTAATAATTTAACATAATGTCCCAAAAACGCATTAGCCTTAACACCTTTTTGGTAACATAGCACCTGCTGTTTTCAATTGAAGTTATTTTTCTCTTTTCATTTGCACCATCGAAAGAGCATCTAGAATGATAATAAATTCTTTGATGGCTTTATCTTTTCAAAACTAGTTTAAAGGAGTTGTGAATCGTCAACAATAACATATTCATATTATAATTTTTTGTAATATAATATTGTCAAAAGATATTGATTTAGCACGACGTTGTTAGGACTTATTATTTTCAGATATGACTTTTTCTCCAAATTAGTAGCACCAAAAGATGCAAACGATTAAACAAGCTCTTAACTAAAACACTTTATTTGATGATTATATCATTAGCAACAATAAGTTAAATCACAGTATCACACCATTACATAATACGTTACCAAAAAATAAATAATAAAAAACATATAACAATCCTAATTGGGCAGTACATTCAAATTTTACCAGACTTGACATGATTATGAACCATTGTTTTAAAAAACCCGCCTTGAGGCTCGTCTCGAGGAAATAAGAGATAAAACGCCTTGAGGCTTATTCCAAAAGGTTTTTTTACCTCTAAAGCTTACGCCTCAATAACTTGAGGCATATAAAGCGAGTAAAGCTTAGGCCTCGCACGCCTCAAACAGCTGAGGCATATGACTTAAAAACCTTTTAATCTTTAGTTGCAGATATTGACACAAATAAATGTCATTGAATTTTAATTATTTAATAGAAATAAAAAAAGACAAAATTTAAGAAAATAAAAATTAGCATTTTTTTCTTTTCAATTTCAATATCGGCACAATCAAGTAAAATTGTTTATGAAATAATGATCATGAACAATATAATGAATTTTCTTATTGTTATTTAAAGAATGTTTTTCAGTAAACTTTGTTAAATCTCGAAATAAATTTTGCCAATCGATTTGAATTGATGGAACATATTAAAATTGTAGTTTGATGTAATCTTCAAATAGTTCTAAGAAATCAAAATTTGAATCTTTTGCATGAGGCGGAAGATATCATTTGATCTTTTGCATTTTATATTAAATGTGCAAGAATGATTGCATTTTGTTTGAATTGCTTTGAATGCTTTATGGATTTTACTTAGTATTTGACGCTTAATGCTATTCCATATTAAAAATTAAGTTACGCTTTTTTTTTTAACCTGAAAGGCTTACGCCTCGCCTCACGGACCCGAAAACGCCTCGCGTATGCCTTTTGCGTTTTAAAACATTGTTATGAACTATGTGAAGGAAAGCGTAGTAAAGCAGTATCAAAGATGTGATCTACTAGAACATATATCTTTATTAATAATTCTCTTGGAAGCGCAAAGTTTTGGTCCGACCATGAACTTCCCAAAATGTCCTTATCATTGTTATTATGGCGGTAAGTCGAGTCGAGTCGACAGAGGTCCAGTTAGTCGATTAGTCATAGATTAGTCGTAGACTAGTCGACAAATATATTGCTACCACCAAAAAGTTGTCAATTCTAATATATTGTTACCAACAAATATACTGCTACTGAACAAAGAAAATGAACAAAGGATGCACAGAATTTAATAAAGTGCAAGTTGCAAGATGGCAGTTAAAAGACGGCGCTGCAAGCTCAGGGTATCGATCGACTTTCGATCGAAGCTTGGGTTCAAAGTTTTTTTCTGTTCGATAATCGATACTCGGTCGTTTTCAATTCGAAAATTTTAAATTGACTTTCGATTGATTTGTTTTTTTGATCGATACTAGGTATCGATCATTTTCTGTTTTTTTTTTAATTATTCGATATAGGTATCGATAACTTTCAGTTTTTTTTTCCTATTTGATGTATCGGTAACTGTTAGAGGTTAATTAATTAATTGTAATCGCAAATTGTAATCGCAAAAATTGTAATCGCAAAACAATTGATTATTTGATTGATTAATTAATTAATATGAAATTAGTAACTTAAATTAATTATAATTAAAATTGAAAATAAAGTTTATTGGAAACAAAGTGTATGTCTATACATATAATATCATTATCTTTGTTAATAATTCTCTTTGAAGTGCAAAGTTTTGGTCCGACCATGAACTTCCCAAAATCCCTTATGTATGAATTTTAAAATATACTAAATTGTTATTTAACATAATCTCCCTAATAAATTAGACATTCAATGTCATTTAAATTAGGATATAATAAACTTTTTCAACTAATTCAAATTACCCCGCTAATATCGCTCAAAAAGAGGATCTGTAAATAGGTTTTCATTACAAATTTTAACCGCTTCTCTATATATATTATCAAAACTTAACATTAGATAGAATATTTAAAAAATTAAAATCCTAAAAGTTTGTTCGTTTGATATTTTCAACCATATATTGTAGTCGCAAAACAATTGATTATTTGATTGATTGATTAACTAATATGAAATTAGTAACTTAAATTAATTATAATTAAAATTGAAAATAAAGTTTATTGGAAACAAAGTGTGTGTCTATACATATAATATATTTATATATGAGCGCATACATAGAAAAGGAGAAAAATAATGAAATATTTAATAACAATTAACGTACGTTGCAATTTTAATTAATGTTTGTTAACAAAGAAATAAATGCATGTTAATTAGTAAATATTGTATGGTTAGTCTTTTATTTTTAGTTCTTTCTTATTGTTTAGTTGTTAAACTTTGGGAATATTTCAAAGCTTCAGGCTCCTCAGTTTTAATTTTCTCGGCGGTTTGTAATTTGCGAGTTTCGATGACGCCTAGGGTTTGTAAATAGGAATAGGAAGCATTATGATTTGAAGTTCTTCTCCACTTCGACCTTTCCAGACATATTTACCAGTTTATACAATTTTATATATGAACCACCTCTACCACATCTATAAATTGTAAGTTTATTCTTTACTCTCTGCAATGTTGTTTTTTAGCATATCTTTACTCTAAAAAATTATTATTATTGAAGCATACTAGAAAGAACATATCGTGTCATAGTCACGCGCGAAGCGCGTGCCATCACCATGCGCGAAGCGCGTGCCTATACGTCTCGTCTGAAATAAAAATCATAATTGAAATCTCTCCAAAAAGTCCTTTTTTAGCGTCATATTATTTCAAAGTATACAGTAGTATATAATATCTTTCTGGTGACATATCAAAATTGGGATGGAAATGGATTGATTACCCAACGGATCAAATCCAATCTAATACAAAATAATCAGATCGGCACCAATCAAATTCGCTTTGGATTGGATTCAAATTATCCAAGATCAGTTAGCAGATCATTATGGTCGAAACCAACTAGATAACTGATCCAACTTATTTTAAATTCTTAAAACTAGTGGTCCAACTATGATTTTATGATTGAAAATTTTGATCTATTGTGATGAAATGTCTTAAAATGTAGGATTTTTCAATTTTCACTTAGTTTTAATTTGTACATTTTTTTAATATTTTAGATTGAACTTTAAACTCATTAAGCTTTTCCATGTTGTCGTATTTTTATGATTTACTAATTAACATGTATGAAATTCAAATTGTTTTAAGGACAAATTTTTTAACTAAGCCCCTCAAAATAGCTTATTGCGAAAATAGGCTTGTTCCATAACTTATTATGAAACTAGGCCTGTTTTGGTCAGTTCTGATTTAGCTTTGCGCATTCTAAAAATGCGCATGAACAAATTTGTTCATGCGTGTTTTCAGAATGCGCAACTTTTTTTTTTTCATGAGCATTCTGAAAATGCGTATGAACAAATTTGTTCATGAGCATTTTCAGAATGCGCATGAACAAAAAAATTTAAAAAAAAATTGCGCGTTCTGAAAATGCACATGAACAAATTTGTTCATGCGCATTTTCATAATGCGCATGTTTATTATTTCTAAGGAAAACAGGCCTAGTTTCATAATAAGTTACAAAACATGCATATTTTTACAATAAGTTACTCCGAGCGGCTTAGTTCAAAAATCTGTCCTTGTTTTAAATGATTGAAAACTGGTTGTCCACCTTTAATTTCATGATTAACAACTTTGATTGATTGTCATGAAATCTCTGCTCATCTTGGATTTTCTAGTTTTCACCTGGTTTTCATTTGTACGGTTATTATAGTTTAATTTCCACTTTAAATTCATCAAGTTTTTTCATGTTTTCATATTTTTATGATTTACTAATCAACACATGAAATTTAAATGTTATAATCATACACGTTTTATTATATTTAAAATTTATTGTTCGGATATTTAATACAACATATTTTTTGGTTATGTTCTGCTACTAAAGGGGTGTTCGTTTTTCTATCCGAGTATATTAGTCATTGCAATTACCAAGTTAAATACTGATTAGATCAAATTTAGAAATTTTTTCTGTTTAATTTAGTTCAGTTGGATACTAGAAAAAACTAATTTCAATCACATTATGTTGTATGCTTAATTTTGATTTCATCTAAGCATAAAAATAAACCATCGATATCTGGCTTACAATTTCAACATTAGATACGAACAATTACTAAAGATAATGTCATACATTCACAATAAAAATTAATTAAACGGTGGAAATTAAACATTAGAGACTATACAGTAAAAAATGGATATTTTTAGAAATAATATTAAATAGTGTACTCGAAAAAACAAGATCTAGCATATAATAAATAATTTTCATACAAATGGTCCATAAGTATATTAACAAATTGTACCATAAACAATATCAAGTATCTGATCCAACATAAGATGTACCGTCGATTATTGTCCGAATCCATTGGACTTAATCCGTCGTGCAACCCTACACCAAACTACTCATGTAACTACTATACATTAGGGTGTTGTATACTAATGCATATATTATCCTGATGATCTATCAAAACTATTTTATTTTCATTTTGAAAATATATCGAACCATTAGAAGGCAGCCAAAACCTTCAGAAAGAGAAATGCTTCATAAAACCATTTTACGTGTTTTTATTTGAAAATTTGGTGAAAACACGTTTCGAAGATGATAGAAAGACAATTTTAAGTTCATAAGCATTCATTTCTCTTGCACAATACATCAAACTGCAAAATTAAACAAATACGTTGAAAAGGAGAATGTTTACCTCTTAATCAAACTAAAGTAAAAGATGAAATTTCGCTGTATAATTTCTTACTTTATAGAGAATTATATCATCTACAACCTTTTTAGTTATAGGAAAGCAATTATAGTATTGTAGTTAATATTCAATATTATAAAGCCTGATATGTTGGTACCAAAGTTTTAAAATGCAAAAAATGCACAACAGGCGTTTTCAGGTCTACGAGGCGAGGCGTAAGCTTTTCGGGTAAAATAAAATGCAAAGCACGTAAAGAAATCTTGACATTTTACATTAATCGATGCAAAAAATGAAAAACAAATCATTTAAGATTCTACTTTGAAAAAGAAAAAAAATAGATTAAAAATAAATAATTGAAACTCATATGATTCAAATTACGATCTCAAAAACATTCAAAGATTTCATCAAACTTCAATTTTGATCCTTCTATCAATTCAAATCGATCCACAAAATTTGTTCTGAGATTTAACGAAGTTTATTGAAAAATAATTTTTAAATAACAATAGGAAAATCCCTTACATAGCTCTTGATCTTTGTTTCATAAACAATCTTACTTGATCATGTCGATATTAAAACTAAAAACTTGAAAATGCTAATTTTTATTTTCTTAAATTTTGATCTTTTTTGTTTTCATTAAATAATTAAAGTTTAATGATTTATTAGTGTCAATATCTACGACAAAGGTAAAAAGACTTTTGAGTCATATGCCTCAGCAGTTTGAGGCGTACGCTTTAAAAACTTCGTATGCTCAAGGCGTTTTATCTCTTATTTCCTCGAGGCGAGTGTTGAGGCGGATTTTTTAAAACAATGGTTGATACCATATCCATGTTTCGTACAGCAAGGAACATGAATTGGTTCTTTGGAATAGTATTTGTTCTAAATTCTATACGTGTACATTAGAACATGTTGAAGATTCATATTTATGAGATATATGCGAACAAACATCTATTTATTGATGTATCTTAGGTACTAAATAACACTCATCTTTTGGGCATCACAAACGAGGTTGAAGTCATAATATATTTTGTACGCTACACATTACAGATGGAGCAGAGTGTAAAGTACCATTGTTCTGAAAAAAAATACCAAAAAATATTTATAGGTGATACTTCCAAGCTGAAAAAGAGAATAATTTGCGAAGTTTCGAATCTTCTTCATATCACATAAGCATTCATTCAAGATCACTTTTTTGTACTTGAACAAGAGAAAATTCCAAACACAATTTTTATCTTGTTCGACACTCATCTAACCGGATATGTTAATTTCAGCCCGTCAAATGGATCGAGATGGCAATTCCAAATTCTGCTTGAAACCCAAGATTTGAAACCACAGCAGTACTCATTTGGATGCCGGGTGGAAGCATTAGGCTAAGATGAAGCGTCGATGGACCCTTGACAAACGTATACAATGACCAAGTTCTGTAAACAACATCTAAAAATATTGAACTAATAATAAAATAAAACCGGTGAAATAAACAAGAATAAAATTCTATTGCGCATAAAGTACATAAAAAATATTCTTTTAATCATTAAGTTATACGTCTATCTTTTTTAAAAAATATTTACTAGGAATGCTTATGATTTCAATTTTCTAGAAATTTAGTTTCTATATAAAAAATATCATTTTACCTTACATGATAAAGTTATGCATAGAATGTAGTATAAAAATAATCTGTAACCTCGTTTTTCTCAAATGCTTCTAAGCACTGATTTAGCTTTAACAAAAAAAATCAATATTATTGTCATTCCTAAAATCTACCACTTTATTAAACTTTGATTTTTAAAAAATATGACTATATCGCTTAATTCTGTATTAATACTAATTATTTATTTTTGAAAAAAAAACAAATAAATCTAGGATCTTATAAATATTCATCATTTTTTTTTTTGAAATTTTTGGATTCAAAAGTTAATAATTTTGATTTCCTTTAATTAGATTGCTCAAACATGGAATGATTCTAATTCACCTTAAGTTAATATATATTTAACCATTAGTTTATGAAAGAAAAATTAGGCAACATGTAAAAATTGATTTTGCCAATAGTTGTTCAATGTGTATTTAAAATTCTACATGCTTGTGCACCACACATGCCAACATACTATTTAAAACTAAGTCGTCAAATTGAATATCAAAACGATGTAATTTTAAAGTTTAGATAAGCAAAAATATGGAGTTCATAATATTATATTATAAAAACTTGGGTTGTCAAAAATCCTACGATTTGAATCCCGTTTTAAATCAAATCTCTCCCTTTACAATTCGATTTATATTTTGTTTCAAACCCGGCAATTGCTGCAATTTGAAAAAAAAATACCGTTCAATCCAAAATTATACTTCCATTATACTTGGATCTACAATTTCAATTCTAATCATTTTCAAATAAAATAAATTAGAATAAGAGAGAAAAAAAAGTTTTTGGCTTAGATGAAGAAGTTCAATGAATCATTAAAATTGATTTCGAAATCTATTCAAAATTTTAGATAAAGATTTATTGAATCCACGATTTACGATATAAATTCTGTTTCGATTTAAAATTTGAAATTTACAATTTGAGTCTCGTTTTGAAAGCCTTGATAAAAAAATATAAATAAATTTCAAGGCAGTATTAATAAACATTTCCTATTGATGCACATATTCATCTTATTTCCTAATATACTTTATGATTGTGTTTTTACAAGTTTCGAGAACTCGATTTCATTCTCGTTGATCATTTGAAATTTTTGAAGTTTCAGACGATTTCAAATTTTTGCTTTTAAGTTGCGGTCTCAGTTTTGATTTTCAATGGTTTGTTATTGAATACGCAATAATAATCATTATAAATAAAGTATAAAATATTGTACATAAAGAACTAAAATGCAAAATAAAACATTATAAACAAATAAAATGATTTTCTTATAAAATAGGAAATTAATTGTCAACCCGAACACAAACCAAATCCAAAATAAATCAAGTTGATAGGTTGAAGCTTATAAAATAGAAAATGTTGATATCGTATTATTTTTCTGTCAAGCCTAAAGTTAAATAATAACCTTAATTTATCATTACTTTATGTTCAACCCAAAGTTAAATAGGAAGCATTGGTGCGGGTGCGTGGTACGGGGATACGGGAATTCGGCAAATTCAAAAATATGAGGATTCGGGTGCGAAGGGATACGGCAAATATTAAAATATTAAAAATATAATCCAAAAGATGCATTTTAATTAAAATAAAGTAGTCAAATAAATAAGTTCAACATCCTTACATAATTCTACTTCTAACTTTCAATGTTAAATATATTAAAGTCATAAAAATTAAATGGATTAACCATAGTAACCACTAAATATGAACTTCTAGACATGATTAATAACAACAAGATAATTAAAACAGATGTTTATATTTTTCTTCCTTTGTATATCAGTTCACATTCGTTGAAACCAGAGGCTCAGCGAGCCTAAAAATCATAATGGCTCTGAGAGCCTCAAAAATAAATAAATAAACCTGTCTGTCTAAAAAATGGATGTCGGTTTCAAATCGATGCTTGCCTACAAAATTGATGCCTGCCTAAAATCGACGCCTACCTAAAATGGATGCCCCAAAAAAAACTATCGCTTCATATTAAGCTGCTTACCAGCGACGAGGGCAGAGGGAACGGGGAGTGTCGAGGGCGAGCGACAGCAACGAGGTCGAGGGCGAAGGGCAACAACGAGGTCGAGGAGCGACAGCGAGGAAGACGGATGGAAGTCATAAATTATTTTACATTTTTGTCCTTGCTGCACCCTAAAAATCCGCACTTATCTGCACCCTCTCCATCAAATACGGGGACACTCCACATGACGCACCCCATACATATTTCGCCGCACCCCCGCACTGATACGTACGGAATACGCAGTTCTTCACATCAAAGAAGTATCCCTGCTTTCTAGATTACAACCTAATTCAACATCGTCTGAATTTGATTGTTAAATACTATGTCTTCAAAATTCTTCTCAAAATTGATGTCCACACCAACCCACTTCCTCCCTCTCAAATTCAAGGTTGACAGCTAAAGCAGGGGAAAAAGCCAAAGTCGAACTCATCGATTTTGATTCTCTCAAAAATCCTAAGAAAGCTAAAGGCAATGCAAGTAAGTCAATCTATTTTGAATATGATATTATTTTGATTTCGAGTTTTCTCTTCAAAACCCTAAATGAAACCCTTTTTTTGTTCAATTTTGATTCAATGGCCTATGATACCAATACAACACTGTTAACCCGCCTTTTACAAGGTCGTTATACATCCAACTCAGATACACGAACTTCACAACCATCAATGCGGATAGCCAGAAGAGATGGTCGAATAGCTCGGGATCAAGCATAGACAAGGACCTGAAGCTACAAACAGCTAGAATTATCTGAATGATACTTTGTAATTGGCTATGTATGGAAAATACTCGAAAGAAACTAGAGATTGGCATGCATCCGGAGCATGGGATTGCAAACTTCAACTTCAACAAAACTATATCCATAACTCGAAGGATTGGAAGCAACTTGGATAAGTGAACTTGAAAATGGGATGAGGAAGGATAGAGGGTCGCACTCTAAGGGCCACACTCTAAGGGCCACACACTAAGGGCCACACCCCATTTCGAAGCAATCTTTAGGGATCGGTACCGACCCCTCATCGGTACCTACCCCTCATCGGTACCTACCCCTCCATAATTGTTAGGGTTTAACCCCCTTCCAATGGTTCCTTCTACGTAACTCGCTTGGTTTTTCCCTGTGATCTCAGGTCGATCCAAAGCCTTCTGCAACTACAAATAGGTCAACACTAGCATTTAAAAAGGAAATTTTGTTTCTTCCCTCAACGTGGAAGCTGTCATTTTTAAGAGAGCAAGTACAAACTTTGTCTCCTCATTTTTAACCACAAACAAATGTGTTTGTAATCAACAATATGAATAAAAAGATTACAACAAGAGAATGTAGGTCAGAGTTTGCTGAACCGCTATAAGGTTATATGTTTTTTACTATATTTTGCATTTCTATATTTAGATATGTGCTTGGATTTGTGGAATTTCCATTTGGGGTGTTAGTGCCAAATTTTGATGCCAATGGATACCATAGAAATCCAGGGTACCACTATACCGCAAATCTTGATTTTTATGTTCATTCTACTTAGATATTATAGTTTCGAACCATTTCTAGAAGAATTATATATACATACACAAATATACACACAGCTTTACAAATATTCAAAGCTTTTCCTTTTTGAGTGTTGCATTAACATAAGAATAAATAATATGTAGTTAAGAACTATTAATAAAGTAATAAGACATGTAATGCAAACCTAGATGCATTTGATTTGAAATGCTTGAATATTACTTATCGAGAATCATAACACAATACAAAATAAAAATACGCTGTTGAATGTTAATATGCGATGTAAATAATGATGGAAGCTAGTAGTTGAAATAAAGAATCATTTAATGTTAGTATGTAAATGAACAACGGATAGGTAGATATATTTTTGCTTGTATGATATTTTTACCAAGGTTTTAAATCTCGGATATCGATCGCGTTTCATCTCGGAGATTTTATAGACTTGATCTCGTATCGGGGAAGATCTCGAACGAGATGAGTCTAACTCGGGAGTTCGTCTCGGATTTCTATCTTGGGTCTGAAAGTTCATATCGGAACAATATCAGGGTGATGATATGTTAAAAATGATATTTTTATAAAATGATTTTTGTGAATTCTATTAAATACATAGTAATTTAAACTTGAATTACAAAATAACTTTATTATTCTTTATTGTGCGAAAGATCATTCATACTCTAAATCGTAATATGCTTAAAACAGAAATATTCTTAGACATAAAACATTAAAAGGATCCAAAACATTAAAAATTCAGCATAAATAGATCATAAAATACATAATTTCATAAGTAACATGTATGTAAAAAAGACGAATATGAAAATCATAAACATTGTAGAACATATATGAACATATAATATGGTCATTTAACATGCAAAATGACAAAAGATTATCATGGTTGGATTTTAGTTTTCCAATTATTGCTCTAGTTCAGGTACAGATTTAAATTTTAACCAAAAAAACTAAAATCTCGGACTTTTTTCCAGTATTTCGTCTCGGTCGATATATCGATCGATATTGCAATATCTCGACCGATATATTCGAAAGGAGATTTAGAGTGATATTTATTATTTCGTTTCAGAAGGAGCCCAAAACGAGATCTCGAGGGATATTTACGAAATTTGAAATAGTGATTTTTACTTGTATGCAGTCTATCATAAGCCTGGGTATAGAGGGCGGTTTGTGATAGACTCAACGAGCCAATGTAAAAAACATATTCTTTCTTATGGAAATGGAACTTTATTACATTTCGTTGGGGCGTAATCCTCTTAAAGACGCGTCATTCCGAAGCTTGAGTATGATGATAAATAAGCAAGGGTTGGGTCTTCACACTTTACTCGAGGGGTGCGAGGAGCAAGAAGTAGGCATCGATTAGGTAGTTGGAATGTTGGATCCTTAATAGGAAAGATTAAGTAAGATAGTTAATACCGTGACTAAAAGACGGGTAAATATGATATGAGTTCAGATGACCAAATGGACGGACCAATAGGTGAAAGAGGTGAGCACATGCTTTAAGTTATTGAACACGGGAAAAGAACATAACAAGAACGAGGCAGTCATCTTGATTGATAAGAACCCTAACAACGTAGGTGATTGACGTTAGAAGACAATAAGACGTGATCATCCTAGTCAAGCTGATAGTTGGTGATGCGGATTTTGAACATTATTAGTGTTTGTTCCCCACAAGTAGGCCTAAGTGAAGCAACCAAGAGAAATTTCTGGAAAGACCTAAATGTCATGGTTAGAAATGTCTAGTAATAAGAAATTTTTCATATGAGGAGATTTCAATGGCCATGTTGGTACAATTAACGACGGATTTGAAAGAGTGCGTGGTGGTTTGGATACGACGATAGGAACCAACAAGAAGAAAAAATATTGAATTTCGCTCTTGTGATCTCATGATTGTTAATAACTTCCTTAGAGACAATCATATCTTATTACTTTCAATAGTCGTCAACATTTTAATAAGGTTGATTTTGTCCTTACTAAAAGAAATGACAAACGACCTTGTGTAGATTGTAAAATCATGCCTAGAGAATGTGTCATCTCACAGCATTGCAAAAGACTATCAAAGAGAATGTGCATTGTCACAGAAAGGAGGACAACATGCAAAAGTACGAAGCAACAAAGAAGCAAAAGGAGTGGTGAGTGAGACAAAGGGTCGGACGCATGAAGATCTATATCAAAAGCTAAGTACGAATGAGGGTAAAATAAACGTATACGAGATAGCCAAGCTCCACGAGAAGAAGACAAAAGACTTTAACTAAGTAAATGCATAAGAATGAGAATTATAGACTTTTGATGAAGAATGATGAAATAAAAAACAAACGGAAGAGTACTTTGACAAGCCTTTCAATGAAGAAGGTAATAGCACCACAATCGAGTTGGACGACTCTTTTGATGACATCAGTAAACAATTTATTTGAAGAATTTAAGAATCCGACATAAAGAAAACGCTGAAACGGATGAAAATATGCAAGTTGTTTGGGCTTAATGACATCTCCATTGAGACGTGGAAATGCCCTGGAGATGCATGGATAACCTGGCTAACTAATTGTTCAATAATGTTTTCAAATCAAATAAGATGTCAAATGAGTAGAAGAGAAACGTTTAGTTTTAATCTTCAAAAATAAAAGAGATATTCAAAATTGCACAAATTATAGAGGAATTAAGATCATGAATCATACAATGAAGTTTTGTGTAAAGACCCACATTCTACGCATCGAAGGATCGTAGAATATTTATTTCTTTCACATACGAAGTCGTATGGTCATGTAACTTTGGGAGACGACTATTGGGGTCATTTTTCATATTCATGATTTTTCCCGATTTTTAAATGACCGTTTTGCCCCCAGCTGGTCTTGTTTCGGCCATAACTTTTGACTGGAAAGGAATTTTAACCTAAAACCACTTTCATTGGATTCGGATGATGGTTTACAATTCCATAGAGTGGTCACAATAGCCAAACAGGCTCACCGTTTGGGAGATATGGCTGAAACAAGGTTTAGAAGGTGAAAAACAGCTTAACCGGGCCTAATTTGGGTGATTAGTGAGTGGGCACATAACCTATTTCGGGATTAGGGTTATGGGAAGGCTGATAGGGTTAGGAAATTCAGTTTCTATCATTTTCCAGCCGCCACTTTTTGTTTCTTCAAGTTTAGCCATGGCCTCCACTTGCTAAAAACACCCCAAATCACCTCTTAATCGCTAATTAAGCCAAATCTACATCAAATCAAAGAGGATTAGCACAAGAATCGAGGTAGAACTGCTGTATAACCTTGGGAACAGCGCCAAACAGAGAATCATTTCATATTTAATATTTTTATTGTGGCTAAGGTGAGTGATTTGCATAGTTCCTCACTAATTATGGTTAATTAAGGGTAATTAATGTTAATTAGCGAATTTAAACATGATTAAATTCTGGAAAAATATTCATAAAATTCAAAATGATGTTTTAGACCTCTGTTAGAAACTTGGTTAATTTGGTTAAATTTTACTAATCCTATCATTAGTTTTGTTTAAACGTGCTTAAGGGAAAATATGGGATTTTGGCTGTGTTTGATCTGTTTTAACCTATCAAGTTGTTATTTTGGTGTTTGTGGTCACTTCTATTTATTGCTATGACTGTATGGTATGTTTTGTGATTGTCTAAAATAGTTAGAGTGGTTGAAAACGTCGTCGAGTGGCGTATAAACAGTCGCTGGAAGTTACAGGAAAAGTGTGGGAAAATACCCGAACCGGATCGGATGGGATGGGAGCAAGGACCGACCCGAGGTACAACTCCCGAACCGAACCGTGCCTCCGACCGGAACCACTTATGCGTCTCCGACCCGACCCGGAGTAGAGAGGGAGACTCGAGCTGCTTGCACCACGAACGGAAACCACGATCCGATAGGAGGACCAAGACCGATCTGAATCGCCAAGAGATGAAGGCCACAGACCGAACCAAAGAGCTTGGACTTGAGGCATGGATCACGAACCGAACTGCGAGTACAATCTCAAGCGAAGAAAAAGGGGAAGCTGAACCGATCCAGGGAGGAAGAGACCAAAAACCCGAGATGCAAAGGTAGTCCAAGTAGGAAGTTTGTACTCGGGATCCAGTTGGGAAACAACGAGTTAACTTCATGATTGGGCTTTGTTGCGGGACGTGTGCTAAGGGGTTATCGACGTCTATAGCTTTGACTCACCACGGAAAGACGGATATTGGCTACGGATCAGTGCAGTGAAGTTGTCATGACTTCATGGGGCAGAGTGATCGTAGCAAGGCTATGAGCCAGTGCAGTGGAGTCATTATGACTCCATGGGGCAGAGTGGACATAGCAAAGGATTAGTTGCTATGGATCAGTGCAGTGGTGTCATTACGACTCCATGGGGCAGAGTGATCATAGCAAGAAATAGGGTGATCAAAGTAGTGGATATCGTATGCTTTACGCACTGAGTGAGAGATGCGAGGATGGTTGCTATGTTTAATCGTTTGCTTTCACTATGTCATGCACACTCCCACCCCCGTATTTTTTACACTATACGTTAGTGGCACCTTAGAATATTGAGCGGTATGTTGTGCTAACTCTTTGGTTGCACGTCCAAGTTCAGGTATGGTTTAGTATACCTGTTATTGTTCTGTTTTGATGCTTATCGCTCATACCAGACTTTTGTCTGACCCAGAGTTTTATGTCTCTTCTTATTACTCTGGGTGCTCTCAAATGGGCAGACTAGAGACAGGTTAGGTGGTATGCACGGGTAGCTGTACCCGGAGATGAGCAGGAGACTCCCACGTATGATATATATAGATATTCTCCCTGTGTCGTTGCTGGTCACTACTTTGGGCATTAGTAGTGTACCTTTCCTTTCTTTTGCTTTGGAGACAGTTTTAAAGTTGTAATAATGATGATGTGGAACATAAGCTGCAATTGGATTTTCCGCTGCTATGATGTTTAGTTTCAGCTTATGCACCGTCTCACCTGTTTTATGTCAAGTATGTTATTATTATATTTTATTCCTTGCGCTGTGAGACATTGTACAGGTTCTTTGTTAGTTCACCAATAAGTCTTTTTCTTTTCCCTTTCTTTGGCGACCGTCCCGTGCCGGTTGGACATTGGCACAGCGCATTTTCATGGGAAATGTCGGCTGGTGCGGGGCGGGCCGTCACACTTGGTATCAGAGCTCTAGGTTGCGTAGTTAACCTAGGGAAAGACACCAAGGACAGATAATACGTATATGGGAGCGCGTATTTGTGATTATTTTGGTTTTCAAAAGCTATATATATATACTATTAGTATAGCTAAGGATGAAGTCGCACTGCACTGACACCACAAAGAGGATGGTTAATCGTTTCTATTTACAGATTGAACGATGAGCCGATACGCAAGGGGTGTTGGTAGAGGAGCCAACAATGAGAATGCTCCTGACATGAGGGCTATGTTTACTGATTTCATGAGAGAGATGCTTAGGGACGTTCAGAGGGCAGTCCCTAATACTGTTAATGGTGGTGGTGCAGCGGTGCAGGCGCCTAAAGCCGATTTCGCCAAGCTTTGCAAGGATTACACTAGTCTTGGTGGAAAGCCGTTCCATGGAACGGAATCGGCTACGGATGTTCAGGATTGGTTGGATAACTGTGAGCGTATCTTTGAAGACTTAGGTATCGAGGATGCGATGAAGAGAAAGCTAGCGTCCCGTCAGCTGCAAGGACGGACGATGAATTGGTGGAATGCTATTAAGGCAGCTACTCCTGAGGAACAAGTTACATGGAATCGGTTTAAGGCCCGATTCGGTGAAAAATTTACCCCAGCTAACCAGAATTCAGAGTTGTTTAGGAAATTCCTGGAGCTCAAGCAGAATGGTAGGGCAGTCTCGGAGTACATTGCAGAATTCGATACTTTATCGAAGTATGGATTATCCCTCATTGACACTCCCGAGAAGAAGAATGAGAAGTTTATAACAGGTTTGGACCAGTACTTGGGGGAAAGACTTATTAACCACATCGATGAGACGTTTGAATCGATCGTGGGGAAAGCATTGAGGTCAGAAAGTCCTTACCCTAAGTCGAAAACTGAGGTCGCATATGCAGAGGAGCCAAAACCGCAAGCAAGCGGTGGAGGCAAGACTGGTTCTCAGAATAAGAGGAAGCAGAACCAGAATAAGGATGGCCAGAAGAAGAAGAAAGATGTTGAGTGCTTTAGTTGTGGCAAAAAGGGCCACTATGCTAGTAATTGTCGAGCAAAGCCAGCAGACAGGAAGTGCTTCAACTGTAACCAAGTGGGACATCACAAGGACAAGTGTCCGCAACCCCCTAAAGAAAAGCAGATGGTGAAAGCATATGTCATTAATGATATTCCTTCTTCGTCGAATGCCCCAATTGCGGCGGAGAAGGGAAAGAATGTCGTTATTCAAGGGATGCTTTCTATTTATGATGTTCCTGTTAGATTTTTGTTTGATACCGGAGCTTCCAGTTCTTTCATATCTAGTGACTTGGTAGATAGGTTGGGATTGAAACCCGAGATTGTCGATAGACCTTTAGTAGTGACGAACCCGATTGGTGGTTCGACTAGCCTTAGCATGATTTGTCGTAATGTGGTCTTATCGAGTCATGAATGCATGTTTGTTTGTGATTGCTTTGTTTTGGGCTTTACTGGGTTTGGCATTATTTTGAGAGTCGATTGGCTCCAAAGATACGGGGTGGTGGTAGACTGTGAGGGCTTTTTGGCGACAGTTAGAGCGGATGATGGGCGGAGGGTAGTGTTTGGTGGTCTATCCAATAATGGGGTAATGACTAGTTTTCTGAATTCACTCGACATCCTGCATGATGAGTTATCAGATGTGCCCGTGGTTGGCCAGTATCCGGACGTCTTCGAGGAAGTGACCAGACTTACACCACACCGAGAGATTGAGTTCCGTATTGATTTGGTGAAAGATTCCAGACCTATAGTGATGTCACTTCATCGTATGGCGCCAAGGGAGCGAGAGCTCGGGGTGCAAGTAAGCGATCTTTTGATGAAGGGATTTATCAGAAGAAGTGTTTCTGAGTGGGGAGCACCAGTTGTGCTTGCTACCAAGGCAGATGGTTCCCTTCGATTGTGTGTAGACTACCGCGAGTTGAATAAGGTGACAAGGAAGAATAAGTATCCTCTACCGCGGATAGATGATTTGTTTGATCAGTTGAGTGGCGCGAGAGTGTTCTCCCAGTTGGATCTCGCGACAGGTTTTCATCAGCTTAAAGTGGAAGCTGAGAGTATAGCTAAAATGGCATTTCGGACGTCGTCTGGATATTATGAGTGGTTGGTCATGTCATTCGGGTTAACCAATGCACCAGCATATTTTGTGGATCTTATGAATAGGGTATTCAGAGATCAGTTGAATAAGTTTGTTCTTGTGTTCGTGGACGATATACTTGTTTATTCAAGAACAGAGGAAGAACACAAGGAACATTTGAGGATAGTGATGGAGGTGTTGAGAAAACACCAATTAAAAGCAAAATTTCTAAGTGTCACTTCTAGAGGAGGGAAGTGGGATTCTTGGGCCATGTTGTTTCAGAGAATGATATTGCCGTGGATCCTGCGAAGGTGGCTATGGTACAAGATTGGTCTACGCCCAAGAATGCAACGGACATAAGAAGTTTCTTGGGATTAGCTGGATATTATCGTAAGTTTATCCAAGACTTCTCCAAGATAGCAGCACCGTTGACTCAGTTGACCAAGAAGAATCAAGCCTTCGTCTGGGACGAAAAGTGCGAGAATGCATTCAAGAGCCTAAAGGAAAAGTTGACATGTGCACCAGTGTTAGTCATTCCTAAGGGGAATGAAGAGATGACAGTATATACGGATGCATGTAGTACCGGACTAGGTGTTGTATTGATGCAAGGAGGTAGGGTTGTAGCTTATGCAAGTCGACAACTGAAACCGCATGAGAAGAGATATCCTACCCATGATTTGGAATTGGCAGCGATCGTGTTCGCATTGAAGATGTGGAGACATTATCTCTTGGGAGAAAGATTTGAGTTGTTTACCGATCATAAATCGTTAAAGTATCTCTTCTCTCAGAAGGATCTAAATCTCCGACAGCAAAGATGGTTAGAATTCTTAGCTTCCTATGATTTCGACATCGCATATACACCAGGAAAGGGCAATGCGGTGGCTGATGCATTGAGTAGAAGACATGCCAGTTTAGGGGCTATGTTTCTAGAATGGAAGCAACTGGAGTACATCGCTGGGTATGATTTCAGACCAAAGTGCGAATTGGATCCAGAAATTTTAGCAAGTTTGACGATCAGACCCACTTTGATTGAGCGGATTGGTTCCAGTCAAAGGAACGATCCTAACCTATTGGAAATCATCTCAAAGTTAGAGATGGAAATCGACGAAGAGATGAGCAAGTATGGGCTTGATCGAGATGGATGGCTTAGAAAGAATGGAAGACTTGTTGTGCCCAATGTCAATGGATTGAGAGATGAAGTGCTTAGAGAATGTCATCACTCAAAACTGATTATACACCCCGGTGGTAACAAGATGTATCGAGACATGAAGCATACCTACTACTGGGAAGGGATGAAAAGAGACATTGGGAAGTTTATATCCAAATGCATGAATTGTCAGCTAGTTAAAGCTGAGCAAAAGAAGCCTAGTGGTTTGTTGCAACCATTAGAGATTCCAGAATGGAAATGGGAACAAGTCTCAATGGATTTCATTGATGGGTTACCAAGGACTAGATCGGGCCATGATAACATTTGGGTGATTGTGGACCGATTGACCAAGAGTGCAATTTATACCCGTCAAGTCGAATAGAACGGCAGCTAAGTTAGCTGAATTATATGTAAAGTGGGTAGTGAGATTTCATGGAATACCCAAAGGTATTGTGAGCGACCGAGATCCGTTGTTCACTAGTGGATTTTGGAAGAGCTTACAAGAGGCGTTAGGATCAGAATTACATCTCAGTACCGCATATCATCCTCAAACCGACGGACAGACAGAGAGGGTGAATCGAGTATTAGAAGATCTCCTAAGAGCTTGCATATTAGATTTTGGTGAATCATGGGATGACCATTTGCATATAGTAGAGTTTGCCTATAATAATAGTTATCAATCCAGTATTGGTATGGCCCCATTTGAAGCTTTGTACGGAAGACCGTGCAACTCACCGTCGTGTTGGTTAAAATTGGTGAGAAGTTTGTGCTTGGACCAGACGTGATAAGAGAAACTTCAGCTAAGATTAAGGTTATTGAATAGCGAATGAAGGCTGCCCAAGATAGGCAGAAGAGTTATGCTGATAAGAGGAGAAGAGAATTAAAGTTCTCCATTGGCGACTTGGTATTTGTCAAGATTTCTCCGTTGAAGAACGTGATACGATTTGACAGGAGAGGCAAGTTAGCACCAAGATTTGTTGGTACATTTCCAGTTCTTGAGCAAATTGGGAATTTGGCATATGAAGTTGAATTACCAGAGAAGATGGAAGGAGTTCATAACGTATTTCATGTTTCCCAGTTAAGGAAGTTCGTGCACGACCCCGATGTGGCTATTTCACCTGATTAGTTGGATGACATCGAGGTTGAACCCGAGGCGGTTGGGAACCACAGACCTATGCGTATTGTTGGGAATGATACGAAGCAACTTCGAAGGAAAGCGGTGAATCTAGTCAAGGTTCAGTGGGGGCGAGAATGGGAATGACTGTACTTGAGAGACAGAGGAGAGCATTAGGAAAACGTATCCAGAACTCTTCGCCTGGTAAGATTACAGTTTGATTTATTTTTTCCGCGGGCTAGGATAGGCTTGTTTTGTTTGTTTTGCATGTTTGATTGCTGTATATGGCTCGTAGGCATGCAGGATCCTTTGTATGTTTTGGGTTAAGGAATTTCGGGGACGAAATTTCTAAAGGGGGAGAATGTAACGACCCGCATTCTACGCATCGAAGGATCGTAGAATATTTATTTCTTTCACATACGAAGTCGTATGGTCATGTAACTTTGGGAGACGACTATTGGGGTCATTTCCCATATTCATGATTTTTCCCGATTTTTAAATGACCGTTTTGCCCCTAGCTGGTCTTGTTTCGGCCATAACTTTTGACTGGAAAGGAATTTTGATTTGAAACCACTTCCATTGGATTCGGATGATGCTTTACAATTCCGTAGAGTGGTCACATTAGCCAAACGGGCTCACCATTTGGGAGATATGGCTGAAACAAGGTTTAGAAGGTGAAAAACAGCTTAACCGGACCTAATTTGGTTGATTAGTGAGTGGGCCCATAACCCATTTCGGGATTAGGGTTATGGGAAGGCTGATAGGGTTAGGAAATTCAGTTTCTATCATTTTCCAGCCGCCACTTTTTGTTTCTTAAAGTTGTCATGGCCTCCACTTGCTAAAAACACCCCAAATCACCTCCTAATCGCTAATTAAGCCAAATCTACATCAAATCAAAGAGGATTAGCACAAGAATCGAGGTAGAACTGCTGTATAGCCTTGGGAACAGCGCCAAACAGAGAATCATTTCAGATTTAATATTTTTATTGTGGCTAAGGTGAGTGATTTGCATAGTTCCTCACTAATTATGGTTAATTAAGGGTAATTAATGTTAATTAGCGAATTTAAACATGATTAAATTCTGGAAAAATATTCATAAAATTCAAAATGATGTTTTAGACCTCTGTTAGAAACTTGGGTTAATTTGGTTAAGTTTTACTAATACTATCATTAGTTTTGTTTAAACGTGCTTAAGGGAAAATATGGGATTTTGGCTGTGTTTGATCCGTTTTAACCTATCAAGTTGTTGTTTTGGTGTTTGTGGTCACTTCTATTTGTTGCTATGACTGTATGGTATGTTTTGTGATTGTCTAAAATAGTTAGAGTGGTTGAAAACGTCGTCGAGTGGCGTATAAACAGTCGCTGGAAGTTGCAGGAAAAGTGTAGCAAAATACTCGAACCGGATCGGATCGGATCGGATGGGAGCAAGGACCGACCCGAGGTACAACCCCCGAACCGAACCGTGCCTCCGACCCGATCTGCCAGAAGACCTCCGACCCGAACCACTTATGCGTCTCCGACCCGATCCGGAGTAGAGAGGAAGATTCGAGCTGCTTGCACCACGAACGGAGACCACGATCCGATAGGAGGACCAAGACCGATCCGAATCGCCAAGAGATGAAGGCCACGGACCGAACCGAAGAGCTTGGACTTGAGGCATGGATCACGAACCAAACTGGGAGTACAATCTGAAACGAAGAAAAAGGGGAAGCTGAACCGATTCGGGGAGGAAGAGACCAAAAACCCGAGATGCAAAGGTAGTCCAAGTAGGAAGTTTGTACTCAGGATTCAGTTGGGAACCAACGAGTTAACTTCATGATTGGGCTTTACTGCGGGACGTGTGCTAAGGGGTTATCGACGTCTATAGCTTTGACACCATGGAAAGACAGCTATTGGCTACGGATCAGTGTAGTGAAGTTGTCATGACTTCATGGGGCAGAGTGATCGTAGCAAGGCTATGAGCCAATGCAATGGAGCCATCATGACTCCATGGGGCAGAGTGGACATAGCAAAGGATTAGCTGTTATGGATCAGTGCAGTGGTGTCATTACGACTCCATGGGACAGAGTGATCATAGCAAGGAATAGGGTGATCAAAGTGGTGGATATCGTATGCTTTACGCACTGAGTGAGAGATGCGAGGATGGTTGCTATGTTTGATCGTTTGCTTTCACTATGTCATGCACACTCCCACCCCCGTATTTTTTACACTATACGTTAGTGGCACCTTAGAGTATTGAGCGGTATGTTGTGCTAACTCTTTGGTTGCAGGTCCAGGTTCAGGTATGGTTTAGTATACATGTTATTGTTCTGTTTTGATGTTTATCGCTCATATCAGACTTTTGTCTGACCCAGAGTTTTATGTCTCTTCTTGTTATTTTGGGTGCTCTCAAACGGGCAAACTAGAGACAAGTTAGGTGGTATGCACGGGTAGCTGTACCGGAGACGAGCAGGAGGCTCCCACGTATGATATATATAGATATTCTTCATGTGTCGCTACTGGTCACTACTTTGGGCATTAGTAGTGTACCTTTCCTTTCTTTTGCTTTGGAGATAGTTTTAAAGTTGTAATAATGATGATGTGGAACATAAGCTGTAATTGGATTTTCCGCTGCTATGATGTTTAGTTTCAGCTTATGCACTGTCTCACTTGTTTTATGTCAAATATATTATTATTATATTTTATTCCTTGCGCTGTGAGACATTCTACAGGTTCTTTGTTAGTTCACCAGTAAGTCCTTTTCTTTTCCCTTTCTTTGGCGACCGTCCTGTGCCGGTTGGACATCGGCACAGCGCATTTTCGTGGGAAATGTCGGCTGGTGCAGGGCGGGACGTCACATTTTGGTAGAGAGTTTTTGAACAACGATTGAAAAGGTTAACAAGTGTTTTAAAAAATCAATTTGATTTTATGTCTGAAAGGTTAACCACAGAGATATTTTTTTGATAATGCAACTTAAGAAGAGATTTAAAGAGCAAAAGAAAGGTCTACATATGGTATTTATCCATTTGGAAAAAACTTATGACAAAGTGTCATGTGATGGGCACTGGATAAAAATGAGATCCCAACAATATGTAATTGTGACTAGTATAGAAGCATATACGGTGAAACCAAGGACTTTCTCATTAACATAGGCTTACATCAAGAGTTGGCTATGAACCCCTATATTTTTGCCTTAGTTATGGATCAAGTCATGAAGCGTATACAAGGTGGGATTTCTTAGTGTATGCTCTTTGCTAATGATGTTGTGTTGATTGACGAAAGTATGATAAGGGTAAATGGACAGCTGTAGTTGTGGAGGCATACTTTAGAATCAAAGGATTTTAGACTTTCAGAAGTGCAGAACTAAAACACGGTATATGAGGTGTGAGTTCAGGGGTGTCAGACTCGAGGATTGTGATGTTATCCCGGCTGGACAAGTAGCATTCAAGAAGGAATCCTTTCGATATTTAGGATTAATGTCGTAGTTTGATAGTGAAATTGATGAAGACGTCAGTTTTAAAATTCAAGCGGGATGAGTGAAATGACAACTAGCGTCTGACATTTTCTATAACAGGAAAATCTCATAAAAGCTTAAAGGGAAGTTCTACAAAACGGCAATTCAGATGTTATAAGATGTAGAATGTTAGCCTACTAAAAGACAACACGTCCAGAAGATAATTGTTGCAGTGATGTGTATGTTGCGATGAAGTTGTGGACATACAAGACAAGACCAAATTAGAAATGATGATATGCTTGACAAGCTTGGAGTTGCGCTAATCGAAAAGAAGTTAGTCCAACACTGCTTAACATGGTTTCGAAATCTTCAACAGATGCCTCCTAAGGCACCTGTTCACGTTAGAAGCACTGAATGCTCAACGAAAGGTAAATGCTGACCCAGGATGACTTGAGAGGAAGTAGTAAAATGAACTTGAGAAATTGGAATATATCTGAATAGCTGGCATCGAATAGCAACGAGTGTACGTTAGCGATCCATGCACCAAAACCGTGGGCTTATGGTTAGTTTAAGGAGAGTATTATAAGCTTTAGATCATAAGGCTAGTGACATGAGCATAAGGCGCAGTGTTGGTTTTCGATACCTATTAATAATGATGCCATTAGTACTAACTTCAGTACCTATTATAATAATAGTATCATTATTACTATTAGTAGTATTATTATTAGCATTATCATTTTTATTTATTTTAGCTCATCTAACGTTTATCTGTATTTCTGTTTTCACTTGTAAATCTCCTATTATTATTGTTACCTTTTAATTGACTTTGTCATTTGGTTTTGGGTTCCATCTGTAGTCGATCCAACTTGTTTGGAAATAATGGTTTAGTTATTGTTGTTGTTGATGTTTGTACTTGTATAATGATGTGTTTATAACGTGTTATAGATTATTTAACTTAGTAAAATCAAATTATTATTGAAAAGAAGCTAATTTCTAATATATTTCATCTGAATACCAGTGCAACTTAAAAGTATTTTAAATGACAAGTGATATATATATATATAGATAGATAGAGAGAGGGAGAGAGAAATGTTCAATTGCAACCCTTAAGAACCATTTAGCACTCCTACCAATACCATTAACATATTTTGAGTTAAACCATGGTCTGAGGTTTCATTCGAAACCACGAGATAGCAACCATCTCATCTCGGTTTTAATCGAAGTCGGTACAAGATTAGCAAAGGAATTCCAATTCCAGTTGAACAACAGTAAAAAAAAAACAGAAAGATTGGAGCAATTAACAAACCGAAATCAAATGACAACCCTGATTCGCCTTCAAATCGAGCAGGAAACCGTAAGATCTCCATCTACTGTGTCGCCTTAGTAGATTGGAGGCAACGACTTTTTTCTAGTTGTCTTTATTTTTGGTTTCTGTTTACCCTAGTTTATTGGATGCATTGCAGGATGAATACGCTATTGGGCTGACTTTTGTTCAATGTTAGCTCTGGTTAACTAAGGTCAAAAAACCTTGAAAACGTGTGGAATACGCTAATAGTCATGGTTTTATTAGATTGTGGGTTGGACTGGTTTGTTTAACATTAGTTGTGGTTAACTAGGGTTTAATATTAGTTGTGGGCTAGGTTGGACTGTGAGAAAATCATCATATTTTCATTAACAAACCACAGTAAAACCGAACTCCGAACCGAAACTGAAATTTGTGAAACTTGCGAAATCGCTCGAAACTAGTAAAATTTCGAGTGGCTGAAACCGAGACCGAAACGAGTTCTCGACCCTTGAGCTAAACTATTCCAAATATTATAAAATGTTAATAGATATCTTCATATCACACTCAATGTCATCTTCATAAATCGATATTATTTGAATAAATTTAGCATATTTTGATTTTACATCTAAATGTTAAAATCATTTTTTAATGATGATGAATATTGACTTATATTTTAATAGAGGTTAAAAATTTAAAATCGGCTCATTTTTAAAAAGGATGCTTATGATGTATGTTAAACATCTACAAAAATTTATAGCATTTGAAATAGTACAGTTTAAAAATAAATAAAAAATGCAAAGAGAGTTGTTGTAACAACCTGAATTTTTAAATAGATTTTTAATTAATGATTTGATTGGAATTTTAATTTTAAAATTCCAATCTATTTTTAATTATAATGAAATAAGTGAATCTGATTTTGTGTATAAACAAAAATAAGTACCATTTGAATAATGAAGTTAAACAACTGTCAAATCAGAGTTTAAATGTTGAAATTAACTTAATTTGTGTTATATGAATTTAAGTAAATTCTTATAATTAAATTTAAATAATGTATTTGGTTTACTGGGTATTTTAATTTACCAGATATACCAAAATAGAAAATTTTCCGAAGAAGTCAGTTCTGATCAAATTTGGTAAAAATTTGAATTCAAACTGATAATTTAAAAGCTTCAACATTCAAATTTATATTTTTTTTATGAATCTACATTGAATTCTGAGTGTCAATATTTTTCGTTTTGTTAAACTTCAATTTCGTTTGTCTGGCATTCGCGTTTGTAACTGTAAAAACATGTGAAATGGACGGCGTTTGTCATGTGTATATTTTACCTGTACTAATTGTGTTCTATTTATATATTCCTTGACATTCTCACTGGTATTAATATTATTTTGAATTTGAATATGTGAAATGAATCTGTAGGGGATCATTTATTAAATTAGCATTTAGTATTCTATAACTTCCCTTTTCACGAATTGATAAAAATCACATGCAGCTCTTCTTCCTTTCTGAATCATTTACTATAGTCTTCCTTTGGCTTCTTGGGAAAGCTTGGACACCTCACACATCATTATTATTCCACGTTTGAATTTGTAGAGATTCTGATAACTTATAATACATGTTTTCTTTCTTACAACTTCTCATTTCGTTCACAGAAAGATTTCTCCTTTTTCTTCTTTCTCTCTTCTTCCCCAATTCATTTCTCGGTTAAAAAATAAATTTCTCAATCAAATTCATCTATCTTCTCTTCACAAATGGCTTCTTGGGAAAACTTGGACACCTCACACATCATTATTATTCCACGTTTGGATTTGTAGAGATTCCGATAACTTATAATATATGTTTTCGTTCTCACAACTTATCATTTCATTCACAGAAAGAATTCTCCTTTTTCTTCTTTCTCTCTTCTACCCCAATTCATTTCTCTGTTAAAAAATAAATAAATTTCTCAATCAAATTCATCTATCTTCTCTTCACAAATTTTAAATCCTAAACTACAAAAAAGAAAATCAAATCTATTCTTTATTTCTTGTTTTCTAAATCTTATCATCATCTCTTTTCTTCTTCTTCCTCTATGAATCCCTCTTTCTAAAAATAACTATGGTCTCTCTCTTCAATTAGATTCACAAATCAAAACAAATTCCTAAATCTCTAATCCTCTTTCATAATACCTAGGAATCTTAAAACATAAAAAACCTCTTGAAAACCTCTTGTTTCCCTCCTTCCTATTAACCAAACCCTACCACCAACCACTAAGCCAGCCACCACCTAACCTTGCACAACTTAAACAACATTTAAAACACTTAAGCTCTGCTGCACCCAATGGTTTCACCATACAACCATGACCTGAACCCTAAATCCACAAATCCAAAATCCTATTACACTGGTTCTTTTTTCTGTCCCGTTTCAAATTTTACGGGGTCTTCCCGTGGCTGTAACTATCTATTAGAGAACCCGAATCCACTTTTTTTTAGATTGAATGAAATTGAAATACCAACAATTTTCGTGTTGAACATTTTTCCAGATTTCAAAATCTTCTGTGTTGAAATCACAAATCTTTCAGACACATTTTTTAACCAAGATTTCTGATTCGAAAATTTATTTGTCATTGTTTGGTCGTATCTTCTTCAAATTCTATCAAAAATAGTTTTCTTTGTTTTAAATTGAAGAGAAAAGAATTTTCAACAACTTTTCAGTTTATGCCTTTTCCAAATTCTGATTTTAAAATGATCAAAAAATTTGTTTAATTTTCATAAATTTTGTGAAAATCTAAATCCATCTTTCCTAGCCAAAACCGCTCTACTCTCTTCTTTTAAATTTTTTGGGATATTAAATTGTGAATTTATTCGTGTCATGGTGTTAAAGAGCTTGTAGTTAGAGTTGTGCCCGTAGTTAGGGATGTGCCTGTAGTTAGGGTTATGCATCTTGCATTTTGTACCCGTGTTCGTACCAGTCTACGTCATCTTTCTTTTGCTTGTCACGCAAGGTGAGAACCCTCACTCACAATTAACATTTTCACTTTGTGAACAGACATCATTTGAAATGGCATTTGAAATATACGATTGTTCTAGAAAACCTGAATTGTTATAACTTTGTGCACATGTGACACACACACTTCATCATATATGACACGAATTATTTGCAAGTAATATTTGATGGTTGTGATATAGTATAATGCATGCGTGTTATCTGCAGTGTTATATTTATTTGTTCTCACTACAAGTTGCCTATAGACTTGTAAAATCGTCATGGGTTGAAATGATACATGCCCGAACCACTGTATAGATTTAGGGATTAAAACTGAATTTCTTAGGATGCAGGTTGAAATGATAAATACTCGTAAATTGAATATTAAACGGATTGAAATGATATATCTGTATCACTTGGCTTAGGTAGAAAATTGTATACAAACAATGTTGGTCTATTTTTGAAAAATATGTTCTGAATCTATAAAATATTCTAATTTAATAGAATTATTTTAGAAATCTAAATTTAAAATTTTATTTAAACTTATATATTTCAATAATTTAACAAAACTATAAATTTAGGCTTTTAAGATAAAATTATATTTTATAAAATTTTAATGTATAAGTTAATATATGTTTTAAAATAAAAATTTGAGATTTTAAATTATAATACTACTTAGTTTTAAAATTTAAATGATGTGAATTATTTTATAAGTAAATTAATGAACCTTTTCATATAGTATAAACATTATTTAAATTTTAAAATTATATATAAATTTAGATTTTATTAAAATATAAGTATATAAAAGTTTAAAGAGAAGTTAGAGATTTAATGATAACTTGATTTGTTTAAATGAGTTAATTAAAATAAAATTTATCAAGTTAAGATAAATTGATTTCAAGATGTGAATTTAAAATAATGAATGGGTTTATGAATTGTTAGGATTAGAATTTTAATAAAAATTTATTAAGTAAAATTTTTAAATCTAAATATAATAGAAGCTAATATATTATAATCGATTAAATTGAAACTTAGATTTAATTGATATAAACTTTATTACAATGTGATTTGAAGGTAACTTGAATCTTAAGAATAAAATCAGATAACCCAACTTGAATACTGCTTTGAAATGAACTGAACTTAAGAATATATTGTTTAACGTTAAACTGATTAAATTGAATTTCAAAATCTAAATTGATAATAAACTGAACTTTGGAATTATGGATATATGGTTCGGATTGGGCAATATTGGATTATTTGAAATTGTATTATCTTATATTAAATTAATTTGGATTATACTATTTTTAAAGTTAATTATTGTTATATAATTATTTTAATATAACTACTTTATATTCTACTTAATTATTATATTTTCTATAACTATATTAATTATACCATTTTTCTTAAAGTTAATTATATATTTTATGTTTATTTTAAATCAAACTATTTTCAAATACAATTAGTCTTAATATAACTACTTATGTTAACTATTTAAATAAAGGTTGCTTCCAATCCGAACTGTTGAATTCGAAATGTTGAATATAAAGATTTTAGATAGCAACAGTTGAGATATAGAATGTGAATCAAAATGTAATTTTGTAAATACGAAATTTAAATTTTGAACTTAATCAAATAATGAATTGATTTGAAGTATGATTTATGACATTGAAATATTTAAACTTAATTATTTGAATATAAATCTATACTGCTATTATTTGATTTATGATATTTTAAGTATGATTTCAAATATAAATGACCACGGTGTAAAATAAGCGTTTAATTGTTAAAAAGATCATAGCTGGTATTGTCATATAATGCCAATACCGATACAGCTTTAACAATTATGCACGTGATGGGATATCCAGAATGAAATAGGTTGATTTGGCGAACACTACTGAAATGAAATAAGAGAACGATGATGGATAGTCTTGACCTTCGAGTCATAATTAAAATGACTAAAACATGAGTTATATAACACCTCTTATCGGACATACTTCTTCGATACCATATTTATTACTTTGTGATTTGATTGAGGTCGTTTAATTTTAAAAGTGTTAAAGGTGGCAGTAATTACGGCTATGTTACCATCGATCCAGCCGTGCAATGGGTAGAATCATACTCTGAGTATTGCCTCGTGTGCTTTGTCGTATTATCCTGATCGAGCCCTTTACGATTTTGATTTATGTCGTACCTATGGAGTGCCCTCTGATGCCACTAGTTTATGATGGGTTTACGGTACTGTATAAACTACGGCATTATAAACGGTGAAAGCATAAAAATATAATCCCGCTTACGCTATTTTCAATATTATATTTAACCACAAACACTATTATAATAGTGTATTGTATTATATAATATCTAGTTTAACGGATCCTTAAAGAATGAAATCCAGACATTCTTTAAGTTACTTGTGAATTTCATTTGAGTTGATTTACTATCGAGAATGTTAATCCTGACTCGAGTATTTTGTTTTTGACTTTATGCTCAAGTCAGAATTAGGAGTTCAGCTTTGATGATTTATCTTTTGAGAGCTGGAGATCTATGAAAGATTCAGCTTATTACATATTTGCTATTGCTATTTCAGTGATTCTATCATTTTATTTCTATCATTTGCTTATGTACTAGACAGTTATGTATCTAAGATTTTTTGACGTATTATTTTATGACTCTGATTATGTATCTTGTTTTGAAATTTTGTAATCAGTAGCTTCGTGAACTACAAAGTTATTTATTCCTCTATGAGTTATTCAGCTATTTTGTATATGTGATCCACTTGTGTTCTGTGATTTGATTTTATTAAACCTATAGTTAAAACAATCTATTGTTACGAACGATTTGAGTTGGTTTCATATCCGACTTGAATGGTACGAAAAGACAGGTGGTTACAGTTGTCATATTATATATATATAATATGAGAAAATCCATTGGACTACAAAATATAAACACAATTGGTAATATAATTGATCTTCATCATTGGATTGCGCTCATATTTCCACCCCTCATATAAGAACAAAAAGATCGAACATTCTGGAACTCTCGTGCTACTAATTGAGTATACTCTTTTGTCCAAATAGCCCGTTATGTGTGTTCGTGTCTTCCATGGAGGCATTTCATGCTTCATTTTTAAAACCATGCATAATCGGTAGTCAGCCTATTTAGTATTTTGTTAGATATAAGAAGCACAACAAAATCTATCAATTGAGGATGTTAGACAACATCTTTGTTGTATCGGATTGGTTCTGACTTCTGATCTAACGTGACTGGTGATGTTATACCAATAGGATGTAGACTGCATGACAAATTCATTGGTATCCAAACATCTGCTAAAGTGTATTTGAAAATCCAAGATTTTAGAAACCCAGCAATATTGACAGTATGGTTGTCCAATATATCACTAAATGATACCATGTCAAAATGATCATCTCTTGAAGCAGTGCTATAACATACAGGATTTAATTAGATATATGTGAACTTTTTATCTGTAGGAATATAGATGAATACTTGACCAAGAGAAAAACTTGAAGTTAAGAATATGCAGCCAATATAAAAAATGTACCTTTCTGGTCAGAAAGAGGGACCTTGTTGGTCAAGACATCGAGGCCTTTATAGACTTGCATTGAATCTGCATTTATGATCTCGATGTTGGAAAAGTGAGAAGCAAGTTCGATTGCAAGCCGTGATTTGCCTGAACCTGTAGCTCCCATAACTACTATAACCTGTGATTATAATTTCGAGCATGAACTACCATATTTGTTACTACCATAGCAATTTTCATTTTAAAATTATATGACTTGGTTTACAATTCTTTTTGCTTGAATCAGCAAAGGAAGATTTATTTTTAGTTAATGGCTAACAAATGCAAAAAGCTTTTTTGGGTCAGCAATTAACATATTTAGCATACGCCATTATCCATAAAAGGACAAAGCATCTGCCAAATGAGACATTTCTCCTATGACTTTAACAAATTTAGTCTCAATATCAGTCCCCATTGACATAATCTATTGGCATTTAGTTCTCGTAGTGACAACTGTGTCTTGTTTTATATATGTCGTTTACCTGTACTGTTCGTTGCAACTTGCAACATGAATTTAAAATATAAATAAATTTAGAGAGGGGTTTGGAGAAAAATGATTACTGTTTAATACATGTGTAGTAATAGAACACCAACCTGTGGCGCATTTCCATCAGAATCTTTGAAGACTTCATCGTTTATATCTACAACTTCCACGCCAGTATCAACAATACAGTTACCGTCATCAAACGTTTTCATGTTCTCTTGATTATCCTATTACGAGAAAAGAAAAAATGGTAAACAATTATTTCAAATGCATGTGTGTACATATGTGTATCACAATTTAATGTAAATTGTTAGACAAAATACTATGGTTTAACAACTCTGTTTTGAAATGATTTCGGATGGTTGGTTAAAATTTTAAATTCTTTATCTATTAGTTTAACTCTAAACGTTCTAATACGTATTCAGCTTCAAACGTTGATGTTAACTACTGTATAATCTACGCGTTGCAATCATTAATGGTAGAAAAAAGGAGGAGGTTAAATATCACATTGAAAGAGTATGTTATTATGTATTTTGTGAATTTTCATACATGGAAAGAAATTAAAAAAAAAATTTGTTAAAATAAATGAGATACTAATTGAAATCATAAAAAAATGTAATTTAAAATAATGAATATTAATTAGATGTATTTATTTAACAAATTCACATTTCAAACTTTCTGGTATTATTTTCACATAGGTAAAATTCAGATTGATTTTCAGTTTATTACTTTATATAGCTTTCAGTGTCTCTGTGTGTGTGGGTGGGGGTGGAATCAACGATACTTAAATTATCAAACAAACAATTTCTATTTTTTTTGGAACCAATCTATAAACTAGGCTTCCATTGAATTGGATGCTAGAAGGAGTGGATTAGGGAAAGATAACAACGAAGTAATCAGAAAGAAGAACAAACTTTGGAAAAAAAAATTAAGCTGAAGGATCAAGTTTTATTTTTTGGTTGGATAACAAAGTTTGCAAAAAGATAAATCAAAGGAAAATGCTAGTTATATAACTAGCATTATATTCAGTTCTATACTCCACAAAAATGCCAGTTAACTAGCGTCACATTCAGTTTAACCCTATACAAATGCTAGGTATATTTAACATTGTTTCACCTTAATTTTTTCAAAAATTTTGTCTTTCGGTCTAAAATTGAAGACGAGCTGTTTAGTGGAAATAATACAGTTTATTTATCAGAATCCAGCGGTTAGCGGTAACAAATAGAAAATAAATGAATTATTTCTGTCTACTAATTAACAGCGGCAATTTATTTGGATCATGTAATTACAACGCGAATCAACAAGAGGACAACTTCTCAACATGATAGAAGATTTGAATTCAAATAAATAAACTCACTTTTTCTTAGGAATTTACTCAGCCCCTCAACTGCTCAGCAATTACAAATAGATCAGACAGCAGATGGAGATACTGAAGCTGGACGGATCTGGCAGCACAGCGGAAGGCAGTGGCACGGGAAAATTAGAACGCGTTAGGGCGGAGCCACCGACTGCGGGCCTCAATCGTGCTCGGCGAATAAGAAATCTGCCGCAGTTGCGCTTGACTGCTTGAGCGCTATGTTGGGCGGGCCGCCTCGTCCTTTTTAATGATTTTTGAAGGTATTTCGTCTATCCTTTTTCATTTTAGTTTTTTTTATGTAAAAATGATAACTACACACATCTATTGAAAAACTAAGGGTGCGTTTAGTTTATAGTTTTTTATTTTAAGTTTTTGCACATACGAAAGTACACGCATATATTACGTGAAAAACAATCGTTTTACAAAATGAAGTTAACACACAAAACCAAAACTAACTTTTTCTTATTTTTCATATTTTAAGAAACAACTGAAGGACGATAACAAATTCGTCCATGCACCGTCTTTCCGTCTCCTTTGTCATTCTCTCCGTCTTTGATCCGTCACTACTTTAAATCTTCGCAATTTTCATAATTAATGCTGAAAACTCAAAACACGAAACAAGCCAAACACTGCCTAAATTTTTAAAAAACAAAGTTAACGCATATTTTTTTTTCAAATAGTAACGGAAGAACAAGAAATAATTCAACATTCCATTGTTTCTCCATTTCCTTCGACACTCCTCCATATTCTTTCCATCCCCTCCGCCATCTTCGGTCTTTCTTATTTTTTGTAGTTAAAGTTGAAAACTAAAAATACGAAAATATAAAACAAAGAAAACACCATATTAAGTTCCTAAGAGCATTTTGATATCATATTATTTTTTAATGCTTTTTACTAAAATATTGTACAAGATGCTACGGTTTTGTTGATGTAATTAAAAAAACTACTTGACAACAGAGGTCACTTTTCTCTGTCTAACAGTAGGTTTAACTAAAATATTTTTTCCACTAACCATGAGAAAATTACACTTAAGTATATATATTTTTTAATTTACATTCATGCATTAGATAAAAACATAACTCACGCATAGGGATGAGTTGTAATCACTTAGAACCAAATTAACCAACTAAATCGGTTCATTTCGGTTGTTTCGACTATGAAATTATATCAATGTTAAAATAATTTTATTCTAGTTACCGATCTAACTGAATTTTTATTATATTACGCAAATTTATTACATTATAATATACTTAACATTTGACTTAGTAATAAAAAAACAAGTCTATCTATTAAAAACAAGTTAAATTTTCTTATAAAATTTAAAAAAAACTTAAGATGTTTTATATAAAGATAATCAATGTTTTCGATTAACTAGATCCATCATTTGAATTATCACATGCGGTTGATTCTCTTCCTTGCCTTTTTAGTTCGGTTAAATCGTTTATCGACCAAATTAATCAAAGGGTGAGTTTGTCTTACGTCCCTAAAAAGTTTTGAAATTCAGCTCACCTCTCTGGCTTAAATTTTTATAAATTAGGTCAAAAAATCATCAAAAAAAAATCACGTAAATTCATAATTAAATTCAATAAGTAATCATCATCGAATTCATGCAGTAAAACTACTAAAAAACAAAAAAGATGACGAAGCTCCAGTATATTGCAGCAAACAATGTAATTACTTGCAATTGTTGCTGATATTTCAGCAACTATTGCAATTATTTCATCAGCTGCAGTATTATTGTTGAAATATCAGCAATATAACGTACTAATTGCAGTTTTTGATGCAATATTTCATTCGCCGCCATTTTTCCCAGCTATACATCATTTTTAGACATAGTTGTTGTTATTTCAGCGATTGTAAGCAATAATTGCAGATATATCAGCACATACTGATAAGCCTTCATCAGCTTTAACATTGTTGCTGACATTTCAGTAACTATACACAATTATTGCTAACATTTCAACAATAATACATAAGCCTTGCAAAATTATTCAACTTTAATTACTGATATATCAACAAGAATATGCAATAATTCTCGATATGTATGCAATAATTCATCCGGATTTTCAGTTGAAACTCAGGATAAATTATTGCATACATATCAGCAATTATTGACTATTATTGCTGAATTTGCTGATTTTTTTTTCCAGCTTGCTCCTGTGAATATTGCAATTTTTTGATTTTTTTTTAATATGACAATGCCTAGAAAATGATAAAAACACGAAGGGGCCAAAAATAGGGATTCGCTTTGCATGAATCTTTAGAGGGGGGGGGGGCATTTGCAACAAACCTAGAAATATGAACCACTAATTTTCACTTAATCAAAATTAATTTGTTTCAGTTTGATTTGTTTTTTTTTTCTTTTTGTTTCAACTCGGTTTGACATTTTTTTTTACCTTGAAATTGACTGAACACTTACACATGCTCATGAATGTTAAGTACTTTCACATCCTCTTAACAATATGTAGTAACATTTACAACATAGATTTTGGATGGCCATGCATTAGATATGGATTGAAAATACTTTAAACTTGGTAAATTTAAATGACAATACATCAGATATGGATTGAAAATGCTTTAAACTTGGTAAACAGTTTAGGAAAAAGGTTTCAATTTAGCCATATTTTTTAAAGCTACTACAGTTTTAGACCACTTTTCAAACTAAATATGAATATAGAGGTATGTTTTGATCAACTTAGCATCATGTTGAGTTTCTTTATATAAATTCATACAGGCGTAATTTTAAATTGTGCATTTATTGTTGAATTATTTTTTACTAACAATTTTTATTTTAATTGCGCATGTATCTTGTCTATAAAATGACAACAACCTTGCTTTGACTTTTCATTTGTACTTCACCAAATTTCCAATTCAAAACTCAAAACCCTCTCTTTTTTCTTTCCAAGATATCTTTCTTTTTGCACCTATGTTGTATTATATTTGTAACTTCGCTTCAAATATAAGGTAATTTGCAAATATTACGTTCTACTATAAAATTTTGTAATTAGTTTTCCAATTAATTGTTATGAATAATTTAGAAGCTAACGATGTGCCATTATTTGAATTTTGTGGAGATTTGGAGTTTGATTATATTGTTGGTTACATTACCTTTTTATCTAAAACTCAAATTTCAAAAAAAGAAAAAAAAACAAAAAAAAAACAATGATGTTGTACTTGTAACTCAATTTAAGATGGAGGCAATGGAGCATATAGCGAAGAAAGAGGTTTGTGATAACAAAGAGATATAGTTGTCTGTCTTGTGACAAAGTGGGCTATAATAATATAGTTTACATTTATCAAGTAGAGCTGTAACACCCCACCCTGAGATTCACCCTAATAAAAAGCGTTACAGAGTAGCATTGTCTATTAGAGCATAGAATAAGGTTGATTAGGAACGACCATCCATAATCTTATATTATATGAGTATTAAATATGTCGATTGGATGTATAATATTTTTCTTTCTTATTTCAAGTGGATAAACGTACTCAAATCATCTAGTATAAAACTATGATGAATAATGTAACGACCCGGATTTTTGGTCATCTAAATTTGAATATTTAAATCTGTTTTAAATTTTATATTAGAAATATTAATGGATTTTTAGATAGAATTTATTACTAAAACAACGTTTGAACGTATAAATTTATATTTAATTTAAAACGGACTGCAACGGCGCGGTAGTTTGTAATATTGAGTTTTGAACTTCGATTGAATGTACAAAATCCATTATAAGTCGGAATTCTTTGAAATAAGATTCGTCCGAATCTATTTGATTATAATTTTCTAATGAAAAAGAAAATCCAAGATTTTATATCATAAATTGTTAGTTATGTCCAAATCAAACTTTCAGAAAGTCGCTATGGAATCATTTGTAAACCATAACGTTTAATTTAATAAAGTAAAAAGGATTCTATATAATTTGGATGTCGTTTAACTCAGAAATGTTAATATTGAGGTTGAAATCCATATTGGTTTAATTTGAAGATATGTGTATGTGTGTGTATTTTTCCATTTGGATATATATATATATATATATATATATATATACGATAATAATAATTTATTATTACTAAATTGAATCGTTTTGGATTTGATTATATTTTATCAATATTTTACAAGTCTTAGAAATAGTCATTTTTCAAACAACCTCGATTTTCAATAAAATGAATTTTTATTAAGTACGTATAGTTAATTATTACTAGATTTCAAATTTGAAGCCAACCGGAGTTATTTTACAAGCACGCGAAATTAAAAGTGAAAATAAATTGAAATCAAAATAACGTCGTTTTCGCAAACGGAGTCGGATTTCAACGAAATTAATTTTATTGGATCCGGATTATCAAGATATAACAGTGTGTTCATTTTCGTCACATTTGGAGTTTGTGTATGTCAGTACGAATATTAAATGTTTAACAACAATCAGACGTAAAATTAAATAAACGTATAAAAACAAATGTTTCGAATAAAATTAATTTAAGCGGTCAAATTCCTTTCTTTTCATTCGACCTATTTTCTACCCTAAATGTGCAGACCTAAAATGTATTTGTGTTGAACCTAAGAATTAACACATGCTATGTTTACCTACCCTATTCTATTTTCAAGCAAATTGGCCTATGCACATGCATTTGAAAAGAAATAAAATACGTCTACCCAAAATTCTTTTGCCTTCGCATATGCTAACGACCTACCTACGTATTTTCCTACCCCATCAGTACATGCATTCAGCTACCCTAAAGCTTAACTCGTATTAAACGAAATGACTTTGTTCATATCCATTCTATGCCTCTCTCTCTATGTATGTGTGTGTGTGTGTGTGTGTGTATATATATATATATATGTATGTATTGTACAACTCCTCATATTTTCTTCCCAGCGTTGAACAAAACAAAGCCTCCCATCTAAAATAAATTAAATATATCCTCAAAGCACTTGCGTACATGAGCAGTTACCAGGCATAGGAAGCACGAGGAGGGACCAAACCAGTGGCATCCGGGAGCTTGCCAAAGGCATCCTTCCTAGCTCCGAGTTTGGAGCGTAAATAGACAGGAAGCAGCCCAAGACTTTGGAAGCTTTCTACGAGAAGGTCGGACAATTCCTATGCCAAGAGGAAGCACGATGCAACAGGGCTTCCCAAGGCGGCCACCCAACAACCCACACACTGGCACTATCGTCGACAGTGTCAAAGGAAAACAAGTCGGAGAATCCTCTGACAATGGTAAGGGGACGACTCCGTTCAAGCCCGAGTCGAACAACAACAAAGCCGGTGGTCGCAACAACAACCAAGCTCCTAGAGATCCCAAGAAGCCCGACCGTTATCTCACTTACAGGAACTATACTCAGCTTAACCAAGAGTGGGAAATAACTCGATTGGTAAAATAGTCTCTCTCTCCAAAAAAATATGTTTTTTAACCGATGCACAAAGAAAATATTTTGTTGCGAATGAACAAGATATTGAGAAATTATCCATATGTAAGATCATCATTATGGTTACGGGTCTTTTCCACAGAAAAAGGGAATCTTTTGTTACAATAAAACCAGACCTGTAATGCTCTTCAATACAAGAAGCTCAACACAAAGGAATATACCGACTGCGAGAAGAACTCTGGAAAGTATTGCAGATTCCATGATATGTTTGGGCACAATAACAATGAATGTCACCACCTCAAGGATGTGATAAAAAAATCTCATCCACGAGAAACGTCTGAAGCAGTACATTCAGAATCCTGCTCCTCCTAAAGCAGCCGCGGGCCCTTCAACACCTGCTCTCCCTCCAGCCAGTATGGCCCCAAGGCCATCCCACCAGAGACCACGTGGCATCGTTATCAATACCATTTGTGGTGTGCCTCATCCCGCACACAACAGCTTCTGAAAAATGGAGGAGTAGGCCAACTCCATTAAGCATGCTATCTGTGAAGCATGCTCTTCCTTGGACGAATCTGTCCCCACCAAGCTCCAAAAGACGACGCGGGATGATATCGTCCTCCACGAGAGAGAGTCTACGGGAATTGAGATTCCAACTATAGACCCTCTCTGTATCTCTGCACACATAAGCCCGTCCTATGTCCGAAGAATCCTCATAGATTATGGAAGCTCGGTCAACATTATCTTTAAGGCGACCTACGACCAGATGAAACTTGAGGCCAAGGACTTGAAGCCCTGCCACGTCACGATCCATGGATTCAACCATTCTTCCAACCAACCCATGGGCATGGTCGACCTGTCTATTGAACTCGGATATGGGGATTGGAGGCGGTCTGAATCCTTACCTTCGTAGTGATGGGCGTCATCTCTCCCTACAACGTCTTCTTCGAATGCCCATTCCTTGTAGAGTTCCGAGTCTACATGTCTTCATAATCCTTTTTAATGAAATTTCTGATAGAGAATGAGATCGGCACAATCAAGTGTGATCAAGCGACTACAAGAGCCTGTTACCTCACCGAATGGAAGGATGCCATTAACAGAGTGAAAGGAAAGACAGTGCCTCCACCCTCCTGCGCCAAGACCGCCTCTGCATAGCAATCAAAGGCATCTTGAGTCCTGGTGTAACGACCCGCATTCTACGCATCGCAGGATCGTAGAATATTTATTTCTTTCACATACGAAGTCGTATGGTCATGTAACTTTGGGAGACGACTATTGAGGTCATTTCCCATGTTCATGATTTTTCCCGATTTTTAAATGACCGTTTTGCCCCTAGCTAATCTTGTTTTGGCCATAACTTTTGATTGGAAAGGAGTTTTGACTTGAAACCACTTCCATTGGCTCCGGATGATGGTTTACAATTCCGTAGAGTGGTCACATTAGCCAAACGGACTCACCGTTTGGGAGATATGGCTGAAACAAGTTTCAGATGGTGAAAAACAGCTTAATTGGGCTTAACCGGGCGATAACAGCTAGGCCCAGTGGGGATTTCGGGATTAGAGGTATTTAAGGGCTGCTAGGGTTAGGATTTCGGTTTTTTACTCATTTTCCAGCTGCCACAAACCCTCTCTTGAACCTAACAATGGCCTCCAACATTTAAAAACACCTCTAATCACTTCTTAATCAAGTTTTGGCTTAAACTACATCAAATTAAGGAGGAATAGCGCCAAAGCAAGGTTAGAGCTGCTGTGTTGCATTGGGAACAACGCCATAATAGTAGATTATTTCAGATCTAAAGTTCATTTGTGGCCAAGGTGAGAGATTTGCATAGTTCCTCACTAATTATGGTTAATTAAGGGTAATTAGTGTTGATTAGCGAATTTAAACACTAATAAATTCTGGAAAAATATTTATAAATTCTAAAATGATGTTTTTGACCTCTGTTAGAAGTTTGGGTTAATTGGGTTAAGTTTCGCTAATCATATCATTAGATTTACTTAAACATGTTTAAGCGAAAATATGGGATTTTGGCTATGTTTGATCCGTTTTAACCTACCAAATTATTGTTTTGGTGTTTGTGAATGATTATACATGTTGCTATGACTATATGGTATGCTTTGTGATTGCCTAGAAGTGTTAGATTGGTCGAAAACGCCGTCGTATGGCGTAAAACAGCCGCTGGAAAAGTTGCAGGAAAATGTGCAGGGTTTCGGATCGGATCGGGATAGGAGGATCGGATCG
Source organism: Allium sativum (assembly GCA_030737875.1). NCBI lineage: Eukaryota > Viridiplantae > Streptophyta > Magnoliopsida > Asparagales > Amaryllidaceae > Allium > Allium sativum. The sequence goes on from CM060915.1 coordinate 553,115,825, forward strand.
GATGGTGGACTGGGCAGAGAAGCCGAACCAGATCAGAACTTTGCACTAAAGGAGCCTTGGCGAGAAGGAAGGCCATTGCTTAGAGTTGGAGTTGGGTAGGGGATCGGATCGGGGAGACCAAGAGGGTATCGGATCGGAGAGACCAAAGGGGGACCGGATCGGGATTATGAAGGGAAGGGGGATCGGATCGGGACATCTAGGAGGGAGCAACCACCGAACCAAACCAGAGCTGGAGGACCGAACCGAGAAGGAGTGGAGCACTGATCAAGGCATGGGCCAGGATCACCGAACCGAACCGGGTCGGGATTACCGAACCGAACCAGACGTATACTTTTACCTCATTGTGACGACTCTTTTGAAGACCAACTCCAATTCGACCAAAACCCAAGATGCAAAGGAAGTCCAAATAGGAAGTAGAACTCAGGATCCAGAAGGGAACCAACGAGTCCACTTCATGAGTTGGGCTTTGCTGCGGGACGTGTGCAAAGGGGTTGTCGGTATTCATAACTTTGGTACACCACTGAGAGACAGATAGTGGGCTTGTAGTGATAGTTGTACGGATTGGATTCCGTCATGGCCCAAAGGATTAGGTGACCAAAGTAGTGGATATTGTATGCTTTACGCACTGAGCGAGAGATGTGAGGATGGTTGCTATGCTTGATTGTTTTCCATCACCATGACATGCACACCCCACCCCGTATTTCTTTACACCTATGTTAGTGGCACCTTAGAGTATTGTACGGTATGTAGTGCTAACTCTTTGGTTGCAGGTCCAGGTTCAGGTATGGTTTAGTATACCTGTTATTGTTCTGTTTAGCTGCTTATCGCTCATACCAGACTTTTTGTCTGACCCAGAGTTTTATGTCTCTTCTTATTACTCTAGGTGCTCTCACGAGCAGACTAGAGACAAGTTAGCTGGTGATGCACGAGTAGCTGTATCAGAGACGAGCAGGAGGCTTCCACGTATGATACATGTATAGATATTCTCCCTGTGTTGTTGCGGTCACTACTTTGAGCATTAGTAGTGTATCTTTCTTTCTTTTGTTTAGAGACAGTAATTTGGAAAGTTGTAATAAGCTGTATTTGGATTTCCGCTGCTCTGATGTTGATGTTGGTTTTAATTACAACTTATGCATTGTCTCGCCTGTTTTATGTCAAGTACATTATTATTCTATTTTGTTCCCTGCGCTGTGAGACATTCTACAGGTTTTTGATTAGTTCATTCTCTTATTTCCTTTCTTTAGTGACCGTTCTGTGCTAGTTATGCATGTGTACAGCGCACTTTCGGAGGAAATGTCGGCTGGTGCGGGGCGGGCCGTCACACTTAGTATCAGAGCTCTTGGTTGGGAAAGACACCAGGGAGAGATAATACATATATGAGAGTGCGTATTTGTGATTATTTTGGTTTTCAAAAGCTATATATATATGTATATATTATTAGTATAGCTAAGGATGAAGTCGCACTGCACTAGCACCACTATGGAGATGGTTAATCGTTTTCTCTTTACAGATTGAACGATGAGCCGATACGCAAGAGGTGCCGGTAGAGGAGCCAATAATGGGAATGTTGCTGACATGAGGACGATGTTTACTGACCTCATGAGAGAGATGCTGAGGGATGTGCAGAGGGCAGCTCCCAATAATGGAAATGGTGGTGGCCCAATAGTGCAGGCGCCTATGTCTGATTTCGCCAAGCTGAATAAGGGATTATACTAGTCTTGGTGGGAAGCCGTTCCACGGAACGGAGTCGACTATGGATGTTCATGATTGGTTGGATAGTTGCGAGCGTATCTTCAAAGATTTGGGTATCGAGGATGCGATGAAAAGAAGGTTAGCATCCTGTCAGCTGCAAGGACGGGCAATGAATTGGTGGAATGCTATAAAGGCAGCTACTCCCAAGGATCAGATTACTTGGGAGCACTTTAAGGTACGCTTTAGCGATAACTTCATTCCAGCTGCTCAGAAGTCAGTGTTGTTTAAGAAATTCTTGGAGCTCAAGCAGGATGGCAGAGCTGTCTCGGAGTATATTGCTGAGTTCGATACTTTATCGAAGTATGGATTATCCCTCATTAACACTCCCGAGAAGAAGAACGAGAAGTTTATAACAGGGTTGGATCAGTACTTGGGGGAAAAGCTTATTAACCACATCGATGAGACTTTTGAATCGATTGTGGGGAAAGCATTGAGGTCAGAGAGTCTTTAGCCTAAGTCGAAGATTGAGGTTGCATCTGCAGAAGAGCCAAAGCCGCAAGTAGGCAGTGGAGGCAAGAATAATTCCCAGAATAAGAGGAAACAAGACCAAGCCATGGATGGTCAGAATAAGAAAAATAAGAAAGATGGTGAGTGTTTTAGCTGTGGCAAGAAGGGCCACTATGCCAGAGATTGTCGGGAAAAGCCTGGGGAAAGGAAGTGCTTTAATTATGGCCAAGCGAGACATCACAAGAATGAATGTCCACAACCTCCTAGGGAGAAGCAGATCGTGAAACCATATGCTATCAACGATGTTCCTTCTTCGTCGAATGCCCCAACTGCAGCGCAGAAGGAAAAAGGTGTCGTTATTCGAGGTATGCTTTCTATTTAAGATGTTTTGATCGAGTTTTGTTTGACAAACCTGAGTTAGTCGATAGACCTTTAGTAGTGACGAACCCGATTGATGGTTCGACTAGCCTTAATATGATTTGCCGTAATGTGGTCTTATCGAGTCATGGATGTATGTTTGTTTGTGATTACTTTGTTTTGGGCTTTACTGGGTTTAGCATTATTTTGGGGACTCGATCTACTCTAAAGGGATAGGGTGGTATTAGGTACCTACCTAGTGATGGCGATAATAACTGGAGTTAAGGAAGCTGAGAGGCTATCGTTGTAATAAGTTCTAGTTTTCTCTGGGAGGCAAATGAGTGCTCCAGTGCTTAGTTGTTTTGCTAGTATCACCTCACGTGGATTGTCCGAATTTGGAGGAGATATTCCTTGGGTGCTTGTCTGATATTGGTTTAGGCCTTTGGGGCTTGTGCCTGGGGAATGTCGAGTTCGATTAGGATGGTTTGCATGAGATAAATAGTTGTTGCGGTTCTTCATTGGATGATATCTTGGGTTACTCGAGGAGTGATGGGCAGCTGTGACACAATAAGACTATTCGATGGTATGGACTGCCCCGAGTTAGACTCGATAGGATTATGAGATGACTCGAGTGGGACTCGAGAAAGATACAAAGTAATGGATTGTTTAGGACCCTATACTGATGTTCTCTTTGGATAGTAGAACTTTGAAGAAATAGGATGTGTTCGTCGATCATGGAAGATGCAACGAAGATTAGGACGATTCAAGTTGGACTTGGACTCATAAAAGAAAATGGGTGTTCGTTGATCTTGGAGATGTAACGAATAGGGAGACGACTCACGTTGGACTAGGGTTTGTAGGTAACGGATACTCAAGACTGGGTCTGAGTTTATGGGTAATAGATTGACTCGAGTTGGACTCGAGAAGGCTGCAAGGAATTGGATTGGCTCGAGTTAGACTCGAGAGGGCAGCAAGATAATGGATAGACTTGGGTGGGACTCGGGTGTTTCAGGCGGACTAAAAACAGGGGTATTTGGGGATGCCCACTTACCTTGGATCCGTTGGACGTGATCTAGTTATCCTTGGAGGATAAACGTACGTTGGACGTATGGTAGTCCATTTGGAGGCAGAGCTTCCATTAGTTATTGGTGTTGGTTGGACCAGACATACAGGTATCGACGTATTCAGGGCTTTAGCAGGTGATAGATAGGGTATAGTTTGCCTCTAGGAGGTGAATGTACGTTGGACGTGCAGTACGAATGTAGGAAGGACTCAAGTTGGACTTGAAAGGACATTTGGAATGTAGTTGGAAATTTAGCGTATAGGGTTGGATTACCTAAGAAGATGACAGTATAGACGGATGCCATAGTACCGGACTGGGTGCGGTAGCTGATGCATTGGGTAGGAGACATGCCAGTTTAGAGGCTATGTTTCTGGAATGGAAGCAACTAGAGTATATCACGGGATACGACTTCAGACCTAAGTGTGAATTGGATTCAGAAACGCTAGTAAGCTTGACGATTAGATCGATTTAGATTAAGTGGATCGGTTCCAGTCAGAGGGACGATCCTACCCTATTGGAAATCACCTCTAGGGTAGAGATGGGAGTCGATGGCGAGAGAACGACTGTACTTGGGAAGTAGAGGATGACATAAGAAAGTCATATCCAAAGCTCTTTGCCTGGTAAGATTTTAGCGGCGATGATTCTTCCCTTGTTAGTAAACCGCATACTAGGACGGATTGGTTCTGTTTGTTTTGCATGTTTGATTGTTGTTTGTGGCTGGTAGGCATGCGGGATCCTTTGTACGTTTTGGGTTAAGGAATTTCGGGGATGAAATTTCTTAAATGGGGGGGGGGGGGGGAGAGTGTAACGACCCGCATTCTACACATTGCAGGATCGTAGAATATTTATTTCTTTCACATACGAAGTCGTATGGTCACGTAACTTTGGAAGACGACTATTGAGGTCATTTCCCATGTTCATGATTTTTCTCGATTTTTAAATGACCGTTTTACCCCTAGCTAATCTTGTTTTGGCCATAACTTTTGATTGAAAAGGATTTTTGACCTGAAACCACTTCCATTGGCTCCGGATGATGGTTTACAATTCCGTAGAGTGGTCACATTAGCCAAACGGACTCAACGTTTGGGAGATATGGCTGAAACAAGTTTCAGATGGTGAAAAACAGCTTAATTGGGCTTAACCGGGCGATAACAGCTAGGCCCAGTGGGGGATTTCGGGATTAGAGGTATTTAAGGACTGCTAGGGTTAGGATTTCGGTTTTTCACTCATTTTCCAGCCGCCACAAACCCTCTCTTCAACCTAACAGTGGCCTCCAACATTTATAAACACCTCTAATCACTTCTTAATCAAGTTTTGGCTTAAACTACATCAAATTAAGGAGGAATAGCGCCAAAGCAAGGTTAGAGCTGCTGTGTTGCATTGGGAACAGCGCCATAACAGTAGATTATTTCAGATCTAAAGTTCATTTGTGGCCAAGGTGAGTGATTTGCATAGTTCCTCACTAATTATGGTTAATTAAGGGTAATTATTGTTGATTAGCGAATTTATACACTAATAAATTCTGGAAAAATATCTATAAATTCTGAAATAATGTTTTAGACCTCTGTTAGAAGTTTGGGTTAATTTGGTTAAATTTCGCTAATCATATCATTAGATTTGCTTAAACATGTTTAAGGGAAAATATGGGATTTTGGCTATGTTTGATCCGTTTTAACCTACCAAATTATTGTTTTGGTGTTTGTGAATGATTATACATGTTGCTATGACTGTATGGTATGTTTTGTGATTGCCTAGAAGTGTTAAATTGGTCGAAAACGCTGTCGTATGGCGTAAAACAGCCGCTGGAAAAGTTGTAGGAAAATGTGCAGGGTTTCGGATCGGATCGGATCGGGATAGGAGGATCGGATCGGATGGTGGACTGGGCAGAGAAGCCGAACCGGATCGTAACTTTGCACTAAAGGAGCCTTGGCGAGAAGGAAGGCCATTTGCTTAGAATTGGAGTTGGGTAGGGGATCGGATCGGGGAGACCAAGAGGGGATCGGATCGGAGAGACCAAAGGGGGACCGGATCGGGCTTATGAAGGGAAGGGGGATCGGATCGGGACATCTAGGAGGGAGCAACCACCGAACCGAACCAGAGCTGGAGGACCGAACCGAGGAGGAGTGGAGCACTGATCAAGGCATGGGCCAGGATCACCGAACCGAATCGGGTCGGGACTACCGAACCGAACCATACGTATACTTTTACCTCATTGTGACGACTCTTTTGAAGACCAACTCCAATTCGACCAAAACCCGAGATGCAAAGGAAGTACAAATAGGAAGTAGAACTCAGGATCCAGAAGGGAACCAACGAGTCGTCTTCATGAGTTGGGCTTTGCTGCGGGACGTGTGCAAAGGGGTTGTCGGTATTCATAACTTTGGTCCACCACTGAGAGACGGATAGTGGGCTTGTAGTGATAGTTGTACAGGATTGGATTCCATCATGGCCCAAAGGATTAGGTGACCAAGGTAGTGGATATCGTATGCTTTACGCACTGAGCGAGAGATGTGAGGATGGTTGCTATGCTTGATTGTTTGCCATCACCATGACATGCACACCCCCACCCTGTATTTCTTTACACCTATGTTAGTGGCACCTTAGAGTATTGTACGGTATGTAGTGCTAACTCTTTGGTTGCAGGTCCAGGTATGGTTTAGTATACCTATTATTGTTCTGTTTAGCTGCTTATCGCTCATACCAGACTTTTTGTCTGACCCAGGGTTTTATGTCTCTTCTTATTACTCTGGGTGCTCTCACGAGCAGATTAGAGACAGGTTAGCTGGTGATGCACGAGTAGCTGTACCACAGACGAGCAGGAGGCTTCCACGTATGATACATACATAGATATTCTCCCTGTGTTGCTGCGGTCACTACTTTGGGCATTAGTAGTGTATCTTTCTTTCTTTTGTTTAGAGACAGTAATTTGGAAAGTTGTAATAAGCTGTATTTGGATTTTCGCTGCTCTGATGTTGATGTTGGTTTTAGTTATCAGCGTATGCACTGTCTCGCCTGTTTTACGTCAAGTACATTATTATTCTATTTTGTTCCCTGCACTGTGAGACATTCTACAGGTTTTTGATTAGTTCATTCTCTTCTTTCCTTTCTTTGGCGACCGTTCTGTGCTAGTTGGGCATGTGTACAGCGCACTTTCGGAGGAAATGCCGGCAGGTGCGGGGCGGGCTGTCACACCTGGCTTAGGCGCCACCGCTCTATCCTTTCGACGATCTCGGTCCGAAGGAGGAAAAAGGGCCCGATTTCGAGAGGGTTATCCCGATGGAACCAACGGTGGATTTTTCGATCAACCCCGCCGACCAGACAAGGGTCTTGAAAGTTGGTTCGCAACTCCATCCCGCAATAAAGGAAGAGCTTGTAGACTTCTTAAGTGCCAACCTCTACGTATTTGCTTGGACCCGCTCAAACATGTGCGACATCGATCCAGGAATCTCCTACCACATGTTCATTATCGACCTAAAGCATCTTCCAATCAAACAGAAGCGTCGAATCTTAGGAACTGAAAGATCGAATGCACTAAAAGAGGAGGTGGATAAGCTACTCGAAAACGGCTTTAACTGCGATGCCCTCTACCCCGAAGGGGTCTCCAACTTGGTCTTGGTCCAGAAAGCAAACGACAAGTGGTGAACGTTTGTCGGTTACTTAGACTTGAACAAAGCCTGTCTAAAGTACAACTTCCCGCTTTTGAAGATAGATCATCTTATTGATTCAACTGCCGGCTACCTGCTTCTCTCCTTAATGGATGCGTACTCAGGCTATAATCAGATTCTCATGTACCTTCCATACCAGGAGCTCACTTCATTCATAATCGACCTTGGGCCCTACACTATTTTGTCATGCCTTTCGGTCTCAAGAATGCTAGAGCAACCTATTAGCGACTAGTCAACCGCATGCTCAAGGACCAGATCAGGAGATCTGTGGAAGTTTACGTGAATGATTTTTGTTCGTGAAAACGAAGATGTTGAACAACCACATCAACGACCTCGCTGAAAAGTTCGGTGTCCTTCGTAAATATGTCATGAAACTCAATACCTTGTAATGCTCTTTCGATGTTGCATGGGAAAATTTCTGGGTTTTATTGTCAATTCGCGGGGAATCGAAGCCAATTCAGAAAAAATCCGGGCTATCCGGGACATCCAAGCCCCTCAGAGCATCAAGGATGTTCAAAGTTTAAACGGGAAAGTGGTCGTCCTAAGTCGATACATCTCTAAAGCTACTGACAAATGTATTCCCTTTATCGACTTGCTTAGAAAAGTGAAGCACAACTTCAAATGGCAACTGGAGTGCGTTGCCGCATTCTAGGACCTCTTGAATCACCTAGAGCGACCATCTATCTTGTCAAAACCCGTGGACCATGAAGACTTATATCTCTGTTTGGTTGTTTCTATAAGGCAATTAGCTCGGCGCTTGTGCGCATCGAAGATCATGTCCAACAACATGTTTACTACATCGGCAAGAGATTGACAAGAGCAAAAAATAATTATTCGAAACTTGAGAAGCTTTATTTTTGCCTGTTGATCTCTTCTCAGAATTTACAGTCATATTTTCAGTCTTATCCAATCAAAGTCTACACTGACCAGCCGCTACGACAGGTTCTATACAATGACCTGAGGCGTCTGGGAGACTTTTGAAGTGGAACATAGAACCGAGCCAATTCAAGATTACCTTCATCCCTCGTCGAGCCATCCTCGGACATGCCCTTGCGGACTTCATAGAAGAGTTCACAATTACCGAAGAACTTCCTATGGAAGACAACGAGCCTCCGAACATTCAATGGAAGCTATTCGTGAATGGATCATCTACATTGTTTCGGCTCCATCTGTTATGCTTTGAAGCCGCACTTCCCTGCCACCAACAATGATGCAGAATACGAAGCCTTGATTGTTGGACATAGAATTGCAATCGAACTTAACATCATGGCTATCCAGATTTACTCCGACTCACAACTCATCGTACACCAGGTGCAGGGCGAATACCAAGCCAAGAGGACACTGCTCGCTCCCTACCTTGCTCGGGTCCGCGAACTACTACCAACTTCGACCACTACATCATTACGCACATCCTTCGTGAACAAAGCGAGAAAGCTGATTCTTTAGCCAACCTGGCAAGCTCTAGGGATGCTCAACTCTTGAGGCTAGCCGTAGTTAAAGTGCTTGATTCTCTAAGCATCGATCAAATGCAAACTGATTTGGTCACAACAACAGAGATCGAACCCGAGCCCGAGTCTACTTACAACACAGAAACCTCCTTGAACGCTACCAGGAAAGGCGGGTACTCATTCACAAGTCATCTCGCTACATCATTCAAGATGGAGTGCCCTACCGAAGAGGATTCTCTCTTCCGTTACTCCGGTGTGTATCCCAGAACGACGCCGATCGTGTGTTGTTGGGTGTGCACGAAGGCGAGTGCGGCGACCACACTTGGGGGGGGGGCAAACTCTGGCAAGAAAGATTCTCATATATGGTTACTTCTGGCCCACATTCGACCAAAACATCGTGGACTATGCCTGCAAGTGTGACAAATGCCAAAGGTTTTCCAAGAGCCTCGCCTATCGAGCTAACACAGATGGTCAGTCCTTAGCTGCAACAACTTAGATTTTTAACCGTTTTGTTTAAACATTCAATTTGGTTTTTAAATGTTGATTTGGAAATATTAAAAGATTTTTATTTATTTCAAAATAAAGTTTGAACGTATAATTTATATGTAATTAAAAATGAGCTCATAACGTCGCGTTAGTTCGCAATATTACGTTTTGAACTTCAATTGAATATACATAATCCAATATAAGTCAGAATTCTTTGAAATAAGAATCGTCCGAATCTATTTGATTATAATCGAGTTTGCATATTATAGATTGATAGTTATGTCCAAATCAAATTTTCAAATAGTCGATATGGAATCGTTTATAAACCGTAATGTTTTATTAGTAAAATAAAAAAAGTTTTTCAATAAACTGAATATCATTTTCACTTGGAATCCAATAAAAATAGTTTCTAGTTATATATGTTGTAGAAAAATAATGGATAGTTAATAGAGATTTTAAATTATTAGTTTAAAGTTAATTTGACGAAAATGTAAATTTTATATTAATATAATCAGGTTAAAAATAGCCATATTTGGAAATAGTGACGGATTTCAACAAAATCAGTTTCATGGATCTAGAATATTAAATTATTGTACAAAAATAAATTTCGTGGCGATCGGATATCATATGCGACTTCGATAGCTATAAACACGCAACTATTTTACATAAGGTTTAATTAAATGAATTTAATTTAATTAGGAGGTATTTGTGTATAACTTGAGATAACGTTTAAATTAAGATACGAGATCTGTTCTGTTGAATTCGTATTAACGATTAGAGTCGGGATATATATGGTTCGTTTTTTTTTGGGGCCGAGTAATTTGGTGTCCAATTAAAGCATCGTTTTACGTGTAAAATATCATTTTAGGAGAACAGTCTCGAAATGTGACGAAACTTGTGCCACTGGATCAATATTAGTAAGTTATTATAGGATTTTGATTTTTGTGCTGATCGGACTTACCGTTTGATCGTGGCAACGGAAAATGCCTCGATTTTTATTTATTCGTTTTATCGATTTAATATGAATATTAAGAATAACCAATTTTCAAATGATCTCAGAATTCAACGAAGTTAATTTTATTAAATCTATAGTGATTAATTATTGCGAGATTTCAAGTTTCAAGATTTTTGGATTTATTTTGTGATCGTACGCAATTTAAATGTGCATCAATTCACGTTGTGCAGTTATAAAGGAACTTTACAAACGATCTCGGAATTTGACGAAACCTGATCCATCGTGTTCGGAATATTTAAATATGCTAGAATATCAATTTCCGTTTCAATTGGAGGTCATATGAGGTGGTTTTTGCGTGAAACTTACAGCGTAAGTTTCATAAATATTAAAATAATATTAAACTACACACATATATATACCTCTTTTATGCAATTTTCTATGTAACCCTAATATGCCTGGTCAACAGGCTTGACTGCCTCCACAAATACAACGAACGGCCAGAAAAGCACGTTCATTTTCGATCGATTTCTTCTCAATCCGCGAATCAATTGCAAATTCTTGCAACATCAAAACTCTCTAGCGCGATGAGATCAACAACCCTAACGTCTATGATCAAATATATCCTGTCGTGGTGGCTAAAATTAACTTCGAAACAGTGCGTTGTTAGAGAAATTTTGTCGGTGATAGGCAGTGCGAGGTAAGGCAGTGTTCATGTCAAAGGAGGAGGTGGTGAAGCCACTCAATTCGCCGGTCCCTGATGGTACTCCGGCGTCGTACATGGATGGCGACGGCGAAGTAAAGGTTGCTAATGGGTGTTGAGAATGCGTTGAAGTATAGTAGTAAAGGGACGAAGAGGAACAAAAAAGGGATGACACGTCTGTCCAGTATATCAATGTAATTAAAGTTTTTATTAAGCTATGATTAAACTAATTAATCCTATTATAAACTATTAAACATTTTGCAGTGTTCAATTCATGACAGGGTTTGAATTTGAACAACAGCACATGGGAAAATGAACGAACGAAGAAGGAAACCGGTCAAACTATTTAACGAAGTAACTAACTGAAGATTATTATTAGTTAAGGAAAATTAATTATTGAAAATAAATTGTAAACTCATATTAGTTATAACCCATGTGTTTGTTGACAGAATTTAATGAAACCAACTGCGTTGTGAACGTAGCAATGAGCACTGCATTTTGGAACTGTCTTGGACAAAGCTGGAGATAACGGGGTTTTTCGTTAAATTAAACACCGTTTAATTTAAATGAAAAACCGAATCACTTAAGTAACAAAAGGAAATCAATGTGGGTATAACTCACTCAGTTTGTCCCACTTATATTTTATATAAGTTGGGTTTAATTTTTTTGTGTTATGGTTGTTTATTATTCGATGATTATTGATTACATATTCATATAATGACTGAAATGATTAAATTAAGCATTCGTTTAATTTAATTGAAACCCATTCGTTATTTTAACGATTATTTGTAATCGATATAACTTAACTTGTTGGTTACGTTTATAATATAAACGTGTTAAATTAATAGTTGGATTCTTGGGTTGCTATTATTGGTTGATTATTGAAATTATTGATTAAACTGTTTATTTTCGTCTATTAAAATGGCCAATGATAAATATATTGTCGTATTTAATCGAAATGATTATTTTTAGGTAACCTATTGGATGCAGGGAAGACGGGTTGGAGGGATCTAACAAGGTTCCTCGCTCATTTTGATAATGTTTATCATATATATTGGATATGTTTGATTGGATGTGAAATTGGATGAGATAAACTCTTTTTTCACAGTTGGGTACTTTAATAGTCGTTTGGCCCTTTTAATACCAACGATAAAATAAGATTTATTGAAATCGATGTTAGATCGAATCTGAAGTATATTCAGATTTTTATTCTTTTGAGACATTGATTGTCGTCAAGCAAATCGATGTAGTTTAAGTTATAAAAATTTATTTTTATAACTAAAGCTATATTTTTATAAGTTCTTTAAAATAGAAGTTATATAAAAGAAAGTTTATAATTGGTTTTATAAAATATTATTAAATGATTTATATAGCGATTTCTTATATTTTTAAGCAAGTAAATTAGAAAATTTACCAAAGAGGTTAATGGGTTGGAGAAAACCAATTAAGCGATTTTTTTTTAAAATTATATTATTAATTAATTTAAAAGGCAAGATTAACTGAAATCAATTAACAAGTTAACTGATATTTTTAAAGTTGACCGAGTTAACCGTTTTAATTGGAATTGGATATTAGATTAAATTATTTAAAATTAATCTAGCAAACAGTCTTTAAACTTAACGAATATACTTGGAAGTTAATTAATCATTAATTAACTATGTTTAAAAGTGATTACCGAATTGTCCATTGTTAATTAAGTTAATTATTATTTAATACCTTTTTAAAAATGATAAAGGATTAAATTAAAATGGTTTAAATTAAAATTTTGCTATTTAGCAAGAGTTTACTAGATCGACGAATTAAGTGGAAAATAAATATGATCAAAAAGAGATTGTCAAAAGTAAAGGATGATTTATAAAACCATATTTTAATGGAATAGTTAAATTAGATTTGTTTTGATATTAGAATTAATATCGGTTACAAACTTGTATCTGTCTTAAGACAAGAATGTTGTTGATCAAGGTCTGAGAGGTAAACAGAATACCCCAGCTTGAACGATTTCACTATTATTAGGAGATGATATTAATTTGTAATGGTAAAAGATGTTGAAAATTGTTTATTGTTTTCCATAAGTGAAATATTACGACTTTTTGCAATATTTTGAAACGTAATTAGAAATATTAGACTTTAAAGTAAAAAATGTATAAATTAACATTGTTTGGCCCAAATATAAAATGCGATTATACTTACATCATTTGGTTAAGTATATAGCACTATTTTCTTAGTAATGAAAATTGTACAGTTTTAAATAATAGGATTATAAGTGGAAATACATATAAGTTGAATTATATAGGAAAGGATAATAAATTTGTTTTCCTATAATTAAATAAATTGTTAAACAGAAGTTTAAATAGTGCAAATTGGTTAGAAGGGACATGTTTCAAATATTTGAAAATGCTAGTAAAATAAGAAAGGGTTAATGATATTGGAAATATAATTCATAATGACGTTTATGAGTATTAAAGTTGAACGATTTTGGTTAACAAATATACTCTTGTACAAAAAGAGTTTATTTCCCCGTTATTGATAATGAATAATGATTTTAGTAAAGGTTTTGCGAATGAGCGTTAAATGGAAATTTGGAAATGATTATGATATTTCCTAAGTATTGGAAATGAAATGGTTTTGAGAATACCCGTATATTTAAAATAAGAGGTAAAATGTATGTTTCGATTATTGGAAGGGTTTTGAGGTTAATTAAAATGCCGAGTGATGCTATATACCGAATCAGTAATTTATTTTATCTTCATGGTTGCATGGTTGTTTATATTTGTTAGTTAAATAACCGACCATCAAATTTAGCCAATTATCAATTGTTAGTACGAAAAGACCGGGATCAAATTTATATGCGAAACTCATTCCAACTAGCAAATACATAAACGTTGAAGATATCATAAGATGATCAAGATCGAGCATTGAAGACCGTGGATCTTCATAAGCGAAAGAACTACTCGTTAAATTTCTCTGGTTAACTCCTAGAGTTATTATGACTTGTGATTCAATCGCGATTGAAATCTATGAATTTGCAAGAACTTCTCACTACTGATCCTTAGGTTGATTCCTATATAGGATGTGGTAGGAGGGTGCCTTCGGTTCATCATGTTCCTTGATGACTTGTATGGACGAATGTTTGACAGAGTATTTCCTTAAGTGTCATGTACGTTGATTTTTACAAATATACTAAGTTAGGGGGTGGAGAAGTAAACTTCTCTTAACTTAACACCTAGAGTATATTTAAGGACGTCAATTGGTGATTTAACAGATCTGATGATGTGGCATTCAAAGACATGAGATGTTCTCTAGAAATGTAGTCGTGATCTCAAGCTTCATCAACTAGTTAAATGACAAAAATCGGGCAGGCAACATGGCTAAGTGGTGTTTGAGAATGGAGTTTTGATGGAAATAACCTTATTTCAATTATCGTTATTAATTAATTATAAAATATATACTAACATTTCTATCTAGAATATACATATATATATATGCATGATTTGTTTACAAGATTTAAACACAGAAGACTATACAACTTTAGAGTTTCAAGAGATTCAGGATTCAGAAGAGATTCAAGGCTCGTGAGTAATTAAGCTATCCAGATTTCAAGAGTTCAAGAAAAATATATTAGTAGAGTCTAGTTTATTTGTAAGACTCTGAAAAGCACTCCAGGTTCAAATTCTGATTTTCAAATTTCAAATTCTAATTTTCAAATTTCAAATTATTTTATCTTACTTATGATTTAAACATATAAGTTTAAAGTTTTAATATATATAAGTTTATATATAGTTGTATAGTTTTAAACCTTATAACTTTATAAATATGTATATATATTATATTATTATGATTTCACATGATTTTACACTTTAAAATATTTATTTATATTACTAAATTTTGATTCAAGAATTATGTTTAAACACCTGAAAAATAGTTTTAAAAAATCAAAATGTAAGGCATATGTCGACATACACAAATGCCTATGTCAACATACGTGTAATGATCTGAATTTTTCTACTATTTAAATCGGTTTTAAATATTATATTTGGAATATTAATGATTTTAATATTGAATTCGCTTATTAAAACGACGATTTAACGTTTATATTTTTATTTAAAATAAAACGAACTCGAAATATCGCGGTAGTTCATAATATTTAATTTTGAACTTCAACTGAATATACAAAATCCATTTCAAGTCGGATTTCTGTGAAACAAGAAACACTAGAATCAGATCGATTATAATTTTCTAACGAAAGAGAAAAATCGAGATTTCAGTTTATATATTGTAAGTTATGTCAAAATCAAATTTTAAAATAGTCGCTATGAAAATTGTTAATAAACGATAACGTTTATTTAATAATTTAAATAGGATTTAAATTGAATTTGAATATCGTTCAACTCAAAAATGGTAATGTTGAGTTATAATTCCATATTGATTGAATCTGGAATGATATACTGTTTTATGTGAATATATATATACATGACGATAATAATTTATTATTATTTAATTTAATTGGTTTGTATTTTTTTTTCCGGTGTTATGTAAGCCATAAAAATAGCTATTTTTTCAAACAATCTCCGTATTCGACGAAACAAATTTTATTGGGATACGTATGATTAATTATCTCTTATATTTCCAGTTTGGAGTCAATTGGAGTTGTTTTGTCAGTGCGCGACATTTTTTATTGAGAACAGACAAATAAAATTGAAATTAAAAACGCTATTTATGCAAACGGAGTCCAATTTCAACAGAATTAGTTTCTTTGGGTTCGTAACGTCGAGACATAACAACGCGTTTATTTTCATGGTATTTGAAGATCATGGACAAAATTTAAGCGTCATCATAAACCAGCGGTACTCTATGAAAAAAAATATACCTTACCTCATTTCTATGTAAATCCTGCACCTACTTACACGCTGCATGTTGCAACTCACTGTCCTAATCAGCATCAATTCATGCAGCTACTCCTACTCTAAATTTGACATGCCTACCTACTATTTTGTATCAACATCAATTCATGGAAAAGAAAATACAACTGCAGCTACTCTATATTTTAGCTACCATAACAGTACGTGCCATCCCCTATCGAATTAATATATGCACAGCTTTCTTGTTTATCCATTTTCTTCATCTTTCACGTGATAAAACTCTGGCATGTAGGCCTACCTTGTGTCTCTCTGCTCCTATATGCAAGTCACTATTGCCAGCCTGTATCTTTTACATAGATGGGTACACATGCTACCATATATTTTATTTTCTACAAACCTACATATGGAAAAATAGGAACAACCATCCTACTACTGAAATTACTTGCGTGCCAAACCTCCGAACCGTGGTATATCTAAGTTTCTAATACCGTGCCAGCGAAGCCATTTTTTATAAATACCGCTCCTCTTTCCTCGTTTTTCTTTTTGTGGAAGTGTATAAAAATGGTGACGCCTCTTACAAAAATAGTAACTGTATCTATAAATTAAAAAAAAGGAAAAACTTCCATTCTCAAAAATCAAATTTTTAAAACCTTTCGAGCAACTATGATATTTCCTAACTAAACTAAGGCCTGCATGAAACACCTTCAGACTTCCCAAATGCGTCCTTTTGGCCAAAGCGATCGTCAGACAGATGAGGTAGGAAATGGGGCCGAAGTAAGGAGAAGTAGACGATGCGGCAATGCGATGAGCGGAGGGGTTTCCTCCATGCTGTTCTGGAATAAAGTACGCTTCCAAATCGAGAAGACCCTACAGGGCAGCGAAGATGAGAGTTGGTTGGAGATGAGGAGGGTTATGGTTGTGTCAAGGTGGCGCAAGTGGGTCTGGTGGAGTTTCACATCGTTGGGTAGGAAGGATTTGCTTGTGTAGCAGGAGAAGGGGAGGGACCAAATGAAGTAGAGATGGGGATGGGCTGTTATGCAGTTATGTGCAAGCAGTTAGGCTTCTTTTTTTTTAAAAAAAAATATAATACGAAGGGGGACTGGAGCGTTTAGTGTTTGGGCAGGGGAAGGCTTACTAAAGCTTTCAACGGTTTTGGGAAGGCAAGCGGGAATAGAAAATGAGGGAAGAACAAGTCATTGCGGAACATGGGTTTGTTATGGAAGAATATAAAGAAAAATAAAATGTAAGTGGAGTTTCGAGAATGGTATACTGGAGCGTGGGTGTAACTTGATGGTCTAAAAGGAAGAGGCTGGAGGAGTAATTAACAAAAGAAGAGGACTTGGGCCGTTTTCCGGTGGGCCTTGGGCCGATGATTTAAAGGAAGAAAAAAATGATGAAAGGAGGAAACGAAAAATTCTAAAGTGGGGATATTTCGGTTGCGCAAGTATGGGCACGCTGCAATGTGGGCCGGAGAATTTGATAAGGTCCATCATCTTCAAAAATAATTATGGTTCATATTAATTAAATTGTTTATAACTTGTATTAATTAAATATATTGCATTAACGTTATCAGATCTTCGAACGGTCAGTTCCGTCAGAACCGTATGGACGAAGAGATCGAGATGGTCTGTTCAGTGCTGGGAGCTACCTGGATTTTTATAAAATTAAACGCATGTTTAATTTTATTAGAACGACTCATTTAATGACCGAATAAACCAAGGTGAGTTAAACTCACTCAGTTCTCCCACTTATAATTATTATAAGTTGGGTTTATTATTTTTATGCTATGGTGACTATTTATTGGTTGATTTGATGGTTGCGTACATGTTCGTTAAATATTTGATCTATTATTTAAATTAAATGATTGTTTAATATGACATCGTTATTTTTAACGATGATTTCCAAGCAAGGTAACTTACCTGGTTGGTTACATTTATAATAATATAAACGTAATTAAGATGGATGCTTGAATTATTATTATTGATTGACCACTATTTTTTTAATTGATTATTTATCTGCATTTGATCATTTTATGAACTGTTGAACCCATATGATTGGACTATTGAAATGGTTATTGATTGTTAAACCCAAATTCAACATTTGTTTGATTATTAACGAATGAGTGATATTGGTTAAGGAATTTATAGCAGATGGTCAAAATACAAATTGTTTTATAAAGATTGATTTGCCGACATCGATAGAAATGAAGTTATGAAATTTATTTATAACTAAATATAGATTTTTAAATATATTATTTTAATTGGGTTTATAAAAAGGAAATAAACTAACCTTAAATACATTAATTACTTTAACCACCAATTACCATTTTTGGTTCCAAAATCTATCCGTGTGCGAAGCGCGTGCCTCATCTCAATTTTCAAATGATCTTTTAAAGATGATTCTTATATTTATAAGACTGATTAGCGAGTGAGCGGATATTAATGTGATGTTTAATAACCGAGGTAAATTGTTTTTAAGAAGTAATTTAAAATGAGATTATATTACTATTTATTTAATAATAATCAATTGGAATTATTTAAATTTATTAAATTTGAAACTAAATTTAAATGGAAAAACGAACTGAGATTTGAGTAATGAGTTAATCATGTGTAGATTTGACTATGTTAGCTGTGTTTCTCGAAATTAAATTACGTACTTAGTTATTAATTTAATGAAAATAGTTAATGGATAATTAACCAAATTTTTTATACTGATATTTGTTAAATGATGATCAAAGCGGTATCTTGGGATTTAAAATGTATAAATGAAGGGTTATGAAGTTTAAAACCATTGTTTATAGTAAGTGATGTTTTTAAGCAAGTTTATATAAATGATAATATAAATTAAATTAAATTTGAAAGTTAAATTAAATCCTTATTGAGGTTTATTTTATAAAATTCAAGTTGGATGGAGCTACAAAACCTAAGATTTATTGAATGTATCACTTGAACGAGTTATTAGAAATGGTTTATAAAAGTGATGAAAAATCCAGGATATGAAATTAAGAATGTAGAATCTATCTGGAGATTAGTTGAGATAAATGTTTTTTCTGACTACAGATCTGTTGTGTGTTTCGGCCTTCGGGGTTGATATTTTGGGAATTATTTTCTTACTGATTTATGATTGGAACTAATGGAAGTTTGAAATGGAAATCGAAGTGAAAATTCAAATTTGAAATAAAGCAGTGAGGCGAGTTAAGTTATAAAGATACGACCTGGATTTGTTATATTAAATAAGAGATGATGTTTCACCCAAGGACAACTAAAAATGGGATTTTGCTTTGATATTGGGAATGAATATCGGTTTTGGTATTACAACTGATATCTATCTTAAGATAAGAACGATGTTGATCAAGGTCTGAGAGGTAATTAAAATACCCCAACTTGAACAACTTCAAGATTATCGGAAGATGATGTTAGTTGAAATGGTAGGGATATAAGAAGTAATTTATTTTGTCGTATAATAATGTAATGTTATTCGAAGAACATGGGATTTAATAGTGGGATTCTGAAATAAAGGAATTAAAAGGGGCCTGAGAATACGAAGTGATATTTTAAAATAAAAGAAATAGAAGGAGATTTGAAAAGTATAATGATACGTTCAAAGTAAGGAGATGAGATGTAAAACGGGTTTATTCTAAAGGGATAAGCGACGATTATTTTAAATTACGAGACAAAAGGAGATTCCGTAAGGATTGTTTTACGATAATGAGTTGAATCATCTCTGCAATTATAGATAATAAGTAATGTTGTAGAAATGTCTTGAAATAATAACTAGTGGGAAATTTGGAAATGAAACTAGATACGGTTTTAAAATATTGTTCTAAGTATATAAATAAATGATTTGAAAGTATTAATACATTAAAGCTGATACATATTTTGGTATTACAACTGCTATACTATTTTTAATGGCCAAGTGATGCTATATAATAAATCAATGGTTCTATTTTATCTTATGATTGTTTATTTTGATAGTTAAATAACCGACTATCAAAATCATACCCAATGCGTTGTTGGTATGGAAAGACCGGGATCGAATTTATATTGGAAAACCATTCCGACCAACAAATATGCGAACGAAGAAGATATCTGATGTTGATCGAGATGGAGCAACTGAAGACCGTAAATCTTCACGAGCGGGGGAACTATTGTTGAATTTCTCTAGCTGATCCCCAGAGATATATATTTGACAATGATTATGTTGTGATTGAAATCTGCGGATTGCAAGGACTACTCGCTACTGATCTATAGGGTGATTCCTAGGATGTGGTAGGAGGGTGCCTTCGGTTCATCCTGTTCCTGAATGACATGTATGGACGATGTGAACGATGGCCAGATGTTCCCAAAAGTCGATTATAACCTCAAGTCTCATCAACCGGGAAATGACAAAAATCAGGCAGGCTGCATGGCTATGTGAGTCGCACCAATTAGGGTGTATAATCACCTATCTAGAGAAATTCCTTTTGTTTCTTTAATCTATCGTTGCTGTCCCTTTTCGGGGTATGGTAGGTATCTCCCAACCCTTGGTGATACACATTCGATACACTCAAGCGAAATGAGTGGTCGGTCATGTGTGGGCCGGGTTGCAAGACGTTCTTGTTGAACCCAGTGTATTCACCTCTAGAGATACATTATCGGCAGGTGGTTCCATACCTTGTCATAGTCGGAATCCAATTTCCAATAAGCGCCCACGGTTTTGTTTGTATACTATATATATGGAGCGTGAGATGCAACCGTTCTGCTAGATTCTATTTATTTGTATATAGACACTATTAAAATATCAGAACAAGATATTGATTTCAAAATGTTTTGGGTTATCGTAAGGTAAAAACCGTCTGTATTTATGTGTGGATTTGGTCTTACGATTATTCTTTTCTTTCAAAAAGAATTTGAACTTTAAAATCAAGTTGGATGATCTCCTTTGAACTTTGCGAGTTTTTTTCACTTTGGTTCACCAGACTGACCCGGTGTTTTGTAAATGCTCGGGTTAGACCAAGTTGTACAGGTTCAGGTTATCGGATGTTGTGAAGTCCAAAGACAAACTGAAGGTGTTTAGACGTATGATATTATCTAGTATTATTCCGCTGTGTGATGTATATGAGGATAGCTTATTTTAACTGTCCCGGTGTACTGATGTACTTTGATGATTGTAAGTTTTTATTTCAAAGCTCTGTATAAAGTTTATTTATATATTATATTTTGTTCCGCTGCGATGTGAGACTCTATGATGTGTCAGTTCTTCTTCTTACTCTTCTATTCTTAACTTTCTTTCTTTCTTATCTCACCCTCTAACTTCTTTCTAATAACGTTCTGGTGTCTTCGATGCTTGAATGTTCGACATGGTGTTTTTGTGTCGATTTTCGGGATCGAAAATCCGTGGTTTGTTACAGTGGTATCAGAGCAATGGTTTAGAAATAACCTTGGCTCTGTGGTGTAACTCGATAGAGATGGGGTGAGTAATACCCTAGATCAAGATTGAGTGTGTGTGTGTGTGTGTATATATATACACACACACGAGAGCGTATTTATAAATTTTATATAAAAATGTTTCGTGTTGTATTGTTTAGTCGGTTCAAGTAGAACTAATAAATTGATACAATATTTTTTGTAAAGAGGGTAAATGAAATAAATTTGCCCAAAATATATTTTTATATAGAAAAGAATTTTTTTATCAAATTATTGAGATAATGGTTGTTGATTAATTTGAATGGAATTCAAATTGAGTTTTAAATGATTCAATACGACCATGATTGAATAAAACCAGAATTTAACCAAAGGTAAGATAAGTGAAATTAGAAGTTAAAAATGGAATGAATTTGCTAATGTTGTTTGTTTAATTATTAGATGGTATATTGGTTGGATAGTAAAATTCATCAAAAATTGAATGAATTGGAAACTAAGCAGAAATAAAATTCAGTATAATTAATTTGAATTAAATCACATATGAATTGAAACTGAAATGATTTAACCATATATTTGTTATTGGCATTGGATATTGAGTTAAGCGCAGGATTTGGAAGAGGAGGAAGAGCTGTTAGTTGCTTTGATTGATGATTAGAGTTTGATTGCCCGACAAATAGGTAAACCTTAATATAATTGATTGGGTGTTTGATTTTATACCCCTGAGTTGGGTAGCCGCTTGGCCTTGTTTCTTTTGATTAATAAGAGGCCCGTAGTGGCGAGTTATATTAGTTTGAATCATACAATACAGAGGAGATGCTGGAGAAATTTTCCATAAATTTTTTAGACTTAGATTATTTTATATTATTTTGAAAATAAATTGAGTTCGGAGTATTCTTCTTAACTTAGCAATTTCGAGGATGAAATTATTTTAAGGAGGGAAGAATGTAACGATCCAAAATTTTCTACTATTTAAATCAGTTTTAAATATTATATTTGGAATATTAATGATTTTAATATTGAATTCGTTTATTAAAACGACGATTTAACATTTATATTTTTATTTAATATAAAACGAACTCGAAATATCGTGGTAGTTCGTAATATTTAATTTTGAACTTCAACTAAATATACAGAATCCATTTAAGTTGGATTTCTATGAAACAAGAAACGTTAGAATCAGACCGTTTATAATTTTCTAACAAAAGAGAAAAATCGAGATTTCAGTTTATATATTGTAAGTTATGTCAAAATCAAATTTTAAAGTAGTCACTATGAAAATTGTTAATAAAAGATAACGTTTATTTAATAATTTAAATAGGATTTAAATAGAATTTGAATATCGTTCAACTCAAAAATGGTAATGTTGAGTTATATTCCCATATTGATTGAATCTGGAATGATATATTGTTTTATGTGAATATATATATATATGACAATAATAATTTATTATTATTTAATTTAATTGGTTTGTAATTTTATTTTTTTAATTTTTTTGCGGTGTTATGTAAGCTGTAAAAATAGCTATTTTTCCAAACAGTCTCCGTATTCGATGAAACAAATTTCATTGGGATACGTATGATTAATTATCTCTTATATTTCCAGTTTGGAGTCAATCAGAGTTGTTTTGTCAGTGTGCGACATTTTAAATTGAGAACCAAAAAATAAAATTGGAATTAAATACGCTATTTATGCAAACAGAGTCCGATTTCAACAGAATTAGTTTCTTTTGGGTTCATAACGTCGAGACATAACAACGCGTTCATTTTCGTGGTGTTTGAAGATCATGGAAAAAATTTAAACGTCATCATAAACTAGCGGTACTCTGTGAAAAAAAGTATACCTTACCTCATTTCTATGTAAATCCTGCACCTACTTACACGCTGCATGTTGCAACTCACTATCCTAATCAGCATTAATTCATGTAGCTACTGCTACTCTAAACTTGAAATGCCTACCTACTATTTTGTATCAACATCAATTCGTGGAAAAGAAAATACAACTGTAGCTACTCTATATTTTAGCTACCATAACAGTACGTGTCATCCCCTATCGTGTTAATATATGCACAGCTTTCTTGTTTATCCATTTCCCCATCTTCACGTGATAAAACTCTGGCATGTAGGCCTACCTTGTGTCTCTCTGCTCCTATGCAAGTCCCTGTTGCCAGCCTGTATCTTTTACACAGATGGGTACACACGCTACCATATATTTTATTTTCTGCAAGCCTACATATGAAAAAATAGGAACATCCATCCTACTACTAAAATTACATGCGTGCCAAACCTTTGAACCGTGGTATCAAAGTTTCCAATACCGTGCTAGCAAAGCCGTTTGTTTATAAATACTGCTCCCCTTTCCTCGTTTTTATTTTTGTGGCAGTGTATAAAAATGGCGACACCTCTTATAAAAATAGCAACTGTATCTATAAATAAAAAAGGAAAAAACTTCCATTCTCAAAAATCAATATTTTAAAACCTTTCGAGCAACTATGATATTTCCTAGACTAAACTAAGGCCTGCACGAAACACCTTCAGACTTCCCAAATGCGTCCTTTTGGACAAAGTGATCGTCAAACAGACGAGGTAGGAAATGGGGCTGGAGTAAGGAGAAGTAGACGGTGCGGTAATGCGATGAGCGGAGGGGTTTCCTCCATGCTATTCTGGAATAAAGTACGCTTCCAGGTCAAGCAGATCCTATAGGGCAGCGAAGATGAGAGTTGGTTAGAGACGAGGAGGATTATGGTTGCGTCAAGGTGGCGCAAGTGGGTCTGGTAGAGTTTCACGTCGTTGGGTAGGAAGGATTTGCATGTGTAGCAGGAGAAGGGCAGGGACCAAATGAAGTAAAGATGGGGATGGGCTGTTATGCGGTTATGGGCAAGCAATTGGGCTTCGTTTTAAAAAAAAATATAATACGATAGGGGAATGGAGCGTTTAATGTTTGGGCAGGGGAAGGCTTACTGAAGCTTTCAACGGTTTTGGGAAGGCAAGCGGGAACCGCAAATGAGGGAAGAACAAGTCATTGCGGAATGTGGGTTTGTTATGGACGAATAAAAAGAAAAGAAAAAAAATGTAAGTGGAGTTTTGAGAATGGTATACTAGAGCGTGGTTGTAACTTGATGGTCCAGAAGGAAGAGGCTGGAGGAGTAATTAACAAAAGAAGAGGACTTGGGCTATTTTCCGGTGGGCCTTGGGCCGATGATTTAAAGGAAGAAAAAAATGATGAAAGGAGGAAATGAAAATTTCTAAAGTGGGGAAATTTCGGTTGCGCAAGTATAGGAGCGCTGCAATGTGGGCCGGAGAATTGGTAAGGTCCATTATCTTCAACAATAATTAAGGTTCATATTAATTGAATTGTTTATAACTCATATTAATTAAATATATTGCATGGACGTTATCAGATCTTCGAACGGTCAGTTCCGTCAGAACCGTATGGACGAAGGGATCGAGATGGAGATGGTCTGTTCAATGCTTGGAGCTACTAGGATTTTTATAAAATTAAACGCTTGTTTAATTTTTTTTAGAATGACTCATTTAATGACCGAATAAACCAAGGTGAGTTAAACTCACTCAGTTCTCCCACTTGTAATTATTATAAGTCGGGTTTATTATTTTTATGCTATGGTTGCTAGTTATTGGTTGATTTGATGGTTGCGTACATGTTCATTAAATATTTGATCTATTATTTAAATTAAATGATTGTTTAATATGACTTCGTTATTTTAACGATGATTTCCAAGCAAGGTAACTTACCTGGTTGGTTACATTTATAATAATATAATCGTAATTAAGATAGATGCTTGAATTATTATTATTGATTGGCCATTATTAGTTGAATTGATTATTTATCTGCATATGATCATTTTATGAACTATTGAACCCATATGATTGGACTATTGAATTGGTTATTGATTGTTAAACTCAAATTCAACATTTGTTTGATTATTAACCAGTGAGTGATACTAGTTAAGGAATTTATAGAAGATGGTCAAAATACAAATTGTTTTATAAAGATTGATTTACCCTTATCGATAGAAATGAAGTTTTGAAATTTATTTATAACTGAATATAGATTTTTAAATATATTATTTTAATTGGGTTTATAGAAAGGAAATAAACTAACCTTATATACATTAATTACTTTAACCACCAATTACCATTTTTCGGACCAGAATCTATCCGTGTGCGAAGCACGTGCCTCATCTCAATTTTTAAATGATCTTATAAAGATGATTCTTATATTTATAAGACTGATTAGCGAGTGAGCGGATATTAGTGTGATGTTTAATAACCAAGGTAAATTGTTTTTAAGAAGTAATTTAAAATGAGATTATATTACTATTTATTTAATAATAATCAAATGGAATTATTTAAATTTATTTAATTTGAAACTAAATTTAAATGGAAAGATGAACTGAGATTTTAGTAATGAGTTAATCATGTGTAGAGTTGACTATGTCAACTATGTTACTCGAAATTAAATTGTGTAATTAGTTGTTAATTTAATAAAAATAGTTAATGGATAATTAAACCATTTTTTTATATTGATATTTGTTAAATGATGATCAAAGCAGTATCTTGGGATTTAAAATGTATAAATGAAGGGTTATGAAGTTTTAAACCATTGTTTATAGTAAGTGATGTTTTTAAGCAAGTTTATATAAATGATAATATAAATTAAGTTTAATTCGAAATTTAAATTAAATCCTTATTGTAGTTGGACGGAGCTATAAAACCCAAGATTTATTGAATGTATTACTAGAACGAGTTATTAGAAATGGTTTATAAATGTGATAAAAATCCAGGATATAAAATTAAGAATGTAGAGCCTATCTGGAGATTAGTTGAGATAAATGTTTTTTCTGACTATTGATCTGATGTTGGTTTCGGCCTTCGGGGTTAATATTTAGGGAATTATTTTCTTACCGATTTACAGTTGGAACTAATGGAAGTTTAAAATGGAAATCGAAATGGAAATTCAAATTTGAAATAAAGCAGTGAGGCGAGTTAAGTTATAAAGATACGACCTGGATTTGTTATATTAAATAAGAGATGATGTTTCACCCAAGGACAACTAAAAATGGGATTTTGCTTTTATATTGGGAATGAATATCGGTTTTGATATTACAACTGATATCTATCTTAAGATAAGAACGATGTTGATCAAGGTCTGAGAGGTAATTAATATACCCCAACTTGAACAACTTCAGGATTATCAGAAGATGATGTAAGTTGAAATGGTAGGGATATAAGAAGTAATTTATTTTAGGGTATAATAATGTAACGTTATTTGAAGAATATGGGATTTTATAGTGGGATTCTGAAATAAAGGAATTAACAGGGGCTTGAGAATACGAAGTGATATTTTAAAATAAAAGAAATAAATGGAGATTTGAAAAGTATAACGATATGTTCAAAGCAAGGAGATGAGATGTAAAACAAGTTTATTCTAAAGGGATAAGTGACGATTATTTTAAATAACGAGACAAAAGGAGATTCCGTAAGGATTGTTTTACGATGATGAGTTGTATCGACTCTGCAATTATAGATAATGAGTAATGTTATAGAAATGTTTTGAAATGATAACTAATGGGAAATTTGGAAATGAAACGAGAAACGGTTTTAAGATATTTTTCTAAGTATATAAATAAATGATTTGAAAGTATTAATACATTAAAGATGATACATTATTTGGTATTACAACTGCTGTACTATTTTAATTGCCAAGTGATGCTATATAATAAACCAATGGATCTATTTTATTTTATGATTGTTTATTTTGATTGTTAAATAACCAAACTATCAAAATCATACCCAATGCGTTGTTGGTATGGAAAGACCGAGATCGAATTTATATTCGAAAGCCATTATGACCAACAAATACGTGAACGAAGAAGATATCTGATGCTGATCGAGATGGAGCAACTGAAGACCGTAAATCTTTATGAGCAAGGGAATTATTGTTGAATTTATCTAGCTGATCCCTAGAGAGATATATATTTGACAATGATTCTATCGTGATTGAAATCTGCAGATTGCAAGGACTACTCGCTACTGATCTATAGGGTGATTCCTAGGATGTGGTAGGAGGGTGCCTTCGGTTCATCCTGTTCTTGGATGATATGTATGGACGATGTGAACGGTGGCTAGATGTTCCCAAAAGTCGATTATAACCTCAAGCCTCATTAACCGGGAAATGACAAAAATCGGGCAGGCAACATGGCTATGTGGGTCGCACCCATTAGGGTGTATAATCACCTATCTAGAGAAATTCCTTTTATTTCTTTAATTTATCGATGATGTCCCTTTTCGGGAAACAGTGGGTAGCTCCCAACCGTTGGTGATATACATTCGATACACTCAAGAAAAATGAGTGGTCGGTCATGTGTGGGCCGAGTTGCAAGACGTTCTTGTTGAACCCAGTGTATTCGCCTCTAGAGATACATTATCGGCAGGTGGTTCCATACCTTGTCATAGTCAAAATCCAATCTCCAATAAGCGCTCGCGGTTTTGTTTGTATACTATATATATGGAGCGTGAGATGCAAGCGTTCTGCTAGGTTCTATTTATTTGTATTTAGACACTATTATAATATCAGAACAAGATATTGATTTCAAAATGTTTTGGGTTATCGTAAGGTAAAAACCATCCGTATGTATGTGTGGATTTGGTCTTACGATTATCCTTTTCTTTCAAAAAGAATTTGAACTTTAAAATCAAGTTGGATGATCCCCCTTAAACTTTGCGAGTTTTTCTCACTCTGGTTCACCAGACTGGCCCGGTGTTTTGTAAATACTCGGGTTATTCCGGGTTGTACAGGTTCTGGTTATCGGATGCTGTGAAGTCCAAAAACAGACTGAAGGTGTTCAGACGTATGATATTATCTAATTTTATTCCGCTGTGTGATGTATATGAAGATAGCTTATTATAATTGTCCTGATGTACTGATATACTCTGATGATTGTAAGTTTTTATTTCAAAGCTCTCTATAAAGTTTATTTATATATTATATTTTGTTCCGTCGCGATGTGAGACTCTATGATGTGTTAGTTCTTCTTCTTACTCTTATATTCTTAACTTTCTTACTTTCTTATCTCACCCTCTAACTTCCTTCTAATAACGTTCTGGTGTCTTTGATGCTTGAATGTTGGACATGGTGTTTTTGTGTCAATTTTCGGGATCGAAAATCCATGTTCGTTACAATACGACTGTCATAATTTCAATTTTCAAAGGAATGTCTTTTCACCATTTGTAACTGTTGACATCAAAAGTTGGTTACTAGTGACAGTCAACCCCCAATCGTGCGTGAAACACCCGAATAACAATCACAGAGTATGAAAAAGTAGATAAAGACAAGGGACACACAAGATTGTATAGTGCTTCGGCAAAGATAGTCTTTAGGTCCACTTTATATTTACTGATTTTTTGTTGATTTCGAAGTACAGTAGCTTTTCAGTAGAGAAGCAGAGATTACAGAGGGGTTATTTTTGCTTGAAGTGCACGGTTGGACATTGCCAGTATACCGGGCGTGAGCTAGAAATGGAGATTTCAACATGTCTTTATATTTTCAGCAATGGTGTATTTATAGGTGAAGAAAATGGGCTAAGTTAGGAGCCACGTGGTTTGCCTCTTTTGCGGTGCTTGGACACGTGGAGCACGATCTGGTGGAATAGTTACGGCAGGGGGACCCGGTCTACTACTATGTAATTGTTCTCTTGAAAATTGTGGCTTGCATGGCACTTGAACTATGGTGTATCAAAAGTAGCGCTTTGGCCTGATGCGTTGACCACTTTAATTGCCTTGGGAATCGGGCTTCTCTGGTGATCAAATGAGTTATCTGGATATTTCCAGGTAAATCTGTTTGATCCGAGTTTTAAGGAGAGCTCGACTTGGTATGCGAGATAGAGATATCTCATTACTTGAAGGTAGCTAGACTGAGCTTTACTTGGATCTTCCAGTATCGAGGGTCGTTTGCTTGGGTCGGTCAGAATGGGATGGCGAGCCTTTTGACATTGGGCTTCGATCCATTGAACCGTAACAGCTTTTGCCAAAAGTTGATCAACAGTAACGTTTCCGAAGCATTGCAACCATTGAGACACAATATATAGGGGATGGTTTCGAATTTTTTAATCATTCTTCTTCTCTGTCTTCACGCTTTTTCATACCACCATTAAAATACATCATTTTCTTGATTTTTCACTTATACTTTGCCGATTTCTACTCAAATTATATAAAACTTCATCTCTTCTCAATCTCTATCTACTACTATCAATTTGGAGGTGCTATTAAAGAGTTATAGGACTGTTGTAATCATTTGGGAAAGGGTGTGTTCCTTGTAGCCCTGAAATCAAGGAAAGTGAGTGGTTCTAACCATGTACTCGCGAAATTAAGGGTGTTTGGAGCGGTGTTAACCTTGTAGCCATGAAATCAAGGGATTGTACTTGGATATTGATAATAATAAAACTCGGCGCAATCCAGCATTGCATGGGACTGGACATAGGAGTAATCCGAACCAGTATAAAATCAGGTGTGTTCTTTCCTTTTCTGCATTTTATATTTATATGTTTCTGTTCTTGTGTTTGATTTTGTGTTTGGGATCATCTCTGGTGTGTGTGATTCATATAGTATATCATTTAAGTTTAATATTTTCATGAATTCCTCATAAACACTATTCAGCCCCCTCTAGTGTTTGTTTTGCCTTAAGATCTGCATTCTGCAATCCCTAACAATTGGTATCAGTGCATAGGTTTTCAAAAAGTTCATAATCTGATTTTTGAAAATATTAAATGGCAACCAACACTGGTAATAATAGTTCTTTTGTAGAGGGTCAGTATATTGTTAGATCACCACTGTTTAATGGCAATAATTATTCATATTGGGCATGTAGAATGAAAATATATTTACAATCAGTAGGATTAGACACATGGAATAGTACACAGACTGAATATGTTGAACCCACTACAAAATTTTCACAATGGACTAATGAGCTGCACACAGTAATTCTAAAGCCATGTATATGATATTTTGTTCATTAGATAGAAATGAATTTAATAGAGTGTCATTTTGTATATCTTCTTATGAAATATGGAGAACATTACAAGTTACTCATGAAGGAACCAATAAAGTTAAACAGACAAAATATCAATGCTAATTAATCAGTTTGAGTTATTTAAAATGAATGAGAATGAATCTATCTCCGATATGTATTGCAGATTCCAGGAGATCGTGTATTCATTAATAGCATTGGGAAAAACTTATTCAGAAGAAGACCAAGTCAGAAAAATACTTAGTTCTTCAAAAGGGGATCAGAAAACATTGGCAATTGAAGAAGCCAGTAATGTCAGTGAAATGAAGATTGAGGAGTTAATTGGGAATTTGATGTCATTTGAAGTTCAATTGCAGAAAAGAAGGGAAAATAAGCCCACATAAAAAAAATCTATAACATTCGAAGTGACAACAAATGGTTCTGATTCAAGCAGTGAAGACGATGAAGAAATTACTTTAATGACAAGGAATTTAACAAAATTTCTGAGATATAAAAGGAGAAATAATTTTCAGAGAAATAATCAAGGGAGTTCGGGAAGAAATGATGATAGATGTTATAACTACAACAAACCAGGTCATATAAAGAGAATGTGTCCATATCCAGATAAATCAAATCAACAAACAAACAAACAATAGTAATTCGTCAAAGAAAAGAAAGAGGGCATATGCATAAACTTTAGAAGATTCAGATTCATCAACAAGTGATGAAGAGCTAGAATCCGGAAGTACAAATATGTGTTTCACAGTGATTCATAATTCATAAAATATCGAAGAAATGGACCTAAAAATCAGGTAACCTTAATTAATTTTTTAGTTGATTTGGATGAATGGATGCTTTGTTTGCCTTGTTTGAATTTGAAATTTAAAATTCTAAAATTCAAACTTACAATTTAAAATTCAACTTTGAATTTTGAATTTTGAAACTCAAAATAATAAATAATAAATATAATAATAAAAAAAAAAAAATAGATATGTGTCAGAATTAATATTATTTTAGGAAATAATAAATCTGAAATATAAAACATTAATATGATAAAATTAAAAGTCAAATCAGCATGTCTTTTGAAATTCAATATGTATGCCGGCATACATAAATAGACATGTCGACATATAGGCCTGTAAATGAAATTCAAATTTTGAATTTCAAAAGTTTAACTTTCAAACTTCCCTCCAACTTCTCACCAACTCCCAAGGTCTAAAAAGGTGTCTTTAATTTCTGAAAAGTTGTGTCTATTCAACCTCTATTTATTTATTTATTTATTCACCCCTATTCTCTCTACCTCTCATTCAATTTTCAAACAACTTTCTTCATATCTTCAAAAATAACTCTTTAATGGCTTCTTCAAGCACACCCCATGTAACACCCCACCTCTGTTAAGGTCACTCACAAAGGGAATGCCTTAATTTCGGTGGAGCATTATAGGTAAAAGATGCAGATAAATTACAAGACAGACAATTAAAGCAGCGACAAATAAATAAAACTTTATTTCATTGATAAACAGCTTGTTCAAAGATTGTTTTACAATACCAAAGTATCATGTCTTGCTTACAAAAATAAAGAAGCATAAAATGATTTCCCCAAATAAAGCATGAGCCAGCCATAGCAGTAGAAGAGAGAGTCCAAGGCAACACGTCAAAAAGTCTTCAAGCTTGGAAAGAGTAACGATCCAAACAAACCTGAGCTATTCCCTCCCTGACTACCTTGGGGGGGGGGGGGAGGAGGGACGGAAGAAAAGAGGCGAAAGCAAATTAGGTCATACATAAAGTCTGGTAAGTCCAGTGATTCTTAGTATTTAAACGAGGAAAAGGGCCATGACATGAATAAACTAAATATAAGACTAAACCATACTAACAAGATAATATGGGATAAGCATGGGATACGGCAAGATAAATTGAGTGTACCGATAAACTGAATATACTGATAAACTAAATGCGCTTCTACTCCTTCTCTGCTTCGCAACTACCCTATTTATACTGATTTCTATATCTCTGCACTACCTAACTGGTGTCCAAACTAGTAATCTATGATCATATGATAACGTGATCCCAATCCCCGTATTTGCGGTTTCCTTCAGGTGTGCTTCTATTATGGGGATTCCGTTTATTACCTAGATCTAATCTAGGGTTTACTATCGAGTGCTCACTAGATTCAACCAGGGTTTACGCTACCCAGGGCCACTGGGGTTTATGCTACCTATTGAACGCTTCTCGGATTCAGGGTTTATGCGACCTAGGTCCAACTAGGGATTATGCTACCTACTTTGTATTAATTTTCCATGTGTCTGTGTCAGTCGGCCATCTCTTGCATGTAGATACTCTGTGCTGGCCCCACCATAAGGTGTATCAAGCCTTATGATAGCGACCCGACACGATTCAAGATGCACAGTGTATAACTACTGGTACCCAGTGCCTGCTTTTTCCACTCCGGAGTACGTGCACGCCCGTAAACCGTCGGAACCTACACTTACGTACCCCCTGTCGTTATCTTTGACCGCTTATAATCAACCTAGTAATCGTGCCCCACTCTGCCAAGTTTCAGGGTACCATGATACACTATGTGGGTTACTGCTGGAATGGGTCCCCGTTACTAGGGTTTCCTACTGGTTAAGTTTGTGGGCCTATATATACAAATATTACCCACCCATACGAGATGTACCTAACCCTTCCACCGATTCTATCATGTTTTCTTAATGGTTTAGTTTGTGGGCCTATATGTAATAATATTGCCCACCTACACGAGATGTACTTAATCTTCCCACGGATTCAAGCATGTTTATTTAATGGTTAAGTTTTTGTGGGCCTATATTTACTAATATTACCCACCTACCCGTCGTGTACTTAACCTCCTACTCGTTAAGTCGTGTTGGTTAAGTGGTTCTTATTAACTTAACCTTTCTCGCTTATCTTGTTGGATTGGTTAAGTGTGATCTATTAACTTAACTCTGTTCAGTCATCAGGTTATATTGGTTAAGTATTCCCCATTTAACTTAACCCCATTAGCTCATCAAGTTATACTGGTCAAGTGTCATTAATCAATTCAAGTTGACTTAACCCATCCACCCGTCACGTCATGTTGGTTAAGTGTTTCCTTCTGGTGTTGACTTGACCCTACCTCTATTCGTGTTATACTGGTTAAGTGTTTTCCTCTTGTATTACTTAACCCCACCACATGTCATTATATATTTTGGTTAAGTGTTACTTTAGTTAACTTAACCCTATCATCTGCTTAATTAACATGTTACAACGGTTAAGTGTTCTAAATTTACTTAACCTCACCCACTTGTCTAATTAACATGTTGTAACGGTTAAGTGTTTTAATTTTTTTAACCTCATCCACTTGCCTAGTTAACATGTTATTACAGTTAAGTGTTTCCCTAATTACTTAACCTCACCATTTCTTGCTTGATTTATTCAAGAGCCTTAATTAATTAATTAAAGCACCAACCACTCACATTAGACAAATATTGTTGCGGTTACTGGATGTTCCGGTCGGTTCCGGGCAGGTTTACACCACAAATCAGTTTAACCTCGGGTCTCTCTGGGCTTGATGCACTAACCACCCACATTAGACAGGTATTGTTGTGGTCACTGGATGTGCCGGTCAGTTCCGGGCAGTTTTACACCACAACTCAGTCTAACCTCGGGTTAGGCATATTCGTCTTTTACTAAATTTACATATTTACTATTTATGTAAATTTTCCGTAAATCAACTTAGCCTAGATCATATTTATTTGTCATGCAAATTAGCATATTTGCCCAAAACTTGATTTACCTATCAATTTACCCAATTTGCAGTTTATACCAATTTAGATTTAATATTCCCCTTTTACAATTTATGCCCAATCTAGATTAATATTCCAATTTACGGTTCATGTCAAAACTAGATTTAATATTCTAGTTTACCGTTTATGTTTACACGCCAATTACACACTTTGCGGCCAATTGAATTTATCAACTTATGCCCAAGTCTAATATGCATGTAAATCATTCATTATTATAGCCAATTTAGATTATGCCAACATATTTATTATGCCAAACTAACTTAATTAAGCTACGCCTAACCCCCGCATCATAATCGTACGTATAACATGATTTCACAAGTTTCTGAGTACTCATGAAATGATACTAATAGTATCAAAGCAAGGTATAGGGGATAAGCACGAGAATTGACATAAAAGAATAGCCATGCAAGAATGAACCAAATACAAAAATAATGGTTCCAATGGGTTTGATGTACATAACAGTGAATAGGAATAAACTAGCCAAGTTACACACTAAATATGAGATCCACATAATAAAGGGAATATGCATAGGTGATTTGGTCCAACATAATGCTAGTTCAAGGTACAACATGATCGGTTAATTGTAAAAATGGGAATAGTCATAAGCAACTAACTACAATAGTCATAGACAATTAACCACAACAGTCATGGGCGACTAATCACAATAATTTCTTAATCAATGTCATAGGCAATAGTCTCATGGTTATAAATCTTGGTAATAGTCTCATAATCGTGTATCATATGCAATAGTCTCAAAATTATGAATCATAGTCATAGTCATAGGCAACAATCTTATAGTCATAGTCATATGTAATAGTCTCTTTGTCATGAATCATAGTCATAGGCGATAGTTTCATGGGCAACAGTTTCATAGTCATAGTCTTAGGAAAAAGTCCCATAATCATAGTCATTGGCAATCAGCCACAATAAGTTCTAGGCCACAATCGAGAATCAGATCCAAAGGCATAGATAACGTTAGATTTGACATAAGCACGAATCAAAGATAATTAACTTGCAAATTGGTATAGTTCTATATTTTGATTCATTACATTCACAATTCCAATTACACGTTCAAATCTAAGGAATAACCGAACTTACAGTGATTGGTTTAGAAGAGGATAATAAGATAGCGTTGCGGCGATTTGCTATGATTCGTGTGACGTTGCTTGAAGCAGAATGCCTACGGTCCAACTTGAAGCTTTAACTTGATTCTCTTTTAATTCTATTCAGTTTGGAAGAAGATGCATCAATCCTAGTTTTGATTCCAGCAGAGTAGTGACGCCATTTTTTAATTAGAATTGAGGCAGAGTATAGGCAGAATGAAATTGTGTGGTGAGAAAGCTAGGTTTGGGGGTGTTTAAATAGCATAGGGGTCACGAATCTGGTTAGAAAGGTGTCCAGGTGCAGAAAAATGGATCTGTCTCCAGATCTGAAAAACAGGGGGGTCGACCCTAGTGTCGACCTGTATACACAGGTCGACCCCCAAGTCGACCTTAGTGTCGACTTGTGTAGGTAGGTTGACCCCCAGGTCGACCCTAGTGCCGACCTGGGTCCTGTCTGTTTTGAATTTCGGGCTGAAACTTCTGAAGACCATATCTTCTTCATACGGGGTCCGATTTACGCAAACTTGGACTCTATTCCAAGCAGAATTTCGAGACGAATGTAATGGCATAGCCCATTTCCCTTAATTATTTTGTTACAATTTAATTATTCTCTAATTTGTTACTCTTATGTTCACAGAAAATACGGGGTGTTACATTCTCCCCTCCTTAAAGGATTTCGTCCCCGAAATCTTCAAGTTAAGAAGAATGTGTCCTACTATCCAATCATCCATCTACTCAACCATCATCCACAAGTATCCATTATCCTTAGAAAACTTCTAATGTTGTATGAACATATGCAAAAGTGTGTGTATATGTCCCTTATCTAATGCAAAGATCAGGCGTTCTACTGATTCAGTTGACCTCCTCAATGCGGATTATGTTAGTGTCATGAGTCCAATTATGTATGCAAGAAATCCTAATTAATACATATCATTTCTATATGTGTGCATAACCATTCATCCAAATGCAACGTCCACAGGATAACACACCAAGTTCAATCCATAAACAACTACATATACGCAAATGCAAAATGAAAGTGACTGAGTTGATCTAGTGCCTAATGTGTGCATATGCATCCACGATCAACCACTATCGATCACTTGCAATGATCAATCATAACATGTTTCAAACACATGTTTACATCCATTGGCTTCTACCTAAGGATTGAAGATATGACTTGGAGGATATACATCAAAAGATAAAAACTAGTATAAACTTAACAGAAAAGGAGGAATCAAGGGTATTCCCTCAAAAAGGGTATGATGTGCGTATCTAGTCTTTAGTCTTCTAAGTTGCACCTTCTTAAGCTTCAACCCATCGCACCTTAACTAATTTAACCTCACGATTGCGAAGCTTCTTGACCTCCATTTCCAAAACCCAGTAGTAAAGATAGGACCTCGATCACTTACTATGCTAGAGGGTATCCAATGTTGTCGAACTATCTTTCCAAGATGAACAGATGTTAACCATGATACCAAGTGTATATACTAAGATGATTAGAGGTCTCTCTTCTACTTAGCTTATCCATCCTGTCACACATCTGATGGTCGATATCTCTCACGCAAACCATCCTAGTCGAACACGACATCCCTCAAGTACAAGCCCCAAAGGCCTAAACCAATATCAGACAGGCACCCAAGGAATACCTCCTCCGAATTTGGACGATTTATGTGAGATGATACTAAAAAAACAACCAAACAATTGAGCACTTAACCAACTCTGGCTATCCTCGCCAATCTTGCTCCAAAACTATCGTTGATCGTATAACTGGCTTTGCATTGTCAACTAGATATATGCGGAAGTCAGTCTCAAGTTTTAGGGGAAAACTCCTACCCTAATCAAAAACATCTTGCGTACTCATGGGCTACTCCAACAGATCGAAAATCATCGATAGATAAATAAAGTGATTCTAGGTAGCTAGAACAAACTGATCCCTTAGGATCGTACAAAATCTCAAGGGTATTCCCGAGGCAAGTCGAAAGTCTAACTACCCTTGTTTCACAATTATTAGCTAACCAATCAATGCCTAGAATCAACCCATAGCCCAAAAACATAAGCGTAAATATAGCTATTCTCAAATCCTCACAAGTCAAAGATAAATGAGCCGAACCAACAATTGGATTTGAGACTATAATGGGATCCTCTACTACACAATAATTAGGGTGCAGAGACTCAACTATGAAATCAGATATATACAGATGCGAAGCGCTAAAATCAGAAGGAGTACTAACAGGATAATCAAAAAGGAAAAACTCTTTCAACCGAAATCTTACTGCCTCTCTCTCAAGTATGCTGGCGGTGAGAGCATGCACTCGCCTTCCGGAAAATCCTGTCCCTTGTTCTTGCCCTTGTACTCAATTATACGACCCGTTATACCCTAGTAAAGATACTTCCTCTTGTCTTAGGTTTTACTCTTTCTTTTCCTCCCCTCCTTTGTGAGCCAAGTCCATATCCATGGGTTCTTCATCCTTGTGTTATGCTCCGTATCCAAACCCCCTCATTCTCAACTTTGCCACCCTTGTGTAACTTGTTGACATGTCTCTTGAAAGCTGCCTCCATCGCATGGAAAATCCTACAAAGCTCGAAAGAAAATTACAGCTACATATGGAAGTTAGGCACTTATTGTGACGGCCCGCCCCGCACCAACCGACATTTACTCCAAAAGTGCGCTGTACATATGTCCAGTTAGCACGTAACGGGTCGCCAGAAGGAAAAGGAAGAAGGGAATGAACATACAAGGAACCTGTAGAATGTCTCACAGCGCATAGGACAAAATATAATAATAACATACTTGACATAAAACAGGAGAGACAGTGCATAAGCTGAAAATCAGAACTAAACATCATAGCAGCGGAAATCCAAAAATACAGCTTATTACAACTTTCGAACTGTCTCAAAGCAAAAGCAAGGTAAATGAGGTACACTACTAATGCCCAAGTAGCGACCACCAACGACACAGGGAGAATGTGTATATATATATAATACGTGGAAGCCTCCTGCCCGCCTCCGAATCAACTACTCGCGCATCACCAGCTAACCTGTCTCTAGTCTGCTCGTGTGAGCACCCAGAGTAATAAGAGGAGACATAAAACTCTGGGTCAGACATAAAGCCTGGTATGAGCGATAAGCATCTAAAGTGAACAATAACAGGTAGACTAAAACATACCTGAACCTGGACCTGCAACCAAAGAGTTAGCACTACATACTGTACAACACTCTAAGGTATCATATCAAACAGTATAAAGATACGGAGGTGGGGGAGGTGTGCATGTCATAATGATGGCAAACAATCAAGCATAACATCCGTCCTCACATCTCTCACTCAGTGCGTAAAGTATACGATATTCACCACTTCGATCACCCAACATTCCTTGCTACGATCACTTTGCCCCATGAAGTCACAAATGGCTTCACTGCACTGATAACGTAGCCACTAATTCCTCGCTATGTCCACTTGCCCCATGGAGTTATTCACCCCATCTGCGCTGGCTCATAGCCTTACTAATCCTTACTATGTCCACTTGCCCCATGGAGTTATTCACCCCATCTGCGCTGGATCATAGTCTTACTACGCATCACCTTGCCCCTCAGGTCATAATGACCCTACTGCACTGATAACGTAGTCTTGCTACCATCACTTTGCCCCTCAGGTCATAATGACCCTACTGCACTGATAAGTAGCCCATCATTCTTAGTGGTGGATCGAAGTTATGAACGTCGACAACTCCTTAGCACACGTCCCGCAGCGAAGTCCAACCATGAAGTGAACTCGTTGGTTCCCAACTGGTTCCGGGATCCTGAGCTCTAACTTCCCCTATTGGACTACCTTTGCATCTCGGGTTATTGGTCAATACTGGGTCGGGTCGAGTTCTTCCTCAGGTCATCGGTTCGGGTCGGTGTTCTTTACCCGTTCGGGTCGGGTTCCCCTTCTGATGCGGTTCGGGTCGGTGTTCCTCTGGGTTCGAGTCAGCTGCTTCTTCTTCTTCGGGTCGGGTCGGTGCTTCCTTTCGGGTCGGGTCGGGTCCTTCTTGGTTCGTGCCTTCGATCCATCTTCATGCTCCCCTTCATATGCTCCTATCCGATCCGCTTCCGTGCTCCTGCTTTGATTCGCCTTTGGGTTTCCGATCCGATCCGTCCTCTTTGATCCGATCCGTCTTCATCCATCCGATCCGATCTCAGTTCAGCTAGCGTGGCCTTCCTTTTTGCCACTTTTCCCAAGTGTTGGGTTCCGATCCGATCAGATTCTTTGCTCAGTTCTACATATCCGACCCGAGCCCCCTTTTCCGATCCGATCCGAACCCTGCACTGTTTTCTGAAACTGTTCCAGCAAGTATTTACGCCATTCGACGACGTTTTCGACCATTCTAACTATTGAAATCAATCACAAAGCATTTCATACAGTCATAGCAACATGCATAATCAACCACAAACATCATTCACATCAATATCATAGGTTAAAATGGATCAAACATACCCAAAATCCCACATTTCCCCTTAAGCATGTTTAGGTGAAACTAATGATAGGATTAGCAAAACTTAACCAAATTAACCCAAATTCATATCAGAGGTCTTAAACATCATTTAAGAATTTATGAACATTTTTCCGAATTTTATCATGCTTAAATTCGCTAATTAGTACTAATCACCCCTAATTAGCCATAATTAGTGCAAAACTAAGCAAATCACTCACCTTAGCCACAAAACAAACTAAGATCTGAAATAATGCTCTGATTTGATGCGAATCCCAACGCTAACAGCAGCTCCAAGGTTGATTAGGTGAGGATCTTCTTTGATTAGGGGTTGCTAAGCCAAATCCTTGACCAAAAGATGATTTGGAGGTGATCTAGAGGTTGGAGGCCATTTTTAGGGATCCTTGGTGATAAGTGGAGATTATAAAACTGAAATGGAATGATTCTCCATCTCATTTCAGCCCTCCCATAACCCTAATCCCGAAATGGGTTATGGGCCTACTCACTAATCACCCGATTTGGCCCGGTTAAGCAGTTTTTCACCCTCCAAACCTTGCTTCAGCCATATCTCCCAAACGGTAAGTCCGTTTGGCTATTATGACCACTCTACGGAAAGAGAAACTATCAAACGAATCAAATGGAAGTGGTTTCAGGTCAAAATTCCTTTCCAATCAAAAGTTATGGCCAAAACAGTACCAACTAGGGGCAAAATGGTCATTTAAAAATCGACAAAAATCATAAGCATGGGAAATGACTCTAATAGATGTTTCCCAAAGTTACATGACCATACGACTTCACATGGGAAAGAAATAAATATTCTACAATCCTATGGTATGTAGAATACGGGTCGTTACACTCTCCCCCCCTTAAGAAATTTCGCCCCCGAAATTCCCTAATCCAAACACACATAAAGGTCCCGCATGCCTATCAATCATAAAACAACAATCAATCATGCAAAACAAGCAAAACAAGTCTACCCTAGCATGCGGAAAACTAAATCGCAAAGTAAATCTTACCAGGCAAAGAGTTCTGGGTATGCCTTTCTAATGCTCTCCTCTGTCTCCCAAGTACAATCATTCTCGTTCTCGCCCCACTGAACCTTGACTAGCTTCACCGACTTCCTTCGAAGTTGCTTTGTATCGTGCCCCACAATACGAATCGGCTTGCGGTTCCCAACCGCCTCGGGCTCTACTTCAAAGTCCTCTAACTGATCAGGTGAAATAGTCATATCTGAGTGGTGAACGAACTTCCTCAGTTGGGAAACATGAAATACATTGTGAACTCCTGCCATTTTCTCTGGTAAGCCAACTCTATATGCCAAATTCCCGACTAGTTCAAGAACAGGGAATGGGCCAACAAATCTTGGTGCTAACTTGCCTCTCCTGCCAAATCGAATCACGCTCTTCAACGGAGAGATCTTGACAAACAACAAGTCACCAACGGAGAATTTCAAGTCTCTTCTTCTTTTATCGGCATAACTCTTCTGCCTATCCTGAGCAGCTTTCATTCGTTGTTGAATGATCTTGATCTTATCTGAAGTTTCTCTCACCACGTCTGGTCCAAGCACAAACTTCTCGCCAGTCTCTATCCAACATGATGGTGAGTTGCAGCGTCTTCCGTACAAAGCTTCATATGGAGCCATACCGATACTGGATTGGTAGCTATTATTATATGCAAACTCTATTAGATGCAAATGGTCATCCCATGATCCACCAAAATCCAATATACACGCTCTCAAGAGATCTTCCAATATACGATTCACCCTCTCTGTCTGACCGTCGGTCTGAGGATGATATGCGGTACTGAGATGTAATCCTGACCCTAGAGCCTCTTGCAAGCTTTTCCAAAACCCACTAGTGAACAACGGGTCTCGGTCACTCACAATGCTTTTGGGTACTCCATGAAATCTCACTACCCACTTCATATACAATTCTGCCAACTTGGCTGCCGTTCTGGTCGATTTGACTGGTATAAATCTTGCACTCTTAGTCAATCGATCCACAATTACCCAAATGCTATCATGTCCCGATCTAGTCCTTGGTAAACCATCGATGAAATCCATCGAGACTTGCTCCCATTTCCATTCGGGAATTTCTAATGGTTGCAACAACCCACTAGGCTTCTTTTGCTCGGCTTTAACTAGCTGGCAATTCATGCATTTGGATATAAACTTCCCAACGTCTCTTTTCATCCCTTCCCAGTAGTAAGTCCGTCTCATGTCTCGATACATCTTATTACCACCGGGATGTATAGTCAATTTTGAGTGATGACATTCTCTAAGCACTTCATCCCTCAAACCATTCACGTTGGGCACAACTAATCTTCCATTCTTTCGAAGCCATCCATCTCGATCAAGCCCATACACATTCATCTCCTCATCGATACCCATCTCTAACTTGGAGATGATTTCCAATAGATTAGGATCGTCCCTCTGGCTGGAACCAATCCGCTCTATCAAAGTAGGTCTGATCGTCAAACTAGCTAGCATAACCGGATCCAATTCGCACTTTGGTCTGAAATCAAACCCCGCGATATACTCCAGTTGCTTCCATTCAAGAAACATTGCCCCTAAGCTGGCATGTCTCCTACTCAAGGCATCGGCTACCGCATTACCCTTCCCAGGTGTATATGTGATATCAAAATCATACGAAGCCAAGAACTTTAACCATCTCTGCTGACGGAGATTCAGATCTTTCTGGGAGAAGAGATATTTCAACGATTTATGATCGGTAAACAACTCAAATCTTTCTCCCAAGAGATAGTGTCTCCACATCTTCAGCGCAAATACAATCGCTGCTAATTCCAAATCATGGGTAGGATACTTCTTCTCATGTGGCTTTAGCTGTCGACTAGCATAAGCTACAACCCTACCTCCTTGCATCAATACTGCACCCAGCCCGGTACCACAAGCATCCGTGTATACCGTCATCTCTTCATTCCCCTTAGGAATGACTAACACTGGCGCACGCGTCAACCTCTCTTTTAGACTTTTGAAGGCATCCCCACACACTCCGTCCCAGATGAAGGACTGATTCTTCTTAGTCAACTGAGTCAACGGTGCTGCTATCTTGGAGAAGTCCTGGATAAACTTACGATAATATCCAGCTAATCCCAAGAAACTTCTTACATCCGTAGCATTCATGGGTGTAGGCCAATCCTGTACCGTAGCCACCTTCGCAGGGTCCACGGCAATACCACTCTCGGAAACAACATGACCCAAGAATCTTACTTCCCTTCCCCAAAAATGACACTTAGAGAATTTCGCTTTCAATTGGTGTTTCCTCAACACCTCCATCACTATCCTCAAGTGCCCCTTGTGTTCCTCCTCTGTCCTTGAATATACAAGGATATCATCCACGAACACAAGAACAAACTTATTCAACTGATCTCTGAATACTCGATTCATAAGATCCACAAAATAGGATGGTGCATTAGTCAACCCAAACGGCATGACCAACCACTCATAAAATCCAGACGGCGTCCTAAATGCCGTTTTCGGAACACTCTCATCTGCTACTCGAAGCTGATGAAATCCTGTCGCGAGGTCCAACTGGGAGAACAATCTTGCTCCTTCCAGCTGATCAAACAAATCATCTATCCGCGGTAGAGGATACTTATTCTTCCTCGTCACCTTATTCAACTCGCGATAGTCCACACACAAACGAAGGGAACCATCTGCCTTAGCGGCAAACACAACTGGTGCTCCCCACTCGGAGACACTCCTTCTAATCAATCCCTTCTTCAAAAGATTGCCGACTTGCACCCCGAGCTCTCGCTGCTCCCTCGGTGCCATACGACGAAGTGGCATCACTATAGGTCTGGCATCTTTCACTAAATCAATACGGAACTCAATCTCTCGGTGTGGTGGAAGCCCGGTCACCTCCTCGAAGACGTCCGGATACTGGCCAACCACGGGCACATCTGACAACTCATCCTGCGGGATGTCGAGGGAATTTACAAAACTAGCCATAACCCCATCACTAGGTAGACTACCAAACACTACCCTCCGCCCATCATCTGCCCTCACTGTCACCAAAAAGCTCTCACAGTCTACCACCACCCCGTATCTTTGGAGCCAATCGACTCCCAATATAATGCCATACCCAGTAAAGCCCAAGACAAAGCAATCTCATACAAACATACATCCATGACTCGATAAGACCAAATTCTTGCAAATCATACTAAGGCTAGTCGAACCACCAATCGGGTTCGTCACTATCAATGGTCTATCGACTATCTCGGGTTCCAGTCCCAACCTATCTACCAGGTCACTAGATATGAAGGAACGGGAAGCCCCGGTATCAAACAAAACTCGAACTGGTATATCATAAATAGAAAGCATACCTTGAAT
The DNA here is from genome assembly GCA_030737875.1 of Allium sativum. NCBI lineage: Eukaryota > Viridiplantae > Streptophyta > Magnoliopsida > Asparagales > Amaryllidaceae > Allium > Allium sativum. Next base: position 553,159,705 of record CM060915.1, read on the forward strand.
AACAACATTCTTTCCTTTCTCCGCCGCAGTTGGGGCATTCGACGAAGAAGGAATAGCATCAAGAGCATATGCTTTCACGATCTGCTTCTCCTTAAGAGGTCGCGGACACTTATCTTTCTGATGTCCCACTTGACCACAGTTGTAGCACTTCCTTTCCGCTGGCTTGGCCCGACATTCCTTAGCATAATGGCCCTTCTTTCCACAGCTGAAGCACTCAACATCCTTCTTGCTCTTTTTCTGGCCACCTTTTGATTGGTCCTGCCTCCTCTTATTCTGAGAGCTATTCTTGCCTCCACCGCCTGCTTGCGGCTTTGGCCCTTCTGCAGATGCAGCCTCAGTCTTCGTCTTAGGGTAAAGACTCTCTGATCTCAAAGCTTTCCCCACGATCGATTCAAAAGTCTCATCGATGTGGTTGATAAGCCTTTCCCCCAAGTACCCATCCAAACCAGTGATGAACTTCTCATTCTTCTTCTCAGGAGTATCGATAAGAGACAGTCCATACTTCGACAAAGTGTCGAACTCAGCAATATAATCAGAAACTGCCCTGCCGTTCTGCTTGAGTTCCAGGAACCTCTTGAACAACACCGACTTCTGGGCAGCTGGAATAAACTTCTCGCTAAAGCGAGCCTTGAACTGAACCCAAGTAACCTGGTCCTCTGGAGTAGCTGTTCTAATGGCATTCCACCAATTCATCGCTCGCCCTTGCAGCTGACGAGACACTAGCCTTCTCTTCATCGCATCCTCAAGACCCAAGTCATCAAAGATACGGTCACAGCTATCCATCCAGTCCTGAACATCCATGGCCGACTCCGTTCCGTGGAACGGCTTCCCACCAAGATTAGTGTAATCCTTGCACAACTTGGCGAAATCGACCCTCGGTGCCTGCACTACTGGGCCAACACCAGCTCCGGGATTGGGAACTGCCCCTTGCACTTCTCTAAGCATGTCTCTCATGAGGTCGGTAAACATCGCCCTCATGTCAGCGGCATTTCCATTATTGGCCCCTCTACCAGTACCTCTCACATATCGGCTCATCGTCAATCTGTAAAAAGGAGAACGATTAACGACCCCATAGTGGTACTAGTGCAGTGCAACTTCATTCTTACACTACTAATAGTATATATACACATAGCTTTCGAAAACCAAAGTAATCACAAATACGCGCTCTCATATACGTACTAACTCTCCCTAGTGTCTTTCCCTAGGTTAACTACGCAACCTAGAGCTCTGATACCAAGTGTGACGGCCCGCCCCGCACCAACCGACATTTACTCCAAAAGTGCGCTGTACATATGTCCAGTTAGCACGGAACGGGTCGCCAGAAGGAAAAGGAAGAAGGGAATGAACATACAAGGAACCTGTAGAATGTCTCACAGCGCATAGGACAAAATATAATAATAACATACTTGACATAAAACAGGAGAGACAGTGCATAAGCTGAAAATCAGAACTAAACATCATAGCAGCGGAAATCCAAAAATACAGCTTATTACAACTTTCGAACTGTCTCAAAGAAAAAGCAAGGTAAATGAGGTACACTACTAATGCCCAAGTAGCGACCACCAACGACACAGGGAGAATGTGTATATATATATAATACGTGGAAGCCTCCTGCCCGCCTCCGAATCAACTACTCGCGCATCACCAGCTAACCTGTCTCTAGTCTGCTCGTGTGAGCACCCAGAGTAATAAGAGGAGACATAAAACTCTGGGTCAGACATAAAGCCTGGTATGAGCGATAAGCATCTAAAGTGAACAATAACAGGTAGACTAAAACATACCTGAACCTGGACCTGCAACCAAAGAGTTAGCACTACATACTGTACAACACTCTAAGGTATCATATCAAACAGTATAAAGATACGGAGGTGGGGGAGGTGTGCATGTCATAATGATGGCAAACAATCAAGCACAACATCCATCCTCACATCTCTCACTCAGTGCGTAAAGTATACGATATTCACCACTTCGATCACCCAACATTCCTTGCTACGATCACTTTGCCCCATGAAGTCACAAATGGCTTCACTGCACTGATAACGTAGCCACTAATTCCTCGCTATGTCCACTTGCCCCATGGAGTTATTCACCCCATCTGCGCTGGCTCATAGCCTTACTAATCCTTACTATGTCCACTTGCCCCATGGAGTTATTCACCCCATCTGCGCTGGCTCATAGTCTTACTACGCATCACCTTGCCCCTCAGGTCATAATGACCCTACTGCACTGATAACGTAGTCTTACTACCATCACTTTGCCCCTCAGGTCATAATGACCCTACTGCACTGATAAGTAGCCCATCATTCTTAGTGGTGGATCGAAGTTATGAACGTCGACAACTCCTTAGCACACGTCCCGCAGCGAAGTCCAACCATGAAGTGAACTCGTTGGTTCCCAACTGGTTCCGGGATCCTGAGCTCTAACTTCCCCTATTGGACTACCTTTGCATCTCGGGTTATTGGTCAATACTGGGTCGGGTCGAGTTCTTCCTCAGGTCATCGGTTCGGGTCGGTGTTCTTTACCCGTTCGGGTCGGGTTCCCCTTCTGATGCGGTTCGGGTCGGTGTTCCTCTGGGTTCGAGTCAGCTGCTTCTTCTTCTTCGGGTCGGGTCGGTACTTCCTTTCGGGTCGGGTCGGGTCCTTCTTGGTTCGTGCCTTCGATCCATCTTCATGCTCCCCTTCATATGCTCCTATCCGATCCGCTTCCGTGCTCCTGCTCTGATTCGCCTTTGGGTTTCCGATCCGATCCGTCCTCTTTGATCCGATCCGTCTTCATCCATCCGATCCGATCCCAGTTCAGCTAGCGTGGCCTTCCTTTTTGCCACTTTTCCCAAGTGTTGGGTTCCGATCCGATCAGATTCTTTGCTCAGTTCTACATATCCGATCCGAGCCCCCTTTTCCGATCCGATCCGAACCCTGCACTGTTTTCTGAAACTGTTCCAGCAAGTATTTACGCCATTCGACGACGTTTTCGACCATTCTAACTATTGAAATCAATCACAAAGCATTTCATACAGTCATAGCAACATGCATAATCAACCACAAACATCATTCACATCAATATCATAGGTTAAAATGGATCAAACATACCCAAAATCCCACATTTCCCCTTAAGCATGTTTAGGTGAAACTAATGATAGGATTAGCAAAACTTAACCAAATTAACCCAAATTCATATCAGAGGTCTAAAACATCATTTAAGAATTTATGAACATTTTTCCGAATTTTATCATGCTTAAATTCGCTAATTAGTACTAATCACCCCTAATTAGCCATAATTAGTGCAAAACTAAGCAAATCACTCACCTTAGCCACAAAACAAACTAAGATCTGAAATAATGCTCTGATTTGATGCGAATCCCAACGCTAACAGCAGCTCCAAGGTTGATTAGGTGAAGATCTTCTTTGATTAGGGGTTGCTAAGCCAAATCCTTGACCAAAAGATGATTTGGAGGTGATCTAGAGGTTGGAGGCCATTTTTAGGGATCCTTGGTGATAAGTGGAGATTAGAAAACTGAAATGGAATGATTCTCCATCTCATTTCAGCCCTCCCATAACCCTAATCCCGAAATGGGTTATGGGCCTACTCACTAATCACCCGATTTGGCCCGGTTAAGCAGTTTTTCACCCTCCAAACCTTGCTTCAGCCATATCTCCCAAACGGTAAGTCCATTTGGCTATTATGACCACTCTACGGAAAGAGAAACTATCAAACGAATCAAATGGAAGTGGTTTTAGGTCAAAATTCCTTTCCAATCAAAAGTTATGGCCAAAACAGTACCAACTAGGGGCAAAATGGTCATTTAAAAATCGACAAAAATCATAAGCATGGGAAATGACTCTAATAGATGTTTCCCAAAGTTACATGACCATACGACTTCACATGAGAAAGAAATAAATATTCTACAATCCTATGATATGTAGAATACGGGTCGTTACACTTATTTTCCCTTTAACAAGTGTCGTAGTCTCATCGGAATCATGTCGCGATGAGGTTACCTCCCAGAAAGCCAGGAGCCCCAGAGACACAAGAAAGAAGGAAACAAGGATTCAAACAGAGGGTTAAAAGATAGTGCATATGGCTTTAGGAAGTATGCCTTTAAAACAAAACTTTTCTTTTGAAAATGCTTCTTTTAAAACCATTTTGAAATTAATTTTTCAAGTCATTTTATCTGATCCGGTAACCTTCAGCTTTGATACCAAGTTTAACACCCCACCTCTGTTAAGGTCACTCACAAAGGGAATGCCTTAATTTCGGTGGAGCATTATAGGTAAAAGATGCAGATAAATTACAAGACAGACAATTAAAGCAGCGGAAAATAAATAAAACTTTATTTCATTGATAAACAGCTTGTTCAAAGATTGTTTTACAATACCAAAGTATCCTGTCTTGCTTACAAAAATAAAGAAGCATAAAATGATTTCCCCAAATAAAGCATGAGCCAGCCATAGCAGTAGAAGAAAGAGTCCAAGGCAACACGTCAAAGAGTCTTCAAGCATGGAAAGAGTAACGGTCCAAACAAACCTGAGCTATTCCCTCCCTGACTACCGAGGGGGGGGGGGGGGATGGGGGGGAGGGGGGCGGGAACGGAAGAAAAGAGGCGAAAGCAAACTAGCTCAGACATAAAGTCTGGTAAGTCCAGTGATTCTTAGTATTTAAACGAGGAAAAGGGCCATGACATGAATAAACTAAATATAAGACTAAACCATAGTAACAAGATAATATGGGATAAGCATGGGATACGGCAAGATAAATTGAGTGTACCGATAAACTGAATGTACTGATAAACTGAATGCGCTTCTACTCCTTCTCTGCTTCGCAACTACCCTATTTATACTAATTTCTATATCTCTGCACTACCTAACTGGTGTCCAAACTAGTAATCTATGATCATATGATAACGTGATCACAATCCCCGTATTTGCGGTTGCCTTCAGGTGTGCTTCTATTATGGCGATTCCGTTTATTACCTAGATCTAATCTAGGGTTTACTATCGAGTGCTCACTAGATTCAACCAAGGTTTACGCTACCCAGGGCCACTGGGGTTTATGCTACCTATTGAACGCTTCTCGGATTCAGGGTTTACGCGACCTAGGTCCAACTAGGGATTATGCTACCTACTTTGTATTAATTTTCCATGTGTCTGTGTCAGTCGGCCATCTCTTGCATGTAGATACTCTGTGCTGGCCCCACCATAAGGTGTATCAAGCCTTATAATAGCGACCCGACACGATTCAAGATGCACAGTGTATAACTACTGGTACCCAGTGCCTGCTTTTTCCACTCCGGAGTACGTGCACACCCGTAAACCGTCGGAACCTACACTGACGTACCCCCCGTCGTTATCTTTGACCGCTTATAATCAACCCAGTAATCGTGCCCCACCCTGCCTAGTTTCAGGGTACCATGATACATCTATGTGGGTTACTGCTGAAATGGGTCCCCGTTACTAGGGTTTCCTACTGGTTAAGTTTGTGGGCCTATATATACAAATATTACCCACCCATACGAGATGTACCTAATCCTCCTACCGATTCTAGCATGTTTTCTTAACGGTTAAGTTTGTGGGCCTATATGTAATAATATTGCCCGCCTACACGAGATGTACTTAACCTTCCCACGGATTCAAGCATGTTTATTTAATGGTTAAGTTTTTTTGGTTCTATATTTACTAATATTACCCACCTACCCGTCGTGTACTTAACCTCCTACTCGTAAAGTCATGTTGGTTAAGTGGTTCTTATTAACTTAACCTTTCTCGCTTATCTTGTTGGATTGGTTAAGAGTGATCTATTAACTTAACCCTGTTCAGTCATCAGGTTGTATTGGTTAAGTATTCCCCATTTAACTTAACCTCATTAGCTCATCAAGTTATACTGGTCAAGTGTCATTAATCAATTCAAGTTGACTTAACCCATCCACACGTCATGTCATGTTGGTTAAGTGTTTCCTTCTGGTGTTGACTTGACCCTACCTCTATTCGTGTTATATTGGTTAAGTGTTTTCCTCTTTTTTTACTTAACCCCACCAAATGTCATTATATATTTTGGTTAAGTGTTACTTTAGTTAACTTAACCCTATCATCTGCTTAATTAACATGTTACAACGGTTAAGTGTTCTAAATTTACTTAACCTCACCCACTTGTCTAATTAACACGTTGTAACGGTTAAGTGTTTTAATTTTACTTAACCTCACCCACTTGCCTAGTTAACATGTTATTACGGTTAAGTGTTTCCCTAATTACTTAACCTCACCATTTCTAGCTTGATTTATTCATGAGCCTTAGTTAATTAACTAAAGCACCAACCACTCACATTAGACAGATATTGTTGTGCTTACTGGATGTGCCGGTCGGTTCCGGGCAGGTTTACACCACAACTCAGTCTAACCTCGGGTCTCTCTGGGATTGATGCACTAACCACCCACATCAGACAGGTATTGTTGTGGTCACTGGATGTGCCGGTCTTTTCCGGGCAGTTTTACACCACAACTCAGTCTAACCTCGGGTTAGGCATATTCGTCTTTTACTAAATTTACATATTTACTATTTATGTAAATTTTCCGTAAATCAACTTAGCCTAGATCATATTTATTTGTCATGCAAATTAGCGTATTCTCCCAAAACTTGATTTACCTATCAATTTACCCAACTTGCAGTTTATACCAATTTAGATTTAATATTCCCTTTTTACAACTTATGCCCAATCTAGATTAATATTCCAATTTACGGTTCATGTCAAAACTAGATTTATTATTCTAGTTTACCGTTTATGTTTACACGCCAATTACACACTTTGCGGCCAATTGAATTTATTAACTTATGCCCAAGTCTAATATGCATGTAAATCATTCACTATTATAGCCAATTTAGATTATTCCAACATATTTATTATGCCAAACTAACTTAATTAAGCTACGCCCAACCCCCGCATCATAGTCGTACGTATAACATGATTTCACAAGTTTCTAAGTACTCATGAAATGATACTAATAGTATCAAAGCAAGGTATAGGGGATAAGCATGAGAATTGACATAAAATAATAGCCATGCAAGAATGAACCAAATACAAAAATAATGGTTCCAATGGGTTTGATGTACATAACAGTGAATAGGAATAAACTAGCCAAGTTACACACTAAATATGAGATCCACATAATCAAGGGAATAGGCATAGGTGATTTGGTCCAACATAATGCCAGTTCAAGGTACAACATGATCGGTTAATTGTAAAAATGGGAATAGTCATGAGCAACTAACTACAATAGTCATAGGCAATTAACCACAACAGTCATGGGCGACTAATCACAATAATTTCTTAATCAATGTCATAGGCAATAGTCTCATGGTTATTAATCTTGGTAATAGTCTCATAGTCGTGTATCATATGAAATAGTCTCAAAATTATGAATCATGGTCATTGTCATAGGCAATAGTCTTATAGTCATAGTCATATGTAATAGTCTCTTTGTCATGAATCATAGTCATAGGCGATAGTTTCATGGGCAACAGTTTCATAGTCATAGTCTTAGGCAAAAGTCCCATAATCATGGTCATTGGCAATCAGCCACAATAAATTCTAGGCCACAATCGAGAATTAGATCCAAAGGCATAGATAACGTTAGATTTGACATAAGCACGAATCAAAGATAATTAACTTGCAAATTGGTATAGTTTTATATTTTGATTCATTACATTAACAATTCCAATTACACGTTCAAATCTAAGGAATAACCGAACTTACAGTGATCGGTTTAGAAGAGGATAATAAGATAGCGTTGTGGCGATTTGCTATGATTCGTGTGACGTTGCTTGAAGCAGAATGCCTACGGTCCAACTTAAAGCTTTAACTAGATTCTCTTTTAATTCTATTCAGTTTGGAAGAAGATGCATTTTTCCTAGTTTTGATTCTAGCAGAGTAGCAACGCCATTTTTTAATTAGAATTGAGGCAGAGTATAGGCAAAATGAAATTGTGTGGAGAGAAAGCTAGGTTTGGGGGTGTTTAAATAGCATAGGGTCACGAATCTGGTCAGAAAGGCGTCCAAGTGCAGAAAATGGTTCTATCTCCAGATCTGGAAAACGGGGGGAGGTCGACCCTAGGGTCGACCCTAGTGTCGACCTGTATACCCAGGTCGACCCCCAGGTTGACCTTAGTGTCGAACTGTGTAGGTAGGTTGACCCCTAGGTCGACCCTAGTGTTGACTTGGGTCTTGTCTGTTTTGAATTTCGGGCTGAAACTTCTGAAGGCCATATCTTCTTCATACGGAGTCTGATTTACGCAAACTTGGACTCTATTCCAAGCAGAATTTTGAGACGAACGTAATGGAGTAGCACGTTTCCCTTAATTATTTTGTTACAATTTAATTATTCTCTTATTTGTTACTCTTATGTTCAAAGAAAATACGGGGTATTACACCCCAAACAATGAGATTATCCAAAACCGTCAAAGGATATCCTTACAATGATAAATAAGCAAAAAAATGTATATGTTGATTATCTAGAAAACAGAAAAATCAATATAGGAGCCTTTGCCATCTTTGAAGATTTTCCATCTTACAATCTTACTTCTCTTTTCGAACAAAATGGAGTTTTGAGTCTGATAAATTCACAGGATAACAATGAAGTATATTATCCTAATCTAGTCAAAATGTTCTATGCAGATTTAAATCGTGGCTTTTACAAAGAAGATGAAAATCAAGTATGGAGTAGTTTAAACGACACTCAAATCATTTTAGATTGTGAAATTTTGGGTAATATCTTTAATTGTAAGAGTATGGGCTCATATTTTTCTGAGTTTGAAATTGATGAAATGGATTTGGAAACCTTTCATCACGTATTTGAAAGTGATGCTCATTTGGAATTCAAAAATCGCATTTTCTGCCCAAAAGCTAGAATGGTTAACCTTCTCCTTCAACATACAATCACTCCTCGTTCCAGAAATTTCAAAAACCCTACCCTCAAAATTCAAAAAGCAATCTTTGCTATTATTGGTGTTTATGACATCAATTGGGCTGATATGATTTTAAAAGAATTTAAGCCCAAAGAAATGTCCATAGGAGAAAAAACTCTTTATTTTGGAGTTTATCTTACTTGGATTTTTAAATATTTTGGAGTGGATCTCAAAGGAGAAGAATTTGTGTCAAGCAAGGTGTTTAACTCATCAAATATACATCTTATGCAAATTCCACTCACCTTTAAGCCTTATGAAACATTCAAAGATAAACAAGCTTGTATGCAACAACAACAAAATCCTATGGATAGCGAAAAAGAAGAAGAAAATTCCTTGGAAAGTATAGAGTGTCCATCCAATACTAGAACCATTTCCAAATAAATGCTTGTCCAAAATCAAGCAAAGTTAGCCAAGAACCAAAAGAAGATCAAAAAGACTCTTACTCATATGTCTAAGTTCATTGGAAAAATAGGAAGAAAACATGGAATATCATTTTCCTCCTCATCATCCGCTGAAATCTAAGCTTATCTAGTTTATGTTATCTTTCGTATTTGCTTTCGAATCTCGTATTTAGTATCTTATATTAGTTGGGTATATTTGCTTTTAAGTAGTAATAGATGGTGTGTATTTTTATCTAAACAATCTTTAATTTACTATAAAAATTCATTAGAATTAAATAAATTAAAATAATATAATAAGAATTAACTAAAAAATAAAAATAACCAAAAAAATTACTAATGTATGTCGACATACATTTTTAACTATGTCGACATATAACTGCCAATTTTTCAAATTTATTCAAAAATTTAAATTTAAATAACCAACTAATATCTATTCAATTCCAACGAATTCCAGACCCTATAAATACCTCCTTCTTCCATAAAAACTCGTTCTAACCTTTCTCCTTCTTTTCTAATCATTCCTTTTCTATAAAATCAAATTATGGCAAATCCAATACACAATTTGAGCAAAAATCTTGAAAAAACATTGAATTCTTTTAGAATATCCTTTCTATAGTACTTCGCAATCAGCGTCATCTAGAATTGAGACAAATAAAAATGGTTGAACAACAAGAGAAACACTTTGATGCCATCTGTTGGCAAATATCTTCTCTTTTCAGAGACGAAGACAATAATCTCGCTAAAGCACCACCTGCAAAAGAAGATGAAGATTAGGAAGTTATCAAGAAGGATCCAATCTTTGGAGGAGACAGATGGGTGGAGGTTCCAAGAGATATTTGAATTGTTTGGTATGATTCGTTTGATTGGTTTGTTTGATTTGGATATGTTTAAATTTGTTTAAAATTGCTTGTAAATATTGCTTGGTTTGGATTAGATTTGAAACTTGGATATGTATGGATTGTAAATATTGATTGAAATACTTGAATTGTTAGAATTATTTATACTCTTTCTTGTTAGAATAGGACAATATAGACATGAATTTAAGGGGAGTCATAATCTTTTAGAAATATTATAGATTTAGGGGGAGTATATTTATAATTTCTTTTTGTTGATGACAAAGGGGGAGAAATTATAAAATAAGGATTAGTCAGGCTTAGTTTAAGGGGGAGTATGTAGGATCCATCGTGAAATGGGGAGTATTCGAAGGACCGGATCAAAAAGTATCAACAGGTATGAACATGTATGAATATTTTATAAATCAAGGTTGTCATCTTCAAAAAGGGGGAGATTGTTGGAGAATGGGGTTTTGATGACAACAACCTTATTTCTATTATCATTATTAATATATTATAAAATATATACTAACATTTCTATCTAGAATATATATATATATATATATATGCAGGGTATGTTTACAGGATTTAAACATAGAAGACTGTATAGTTTTAGAGCTTCAAGAGATTCAAGATTCATAAGAGATTCAAGACTCATGAGTAATCAAGCTATCAAGATATCAAGATTTCAAGATTTCAAGAATTTAAGAAAAATATAGTAATAAAGCCTAGTTTATTTGTAAGACTCTGAATAACACTGAATAACACTCTAGGTTCAAATTCTGTTTTTCAAATTTCAAATTCTATTTTCAAAATTCAAATTCTTATTTTAAGTTATTTCATCTTACTTATGATTTCAAACATATAAGTTTGAAGTTGTAATATATATAAGTTTATATATAGTTTTATAGTTTTAAACCTTATAACTTTATAAATATGTATATATATTATATTATTATGATTTCATATGATTTTACACTTTAGAATATTTATTTATATTACTAAGTTTTGATTCAAGAATTTCCAGAATAATATATATGTTTAAACACTTGAAAATAGTTTTAAAAAATCAAAATATAAGGCATATGTCAACTTACATAAATGCCTATGTCGACATACAACTGTCATAATTTCAATTTTCAAAGGAAGTGTCTTTTCGCTACTTGTAACATTTCTGAAACGTTGCAACCATTGAGACACTATAAATAGTGGTTAATTTCGAATCTTTTAATCATTCTTCTTCTCCATCTTCACCCTTTTTCATACCACCATTAAAAAACATCATTTTCTTGATTTTTATGCTTATACTTTACCAATTTCTACTCAAATTATATAAAACTTCATCTCTTCTCAGTCTTTATCTACTACTATCAATTTGGAAGTGCTATTGAAGAGTTATAGGGTTGTTGTAATCATTTTGGAATTGTTTAGGAAAGGGTGTGTTCCTTGTATTCTTGAAATCAAAGAAAGGGAACGATACTAACCTTATAGCCATGAAATCAAGGGTGTTTGGAGCGGTGTTAACCTTGTAGCCATAAAATCAAGGGGTTGTACTTGGATATTGATAATAATAAAACTCTGCGCAATCCAGTGTTGCGTGGGACTGGACGTAGGAGTAATCCGAACCAGTATAAAATCCGTGCGTTCTTTCCTTTTCTGCATTTTGTATTTATCTGTGTTTGTGTTTGATTCTATGTTCGTGATCATCTCTGGTGTATGTGATTCATATAGTAGATCATTTAAGTTTAAGGTTTTCATAAATTCCTCATAAACACAATTCACCTTCTCTAGTGTTTGTTTTGCCTTAAGATTTGCATTCCGCAATCCCTAACAAGTGGGTCATTTCCATTAGGGTGTATTGCCACTGTCTAGAGAAAATCCAGTTTGTTTTTCTTTCATTTCTACATCTTCCGGGAATTACGGTGCTCTCGACAAAAAGTCGTAGGGTGACAATATATTCGATATGCTCAAGTTGAATGAGTGATGGGTCATGTGTGGCCTGGTTATAAGATGTTCTTGTTGAACCCTAGTGTATTTCTCTCTAGAGGTACACTTTGGGAAGGTGGTCCTATACCTTGTCATAGTTGGAAATCCATTCTCCAATAAGAGCATGTGGTTTTCCATTATATACTATATATGTAGAGCATGTGATGCTAGTGTTCTTCTAGATGGTTATTTAGTTGTGGTCTAATAGACACTATTATAATATCATTGGATTTTTATATATCAAAAATATTTTGGGTTATCGTAAGGTAAAAACCATCCATGTTTATGTGTGGACTGGTCTTACGGTTATCCTTTTCTTTCAAAAGGTGTTTCCAAAGTTAAGAAAGTCGGATGATACCCTTAAGCCTAGTGAGTTTTATCATGCTGGTTCTCCAGACTAATGGCTTTTGCAATGCTCGGGGTCGGTCTAAATTTAACAAATTTAGATTAGGATGCTACGAACTTCAAACGACATGCTAGAGTGGTCCAAACGTATTGATATTTATTCCACTGTGTATTGTATACGAGGACGGGATATTATAGCTGCCCAGATGTATTGATTGTCTACAGTACTCTGATGAATGTAAATATTATTTTTCAAGCTCTAAATAAAGATTTATTACATTGTTCTGCTGCAATGTGAGACTCCATGTTGATGATCTTCTTCTTCTTCTATTCTAATATTTATCTTTCTTTCTCATCCTCTAACTTCTTTCTCTTAACTATCTACTTTTTCATGCAATTTGGGTTGGATGTAAGTTGTAATTGTCAACTCAAAGGGTACGGAAAAGTCGGGATGTTACATTTGGTATCAGAGCATAATGTTTAGTAATAACCTTGGCTTTGTGGCGTAACTCAATAGAGATAGGGATAGTAATACCCAAGATTGAGTTTGAGTATATGTATGAGAGCACGTACTTGTAATTGAATATAAATTATTTTTAAATTATTTTCTAAAGAGGGTAAATGAAATAATTTTACCCAAAATCATATTTTTGTTGTTTGAAGCTTGTATTGGCTTGATTAATCAATTTGAATGAAATTTAAATGTATAGATTTAGGATTGGAAATCGAATAAATAAAAATTGAATGGAATTCAATCAGATATTAACCAATTGATGTTAAATCTAAGTAAATGCAACCAAGTAAATATTGATATTGAATATGAATCAAATTGATTGGTTAAGTTGGTTTACCTTGTTTATTTGATTGGATGTTAGATGAGTTGAATATAATTAATCAACGATTTAATAAAGATTGAACGAATCAAGAGTTAAATAAATGAATTCCAGCATAATAAATTTGAATGAAACCGTTTATGAATTGAAACTAAATGATTCAACCCTGTATTTGCATATATACCTGCTACCTTTTTGATTCTAGAAATTTATGTAGTTATACTTATCAATCAATGAAATATTATTTAAATTTCATGAAATTATTACCTATATGGTAAATTGAGATGAGTAGAGGTACTAGAAGGTTTTGAGGATTGATTTTGGTTGAATAACTTGCATGCAAGTTGAGCAAATATGAGTAATAACGCTTGTATAAGGTACGCTTTTGCGAAAATATAAATTTTGATTTCTGATTTGGTTTTTTTTCCGACAAGGTGGGTCGATGAATATATATTTATTGTTCCTGCAATATTGTAGAAGTCCCTCTATACAAGGGAGACTTTGCCAAAAAAAATCCAAAATTTAAAGTGTGAGACTATTTTTGAGATTTTCATTAACAGGAGTAAATCGGTTTCCAATTAAAAATAATTGCACTTGTTGAAACTAAAAGTTCATAAAATAAAACAAAAGATTTAAACTAATTGGATTTTTGAAAAGTTAGTGGATTCTAAACATTCTTCTGCCTTAGTAATTTCGAGGACGAAATTCTTTTAAGAGGGGACGTAATGACCCAGATTTTTAACCATTTTGTTTAATCATTTAATTTGGTTTTAAATGTTGATTTGGTCATATTAAAGGATTTTTATTTATTCTAAAATGAAGTTTGAACGTATAATTTATATATAAGAGCCCGTAACGTCGTGGTAGTTCATAATATTACATTTTGAACTTCAATTGAATATACAAAATCTAATATAAGTCGGAATTCTTTGAAACAAGAATCATCCGAATCTATTTGATTACAGTCGAGTTTTCGTATTGCAGATTGATCATTATATCCAAATCAAATTTTCAAATAGTCGCTATAGAATCGTTTATAAACCATAACGTTTTATTTAATAAAATATAAAAGGGTTTTTTCCAGTAAATTGAATATCGTTTCACTTGGAATTTAATAATAATGGTTTCTGGATAGTTATATATATATGTTTTTGAAAAATAATGGATAGTTAATAGAGTTTTTAAAATTGTTAGTTTAATGTTAATTTGACAAAAATGTGAATTTTATATTAATTTAATCAAGTTAAAAAATAGTCATTTTTGGAAATAGTGACGTATTTCAACGAAATCAGTTTCATTGGATTCGTAATGTCAAACTATTGTACGAAAATCAATTTCATGGCGATCGAATATTGTATGTGACTTCCGTAGCCATAAACGCACAACTATTTTGCGTAACGTTTAATTCAATGGATTTAATTTAATTATGAGGTATTTGTGTATAACTTGAGATAAGGATCGAATAAGATATGAGACATGTTCTGTTGAATTCGTATTGACGATTAGAGTCAGGATATATATGTTGTTCGTTATTTTTGGAGACTGAGCAATTTAGGGTCCAATTATAGCGTCATTTTACATGTAAATATCGTTTCGGGAGAACATTCTTGGAATGTGATGAAACTTTTGCCATCGGATCCAAATCAGTATGTTATTATGGGATTTTTATTTTTGTATCGATTGGACTTACCGTTTGATCGTGGCAATGAAAAACGCCTAGATTTTTAGTTATTCGTTTTATCGATTTAATATGAATATTAAGTATAACCAATTTCCAAACAATCTCAGAATTCAACTAAACTAATTTCATTAATTTCGTAGTGATCAATTATTGCAAGATTTCAAATTTCAAATTTTTTGGCTTTATTTTGTGATCGTACGCAATTTAAATGCATATCGATTCACGTTGTGCAATTATAAAGGAATTTTTACAAACAACCTCGGAATTCGATGAAACCTGTTCAATCATGTCCAAAATATTTAAATATGCTAGGATTTAAATTTTCGTTTCAATTGGAGGTCGTATGAGGTGATTTTTGCGTGAAACTTGGAGCACAAGTTTTGTAAATATTAAAATAATATTTAACTACATATATATATACCCCTTTTACATAATTTTTTACGTAACTCTAATATGCATGGTCAACAAGCTTAACCGCCTCCATAAATACAACAAAAGGCCAGAAAAGCACGATCATTTCCGATCGATTTCTTCTCAATCCACGAATCAATTGAAAATTCTTCCAACATCAAAACTCTCCAGCTCGAAGAGACCAACAACCCTAATGGCTATGATCGAATATAACCTATCATGGTGGCTGAAATTGACTTCAAAACATTGCGTGGTTGGAGAGCTTTTGTCGGCGATAGGTAATGTGAGGTGAGGCGGCGTTCGTGTCGAAGGGGGAGCTAGTGAAGGCGCTTAGTTCACCGGTCCCTGATGGTACTCTGAAGTCGTAGATGGACGATGGCGGTGAAGTAAAGGTTGTTGTTGAGAGCGGGTTGAAGTGGAGCAGTAAAGGAATGAAGAGGAACAAAAAGGGGACGACCTGTTTATCCAGTACATCAATGTAATAAAAGTTTTTAATAAGTTATGATTAAACCAATTAATCCTATTATATATTATTAAACATTGTGTAATGTTTAATTCATGATAGGGTTTGAATTTGAATAGCAACACATGGGAAAACGAACGACCGAAGAAGGAAACCAATCAAACTATTTAATAAAGTAATTAACTAATGATCATAATTAGTTAAGGGAAATTAATTATTGAAAATCAATTGTAAACTCATATTAGTTATAACTCATGTGTTTGTTGACAGAATTTAACGAAACAAACTACGTTGTGAACGTAGAAATGAACATTGCTTTTTGGAACTGTCTTGGAAAACGTAGAGATAACGGGGATTTTCCATTAAATTAAACGTCGATTAATTTAACTGAAAAACCGAATCGCTTAAGCAACAAAAGGAATCAGTGTGAGTATAACTCACTCAGTTTGTCCCACTTATATTTTATATAACTCAGGTTTAATTTCTATGTGCTATGGTTGTTTATTATTGGATGATTATTGATTATATATTCATATATTGATTGAACTGATTAAATTAAACGTTTATTTAATTTAATTGAAACTCAATCGTTATATTAACGACTATTTCCAATCAAGGTTACTTACCTTGTTAGTCATGTTTATAATAATATAAATATGTTAAATTAATAGTTGTATGCTTGGATTGTTGTTATTGGAATTAACATCGGTTTGGAGTTACAAACTTGTATCTATCTTAAGATAAGAATGTTGTCGATCGAGGTCTGAGATGCAAATAGAATACCCCAACTTAAACGACTTCATTGTTATCAAGATATGATATTTGTTTGTAATGGTAAAAGATGTTGAAAATGGTATATTGTTTCCCATAAGTGAAATATTACAGCTTATTGCAAGATTTTGAAATGTAATTGAAAATATTTAACTTTAAAGTAAACAACGTATAAATTAACATTGTTTGGCCCAAATATAAAATGTGACTATACTTATACCGTTCGGTTAAGTATATAGCATTATTTTCTTTGTGATGAAAATAGTACGGTTTTCAATAGTAGAATTATAAGTGGAAATACATATAAGTTGAATCATATAGGATAGGATAATAAAATTGTTTTCCTATAATTAAAGGAATTGTTAAACGGAAGTTTAAATAGTGCAAATTGGTTAGAAGGGCATGTTTCAAATATTTGAAAAGGCTGGTAAAATAATAAAGGGTTAATGATATTGGAAATAGAATTTGCAACGATGTTTATGAGTATTAAATTTGAACGGTTTTGGTTAATAAATATACTCTTGTATAAAAAGAGTTTATTTCCCCATTATTAATAACGAATAATGATTTTAGTAAAGGTTTTGCAATTGAGTGTTAAATGACAATTTGGAAATGAATATGATATTTCCTAAGTATTGGAAGTGAAATGGTTTTGAGAATACTCGTATATATTTAAAATAAGAGGTGAAATGTATGTTCGGATTATTGAAAGAGTTTTGAGGTTAGTAAAAGAGGCCGAGTGATGTTGTATACCAAACCAGTAATTTTATTTTATTTTCATGGTTGAATGGTTGTTTATTTTTGATAATTAAACAACCGACTAACAAATTTGGCCATTATCGATTGTTGGTATGGAAAGATGGGATCGAATTTATATTCGAAACCCATTACAACCAGTAAACACGTAAACGTTGAAGATATCTGTAACAACCCGGAAAATCTGAACCAATTTAAAAATTTTAAATTGGCTAAAATAGTGGATTTTAATATTTAAAATAAATATTTTAAATAATAACGATGAAAAGTAGGTTTGAATCGACGTTTGAAAACAAATATAATTAATTCCAATTATAAACAAGGCCTGAAATGGCGCGGTAGTTTCAAAATTTGAATTCAAACTTTGACGGACTGTACCGGGTGCAAAACAAAACGGATTTGAGTGAAACCAAAAATATTTAAATCTGTTAGTGAATACCTTTCTAACGAATCTGAAAAATCGAAGTTTCATCGCGGGATGCAAAAGTTATGGCCAAATGAATTTTCAGAAAGGTCGCTATGGAATTTATATAGCCCGTGAAATGGGCCATTTTGCAAACGACCTCGGAATTCGACGAAACCACTTTTGTTGGATCCGGGATGAGAAGTTATTGCTAGGTTTCAAATTTCATAATTTTTGAAGCTAGTGTGTGAGCGTGGCAAAGGAAAACATGTTTTGGTCAATTACAGTTAAATTGGATCGACCAGAAATGAGCCATTTTTCAAACGGTCTTAGAATTCGATGAAACTAGTTTTGTTGGGACCGTATCGTCAAAACATAGCTAGATTTATTTTTCCGGAATTTTTCGGATTAGTTTGTGGCCCCGGAAAATAGAAATGTACGTTCAAATCGAATATTGAATGTTATATATTTTAAATTGAATGAAACAGTCGAATGGGCCTACGAAACATATCCCATTGTGTTCGGAATGGGGGTGACGCTAGGGACGACAGTTATTGGGTTTGGATTGGTGTTAGTACGTGATGGGGGGTATTTTTGGATTTTAAAAATTTATAAATATAAAAAAAAATCATTGGCCAGGAATCTTTTCTCTCTCCCCGAAGTATTGCGATTAAATGGCAGAGCCCTTCAAAACGTTCTCATCTACTTTTCGATCAATCCACGCAAAATTAGATCCTCCTATAGTTGAAGATTTTGTAGAGCTCCTCGAGATCTTCAAATCCATATAAAGTTTGGAATTTTTCGTGGCCTGTGGAGTACGAATCGATGCCAGGAAGTCCGGGCGTTCAAACCGCCGCCACGCCGCCTATAGGCCACCGAAGTGGGCCCCGCTCCAGGCGCCAGCGCGCCTCTCTTCACTCTTCCTCGCTGCGAAGGCCGATCGTCGATCCGTTTCACCGTATGATCGAAAAGTTCTAACCTAGTTTTGAAGAATTCAGAGAGGTATCGGCTATATTTATTTTCAATAGTTTTAACACCTTTAAACCGTTGCAAACTTTGAAAAATCATATCTTTTTCGTTTCTTGACGAAATTCGATGAAACAGGAAACATCGTGACCGTGTGGGCGTCTTCTACATTTTAGAAGAGACCGCATATTTTTCTGAGCCTTCTGCTATTTTTGGTGGAGTGGAACCCAAAGTGAGATTTCTAATTTATAAACGATATGGTAACGACGATGTATAAATTATATAATCGATGTATGAGTTATATAAGCATTGTACACCTTTTGTATAAGCGTTGTATAAGTTGTACGTTCGATGTATAAGTTATATATGCGTTGTAAAAATTATATATGTGTTGAAATAGAAGTGAATTGCTATATATATATATATATATATATATATATATATATATATATATATATATATATACGCCCCTCGTCCACAAACCATGGACGATATTTATTGGTTGTGATTGGTGTGAAAATTGATTGATAGCGAATGGTTGATTGGAATTGTTTGTGGTTGAAATTGATTTATTGTGGTTGAAAAATACCCGTTTGTGATTGAGAAATATTTGGTTGAAACCACATAGGATTAGTTTATGGAAATGAAAAAAATATACATGCCGCCTGCGAACTAGATGCATGATTCCCCATTGTCAAAAGCTGCGAGGCTTTAAGGTAGAGCGAGGAGCCGTACTAGGGACGGTCCCGGTTTTAACTACTCTGTCGTTATGCTGCCGAAATTTTGAATAATATTCATGTGTTAGTATTATTATCATTTGTTGAAACTATATTTATTCGTTGAATAGAAAACCTTCATGTGTTGAATTGAATTTCATTCGTTGAATAGAATTCATGCGTTGAATGGTATTCGTGTTTTTAAATATAAAAATCGCCTTTTTATCTATATATACAAACTATAGAAAACCTTCATGTGTTGAATTGAAATTCATTCATTGAATAGAATTCATGTGTTGAATGGTATTCGTGTTTCAAATATAAAAATCACCTTTTTATCGATATATACAAACTATAGAAAACCTTCATGTGTTGAATCGAAATTCATTCGTTGAATTGAAATTCATGTGTTGAATGGTATTTGTGTTTCAAATATAAAAACCACCTTTTAATCGATATATACAAACTATAGAAAACCTTCATGTGTTGAATAGAAATTCATTCGTTGAATTGAAATTCATGTGTTGAATGGTATTCGTGTTTCAAATATAAAAATCACCTTTTTATCGATATATACAAACTATAGAAAACCTTCATGTGTTGAATAGAAATTCATTCGTTGAATAGAAATTCATGTGTTGAATGGTATTCATGTTTTAAATATAAAAATCACCCTTTTATCGATATATACAAACTATAGAAAACCTTCATGTGTTGAATCGAAATTCATTCGTTGAATTGAAATTCATGTGTTGAATGGTATTCATATTTTGAAAGAAATTGTTTTATAATAAAAATCCTATTTTTATCATCGATATGAACTATATAAAATAATCTTATTTTGAAAGAAATTGTTTTATAATAAAAATCCTATTTTTATTACCTATATGAACTATATAAAATAATTGTGTTTTGAAATGAATTGTTTTACAATAAAAATCACATTTTTATTATATACATGAATTGTTAAAAATAGCGAAGTGTTGAAATAGAAGACAGTTGGATAAAAATGTAATTTTTATCAAATGTATGAAAAGAATATAGCTTTGAAATCAAAGAATCGATATATATATATATATAAATAGAATTAAAATATATCGAATAACGAAGTTGCAGTTCGTATTTTGAAACCGTGATTTCAAACGATTAGTGTGGGAGATCCGACCATCGGATTTTCCCGAAACCGCAACCGTTGGGTTCGCTTTGGAAATATCTTTCCAACGGCACCAACTTTGTAAAAATCCAACGGTTGGATTGTCTGAAATGTTTAATTCAAATCTGAAGAAAAACAGCGCCAGAATCGATTATATATATATATAAATAATTATATTTAATCGAATAACGACGCTGCAGTTCGTATTTTGAAACCGAAACTTCAAACGATTGTACCGGGAGATCCGACCGTCGGATTTTCCCGAAATTGGAATCGTTGGATTCGTTTTGAAAAGATCTTTCTAATGATGTAAATTTTGTGAAGATCCAACGGTTAGATATTCATATATGTGTAAATCAAATCTGAAGAAAAACAGCGCCACGGCCGCGTTATGGCCTGAAGCGTCGTTTGAATATATAGGCTATTTTTTTAAATAAATAAAAATAGCGATAAATCATTATAAAATATTATAAACGATATGGAATATGAAGTTTAGAAACTAACTGAAGGTTGGCTAAGTCGAATGGTTTCCTGGGTTTTGATCTGATGTAGGTTTCGGCCTTCGGGGTTAATATTTGGGAAATCGTTCTCTTACTGATTGACGGTTAGTGACTAATGAATTGGAATAAAGCGTATGTCGTGTTTATGTAGCACTTATTTATTATATACGCGAGTTGTTCAGAAAGACCGAGTTTATCCCATTCTGAATAACTAAATCGACGATAAGAAATCGAAGATGAAGACGTGATCGAAGACCGGAGATCTTCACCTCGTTTGGATGGTA
The DNA here is from genome assembly GCA_030737875.1 of Allium sativum. Taxonomy (NCBI): domain Eukaryota; kingdom Viridiplantae; phylum Streptophyta; class Magnoliopsida; order Asparagales; family Amaryllidaceae; genus Allium; species Allium sativum. Next base: position 553,181,158 of record CM060915.1, read on the forward strand.
ACCGAGGTCCTGATTGGGAGGCATCCCGAAATATGGATAATGAGTGGTGATCGTCCAGACGTACGTGGTGATCGATGGGTTTGCGAGGTATATAGTGCCTCCGGTTTCGTTCAGACCCAGAATGGACTTGCAAATGGACAGTGTGTCTGACATTGGAATTTATTCTGTGTGATTGATAGCCATCAGTTGCACAGTGTGAATTGCCTGTGTGGCATGCTAAGATGCAGTGATCGGGGCTTCTGTTGAAAAGCAAAGTCTTGTGGTGATGATCAAAGCCCCGCCTGTGTGGCGTAGCTTTGTGATTAACGTGAATTCGCGAACCTCACACCCCGGTATGAACCAGAAACGGGAGAGGACATCAGGGAGGGCATGCGTTTCCTTCTAGTTAGAAGTGGCGTCAGTGGTTTTACACGCCCTGACGAGTTTGACTTATGTGGTTGTTGCTGTTGCGAGGCGCCTCGGTTATATCGGTCGATCCGGGACCGATGGAGTCATTCGTTGGCTCATTTACGCCCCATAGGGCGGGGAAACGCATTGTTCAGGCATTTTAATCCACATCGGTGGACCGGCCCTGACGATCAAAGGGTCGATGCGCTCTGACCCTGAGACATGGGCTAGATTGTCTCGAAGTCGGTAAGGACTATCTTTTGCCTTGGTTCATGACGGAAATCCAATTTCCAAATACGTGACTGTGCGGTTTTGATTGTATATATATATGGCGACATGATATATGGTACCCATGCCATCTATGATTGATAGTTATGATGGAAATTGTTTTTGAAACATATAAACACTAGTAATAATATCAAATGCTTTTGTTTTACTCGTATCAAGCATATCTTGGCCATTATAAGGTAAAACTCTATCCTCCGGTTTGCGTTGCATTGTGTGATGGGAACTGAGTCTTATAATGGCTTCATTTTTATAAAAAGCATTGCGATGTTTAAAGAAAGATTTGTTTTTAAAGCACTGGCAATACAATGGAGTGAACCCGTTCCACGAAAGTGGCGTGGTCCTGTGATTAGCCATATTATAAATGTGTTGAGTAGATTTCTCATACCAGTCCCATGACTGACTCGTAGTTTGTTTCACTTTCAAACTCGGGTGCCCCTTTTTCTACACGGGCAGCCTTGTATTCAGGTTTTAGCTGGCTTTATCTGGATAGCTGGAGCTGAAGATGGATTCTATTATTTATCTCTTTTTATGCTGTTCATCTCCTGTTGTACATTATGTTTGTTTTTCCGCTGTAGACATATATGTATAGCTGAACTGTATTTGTTCTAAGTATGGTCCTGTATACTGTGTAACTCTGATGATTACGTTTATCCAGTATATTCTATTGTTCATTATCTGGTGTATTTATTTATTTATTTCTGTTCTGCTATTATCTGTTTCTGTGTTATATTCCAACGATTACCCTTGCCGCCGTCAGTACGGGGTTTGGGGTCGTCACAATATCAGAAGATGATCAAGATGGAGCATTGAAGACCGTGGATCTTCATGAGCGGAAGAACTACTCGTTAAATTTCTCTGGTTAGCTCCCAAGGTAATTATGACTTGTGATTTTGTCGCAATTGAAACCTATGTATTTATAAGAACTTCTCGCTATTGATCCTTTGGGTGATTCCTATATTGGATGTGGTAGGAGGGTGCCTTCGGTTCGTCTTGTTCTTGGATGACTTGTATGGACGAATGTCTGATAAAGTATTTCCTTAAGAGTCACGTACGTTGATTTTTACAAATATACAAAGTTTAGTGACAACTTCTCTTAGCCTAACGCCCAGAGTGTATCTGTGGACGTCAATTAATGATTTGACGGATTTGACGATGTGGCATTCAAAGACATGAGATGATCTTTGAAATGGTAATTGTGACTTTAAGCTTCATCAACAAGGGAAATGATAAAAATCGGGCAGGTAGCATGGCTAAGTGGGTTATTCCCATTAGGGTGTACTGTCACCATCTAGAGAAAATTCTATTTGTTCTTCTTTCATTTCTGCATCTCCTGGGAATTACGGTGGTCACGACTAAAAGCCATTGGGTGACAATATATTCGATACACTCAAGTTGAATGAGTGGTCGGCCATGTGTGGCCAGGTTACAAGATGTTCTTGTTGAACCCTAGTGAATTTCTCTCTAGAGGTACACTTTCGAAAGGTGGTCCCATACCTTGTCATAGTTGGAAATCCATTCTGTAATAAGGCCATGTGTTTTTTGATTATAGATTATATATGTAGAGTGTGAGATGCAAATGTTCTGCTAGATGGTTATTTAGTTGTGGTTTGATAAACACTATTATAATATCACTGGATTTTGATATATCAAAAATATTTTAGGTTATTGTAAGGTAAAAACTGTCCGTGTTTATGTGTGGACTGGTCTTACTATTATCCTTTTCTTTCAAAAGGATTTTCCAAAGTTAAGCAAGTTCAATGATACCCTTAAACTTAATGTGTTTACTTATGTTGGTTCTCCAGACTGATCCATGGAGTTTGCAATGCTCAAGTCAGACTGAGTTTTACAGGTTCAAGTTAGGATGCTACGAGCTTCAAACGACATGCTAGAGGTGTCCAGATGTATTAATATTTATTCCGTTGTTTATTGTATATGAGGACAGGATATTATAATTGTCCAGATATATTGATTGTCTATAGTACTCTGATGAATGTAAGTATTATTTTTCGAGCCCTCAATAAAGATTTATTTCGATGTGAGACTCTTTGCTGATGATATTCTTTTTTTTTTGTTCTAATTTTTCTATATTTCTTTCTCATCCTCTAACATCTTTCTCTTAACTATCTGCTTTTTCGTGCAATTTGGGTTGGACATGCGTTGTAATTGTCAACTCAAAGCATACAAAAAAGTCTATATGTTACATGGGCCATTCACCATGTGGGGAATATGTATCATCGAGATTTTATGATGGCCAAGGGTAGTGCGTGCTATGTTATCGTTGCAGTTGATTACTTCACCAAATTGGCAGAAGTCAAAGCCCTAACCACAATTACTACTAAGATGGTAATCAACTTCGTCATCCGTAGCATCATCAACCGGTATGGTTCCGCCAAGCTATCATTTCAGACAATGGGGCCTAATTCGAGAGCGTCGAGTTAAAGACTTTTTGCCGATGATACAACATTGAAAAAAAATTCTCAGCAGTAGCTCACCTCCAAACCAATGGGTAAGTCGAGGATGTTAAAAAAGTGACTAAATCCATCATCAAGAAGCGTTTGGAAAAGGCTAGAGGCTTATGGGTAGTTGAGCTCCCTCTGGCCCTATGGGACTACCGGACCACCCATAAGTCAGCGACCGATCATACTCCTTTCACTCTCACCTGTGGATCTGGAGTTGTCATTCCCATTGAGCTCAAACTCCAATCTCACTGATTCACTTACTATGATCAAAAGACCAACCAACATCTTCTCTTGGAGTCGCTCGACTTACTCGAAGAAAAAAGAGGCGAAGCTAAACTCAAAGATGCCACTCAGCGCCAACGAGTCGCTCGATACTTCAACTCCAAAGTCTGTCTAAAGCGCTTCGATATCGATGACCTCATCTTGAAGTGAATCTTTCCCACACCGACTGGTTTCAGTCCTCGCTGGGAAGGTTTGTACGCCATACAACGGAGGCTTGGAGATGGAACCTTCAAGCTAACGACCATTGATAGCGCCGAACTTCCAAGAGCATGGAACAGTTAACACCACCGTCGCTATTTCACCTAGCTTAGTGTACAAATTTACTGCTTTCAACAATATTTTGTTTACTTCAGATTCAAGGCATTGTAAAGGCCATTACTACCATAGTTAATAGCAAAGAAAATTTCAGATGTCTATGTTCTTAGTGTGTTTACTTTCTACATAGTATCTTTGAGCAATATTACAACCAACTTGCATACACGAGCGCACAACATAGGATCGACACCCCAAAGCTTGCAATCTATCCTCTCCTAACTCGAGTCTTGAATCAACAACGAGATTGAGTATAAATAACTCAACCTGAGTCTCGAACCAATGATGAGGCCGAGTATAAATAACTCAACTCGAATCTTGAACCAACGACGAGCCAGTGTATAAATAACTCGACCCGATTCTCAAATCAACGACGAGGCCGAGTATAAATAACTAGGAATGCTCATTCACTTTAGTATCCAACCCCATTTCTGATTCTCTGGACTTGGTGAGCAGTTTAGCCTTATGCGATTCTACTAAGTCATTCATTATTTGCACACCTTTATCCACTGGCCCCGAACATGGATCGCTTAGCCGTCAGTTATTTCACCTTCCTTAGAGAAAAAGGTCCTTGTAAACATTAGCCATTAGGTCCATGCCAGAAAACATATACAGTGGGCTATCTCTCTCTCTTAACTGCATTCCCTGTAATCTCAGTCCGGCCTCAGGTAGTGAGGGGAGTGCCGGGAAAAGCCCGTTGTTACTTCGGCTCCAGGATAGCCTGCACAACGAAGAGGGAGACTAATTAGTCCACTTTAATTTAGTGCTCACATCCTTTTCGAGCATTCGTGATGATGAGACTTTACCTCCAGGAACTTGCAGTGCAGAGGCAATAGGAAATAGGCAGGGCTCTCACTGTTGTCGTTTGAAAGGAGCCTTTTATTCCTAACCCTGGGAAATCAGGGTGATATCCAGTAGAAGTGGGAGATAGGACCATTGAACCACTGGCAGTGGCAGGTGGCATAACTTGTTATTGATGGGAACACCACTATGAAAATTCATGAGCGACAATTACGCTCCCAGTAGTCAAAAATTTCCCTTTAGCAGCAACAAGTTCCACTAACCTCGCCCTCTTAGCGTCTTCACGCAACAATTTTCTCCCTTCTTGCAACACCATGCGCTCATCGCCGGTCAAGAGAGTCTCTATGAGCAGGAGTTCATCTACGACCTCTAGCCCCCAAGCCTCAAACTCCAACAACCATTCCCAAGTATAAGCCATCATCCGAGGGTAATCGTTGACCCATGAGATTTCGTGGAATCGAAGCGCTTTAATGTACATCCCCCAGATGGATGACTCCAGCGACTCCTCTACCCTGTCCTCAGCATCCTCAATACTTTCCTTGAGCCTCTCCACCTCAAGTTTGTGCTCATCCCTGATACTGTCCACCTGACTCAATACCTCCTTGCTTGTAGACTCCGCATTGACCTTCCTTCATAGCTTGAGCAAGTACAACGTTCCTCAACCTTACGTCTTTTAAGTTCCTCATTCTCTTTTAAAACACAATGAGCTTGCTCGTTCTCTTCCTTTACCTTTTTGTTTTCAGCAGCGAGAGCCTCAAAATCCATGCACATCTGTTGTAGTTCTTTGTTTTCCCTCTCCAACTGAAGGTTCCTCTCTTTCTAAGCTTCATTGTCTCGCTTTAGCATTGCATTCTCTGTCGATACCATCGACACCATGTCTTTAAATATCTCCTGCTCTTTCTTCGCTCCCCACCTCAAGCATTTGATAGTCTTGCTTTAATTGTGTTATTTCAATAACAGGAAGTTAGCACATAAGCGTTTTACTCACATACATTGAAACAATTACGATTCGAAGACTCGTCTTACCTATTTCGTTGTCCCAATTCCGATGCTAACCTGTTCAGCTTTAAGGGCCAGCTTCAAGCCCTAGATCTCCACATTCTTGTTAAGGATTAACTCTGAAATATGCCCAGCATATCTTCTAAACTCCTTGCACTTATAATAAGTAGCGTGCACTTTCCTTTACACCTCATCAATATCCTCTCAAAGAATCAGATTGATGTCCGAAAGCCATTGTATTTCATTAAAGTAGTGCTTAGGGAATCACTCTCTCAATATCGCCTTTCTCTATTCAATAGTGGCCTCCGGAGCCATGGGCACGTCTGACAATTAAGTCCCCTTCTTCGACAATCACTTATTTCTTTTATTTGTAGGCTCCAACTCCTTTCCTTTGGAAGTGGTCACGGGCGCTAAAGGTGGAACATAAGGAGGGATTGTCGATGAGGGTTGTCGGGTGCTCGCTATGTCTAATCTTGGATCTGTGTCGGGTGACCGAGTGATGGGAGGAGGGGATTCAGAGCGCCGAGATCATCTTTGTAATGAGCTTGCTGCCACATTCGTGAGAGTGTAAGGGCTCGTTAAAGAAATCAGTATCTCTCCTAAAATTCCTTATGAGCCCGCTCTTCTATGATAGATAACTACCGGACCCTTGGCCTCGACTCCTATCCTCTCGAACCATTTGACCTGCACGGAACGGATTCAAGATTAGACTCGAACACTCTGTGCACACAAACAAATGTTGTGTTGTGTGGTGTTTATGAGTGTGTGTCCTAAGTGTTCTCTCAACAGAGCATATACCGGTCTGCTCGAAGGAGTGATCTCCCCAACGGTAAGCGTTAAGCTTTCTATATTTGTGCCACTAGGCCAAGACGATGTAATAACAAGCGGGAGCCTATTCAGATCATCAAACCGCCCTCCTTTTCTAGTGAAACAATGAACTCAGAGGCAGTTGATGGAGACACCGGCCTGGGTGACACTTTCGTCATTGCCTCGTTTGTCACAGGAAAGACATGATTAGCCGGCAGGCCCTCATCTCTAGCGACTACCTCCTCATCTCTAGTTGCCCGTCTGATTATCGAGTGACCAACGAGAAGTAAGCCCGTACGACGGAGATGTTGATCATCCAAGACACTATCAGTAGAACGAGCTTCAACCGGGATAGCCTACAATGCCATAAGACCTGCTGGTACACGTTGTCCAATGGCGCTGGAGGATTTCCTATTATACAAAAGCAAAGTTAGTTCCAAGCTGATAACTCAACTAGCTTTGAGCCCAAAGAAATAGAAGATACTTACTTCAGACCAACCAGCGCCTCGCAAATCCAAGAAGGCAGCGAACAAAAAACCAATCTACTTAAATACACTCAGCCTGCTCCCTTTCCCCTTGATGAACCGAGTGTTGGGCAGTGCGTCCAAGTAGAGCAGAGAAGGAGCACTGTTGGCCCTCCTCTTTAACTAAAAAAGATACTGGATGTCCTCTCTGGTAGGCTCAATATGCAGGTACTCTCTAAAGAGGACGTAGGTACCCAAGAGGAAAGCATATGCATTTGGATGAAGTTGCATTGGCGCCAAGTGAAAGTAGCATAGTGTATCCCAGATGAAGTTGCAAGACGGGGGCACGCACCCAGAAGTATACGCATGCCTATTCCAGGTAGTGTATCCTTATGGAGGTGTGTGAGCCCTGTCACCTTCTTGAGGCATGCGAACATCTTCCCAGGGTATACCAAACCGCTTCGACATGCGCCTCATTGATGTTTTGTCCATATGCGAAGGCATCGAATCTAACGGGTTGTCAACTATAACAACATCCGCCATCATGTCCGACGACTTAGGAATATCTTCCTCCATAATATCTGTGTGCTCTTCTCCCTCGGGGTTCTCCTCTATTGCTCTGAATCTTCCATGCGTCATTGGCTCAACCGAGTGCTCGACCGTCTGCTGCGGTCCTTCTAACTGCATCCCTTGGTCGGGTGCTTTTGGCGAATCCATCGGTTGGGAAGGACTGGACTCTCCAGAGGTCTCAAGCTTGTTGTCCTCCGTGTCAGTATAGCTTGACGATCTAGAATGGGACGATGAATGCTGAGAGGCATCGGCTTCCAAAGCCTATTGTTTCTTTCCATTGGTAGTTATGCTTTCAATAAAGTTGCATTAGACATCGTATTGAATGAGTTGTACCCTTCGTGTTGGTGTAAACTAACTATACGTGTAGTGCAGTGAGGTGCTGGTACAATTGTAGTGTAAAAACTTAGGACACGGTGACGGTCACAAGTCCTCAATACTTTAACCATCATTGTCCTCGACCAATATCATCAGATTCATGTCAAGTTGCGACTATGTCATGATAAGAATTGGGAAAACACGTCCGAAGTTTGATAGTTCAATCAAGTTTCCACAACCTGATTTTATGCTCTAATCATATGTGCAAGTCTAGATTGTCGACTCAATCTTGGTTAACGTAGAGCTCAATTCAATTATATAACGCCGTGAGAATGACGTGAATACGAAGATGGGTTGCCAAGAGTTCAAGTTTGGAATAAGAAACACGTGATGCAATGAAGACGGGACTCGAAATGCTTAAATCAATGTAGAATTTCGTATCCTCCTAGGGGATATGAATTTCGAATCCTAAGGCCATAGACAAAAAATCGAATCCCTCCTCAAGTTTCGCATCCCCGTGTTCCTTGCAAATATCGACTCCAGCCTCCTGTTCAAACTCCACATCCCTTGGGTTGCAGAACTTCGAATTCCTCGGATGTGAAATTTTGCATCCCTCAGGATGTGAAACTTCACATCCCTTGGATGCAAAATTTTGCATACCCCGGGATGTGAAATTTCGCATCCCCGGGGATGCGATTTTGCCTATAGCGCCCATGAATTCCTTCTTTCCCCTTAGCCTTCAATCCATCTTCCCCAAACTCCTCCTCAACGAATTCGAACCCATGAAAGTAGTTCGACACCGACCCCTTTGGCGTCAATCTCGAGCTCGATTCGAAGCACGACTTTGACCCTCTCGAACTCCAATACCGATTCGAGAGCCTGGTTGACTTCGAGCCCGATTCAAGACTCGATTATGAGCGTGATTCGAAGATCGATGTTGGATTCGACTCAAAATCCAGTTCCATCACGCATAAACAATGGTTTCGAGTTCAATTCCCACCTGTAGCTATATTCAAGTTTGATTTATCAAAATACCAAGTTCCTAGGGTGTGATAGGAAATGATGTGAAAAAGGGAGAAGGGAACTTCGAAATAATTATATAAGGGATGAGATGGGTTAAGCTCATTCAACGCTTCGTATTCCACTAGGATACGAAATTTCGTATCCCCCCGTAGGATGTGAAGTTCCTAAAAAAACAAAGATAGCAAATAAAAATATATATTATACATATATTTCCCATGATTCATATGTGTATATATATGCATATATATATTCATATATATATATATATATTCATATATATATATATATTTGCATATATATATATATATATATATGCATATATATATATATACGTGTATAAAAAAATGGATGAACGAGAATGGAATTTCCAAGCCTCGAGAAATCTCTGACTCGCGACTCCAACCACGACCACGCATACATTTTTTGACATCACAACAATCGACACCGACCCGATTCACTAACCAATAGTACGCTCGTAAGTCTAAACGACTCGAGAATGTAAGAAAAGCAATCAAATCCACGATCCGATGTCATTTCTCAAAATTCCTACTCACATAATTGTAAACCAATAACACACTCACTACTCACACTTTATTTTTAAACTCGAATCGTACCATGCAAAATTGCTTGAAAATTGTGAACATACATGCGACACTATGTTGACAACATCCTGTTTACCCTACGACGTGAATGTGAGTCAACAACTAATGTTTAATTTCATGAGTGACTAGGAACTAGATATTCAATGAAGCTACCGATGCATTGAGATTCTTGACACACTCGAAAGAGCGACCACGACTAAACCCATCACGTGGCACCAATAGCTCGGGGTTCTTCCCAGTTTCCAAAAACAATCTTTTCAACTCAAAGCACATCATGTCGAGACAAGACGTACTTTAGGGGGAGTTGTTAACTGACCATTTGGTTCAGTTCCTAAAAGCATACCAGGCCCGCTCGACTCAACCCATCACGTGGCACCAAACTCTAAGTGTTGCCAAAGCACTATGGATGCAAGCCCAGGAGAAGTCGTGCGAGTGTAAGCCTCACAAAACCTCTAAAATCAAAATTTGAATCCCTCAAAGTATGATCCACAAAAATTTTGAATCCCTGGACTTCGCATCTAAGAATTCAGATCCCACAGCTTCCACTCCACTAATTTCGAATCCCTCAGGGTGTGCTTCATGAAGATTTTGAATCCCTTACCTCGCATCAGGGAATTCGACTCCCTCCAACTCCACATTGCCAATTTCGAACCCATACGACCTCATTTCCAATTTTGCATCCCCTAACCTTCTCAATGTATCCCCCTTATGTTACGAATTTGTATCCCTAAGGGATATGAATTCTCGTATCCCCAAGGGATATTAAATCAACGTATCCCCCAGGATACGAATTCATATTTCTAAGGGGATACAAAAATTCGTGTCACTGAGGGATATGGAACCAATGTATCCCTCGGGTATGAATTCATATCCATAAGGGGATACAAATTCTTGTATCCCCATGGGGATACGAATTCTCGTATCCCCAGAAGGATACAAAACTGTTGTATCCCTCAGAGGGGATACGAAATTCTTTTAAGCGCTACAGAGGGATGCGAAATTAAGGGTTTTGCCTTTAGGGATACAAAATTCTACTGTATGGCCCCAAAATCTCACCTACTCCTACCTAACCCACTACCTATAAATTTCTCCTTGCTCATTATTCACAAGGGTTGGATTTTGCTTGATTCGACACTCTACAAGATCCTAAGAAACCATTATTGGCATCATAGCCTTTGAGGAAGAAGAAGACTACTTCTTTTTTCCAAGACTTGGCATATTAAAATTATGACTCCCAAATGGATATAAAGACTCGTAAACGAATGCCATGAAGATGTTCAATGCCTGTAACTCACTTTTGTGAATAAAAGATCAACAAACTCCTTCAAAGTGGATGTAGGTCCCTCCTGGACCGTACCACTATAAATTTCTAAGTCATTTATTTATTTTCGCATTTTAATTTTTCGTACGCAAAACATTAATTCTCAAGTTTAGAGAATCTTTAGGCGTGACGGCCATTTTTGCCGTCAACAATATATATATATATTTCCATCTGGTTATATATATATATATACACGATAATAATAATTCATTATAATTAAATTGAATCGTTTTGGATTTAATCATATTTTATCAATATTATATAAGCCTTAGAAATAGTCATTTTTCAAACAACCTTGGTCTTCGATAAAACGAATTTTTATTAAGTGCATATAGTTAATTATTGCTAGATTTTAAATTCGGAGCTAATCAGATTAGTTTTACGAGCGTGCGTAATTAAAAGTGAATCGATAAATAAATTGAAATCAAAATAATGTCGTTTCTGCAAACGAAGTCTGATATCAACGAAATTAGTTTCATTGGATCCAGAATGTCAAGATATAGCAATGTGTTCATTTTTTTCACGTTTGGAGTTCGTGTATGTCAGTACGAATAAGTGCTCAACGATAATTAGCGATAAAATTAAATAACTATATAAAAACAAACGTATCGAATCAAATTAATTTAAGAAGTTGAATTCATTTCTTTCCAGGCGACCTATTTTCCACCCTAAATGTGCATACCTATAATGTATTTGCATTGAACCTAAGAATTAACACATGTTATGTTTACCTACCCTATTTTATTTTCAAGCCAACCGGCCTATGCACATGGCATTTTGAAAAGAAATAAAATACACCTACCCAAATTTCTTCTGCCTTCGCACATGCTAGCCGACCTACCCACGTATTCTCCTAACCTATAAGTACATGCATTCAGCTACCCTAAAGCCTACCTCGTACTGAAAGAAATGACTTTGTTCCTATCCATTCTTCACCTATATATATTGTATCACCTCCTCATATTTCAAAAGTAATTAGTTAACTAACCATGTGATTAAAAACTAAATATTTAATTAAATGTGTATAACTTATATTATGTATATCATTCTCATACGTACACAGAATTTGACAAAATCGAAGATGTTGGAACCGTATTGGCAAGCACGACATCATGAAGCTGGTTTGGTTAGAGTTGGTAGCTACTAGAATTTTTAATTAAATTAAACGCCCGTTTAATTTGATTAAAACAAACCGTTTTGACGACAAATGGGAATCAAGGTTAGTTTTCTCACTCAGTTTGTCCCACTCATATTTTATATAAGTCGAGTTTAATATTTTGTGTGCTATTATTGTTTATTGTTGGATGATTACTAAATATTTATATATATTGACTGAACCGATTAAATTAAATGTTCACTTAATTTAATTGAAATCAATCGTTATTTTTAACGATCATAAATAATTGAGGTTACTTACCTTGTTGGTCACGTTTATAATAATATAAACATATAAAAGTAATAGATATATGCTTGGATTGTTGTTATTAGTTAATTAATGACGTTTATTAGTTAAACCGATTATTTCATTCTATCGTGATGAAAATATATTATCGTATTGAATGGATGATTTTATTTGAGATAGCCTATTTGGATGCAGGAAAAACATGTTGGAGAGATCCAACTGGATTCCTCAGATTTATTGTTTATTTTCATATTATCATTATATGAAATGTTTGACCAATCAGATTGGATGATTGTTTTAGTTGTTAATTGTTGAATTAAAATTCAACGTTTGTTATGTTTTTAATCAATGGGTAGTATTGGTTAAGTAATTAGCAGTAGATAGCCTAAAAATCCATCGTTTTATAAACGTTGATTCGCCGTTAGGTGAATTGACAGAAATAATGTTATAAATTTATTTTATAACTAGAAATAATTTTTAAGTCTATTTTATATAAGTTATTTTGAATAAAGTTTTATCAAAGAAAAGACAATATTTATTATTTATAAGTAATTATAAATTAACTTTATAAGGCAATTTCTTATGCTTAAATAAGTTTTCAAAGCAAGTAAGTTTGGAATTAACCCAAGGCTTAATAGCTAGGATTAATTGTTTTTAAGAGATAATCAAGTAAGATTATTTAAATCAATTAATTTTCAATTAATTTAAATGGAAAGTCTAATTGGAATTAGTTAATAAGCTAACCATAGTTTCTAGTTAACTAAATCAACTGCTTAAACTGGAATTGATTACTAAATTAATATGTTGTCAACTAAATTAATAAATGATACTTGTGGCAAATTGTTGTTGGAATTTAATACGATTTCTCAAAAGATTGAACGATCTTTTAATTAAATGATTTTAAAGATAATTATTGAATTGTTAATTATTTAATGAAGTTAATTATTATTATATTAACTTTTAAGAAAGTTCAACTATTAAGTTTCAGATAATGTTGAAGTATACTATTTGACGTTGAAATATATTACTATTCAATTAATGATAATTCAAGTAATGATCCAGAATTTTAGGATTAAATTAATGAAATTTTATGAGGTATTAAGACCTATTTATAATTAATGGCAATCTTAAGTAAAATTTATTAATATCAACAGAAGTCCGATTTAAGATGAATTCTTAATTAAGAACTCTACTAATTGGATTTTTATAAAATTCAAGTTGGCAAAGTATATAGCTGCGTTTATAGATGGGTTAATGTTACGAGTTTATAATTTATAAACTTAAGGAAGACTAAACGGAATTTAAAAGCCTAAAGGCAGGAAAGTATGAAGAGGAGTTGAAATAAGAACTTAAAGTGAATTGAAATTTGGAGATGCAAGTTACGTTTAATATTTCAATTTAAATTCGAATAATTGAAATATGGAAGGAAGCTTTATTGAGAAGAACCAAAATAAGTTTGAATTAAACTTATAAGGAGTTTTATGAAGGATTCTATTTATAATAAAATCGAGGCTCGTATATAATTTTGAAAGGATGTTTAAAGATAATAGTTATTGTTTTAAATTGAGTAAAGATATTTGAGATTTGAAATAAAGCTTTCAAAAGGAAGAGTATGGTTTTAAAGATCATATTTAAATCGGTATATGGAAATTTCGTGGTATTTACTGAACGTTGGATTTTCGTTAACAAACTTTTATTTATTCTGAAGGTAAGAATGTTGGCAAATCAAAGTTTGAGAGGTAAATAAAATACCCGAACTTGAATGACTTCATGATTTTCCAAAGAATAATACTAGTTTAGGTAACAAGGGTAGATCAGGGTAATAAATCTATTATTTCCATCAATGATCATTATATTCATTAAATTTCTAGTAATAAGTTGAATAAAATGATTTTGAGAATATTGTTGTTTTAAAATAAGAAGTAAAAAGGCTATGTTCCAAATATTGGATGATGTAGAAGTACTAGTTAACAATAGGTAAATTTAAGAGACCAAAGTGATGTTTTGTACTAAACCAATGAATCCATTTTATTGTTATGGATGAATAATTATTTATTTTATAGTTAAATAACCGACTATCAATTTTGGACTATGCGATTGTTGGTACGGAAAGACCAGGTCGAATTTATATTTGGAAACCATTCCGAACCAGCGAATACGTGGAAGATGCTGATTGAAGATGGAGCATTGAAATCTGTTGATCTTCATGAGCGGAATAACTACTTGTTGAATTTTTAAGGGTAGCTCCCATTGATATTTTGACTTGTGATTCGTAATTGGAATCTACGGATTGCAAGGACTACTCGCTACTGATCCGCATGGTGATTCCTAGGAGGTAATAGGAGGGTGCTTTCGGTTCATCTTGTTCCTGCATGATTTGTATGAACGAATGTCTAATATAATATTTTCAAAAGACTCACTTACATTGATTTTTACAAATGTTCTTCTGTTTGGTGGCGGAGAAGACACCTTCTCCTAGCTTAAATTTAGAGTACATTTATAGATGTCAATTAGTGATTTCTGGCGAATCTAACGATGTGGCATTCAAAGTGAATGATGGTCGGATGTTCTAAAAAGGTAATATAACCTCAAGCCTCATTAATCGGGAAATGACATAAATCGGGTAGGTCGCATGGCCATATGGGTCGCACCCATTAGGGTATATCATTACCTGATCTAGATAAATCAAATGCCATCAGTTGTTCCATTATTTTTATATGCTTTCGATTTGGCTTGTTGGGCCCCAACCGTAGTAATGATATATTCGGTGCACACAAAAGAATGAGTGGTCGCTCATGTTTAGCTGGGTTGCAAGATGTTCTTGTTGAACCCCAGTGTATTCATCTCTTGAGGTACACTGTTCAGAAGGTGGTCCCATACCTTGCTATTATTGGAATCCATTCTACAAAGAGAGCCTAGCAGTTTTTGGTTATATACTATGTATGTGGGACGAGGATGCAAGCGTTCTGCTAGATGGTTATTTATTTGATATAGACACTATTATAATATCAGAATTGTTTTGATAAAAAGAATGTTTCAGGTTATCGTAAGGTAAAAATCGTTCGTGTTTATGTGTGCACTGGTCTTACGATTGTCTTTTCTTTCAAAAAGATTACTTTAAAATCAGTTTGATGATACCTATAAACATAGTGAGTTTTCTCACGTTGGCTCACCATACTGATCTATGGCATTTAAAATGCTCGGGTCAGACCGGGTTTTACAGATTCAAGCCATCAGATGTTGTGAAGTCCAGAGGTGAGCTGGAGAAGTCCAGACATATGATTCGTATCTAGTATTTATTCCGAAGTGTGTAATATATGAGGGCAGGCTGTTATAACGGTCTAAATGTATAAGTTGATTGTTGCACTCTTCTGATTGTAAGTATTATTTCAAGCTCTCAATAAAGATTTTGTAACAACCTAAATTTCGACAGACTGGTTTTTTTTTCCAAAAATCTCAATCTATCGAAATTTGAGTCGGCTTATCTGGCATCCTGCAGAAAAGTCAGAGATAATAAACATATCGGAGCTCAGTAAACATCTCGTAACGGAATGGATAAATATAATATAATCAAATATAGTCTTACCAAGGTAATAATACTACCTAATAAGTATCCAAAGCCATCATATCTCCGCAATCTAACATGCGAGCATGTTATGAGGAGGAGGTCAGAACACAAAGTTTTGGTGACTGGACAAATCATACATTCTGAAATAACCCTACATACACCGTTCAATTGTGCTTTTCTTATTTATTAGGTTACTTGGGTTAACATCACTCAAGGCTTTATACTCACGTCGTACCCATTTACTCCCCATTAAATTAACCTAATATTGTATATATGTAACTACCCCCAACATGTCAAGGTACTCCCAATAGTACCCTCCTCGCACGGTCTCTGTCGTCACACCATGAAAGCATATGCAACTCTCATCCTACCCCGAACAATGCACGGAAGTTCATATTAATACGCCATGTTACAGCACAGAACCGCCATCGCTATGCCACTTAAGTGTACAGATTATCGTATCTGAACTCCTCGGTTGAATCACGCCTCAACATGGATTAATGCCCTCTCGTCTATGATACACCACCCAATGCATGTATCTAGACCCTCATACGAACATATTTCCCCTGTACACCAAGTCTCGTAATGGGGTTGCATCTGAATGCATGGAGCACTACTACAAAATAATTCATTTGCATCGGCTATTTCCCCCTATTGCATCGGTTCAACAACCAATGCATATGAAGACGATGCAATAAACCTAAATCTATTGCATTAGTTATACAGCGGATGCAAAAAGTATTATTTTGCATCGACCATTATTGATAACATTAGCAAAATAAATGTATTTTGTATTGGTTGTTAGTGACAACCGATGCAAAATAAAGGGACAAGTTATAAGAAATATATTTCATGTACCAGTTGTTACGAGCAACCGATGCAAAATAAAGGTACAAGCTATTAAAAAAACTTTTATGTACCAATTGTTACGAGCAACCGATGCAAAATACATCACTTTTAGATCTATTGTTAATAACAATTAATGGGACGTCTAGATGGCCAATGCCAATATTATTACAGGTAATTTCATAACAATTCGAAATCAAAATGGAAGGTCAATGCGAAGTAAACAATATAATACCAAGATAAATACAACTCAGTTATAATGGTCATTCCATAAAAATTACGATATATATATATATATATACATTACGCACCAAGTTACACATTAGATTTACATTGAGGTATGTGAATCGTTTACAATTCCCAAAAACTAATTCACTTTAATCGACAAATAAGCAATTCTTGAGACGACCCCAAACCCCGTACTGACGGCGACAAGGGTAATCCGTGGAATATACACATAAACAGATAATAGCAGCACAGAATTAAATAAATACACCAGATAATGTACAATAGAATACACTGGATAAACGTAATCATCAGAGTTACACAGTATACAGGATCATACTTAGTACAAATACAGTTCAGCTATACATAAATGTCTACAGCGGAAAACAAACATAATGTACAATAGGAGTTGAACAGCATAAAAAGAGATAAATGATAGAATCCATCTTCAGCTCCAGCTATCCAGAAAGAGCCAGCTAAACCTGAATACAAGGCTGCCCGTGTAGAGAAAGGGGCACCCGAGTTTGAAAGTGAAACAAACTACGAGTCAGTCATGGGACTGGTATGAGAAATCTACTCAACACATTTATAATATGGCTAATCACAGGACCACGCCACTTTCGTGGAATGGGTTTACTCCATTGGATTGCCAGTGCTTTAAAAACAAATCTTTCTTTTAAACATCGCAATGCTTTTTATAAAAATGAAGCCATTATAAGACTCAGTTCCCATCACACAATGCAACGCAAACCGGAGGATAGAGTTTTACCTTATAATGGCCAAAATATGCTTAATACGAATAAAACAAAAGCATTTGATATTACTACTAGTGTTTATATGTTTCAAAAACAATTTCAAATCATAATTATCAATCATAGACGGCATGGGTACCATATATCATGTCGCCATATATATATACAATCAAAACTGCACAGTCACGTATTTGGAGATTGGATTTCCGTCATGAACCAAGGCAAAAGATATTCCTTACCGAATTCGAGACGCTCTAACCCGTGTCTCAGGATCAGAACGCATCGACCCTTGGAGCAATAGGGCCGGTCCACCGATGTGGATTAAAATGCCTGAACACTACGTTTCCCCGCCCTATGGGGCGTAAGTGAGCCAACGAATGACTCCATCGGACCCGGATCGTCCGATCAAACCGAGGCGCCTCGCAACAGCAACAACCACATAAGTAAAATGTCAGGCCGTGTAAAAACACTAACACAACTCCTAGCTAGAAGGAAACGCATGCCCTCCCTGAGGTCCTTATCCCATTTCTGGCTCATACCGGGGTGTGAGGCTCGCGAATTCACGTTATACACAAAGCTACGCCACACAGGCGGTGCTTTGATCATCACCACAAGACTTTGCTTTTCAACAGAAGCCCTGATCATTTGCCACTTAGGCATGCCACACTAGCAATTCATACCATGCGACTGATGTCCATCGATATACAACCTCTGAGCTCGTGCGTTTCAGAGAAGGGCGTTAAGCAAAAGAATAAATTCTCCGTCGCCAAACAGATGTATATTTAATAGAGATCAATCAACACAGAATAAAATTCAATTGTCGGACACACAGTCCATTTACAAGTCCGTTCTGGGTCTGAACGAAACCGGAGGCACTATATACCTCGCAAACCCATCGATCACCACATACGTCTGGACGATCACCACTCATTATCCATATTTCGGGATGCCTCCCAATCAGGACCTCGGTTACCATCCAAACGAGGTGAAGATCTCCGGTCTTCGACCACCGTCTTCATCTTCGATTTCTTATCGTCGATTCAGTTATTCAAAATGGGATAAACCCGGTCTTTCTGAGCAACTCGCGTATATAATAAACAAGTGCAACACTAACATATACACGCATCATTTCAATTCATTAGTCACTAACCGTCAATCAGTAAGAGAACGATTTCCCAAACATTAACCCCGAAGGCCGAAACCAACATCAGATCAACACCCAGGAAACCATTCGACTTAGCCAACCTTCAGTTAATTTCTAAATCACATCCATATCGTTTATAATATTTTATAACGATTTATCGCTATTTTTATTTATTTTAAAATAACCAACTTATTCAAAACGACGCTTCGGGCCATAACGCGGCCGTGGCGCTGTTTTTCTTCAGATTTGATTTACACATATATGAAAATCTAACCGTTGGATCTTCACAAAATTTACATCATTAGAAAGATCTTTTCAAAACGAATCCAACGGTTCCAGTTTTGGTAAAATCTGACGGTTGGATCTCCCGGTATAATCGTTTGAAGTTTCGATTTCAAAATACGAACTACAGCGTCGTTATTCGATTAAATATAATTATATTTATATATATATATATAAATATAATCGATTCCGGCGCTGTTTTTCTTCAGATTTGAATTAAACATTCCAGACAATCCAACCGTTGGATTTTTACAAAGTTGGTGCCGTTGGAAAGATTTTTCCAAAGCGAACCCAACGGTTGCGATTTCAGGAAAATCCGATGGTCGGATCTCCCGGTATAATCGTTTGAAATCACGGTTTCAAAATACAAACTGCAGCGTCGTTATTCGATATATTTTAATTCTATTTATATATATATATATATATATATATATATATATATATATATATATCGATTCTTCGATTTCAAAGCGAAATTCCTTTCATACATTTGATAAAAATGATATTTTTATCTAACTGTCTTCTATTTCAACACTTCACTATTTTTAACAATTCATTTATATAATAAAAATGTGATTTTTATTGTAAAACAATTCATTTCAAAACTCTATTATTTTATGTAGTCCATATAGGTAATAAAAATAGGATTTTTATTATAAAACAATTTCTTTCAAAATGGGATTATTTTATACATTTCATATAGATGATAAAAATGTGATTTTTATTATAAAACAATTTATTTCAAAATATGAATACCATTCAACAAATGAATTTCAATTCAACGAATGAATATCGATTCAACACATGAAGGTTTTCTATAATTTATATAAATAGATAAAAAGGTGATTTTTATATTTAAAACACGGATACCATTCAACACATGAATTTCAATTCAACGAATGAATATCGATTCAACACATGAAGGTTTTCTATAGTTTATATATATAGATAAAAATGTGATTTTTATATTTAAAACACGAACACCATTCAACACATGAATATCTGTTCAACGAATGAATATCAATTCAACACATGAAGGTTTTCTATAGTTTATATATATAGATAAAAATGTGATTTTTGTATTCAAAACACGAACACCATTCAACACATGAATTTCTATCCAACGAATGAATATCGACTCAACACATGAAGGTTTTCTATTCAACGAATAAATATAGTTTCAACAAATGAAAATAATTCAAACACATGAATATTATTCAAAATTTCGGCAGCATAACGGCAGGGTAGTTAAAACCGGGACCGTCCCTAGTACGGCTCCTCGCTCTACCTTAAAACCTCGCGGTTTTTGACAATGGGGATCATGCATCTAGTTCGCACGCAGGCAGCATGTATATATTTATTTCATTTCCACAAACTAATCCTATGTGGTTTCAACCAAATATTTCTCAACTACAAATGGGTATTTTTCAACCACAATCAATCAATATCAACCACAAACAATTCCAATCAACCATTCGCTATCAATCAATTTTCACACCAATCACAACCAATAAATATCGTCCATGGTTTGTGGACGAGGGGCGTATATATATATATATAGCAATTCACTTCTATTTCAACACATATATAATTTTTACAACGCATATATAACTTATACATTGAACGTACAACTTATACAACGCTTATACATGAGGTGTACAACGCTTATATAACTCATACATCGACTATATAATTTATACATCGTCGTTTTCCATATCGTTTATAAATTAGAAATCTCACATTGGGTTCCACTCCACCAAAAATAGTAGAAGGCTCAGAAAAATATGCGGTCTCTTCTAGAATGTAGAGGACATCCACACGAGTCCACTGTCTCTTGTTTCACTGAATTTCGTCAAGAAACGAAAAAGATATGATTTTTACCGTGAAATCAAAAACCGTAGCGCTTTAAAGTGCTATAAAACAGTTTAAATATAATACACCGTACCTTCACTGTTTTGATTCAAATCTAGGGTTTGATCTACACGTAAATCCGTGCAGCGGTTTGTCGATCTGTCTTCACTACGAGATAGGGCTTGGAGAGGGCTTTCTAAAGGTACCACCCGCACGCCGTACGATCGCCGGAGGGAGGAGCAGTTCAACTCGCGACGGCGCACTTTGGAGGGGATGGATCTCGGTGATGACGCAACGAGGGGGATCGAACCTGGTATGGATGTGGAGAGGGGATCGAGATCTTCAAAAAGTTGAACTGGAGGGGGTGGCGAAAACGCCTGTGGCGGCAGCGATCGGGCTGGGAAGCTTTGAGCAGCTTCCGCCGTTTATGGGGGGGGGGGGAGGAGAGAGAATTTCTTTTATTTTATTTTATTTTAAAAATTATGATTGGTCGGGGGAGTTTTAAAGGGGTTTTCTGACACGACCACCAATCTAAACCCAATGACTGTCGTCCCTAGCGTTCTACCCCATTCCGAACACAATGGGATATGTTTCGTAGGCCCATTCGACTGTTTCAGTTAGTTTTCCTTCAAATTAAAATATAAAACATTCAATATTCGATTTGAACGTGCATTTCAATTTGCCAGGGCCACAAACTGATTCGAAAAATTCCAGAAAAATAAATCTGGCTATGTTTTGACAATACAGTCCCAACAAAACTAGTTTCGTCGAATTCTGAGACCGTTTGCAAAAAGGCCCATTTCTGGTCGATCCAATTTAACTGTAACTGACCAAAACACGTTTTCCTTTGCCACGCTCACATACTAGCTTCAAAAATTATGAAATTTGAAACCTAGCAATAACTTCACATCCCGGATCCAACAAAAGTGGTTTCGTCGAATTCCGAGGTCGTATGCAAAATGGCCAATTTCACGGGCTATATAAATTCCATAACGACCTTTCTGAAAATTCATTTGGCCATAACTTTTGCTTTCCTCTATGAAAATTCGATTTTTCAGATTCATTAGAAAGGTATTCACTAACAGATTTAAATATTTTTGGTTTCGCTCAAATCCGTTTTGTTTTGCACCCGGTACAGTCCGACAAAGTTCGAATTCAATTTTTGAAACTGCAGCGCCATTTCAGGCCTTGTTTATAATTATAATTAATTATATTCGTTTTCAAACGTCGATTCATACTCATTTTTCATTGCTATAATTTAAAATATTTATTTTAAATATTTATAATCCATTATTTTAGCCAATTTAAAATTTTTAAATTGGTTCAGATTTTCTGGGTCGTTACAATCTCCCCCACTTAAAACTTTTCGTCCCCGAAAAGGAACAAAGTCGAAAGTGGTTTGATTCGTTAACTCTACATTCGATCTGGCTTCCATTCTCCAACTTTTCAGTTTCTGAGAATTTTCAAATTCTTCAAAAATTTGGGTAACACCCGGAATTTTCGATTTTTTTTGCCATAACCTCCTTTGTACGGGGAGAGGTTTGGAAATTTATTGGGTCGTATTAGGTACCCAATAAATCCTAATAAGAATACACATATTTATAGTGATATATTCTGGTGTTTACAGGGGAGCGTGTATTGATAATAACTCCAGAGAATAAATTCTCGTCACCCTGTCAAAGCTTGAGGGAGTGTGTATTTTAAATGCTCCAGAGGATAAATCCTCGTCACCACGTCCCGTGTGGGAAATAAATAGTCCATGTGTCGTATCTAATAACTAGAGAAACGTGATTATTGTCAACTGCAGACCCGTGTGGGGTTTTTATTAATCTGGCAATTTTATCATTACAATTTAAATAGTCCATATCAGTCATCAGTTCAACCTGTAAAATACAGTCATCGCCATACAAGCCTCTCGCTCGTATGGTAAATCTTCCACCTCGTCACACAAGCTCCGAATGCTTATGTGGTATATGATGAAGTATGCCTATCTTCTGAAGTATGCCATGAAATGTAGTTCAAAATTAATTGTTACTATCCTATGGCGATATTTATTATTTCACATAGAATAACCAGCACTCCGCATCCAATGGCATTCACAGGAGTTGATATAATAATATTTTGCATCCAACTCATTAAGGTTTACCTATTTGTCGGGCACGCATATAAAATCTTTACTCAACAGCTATCCAATTTCCTGTTCAAACATATATAATGCACAAGTATATATTTCTAACTATTTTCTAATCAGTTCAATGTGTGATTTAAATGAATAAATTATACCATTATTCTCTTATTAATTTAATTAACTATCGTTTCAATAATTTTAATTAATCAAATCTACCATCTCACAACACAAACAACAATCAAACTGTTTTTAACTTTTTAGCTTTTCAAATATATATCTTTTATATATTCAAAAATTTTATTTCTAAAACCAGACTATATATATAATCACAAATACGTTATTTAAAAACATATTACCCTCGACCCGTTCTGAGGCACTTCTGACCCCATCTCTAACGAGTTGTTCTGATTCTGCTGTACTCATACTAGGATATTGCTGATCCTATCTGTACTGAGTTACTCGTCTTAGAACACTACTGGTTCTATCTCTGACGAGTTCGTCAATATGCTATATTCCAGAACTAAGCTTAACCAAAGCTCTGATACCACGTTGAGACGACCCCAAACCCCGTACTGACGGCGGCAAGGGTAATCCGTGGAATATACACATGAACAGATAATAGCAGCACAGAATTAAATAAATACACCAGATAATGTACAATAGAATACACTGGATAAACGTAATCATCAGAGTTAGACAGTATACAGGATCATACTTAGTACAAATACAGTTCAGCTATACATAAATGTCTACAGCGGAAAACAAACATAATGTACAATAGGAGCTGAACAACATAAAAAGAGATAAATGATAGAATCCATCTTCAGCTCCAGCTATCCAGAAAGAGCCAGCTAAACCTGAATACAAGGCTGCCCGTGTAGAAAAAGGGGCACCCGAGTTTGAAAGTGAAACAAACTACGAGTCAGTCATGGGACTGGTATGAGAAATCTACTCAACACATTTATAATATGGCTAATCACAGGACCACGCCACTTTCGTGGAACGGGTTTACTCCATTGGATTGCCAGTGCTTTAAAAACAAATCTTTCTTTTAAAAATCACAATGCTTTTTATAAAAATGAAGCCATTATAAGACTCAGTTCCCATCACACAATGCAACGCAAACCGAAGGATAGAGTTTTACCTTATAATGGCCAAAATATGCTTGATACGAATAAAACAAAAGCATTTGATATTACTACTAGTGTTTATATGTTTCAAAAACAATTTCAAATCATAACTATCAATCATAGACGGCATGGGTACCATATATCATGTCGCCATATATATATATACAATCAAAACTGCACAGTCACATATTTGGAGATTGGATTTCCGTCATGAACCAAGGCAAAAGACATTCCTTACCGAATTCGAGACGCTCTAGCCCGTGTCTCAGGATCAGAACGCATCGACCCTTGGAGCGACAGGGCCGGTCCACCGATGTGGATTAAAATGCCTGAACATACGTTTCCCCGCCCTATGGGGCGTAAGTGAGCCAACGAATGACTCCATCGGACCCGGATCGTCCGATCAAACCGAGGCGCCTCGCAACAGCAACAACCACATAAGTAAAATGTCAGGCCATGTAAAAACACTGACACAACTCCTAGCTAGAAGGAAACGCATGCCCTCCCTGAGGTCCTTATCCCATTTCTGGCTCATACCGGGGTGTGAGGCTCGCGAATTCACGTTATACACAAAGCTACGCCACACAGGCGGTGCTTTGATCATCACCACAAGACTTTGCTTTTCAACAGAAGCCCTGATCATTTTCCACTTAGGCATGCCACACTAGCAATTCATACCATGCGACTGATGTCCATTGATATACAACCTCTGAGCTCGTGCGTTTCAGAGAAGGGCGTTAAGCAAAAGAATAAATTCTCCGCCGCCAAACAGATGTATATTTAATAGAGATCAATCAACACAAAATAAAATCCAATGTCAGACACACAGTCCATTTACAAGTCCGTTCTGGGTCTGAACGAAACCGGAGGCACTATATACCTCGCAAACCCATCGATCACCACGTACGTCTGGACGATCACCACTCATTATCCATATTTCGGGATGCCTCCCAATCAGGACCTCGGTTACCATCCAAACGAGGTGAAGATCTCCGGTCTTCGACCACCGTCTTCATCTTCAATTTCTTATCGTCGATCCAGTTATTCAAAATGGGATAAACCTGGTGTAACACCCCACGTCCATTAATGTCACTCACAAAGGGAATGCATTAACTTCCATGGAGGTTATAAGTGAATATAGAACAGAAAAATTACAACAAGACAGATAATAAATAGTACTTGGAAATCTAAAACTTCATTTTATTGTAGCGAAAATTAAACGTGTTTGTTACATCATAAAACCATAGATCATAACCAAGTACAATATCCATCTTCATAAAAAAAAAATACATAATCCCATTACATAAATAGCCATTAAAAAGATAACAAGCTGGACTTTACTTCAACGGTCCAAGCTTTCCAAAGAGAGATGAAGCAATTCAATCAAACTCCACTAGAGCTGGGCCCAACCTGAGGACCTGGAGGGGGAAAAAGGATAGAAATAGAGGGGGTCAGACATAAAGTCTGGCAAGTATGATAATTCTAACAATACTATTATCAAAATAACTAGACTAAGGCATAAGCTGGAAGACAAGTAAATGTCTATGAACTCTTAGGAAGATAAAGATAGCGTTTAAGATAACGTTAAAGATAACGGTAAAGGCACACCTAATTACTAACGAATGATTACTACACTACACCACACCAGTCACCCTGTTGTTTGATCCCACTTGCTTCACACAGAAACTTTATAAATAGCCTTACGTACCCCTAGCT
Organism: Allium sativum; assembly: GCA_030737875.1. Taxonomy (NCBI): domain Eukaryota; kingdom Viridiplantae; phylum Streptophyta; class Magnoliopsida; order Asparagales; family Amaryllidaceae; genus Allium; species Allium sativum. The sequence continues at coordinate 553,206,832 of CM060915.1, forward strand.
GACTACATATGTGCCGTCTGCCCCTATCTCCACTAGGTGTACCCCACTACCCACTTTCGATCAGCTCCCTACTCGTAGATACCCGTGCTGGCCCCACAATGGGGTGTATCACTCCCCTAAAGTGGCAACCCGATACAACTTGAGAATGCACGGCTTATATCTACACGATGCAACAACGTCTTACCTACCAGCCCGGGTCCACACACGCATATGAAACCCGTTGGACTTGCGTTGCCACCGCTCCCCGTTTTGGCCTCTTACAGTCAAACCCAGCATGCGTGTCCCGTCCTCGACTTGGGTCGAGCCCACAAAAATACGTTTGGGATACTGGTCGAAATGGGCCCCCACAAGCTACCCACCTAAGCTTGTCACTAGTATATCCCACTTAACCCTCTTAGTCATGTTCATTTACATGTGTGTTTGGTTAAGTCTTACTAATCGTATTTCACATGCCACTAAGGGCACCCCCTAGATTCCTCGTTCCACCCAAGGCACCTACTTAACCCCCATGTCCCACTTTACATGTTTATCTGGTTAAGTATTTCTTAATTCATTCAGGCCATAACCTCATAAAGACCTCTCACATTAGACTGGCATTTATGGCAGCTGGATTTGCCGGGCGGGTCCGGGCTGTCTTACACCATAAAAGAGTCTAACCTCGTGTCTTTACAACTGTTATGCTTTAGTTTAGGCCTAGGACCTCTCACATTGGGCTGACATTTGTGACCACTGGATTTGTCGGCCGGGTCCGGGCAGGTTTACGTCACAAACGAGTCCAACCTCGTGTCCTAAGCATTGATTAACACTTAAAATCTTTTACCCCAGTTTTAATAATTCCCTATTCAAATTATTAATTAAGTCAACTTTTAATGATGTCCCTAATTGACTCAATTATGGCCATCCACTTATGGCATGCAAAATCATATCAATTGCACCCCAACTTTTTAATATTAAATCCTTAATATTACCCCTACCCCACGTTTATACGTTCGCTTATTCAACGCATAATATAGGCTAGACTTGTATAGTCTAACACCTAGCACAAAGATAAATTATCACAACATATAGACAATTAAAATAAATCTAATCATAATAGGGGTGAAACTTGCATAAACTACACATGTTAAGGATCAAAAGGTGTCAACTTGTTAAATGTCTCAATTTATATGATATGATCATAGCCCAAATCTATACATAAACTTGCATATGGGGTTTTTAGGCAACATAATGATGGTGTGAACTAGCCTAGGATATCACATATGTCATAGCATAATTCTAGATGTCATAATAGATGTCTTGGTATATGTTCATAACTTTTCTAATCAATCTAAATTGCATATGTGACTTGTCATATAGATCAACATAACCCAAACATGATGATTTAATTAATATGAACTAACTAGCATAGATGGTAACATCATGGCCTTTTTAACATGTATGATTCATCACAACTTAGCATAGAAAATTTCAACATACATAACATCATCATAGCATGATTTACAACATATAAGATATCATCATCACATAACATTGGATTTACAATATACATGATAGCAAAAGGGGTTTACAACAACATATATGATAATTCACATCATCTACTCATAATCCATTCATAACTCAACCTAATTAAAATGATAATAATCTTGTTAAGATCATCATACTCACAATTTAGAGAAGAAAAGAGAGAGTTTTGCTTTGCTTTAGGGTTGAGAGAATTAGAATTGAATTTGCTTTTCTTCTTTCTTAGTTGGCGGCGGCTCCATTGATTTCCATGGCGATGGTATGACGACAACTATTCTATTTTAATTAGGTTTAGGGTTAGCATTAGGATGTATTTATAGGTGTAGGAAGTTATTTAGGACCATTAGATTAGCCCTGAACCATGAGAACCAATCAAATGAAAAATCTGCATTTGAGCAAATCGGCCCATGGGTTGACAGCCAAACACCCTGGATTAACCCCTAGTCGACCCAGCGCAGCTCGGGTCGACCTCAAAAATGGGCCGGTTCGGTTATTCCCCCTCCCAATTCGCTGTTTTGAACTTTTTCGCATATTTATTTATTTAATTTTTAATTTATATATATATATATCAATATATATAGATTTCTCTGCGCAACCCATTTCACTTAATTCTTTTCTAAAAATTAAGTATACTTTAATTTGTGAATTTTAATGTAATAAAATTACGGGGTGTTACATTCTCCCCTCCTTAAAGGATTTCGTCCCCGAAATCTCCAAGTCAAGAAGAATGTATATCCTACCATCTAATCGTCCATCTACTCAACCATCAAACACCAACATCCATTGTCCTTAAAAGACTTCTAATGCTTTAATGTTTATATGCACAGTGTGTGTATATGTCCATATCTAATGCAAAATTAGGCGGTCTACTGATTCAGTCGACCTCCTTAGTGCAATTCATGATAGTGCCATGCGTCCAATATGTATGCAAAAGATTCCTAATGATACATATTAATTCTATATGCGTGCACAACCATCCACCCGAATGCAGCAACTATATGATAATACAACCATTATACATCCATTTTACTAAATACATCCATATATATGCAATATGCAATATGAAGTGACTGAGCCGATCTGGTGCCTAATAGTGTGTGTATATGCATCCACGAGAAACCACTAGCAAACACTTGCATCCACTTTGCATCCACCATACACAACATGTCTCAAACACATGTTTCAACCATAGGATTATGCTAACTAAAGGTCAAAGATACTAGCGAGAGGATATACTAAAGATAAGATAAGTACAAGCTAAGCGATAAAGGAGAAATTAAAAGACATACCCTCAAAAAGAAAAGGGTATCGTGAACGCATCTTCTCTTCCGTCTCCCAAGTAGCGTTGCTCTCATCATCTCCCCATTGCACTTTGACTAGTCTGACCTCTCGATTCCTCAACCTCTTGATCTCCGACCCAAGAATGCGCGTAGGAGCTCGTCGAATTGTCGCATCACGCTCTATCTCCACCTCTCTAAGAAAGCTCGGCTCTACCACTTCCGCGGTCTCGTGCAAGCACTTCCTCAAATGTGACACATGGAATACGTCGTGTACACCACTAAGTCTCTCGGGCAACTCCACTCTATACGCCATCTGTCCAATTTTCTCCTTAATAGGAAACGGCCCTACAAACCTTGGTGCTAATTTCCCAACGTACCCAAAGCGAACAACATTCCGTAATGGAGATACTTTGACAAAGACCATGTCCCCAACTTCAAACTCGAGATCTGTCCTCCTCTTATCTGCATAAGATTTCTGCCTATCCTGTGCTGCTTTCATCCTCCTTTGAATCAAGTTGATCTTCTCCGAAGTCTCCCTAATCATATCGGGTCCAAGTAAGATCTTATCCGTAGATTCCCACCAACATGTAGGTGAACGACAAGGTCGTCCATATAGAGCTTCGAATGGTGCCATACCAATGCTGGACTGAAAGCTATTATTATATGCGAACTCAACCAATGGAAGATGCTCTTCCCACGTACCCCCAAAGTCTAGGATACATAGCCTCAACAAATCCTCTAGAATGTGATTCACCCTCTCGGTCTGGCCGTCCGTCTGAGGATGATATGCGGTGCCCAAACATAACTGAGTCCCTACCGCCTCTTGTAAGCTTCTCCAAAATTCGATAGTGAAAATAGGATCGCGGTCGCTCACTATGCTAGAAGGAACACCGTGCAAACGAACTATTTCTCGAACGTATATGGAGGCTAACCATGGAGCAGTCCTCTTACTCTTTACGGGAATGAAATGGGCGCTTTTAGTAAGTCTATCTACTATAACCCAAATTCCCGTATTACCCTTCCTTGATCGCGGTAACCCATCCACAAAATCCATCGAGACACTTTCCCACTTCCATAGTGGAACCTCCAATGGGTGAAGCAACCCACCGGGTTTCTTTTGCTCCGCTTTTACTTGTTGGCACACCAAGCATCTAGCGACATACTCGGCCACATCTTTCTTCATGCCGGCCCAAAAGTAAACTCTCTTCATGTCTTTGTACATCTTGTCCCCGCCGGGATGAATGGTCATCTTCGAATGATGTGCTTCGTCAAGAATAGTCTTCCTTAGGTCATCGTCTTTTGGTACACAAAGTCTACCGTCCCTACGTAACCAACCCTTATCGTCTAGGGTATACCTACGGAGATGGCTTGATGACTCCCCTCCTTTGAGTTTTTCTACTAACTCAACCAACTGCGGGTCGTCTCGCTGTGCCTCGCCAATCCGTCCCAAAAGTGTAGGTCTGACCTCCAAGGATGCTAGCAAACCGGGTACGAAGTCAACGGAAGGTCTAAAGTCAAACATCGAAATGAATTCTAAACTTTGCCGCTCAACAAACAAAGGACTTAAGGATAATCTTTTTCTACTTAAGGCATCAGCCACCACGTTACCCTTGCCAGGGGTATATGCTATCTCAAAGTCGTAGGACGCCAAGAACTCCATCCACCTTTGCTGCCTTAAGTTCAAGTCTTTCTGAGAGAATAAGTATTTTAAAGATTTGTGGTCAGTGAATAGTTCGAATTTCTCGCCAAGAAGATAATGACGCCAAGACTTAAGCGCGAAAATAATAGCGGCCAACTCTAGGTCATGTGTGGGGTAATTCTTCTCATGCGCTCTCAACTGCCTTCCACCATAGGCTATTACCCTACCCTCTTGCATTAAGACTGCGCCTAGTCCTGTCCCACAAGCATCAGTATAAACGGTAAACGGCTTACTCCCGTCTGGCAATACTAAGACTGGGGCTGAAGTCAAAGCTCTCTTCAAATGTTGGAACGCATCATCACAATCTACGTCCCATGTGAAAACTAGGTTCTTCTTCGTCAAGCGTGTCAATGAAGCTGATATCTTTGCGAAGTCTTTGATAAACTTCCAATAGTAGCCAGCCAACCCCAAGAAACTTCTCACTTCGGTAGCATTTTTAGGGACCTTCCAATCTTGGATGGCCACCACCTTCGCGGGATCCACGGCTATCCCTTCTTTGGAAACCACATGCCCCAAGAGCCGTACTTCCTTCCTCCAGAAGTGACATTTAGAAAATTTATCCTTAAGGCTATGCGCTCGAAGAGTCTCCAACACTTCCCTAAGATGTAGGGCATGCTCTTCCTCATCCTTAGAAAAGATCAAGATGTCGTCTACAAAGACTACCACGAATTTGTTAAGGTACTCCCTAAACACCCTACTCATCAAATCAACAAAGTATGCGGGGGCGTTTGTCAAACCGAAGGGCATCACTAGCCATTCATAGAAACCGTCTGGAGTCCTAAAGGCAGTCTTGTCAATGCTATCCTCAGCCACTCTCAATTGATGGAAACCAGTGGCTAAGTCCAACTGCGAAAACACTGAGGCGCCAACTAACTGATCGAAGAGATCGTCAATCCTCGACAGTGGGTGTCTGTTCTTCTTAGTAAGCTTATTTAGTTCTCTATAGTCCACACAAAGTCTAAGGGACCCATCCGCCTTCGTGGCAAATACTACTGGAGCACCCCACTCCGATATACTTCGTCTTATGAACCCCTTCTCAAGCAACTCCTTCACTTGCTTACCGAGTTCCCTCCTTTCACGTGGAGCCATGTGGCGTACTGGCAAAGATACTGGTTTCGCATTATCCACAAGATATATTCGAAAATCTATCTCCCGCTTCGGAGGCAAGCCCTTCACCTCCTCAAACACATCCGAATATTCTCGGACCACTCTAACAGATCGTAGATTTTCCTCAGACGCGTCAAGCGATTCTAGATAACTTAGCATAACCGAATTTATGGGATTACAGAAGATTTCGAGAGTGTTGCCAAGGCGAGTCACGAGCCTAACTACTCTCCTTTCACAATCAAGAACGGCCCCATTTCTGGATAACCAATCCATTCCTAAAATTAGCCCATAGCCCGTGAAGCCCAACACATAAGCATCACATCTAAATTCAACGCTAAGTATGGAAATTTTCAAATCCAAACACATCATGGACAAATAAGCTGAGCCCCCTATTGGATTCGAAACAACTAAGGGATCCTCTACTAAACTGATGTTTAAGTGCAGTGATTCAACTAATGATGTAGAGATAAACGAATGTGATGCGCCCGAATCGAATAAGGTACGGACAGGATGATCAAACAGAAAAACTAAGCTTTCAACAGAAATGGTTCTACCTCGTTCTTGCAGCGGTGGGACCGCGAGAGCCTGAACTTGTCCCCTAGCCTGCCCTGGTGCCATAAGAGCCTGCTCATGTCCTCCCGAGGTAGCTCCTGCCCTCTGCCCCTTCTTTGGGCAGTCCTTCACTAAATGTCCCGCATCGCCACAATGAAAACAGCCTGTCTTCTTTTTCTTTCGGCAATCCTTGCTAAGATGGCCTGGGGTTCCACAGTTAAAGCACTTCTTCTTTCCCTTGCCATTATTGTCTTTTCCACCCTTCTTGTTTTGCTGTTGTGGTTTCTTCTGATCCCCCTTCTTCTCAGGTTCCTTATCAGCTTTAGCGCTTTTCTCCTCATGCATGAGCGCCATTTCTACTAACTTCTCAAAGGTGGCCCCCATCGGGATGTGGGTCATAGCCAACCCTTGCAATGGTTCATTCAAGCCATTCACGAACCTTAGAGCCTTCTTCTCCGGCGTGTTTACTAAGTCCAAGCCAAACCTTGCTAACTGATTAAATTTATTGACATATTCTTTCACTGATGAGCTTCCTTGCTTCAATGTCAAGAACCTTTCCATATATAGATTTTCTTCCGCCCTTGAGAGAAACTTCGCCTCGAACCTACGTCTGAAATCCGCCCAAGAGTCAACAGGACGCTCCCCATTAGTGACCTCCCACCAAAACGAGGCCTCTCCCTTCATCAACCAAGCTGCTAAACGAACTCTCCTCCCTTCTTCTACTTCAAAGATTTCTTGTAATTCTTCCACCTCCTTAAGCCAATCTCTAGCTTCCACAAACGTTTCTGACCCTTGAAATGGTTTTCCACCCATAGCCTTGAATTCCTTGCACGTCTTTGCAAAAGTATTTACGCGAGGAGGAGGAGGAATGGGTGCAACTGGTGGTGGAGGAACATTGGCCGGACCTACGGCGGCCCTAGCCTCTAACAGCCTCCTATACCATCCTGGTATCGTTACACCGTCAGGTAGGTTAAGATCTTCAGCCATGCTGAAACGAAAAAGGAAAGATTCAAAATGGAGAATTCGAAAGATAAAGATATATGGCTATTTGGGGATTATGTTTTTCATAAAAACTTCCTCTTTAAATTTCTCATTAAAACATGTTTTTGAAAACATTTCTTCCAAAAACAACTATTTTTCTAAAGTATTTTTATCTGTTCTGGTAACCTTAAGCTCTGATACCACGTGTAACACCCCACGTCCATTAATGTCACTCACAAAGGGAATGCATTAACTTCCATGGAGGTTATAAGTGAATATAGAACAGAAAAATTACAACAAGACAGATAATAAATAGTACTTGGAAATCTAAAACTTCATTTTATTGCAGCGAAAATTAAACGTGTTTGTTACATCATAAAACCATAGATCATAACCAAGTACAATATCCATCTTCATAAAAACAAAATACATAATCCCATTACATAAATAGCCATTAAAAAGATAACAAGCTAGACTTTACTTCAACGGTCCAAGCTTTCCAAAGAGAGATGAAGCAATTCAATCAAACTCCACTAGAGCTGGGCCCAACCTGAGGACCTGGAGGGGGAAAAAGGATAGAAATAGAGGGGGTCAGACATAAAGTCTGGCGAGTATGATAATTCTAACAATACTATTATCAAAATAACTAGACTAAGGCATAAGCTAGAAGACAAGTAAATGTCTATGAACTCTTAGGAAGATAAAGATAGCGTTTAAGATAACGTTAAAGATAACGGTAAAGGCACACCTAATTACTAACGAATGATTACTACACTGCACCACACCAGTCACCCTATTGTTTGATCCCACTTGCTTCACACAGAAACTTTATAAATAGCCTTACGTACCCCTAGCTGACCACATAGGTGTCGTCTGCCCCTATCTCCACTAGGTGTACCCCACTACCCACTTTCGATCGGCTCCCTACTCGTAGATACCCGTGCTGGCCCCACAGTGGGGTGTATCACTCCCCTAAAGTGGCAACCCGATACAACTTGAGAATGCTGGCTTATACCTACACGATGCAACAACGTCTTACCTACCAGCTCGGGTCCACACACGCATATGAAACCCGTTGGACTTGCGTTGCCACCGCTCCCCGTTTTGACCTCTTACAGTCAAACCCAGCATGCGTGTCCCGTCCTCGACTTGGGTCGAGCCCACAAAGATACGTTTGGGATACTGGTCGAAATGGGCCCCCATAAGCTACCCACCTAAGCTTGTCACTAGTATATCCCACTTAATCCTCTTAGTCATGTTCATTTACATGTGTGTTTGGTTAAGTCTTACTAATCGTATTTCACATGCCACTAAGGGCACCCCCTAGATTCCTCGTGCCACCCAAGGCACCTACTTAACCCCCATGTCCCACTTTACATGTTTATCTGGTTAAGAATTTCTTAATTCATTCAGGCCATAACCTCATAAAGACCTCTCACATTAGACTGGCATTTATGGCAGCTGGATTTGCCGGGCGGGTCAGGGCAGTCTTACACCATAAAAGAGTCTAACCTCGTGTCTTTACAACTGTTATGCTTTAGTTTAGGCCTAGGACCTCTCACATTGGGCTGACATGTGTGACCACTGGATTTGCCGGGCGGGTCCAGGCAGGTTTACGTCACAAACGAGTCCAACCTCGTGTCCTAAGCATTGATTAACACTTAAAATCTTTTACCCCAGTTTTAATAATTCCCTATTCAAATTATTAATTAAGTCAACTTTTAATGATGTCCATAATTGACTCAATTATGGCCATCCACTTATGGCATGCAAAATCATATCAATTGCACCCCAACTTTTTTAATATTAAATCCTTAATATTACCCCTACCCCACGTTTATACGTTCGCTTATTCAACGCATAATATAGGCTAGACTTGTATAGTCTAACACCTAGCACAAAGATAAATTATCACAACATATAGACAATTAAAATAAATCTAATCATAATAGGGGTGAAACTTGCATAAACTACACATGTTAAGGATCAAAAGGTGTCAACTTGTTAAATGTCTCAATTTATATGATATGATCATAGCCCAAATCTATACATAAACTTGCATATGGGGTTTTTAGGCAACATAATGATGGTGTGAACTAGCATAGGATATCACATATGTCATAGCATAATTCTAGATGTCTTGGTATATGTTCATAACTTTTCTAATCAATCTAACTTGCATATGTGACTTGTCATATAGATCAACATAACCCAAACATGATGATTTAATTAATATGAACTAACTAGCATAGATGGTAACATCATGGCCTTTTTAACATGTATGATTCATCACAACTTAGCATAGAAACTTTCAACATACATAACATCATCATAGCATGATTTACAACATATAAGATATCATCATCACATAACATTGGATTTACAATATACATGATAGCAAAAGGGGTTTACAACAACATATATGATAATTCACATCATCTACTCATAATCCATTCATAACTCAACCTAATTAAAATGATAATAATCTTGTTAAGATCATCATACTCACAATTTAGAGAAGAAAAGAGAGAGTTTTGCTTTGCTTTAGGGTTGAGAGAATTAGAATTGAATTTGCTTTTCTTCTTTCTTAGTTGGCGGCGGCTCCATTGATTTCCATGACGATGGTATGACGGTAACTATTCTATTTTAATTAGGTTTAGGGTTAGCATTAGGATGTATTTATAGGTGTAGGAAGTTATTTAGGACCATTAGATTAACCCTAAACCATGAGAACCAATCAAATGCAAAATCTGCATTTGAGCGAATCGGCCCACGGGTTGACAGCCAAACACCCTGGATTAACCCCTAGTCGACCCAGCAAGGCTTGGGTCGACCTCAAAAATGGGCCGGTTCGGTTATTCCCCCTCCCAATTCACTATTTTGAACTTTTTCGCATATTTATTTATTTAATTTTTAATTTATATATATATATCAATATATATATATATTTCTCTGCGCAACCCATTTCACTTAATTCTTTTCTAAAAATTAAGTATACTTTAATTTGTGAATTTTAATGTTATAAAATTACGGGGTGTTACACCCGGTCTTTCTGAGCAACTCGCGTATATAATAAACAAGTGCAACACTAACATATACACGCATCATTTCAATTCATTAGTCACTAACCGTCAATCAGTAAGAGAACGATTTCCCAAATATTAACCCCGAAGGCCGAAACCAACATCAGATCAACACCCAGGAAACCATTCGACTTAGCCAACCTTCAGTTAATTTCTAAATCACATCCATATCGTTTATAATATTTTATAATGATTTATCGCTATTTTTATTTATTTTAAAATAGCCAACTTATTCAAAACGACGCTTCGGGCCATAACGCGGCCGTGGCGCTGTTTTTCTTCAGATTTGATTTACACATATCTGAAAATCTAACCGTTGGATCTTCACAAAATTTACATCATTAGAAAGATCTTTTCAAAACGAATCCAACGGTTCTAGTTTCGGGAAAATCCGACGGTTGGATCTCCCGGTATAATCGTTTGAAGTTTCGATTTCAAAATACGAACTGCAGCGTCGTTATTCGATTAAATATAATTATATTTATATATATATATAAATATAATCGATTCTGGCGCTGTTTTTCTTCAGATTTGAATTAAACATTCCAGACAATCCAACCGTTGGATTTTTACAAAGTTGGTGCCGTTGGAAAGATTTTTCCAAAGCGAACCCAACGGTTGCGATTTCAGGAAAATCCGATGGTCGGATCTCCCGGTATAATCGTTTGAAATCACGGTTTCAAAATACGAACTGCAGCATCGTTATTCGATATATTTTAATTCTATTTATATATATATATATATATATATATCGATTCTTCGATTTCAAAGCGATATTCCTTTCATACATTTGATAAAAATGATATTTTTATCTAACTGTCTTCTATTTCAACACTTCACTATTTTTAACAATTCATTTATATAATAAAAATGTGATTTTTATTGTAAAACTATTCATTTCAAAACTCTATTATTTTATATAGTCCATATAGGTAATAAAAATAGGATTTTTATTATAAAACAATTTCTTTCAAAACGGGATTATTTTATACATTTCATATAGATGATAAAAATGTGATTTTTATTATAAAACAATTTATTTCAAAATATGAATACCATTCAACACATGAATTTCAATTCAACGAATGAATATCGATTCAACACATGAAGGTTTTCTATAGTTTATATAAATAGATAAAAAGGTGATTTTTATATTTAAAACACGGATACCATTCAACACATGAATTTCAATTCAACGAATGAATATCGATTCAACACATGAAGGTTTTCTATAGTTTATATATATATATATAGATAAAAATGTGATTTTTATATTTAAAACACGAACACCATTCAACACATGTATTTCTATTCAACGAATGAATATCGATTCAACACATGAAGGTTTTCTATAGTTTATCTATATAGATAAAAATGTGATTTTTGTATTTAAAACATGAACACCATTCAACACATGAATTTCTATCCAATGAATGAATATCGACTCAACACATGAAGGTTTTCTATTCAACGAATAAATATAGTTTCAACAAATGAAAATAATTCAAACACATGAATATTATTCAAAATTTCGGCAGCATAACGGCAAGGTAGTTAAAACCGGGACCGTCCCTAGTACGGCTCCTTGCTCTACCTTAAAACCTCGCGGTTTTTGACAATGGGGATCATGCATCTAGTTCGCACGCAGGCGGCATGTATATATTTATTTCATTTCCACAAACTAATCCTATGTGGTTTCAACCAAATATTTCTCAACCACAAATGGGTATTTTTCAACCACAATCAATCAATATCAACCACAAACAATTCCAATCAACCATTCGCTATCAATCAATTTTCACACCAATCACAACCAATAAATATCGTCCATGGTTTGTGGACGAGGGGCGTATATATATATATTTATTTATATATAGCAATTCACTTCTATTTCAACACATAAATAATTTTTACAACGCATAAATAACTTATACATCGAACGTACAACTTATACAACGCTTATACATGAGGTGTACAACGCTTATATAACTCATACATCGACTATATAATTTATACATCGTCGTTTTCCATATCGTTTATAAATTAGAAATCTCACATTGGGTTCCACACCACCAAAAATAGCAGAAGGCTCAGAAAAATATGCGGTCTCTTCTAGAATGTAGAGGACGTCCACACGAGTCCATTGTCTCTTGTTTCACTGAATTTCGTCAAGAAACGAAAAAGATATGATTTTTACCGTGAAATCAAAAACCGTAGCGCTTTAAAGTGCTATAAAACAGTTTAAATATAATACACCGTACCTTCACTGTTTTGATTCAAATCTAGGGTTTGATCTACACGTAAATCCGTGCAGCGGTTTGTCGATCTGTCTTCACTACGAGATAGGGCTTGGAGAGGGCTTTCTAAAGGTACCACCCGCACGCCGTACGATCGCCGGAGGGAGGAGCAGTTCACCTCGCGACGGCGCACTTTGGAGGGGATGGATCTCGGTGATGACGCAACGAGGGGGATCGAACCTGGTATGGATGTGGTGAGGGGATCGAGATCTTCAAAAAGTTGAACTGGAGGGGGTGGCGAAAACGCTTGTGGCGGCGGCGGCGATCGGGCTAGGAAGCTTTGAGCAGCTTCCGCCGTTTATCGGGGGGGGGGGGAGGAGAGAGAATTTCTTTTATTTTATTTTTAAAAAAAAATTATGATTGGTCGGGGGAGTTTTAAAGGGGTTTTCTGACACGACCACCAATCTAAACCCAACGACTGTCGTCCCTAGCGTTTTACCCCCATTCCGAACACAATGGGATATGTTTCGTAGGCCCATTCGACTGTTTCAGTCAGTTTTCCTTCAAATTAAAATATAAAACATTCAATATTCGATTTGAACCTGCATTTCAATTTGTCGGGGCCACAAGCTGATTCGAAAAATTCCAGAAAAATAAACCTGGCTATGTTTTGACGATGCGGTCCCAACAAAACTAGTTTCGTCGAATTCTGAGACCGTTTGCAAAAAGGCCCATTTCTGGTCGATCCAATTTAACTGTAATTGACCAAAACACGTTTTCCTTTGCCATGCTCACATACTAGCTTCAAAAATTATGAAATTTGAAACCTAGCAATAACTTCACATCCCGGATCCAACAAAAGTGGTTTCGTCGAATTCCGAGGTCGTATGCAAAATGGCCAATTTCACGGGCTATATAAATTCCATAGCGACCTTTCTGAAAATTCATTTGGCCATAACTTTTGCTTTCCGCTATGAAAATTCGATTTTTCAGATTCGTTAGAAAGGTATTCACTAACAGATTTAAATATTTTTGGTTTCGCTCAAATCCGTTTTGTTTTGCACCCGGTACAGTCCGACAAAGTTCGAATTCAATTTTTGAAACTGCAGCGCCATTTCAGGCCTTGTTTATAATTATAATTAATTATATTCGTTTTCAAACGTCGATTCAAACTCATTTTTCATTGCTATAATTTAAAATATTTATTTTAAATATTTAAAATCCATTATTTTAGCCAATTTAAAATTTTTAAATTGGTTCAGATTTTCTGGGTCGTTACAATTCTGGAGCAACTTATATTACTCGCTCAAAAATATCAAAGCAATAATCAATATGAGCAATAGCATCCAAATCCACATCAACAGCAATAACCATATCCCGAGCAAACCCTTCAAGAACCAATCTCCATTCATTCTCATTTGGTAATCCGACATAAATTCTTTATCCAAATCTTGTAGGCCTTAGCGAAGCATAGTCTATTAACTAAGACCTGCTACATGTACATTATTAAAACAGCTCATTTAAAAAAATCTATATTCAAACGACATATTTATTAAGATAATAAATTTATTGAGTCTGCTCATGCAACTGACTTAAAAAAAGGAATTTCGGTTCAAACCAAGAGCAATGAAAGATATTCAATATGAAGAACCTTTTGGGTTTTTAAAGTTTAACATTTTACGTCAAACTGATCTGAATAAACTAAATAGTTCCCTTATAAGGGAAAATAATGTGATGTACAAAATTTCCTATTACTAAACTTTAATAAAATCCCACTGCTTAAAAACGTATGCACAGCCCAATGGCCTACTTATCAATGACTTACCCAAACCTAAATATACTTTTTTCTACTATGTAGTAACCCGTGATTTCCCCGGGAAGGAAAGCAAGAATTGCTTTGAGGACAAGACAAATCAGAACACAAACAGAAGAACATTTCATTGTTTATTACAACAATTCCATCAGAATACAAGAATATCACAGAGTATGAATCAATATTACACATTTGACAAATATCAGAGATTTAAATTACATTTAAATACATAGCAGTGAAAAAAGTAATACAAAACACAACTGAAGGCGATATACGGATACAGAACTTTCCGAGTATCTTTCCAGCTGTAAACAAGGATCCTGTAAATATAAATCTGCAAAACCAAAACTACTAGCTGCCCGTGCGGAAAATAGGGCACCCAGAGTTTAGGTTAAAACAATAAACTCCAGGTCAGTCATGTGACTGGTGTGAGAACTAAAACAGTTATTAATCTTTATTTTTAAAGTTAGGTAAATCAAGGGACCACGCCGTATAACGCGGAACGGGTTTCCTCCCAAGAATACCAGTGCATAAAACAAACAGCGCAATGCTCAATAAAGAAAAATGAAGCTATTATAAGACCCATGTCCCATCACACAATGCGACGCAAGCCAGAGGATAGGGTTTTACCTTATAATAGCCAAAGAATGCTTGATACGTTTAAAAACAGATTATTTTGATATTACTATAAATGTATAGTGTCAAAACAATTTCAATCATAAGTATCAATCATAGGCGGTATAACTACCATCTACTATGTCGCCATACTAGGTTCTACAAATAAAACCGAATTATCATGTATTGGAAATTGGATTCCATCATGAGTCGAGGCAAGGGGCAAGCTCCTCTCCGTTCGAGACACTCTAGCAAATGTCTCAGGACCACACACAGCGATCCTTGGATCTTCAGGGTCGGTCCTCTCTTACTTTTGAGGATTAGTTATTCCTGAACACACGTTTCCCGGTCCTATAGGACCTATATAATGGTCTGTACGTCGGCTCACATAGTGCCAGTTATCGACCAAATATTCGAGGCGCCTCACATCCAACAACCACACAGGTAAAAAGTATATAAATGTCAGGGCTGGTAGGTCACTGACATCACCCATTGCTAGAAAGAAACGCCGTGCTCTCCCTGCAGTCACTATCCCATTTTTGACTCATACCGAGGTGTGAGGCTCGCGAATTAATGCCATACACAAAGCTATGCCACACAGGCCGTGCTTTGATCATCAACCACAAGACTTTGCTTTTCAACAGAAGCCTTGATCATCTGCCACTTAGGCATGCCACACAGGCAATTCACTCTATGCGACTGATGTCCATCGATATACAACCTCTGAGCTCGTAAGTCTCAGAGAAGGGCGTTAAGCAAGAGAATAAATTTTCCGCCACCAAACAGATGTATATTTAATAGAGATCAATCAACAAAGAATAAAATCCAATGTCAGACACGCATTCCATTTACAAGTTCGTTCTAGGTCTGAATAAAACCGGAGGCACTTTCCTCGCATATCCATTGATCTCCAAGTACGTTTGGACGATCATCAACTGATTCCCTCCTCTTGGGTGTACAACCCAATCAAGATCATCAATAATCATCCAAACGATGTGAAGACTTCCGGTATTCAACCACCGTCTTCATCTTCGACTTATCGTCGAATCGGTTATTCAGAATGGGTATAAACCCGGGCTTTCCGAATAACCCGCGTATATAATAAACAAATGTTACACAAACCCAACATACGCCTCATTCCAACTCATAATATTCTTTTATTCAAATATTCACATTCTTAGGGAAAGGTTCCCATTAATTTTATCAAAGATAAATTCTTCTAAATTTATTCTTTAATCTTCCTTTGGATATCATTTCAAACCATGTTAAGGTTTTCCAAACTAGTCGGGATTAGCGAACCACACCGAAGTAATTATTTATTTTGTTTCCCAATCCCAACCTATTCATCCCACGGAGCAAAACTGGTAGTACTCCATATCTAACACCATAGTGTTATCGGTAAATATTAATTACCATTTCACATTCAAATCTAATTAAAGATGTAACTATCACTTTGGAGCAAAACTGGTGATACTCCATTCTCGATCACTTTAATCTAATTAAAGATTCATTAAAACTCCACTTAGTTTTAATCTTCCCAAAAATCAATATCCTGTCTTTAACTGGGTTAAAGAACCAATGTCATCTAAAACACATTTCACGATAAACCAAAAATCACATTCCAATTCACGTATTATGATTTTGCATGAATTATTAATATTTTTAATAATTTTATCAAGGCCTGTAAGGTCGGTTTTCAATAACGGCCACCGAACTGCACTTACAGTGACCTTTTCCAAATTTGATTTGGATATAATTACAAATCCAACCGTTAGATTTCAAATTTCTAATATTCATTAGAAATCTCTTTTCGATACGAACCCAATGGTTCCGATTTCAGGATAATTTGATGGTTGGATCTCCCGTAACGTCAATTCGAAGTCAATGGTCGAAATTTGCGAACTGCCGCGGCTCGGCGCGTTCTATTCAGGCCATTAATATATATATATATATATATATATTATATTTAGTCGATTTAAATTCAAAATTTATTTTATAAATTGTTTTGAAGGGAAGCTAGTAGTTGGGTTTTGCAAATTTATATTCACAGGATCCTGGTTTACAGCTGGAACGATACTCAGAAAGCTCTGTATCCGTGTATTTCTTTCAGTTGTGTGTTGTATTATTTTTCCGCTGCTATGTATTTAAATGTAATTTAAATCTCTGATATTTGTCAAATGTGTAATATTTATTCATACTCGGTATATTCTTGTATTCTGATGGAATTGTAGTAATAAACAATGAAATGTTCTTCTGTTTGTGTTCTGATTCGTCTTGTCCTCAAAGCAATTCATTCTTTCTCTTCTCTTCGGAGATCGGGGAAGTTTGGGTCACTTCATACTATGTCAAAATTCATTAAACTAAACTAATTAAATAAATTTAAACACATAACTAAATTTATACCCTTACTCAACATCAGCAAGCCATGTAACGCGGCCCAGTAACACATCATTGTTCTTTTCTCCCTAAAATGCATGTAATGGTACACATTATTTAGGACTTAAAAAGTTATGTGCATGGAACAGTACCTCCATATATATGTTTTACCTTTCTTCCTAGAGCAATAGATGCAAACTTCAACTAAACAGAATTGTAACAACAAATTATACTCTTTACCTTTAGATTGATGAACAAAAACATTGTATGAACTCAAATGAAAGTTTGATGAAACATAGTTTATTTGAAAGAAAATAAAATTGAGTGAGCTGCATTTTTTTCCTATTGGTTAAAGCATATGCATTAAAAACTGTATATATCGACACGCTTTCATAATGTATACTTGTTTGAATGGTTATAAAGTGGATCACCCACTTTATTATAATTAACAATTAGTATTATATACATAATATATTAGTAATCAATAATTAATTCGAATTACTTTTGAATAATAACCTATATATGTTGCCATTAATAATTAGTAATTATGAAGTAGCATTTGTAAGTTATTACATAAATGCTAATTGTTAGTTATTAATTACTAATTATTCATTACTATAATATTTGAAATAATTGTAAATATTATTATTTTTTTGGCAAAGCCGACGGGGTTGAGTGGACCCCTACCACTTTATTGATAACAATAAGATGAGTACAAAGAAACAATGCAAAGAGAAAACAAAAGATTACGCAGATACAAGGCTAACAATGACAAGGAAAGACAACATAACAAATATTTTAAGACACAGGAATCATTAAAGTGGATTATTAATTATTCATTAATAAATTAAATTTTATTATTAAATCATCATTAATTATTAAACATGACTTATTAATTTTAAATATTACTCATTAATTAAATATTAATTATTAAATAATAATTATTAAGTATTGATTATTAATTAGTTAAACATTTAATTTAATTAATATTTACAATAATTGCTAACTATAATAACTAACTATAATAAATTGTCAAAAAAAAAATTCATCTAATAAAAAATATTTATTGATGATCATTTACTATGAATAATGACATAAATGAACTAGTATATATGATTATGATATGCGAATTTGTTTCAATTAAAATTATCGGCAATTGCTTCTGTTTTTAAAGAACCGATGCAAATAACATTATTCGTTGCAGTGCATTTGCATCGGTTTCTCATGAGTCGATGCAAATGATGAAAATGACAATATTTTCATCTATTGTATGGACAGCTGATGCAAATAATACTATTTGCTTCACTGTGTTTGCATTGGTTTCTCAAAAGCCGATGCAAATATTACTATTTGCTTTGGTGTATTTGCAACACTTCCTAAGGAAATGATGCAAATAATACTGTTTGCATCGATTATGAGGAAAATTGATGCAAATAATACATTTTGCTTCTGTGTATTTGCATCTGTTCCACAAAAACCGATGCAAATAACACTATTCGCATCGGTTGTAAAGACAACCGAAGCAACATTTATATTTTGTACTAGTGGAACTCGGTCGGGAGCTTTCCATATCTATAAAGGTCTGCCCAAAAAGGCCTACAATACAGATATCCAGAATATGGTCTGCATTTTCCTGGTGACTATGGTCCCACCAGGCCCCTCGCTCAATTAGTGAAAGACAACATCAAGAGGTAAGTGACGTTCCTCTAGCAAACAATCTAACATCCAGTTTGGTGTATCCCTCTACCAACGTGTCGATAGCGAAAGATCGATGATCTTTTTGTTTAGCTCTAGTTTTTCTGTAACACCCCGCGAATTCTATAACTGTGAAATTCACAAATTAAAGTATAATTAATTTCAAATCAAAGAACTAAGGGAAACGGGATACGCCATTGCGTTCGTCTCGGAAAAATACGCGAAATAGAGTCCGAGTTTTCGAAAAACGGAGTCCGTATGAAGAAGATATGGCCTTCGGAAGTTTCTGAATTAAATTTAAAAATCAAACAGAATAAAACAATTAAAAATTCCGAAGTGGGGCCCAATGGGCCAGGGCGGAAAAAGTCCCGCCTGACGCACCCAGGTCGACTGGGCTGTCGACCTGGGCTAGCCATGTCGACAGGGCTGTCGACAGCCCTGTCGACAGGGGTATCGACCTGGTCGAGCCCAGCCCGACCTGGCTGGCCAGGTCTGTGTTTAGCCGATTTTCTGTGGTCTGCTTTGTCATTAGGGCTAGGTGGCAAGCTCTAATTGGTCCCTCCTTAGGATGAATGGCTACGATCAATCCAAGCAACATCAACGGTCCTAATCAGTTCATTACCTCTATAAAAACAACCCTAGACTAACCCTAATCTATTCATTCAAAAATAAGAACAAAGCCGCCATGTTGCTGAGGAACGTCTAGGAGTAGCCACCAAATTTGAGAGAAGCCTAGGGGACAAATTCTAAAGCCTAAAGCAATTCAAGCAAATCAAATTAACAAGGAATCGCATCTTCTAATCCCTAAATTAGAGAATTCGCCACAACGATTGTAAGTAGAGTATTATTTTGGTATGAACAAATAATTGTGTTGATATGTATACTTGATTTGTGGCGATAAAATAATTCATATTCGTGCGTTGGGATATTGTATATGTTTGGATGTTCTTGAATTATGTTATTCATTATGAAAAACTACATGCGGTAGTTTTATGCAAGTATGACGTTTGGAATATTCGCAAATTATGTTGAAACTACATGTATGTAGTTGATTAATTGAAATTCATGCAAGTTTGGGGTTTTGCTACTATGCCATCATAATGTGTATTTTTATACAAACATCATTTTTGTAATTGGAATAAGTTTGGGTTATCATAATCCATATGAAATTATGTGAAAATTTGGCATCATGATCTATGTATTAAGCCATGTTTTGTACTAGAAAAACCTATGTGCAAACTTATGAATATGACTAGGCTATGATTGATATTTTACATAATTGAAAACCATGTTAGTTCTATATTGTTAGCAAGAATTATATGATGACATATGTGAGACATGGCTAGGTTAGACTCAAAAATCCCTTTTTGCAAGTTTGCTTGAATAAAGTAAACACCATGTTTAGGAATATTTATGCATAAGTATGTTTGTACCATTGTTATGTGGTTAGACTTAAATCATGATTAAGTTGAACTATGCTTTTGCATTAGTAACAAAAGTAACCCCCTTTGTAAACATGTAGAAACCTTATGAACATGATTTGTTTATGTTAGACATTATGCCTGAATAAAAGTATAGGTTTATGTTGTAGTTAAGCCCATGTGTCAATAGTGATATTCTTATCTTAACTACAAGTTTACATGGTTTGATTCATGTCACCTATGCTTTATGACCAAAGTATATGTCACTACTATGCAAGTACACCAGTTTCTATTTTGTATTTCCAACGTCATATTGCAAGTTCATGCGCTCACCTTCCCCTTTTTGTGTATGTAATCACGCTTTAAGCCTCCCCTCTTTCGCATGGCTAAGTTGGGCTTAAAAAGGGTTAAGCCCAACATATAAACGAACGTATTAAACGGGGGAAAATAACGTTGGGCCAAACTAATTAATAAATGAAAATATAAAGTAAAAGGGCCCAAATTCAAGTATGGGTTGGGCCCATGATTGGTGTAACCTTTACACCATTAACTTAATAATGGGCCGCAAATATTTACATATAAGAAAATAAAGAAGAAAGACAAAATATGTAAATGTAGAACATACGATGTGTTTAACCCGAGGTTGGATTGAGTTGTGATGTAAACCTGCCCGGAACCGCCCGGCTGTCCAGTAGTCACAACAATACCTATCCAATGTGGGAGGTTAAACATGGAGCCCAATAAGGACCCGAGGTTAGACTGAGTTGTGGCGTAAGACTGCCCGGAACCAACCGGCAACAGGCAGCCACAACAATACCTGTCTAATGTGAGAGGTCAGGGCCTTAATAAGACAATTAAGGCTGAGTCAGGATTGTTAGGATTAAGTGAACTAAAGACTTAATCAAAATGGAACATGCTAAACTAAACGGACTGGTGGGGGTTAGGTTAGAAAACACTTAACCAACTTAGCATGTTGGCTAGAGATAGAAAACCTAGTAACGGGGGACCCTTTTCAGCAGTAACCCTAGAAGGTGTATCAGGATACCCTGAAACTAGGCAGGGTGGGGCACGATTACTGGGCTGATTGTAAGAGGTCAAATCGACGGCGGTGGTGTAGCAGTGTAGGTTCTAACGGGGTGCGGGCGTGCACACACTCCGGCGCAGAAAAATAAGGCACTGGACACCAGTAGCATACCTGTGCACTCTAGGATTGTGTCGGGCCGCCACCATGGGACTTGATACACCCCATGGTGGGACCAGCATAGGTAACTACAACATCGGGGGCCGTAAGACACATGTAACTATGCGAGTAGGAGCCGATCATCATAGAATGGATCACATCACCCTGAGTATGGGGTGCCAGTTGGAAACTAGTTTATATGGGTTCAGAGATTAACATGGGGTACGATAGTATATTCGACCCTAGACAACTTAACTAAGTTTATAGTGCTTTCCCACTTCTTGATTATGCTTATCATACCCAGTTCTTTATTCATAGACAAAATAGTACTAGACTTACTCAGGCTTTAAGTCTGACTCTACTTTTCTTTTCGTCTTCTTTTCTTCCGTTCCCCCCCTAGGTCCATAGGGAGGGAACACTGCAGCTTGACCAGCCTTAACATCCAGCTTGAAGAAGAGAAATGTATTGCTTGGACCTTTTCGTTTGAAACTATGGCTTTGGACAAACTCTATGGGGCTTTTGCAGTTTATCTATGTTTTATTTATGCTTCTTTAAATAATGTAATCAAGACAGATTATGAAAGTGTTATGTTATGTTTTGGAAAAGATGTAAGACAATTATGGTGATGTTGTTGTAGCACGTATTTGCTTTCATTAAATAAAAGTTTGTTGATTTTCCGCTGTTTACAAATATGTGTTCTTATATCTGTCTTGTATATCTGTGACTTATACTTATAAACCTCCACCAAAATTAGGGCATTCCCTTTGAGAGTGACCCTAACGGAGGTGGGGTGTTTCACTTGGTATCAGAGCATAGATTTACTAGATAAGATAAAAAGTTTTGAAAAAAAATTATTTTCAAAAAGGAAATTTAAAGAAGCATTTTTAAAAGAAAAATATTATTTTATTTTAAAAAGGCAAAGTCCACTCCCCAAAAGCCATAGGTACTATCTCTTATCCTTCGTTTTGAATCTATCCTTTTTGTTTCAGCATGTCCGAAGATCTTAACTTGCCAGAAGGGGTGCCGATACCTGGTTGGTTTAGACGGTTCTTAGAAGCAAGAGCCACTCAGCCAGGTCCTACCGTTCCTCCTCCCCCAGCTGCCGGAAATCATCCAGCTGCAGCGGCACCTTTTCCTCCACCTCCTCCACGGGGAAACACGTTTGCTAAGATATGTAAAGATTTTAAAGCTATGGGAGGAAAGGATTTCCATGGAACTGAGTCCTTCGTGGCAGCTAGAAATTGGCTGAAAGAAACGGAGGACCTATTCATCATCTTTGAGGTAGAAGATAGACAAAAAGTACAATTGGCGGTGTGGCTATTGAAGGGCGAGGCTTCCTACTGGTGGGAAGTCACTAATGCTGAAAGACCAGTGGAGACATGGGAGGACTTTAGGGCAAGGTTTGAGACCAAATTTCTCTCAGATGCGGAAAGAAGTTTGCAGTTGGAAAAATTCTTATTTCTTAAGCAAGGGGACAAGACAGTCAGAGAGTATGTGAATCAGTTCGATGAGCTGGCTAGGTTTGGGCTTGACCTAGTCAACACCCCGCACAAGAAGGCTCTCCGTTTCGTCAAAGGGTTGAATGAGCCATTACACAGTTTGGCCATGACCCATATACCCATGGGAGCCACGTATGAGAGATTGGTGCAAATGGCATTGCTGAATGAAGAGGATAAGGGCAAGAAGGAGACAAAGGCAAAAAGCTCTCAAGGGAAGAAAGAGGGTTTGCAGCCTAAGAAGACAGACTTTAAGAAGGGTGGGAAAGGCAACAAAGAGAAGAGGAAGTGTAATTTCTGTGGCAAAGTGGGGCACTTAGTAAAGGACTGCCGGAAAAAGAAGGCCAAGGAGAATGGTGGGTGCTTTTCTTGCGGTGAGACGGGCCATAGGGCGAAGGACTGCCCAAAGAAACGAGGACAGGGGCAGAGGGCTGGATCCACCCCAGGGGCACAGGTTCATGTGCTGGAAGCGCCACCTTTGCAACAGCGAGGTATAAATACTTCTGTAGAAAGTGTAGTTTATCTTTATGATCACCCCGTTCGCACTTTATTTGATTCTGGCGCATCACACTCCTTTATCTCGTCTGCTTTAGTAGAATCTCTGCACCTAAAAACTAGTATGGTAGAGGACCCCTTAATTGTTTCAAACCCAATTGGGGGCCCAGCTCATTTGTCTATGATCTGTTTGGGATTGAAAATTTCTATTCTAAGCGTAGAATTTCAATGTAGTGCCTTTGTTTTGGGCTTTTCGGGTTATGGTTTGATTTTGGGTATGGATTGGCTATCCAGTAATGGGGACATCCTTGATTGTGGGAAAAGGGTTGTTAGGCTCCTAACCCAGCTCGGTAATACTTTGGAAATTTCTTGTAATCCCTCGTATGCGGTTATGCTTAGTTATCTTGAATCGCTAGATGCCTCTGTTGAAAATTTGCAATCAGTTAGAGTGGTCCGGGAATATCCGGATGTCTTCGAAGAGGTGAAGGGCTTGCCTCCGAAGCGGGAAATAGACTTCCGCATATATCTTGTAGATAACGCAAAGCCCGTTGCGTTGCCCGTTAGACACATGGCTCCACGAGAAAGGAAAGAGCTCAGTAAACAGATTAAAGAGCTTCTTGAAAAGGGGTTCATTAGGAGGAGCATTTCAGAATGGGGCGCTCCGGTGGTGTTCGCTGCAAAGGCGGATGGTTCACTCCGTCTATGTGTTGACTATAGGGAGCTCAACAAGCTAACGAAAAAGAATAGGCACCCGCTCCCTAGAATTGACGATTTGTTTGACCAGCTTGTAGGAGCGTCTGTTTTCTCCCAACTCGATTTAGCAACCGGTTTTCATCAGCTAAGGGTGGCTGAAGATAGCATCGATAAAACGGCGTTCAGAACCCCAGACGGCTTCTTTGAATGGCTTGTCATGCCTTTCGGCCTGACAAATGCACCTGCCTACTTCATGGACCTGATGAGTAGGGTATTTAGAGATTTCCTCAACAAATTCGTAGTGGTCTTCGTAGATGATATCCTTATCTTCTCAAAGAGTGAAGAGGAACATGCTCAGCACTTAAGGGCAATCATGGAAACTTTGCGAGTCCATCAACTAAAAGCCAAATTCTCCAAATGCCACTTTTGGAGAGAAGAGGTGAGGTTCCTTGGGCACATAGTATCCAAGCAAGGGTTAGCAGTGGACCCTGCTAAGGTAGTGGCGGTACAGGATTGGAAGACACCAAGGAATGCAACGGAGGTCCGAAGCTTTCTAGGACTAGCAGGTTTCTATCGAAAGTTCATAAGGGATTTTGCGAAAATCTCAGCTCCGCTCACGAAATTAACCAAGAAGAATCTAGTGTTCAATTGGGACTTGGATTGCGAGTTTGCTTTCCAACGACTGAAAAGGGCTCTTACAACAGCCCCAGTTTTGACGCTGCCAGACGGGAGCAAGATGTTCACTGTTTATACGGATGCATGTGGGACAGGGCTAGGCGCCGTCTTAATGCAAGAAGGAAGGGTAGTAGCTTATGGCGGGAGGCAGTTGAAAGTGCACGAAAAGAACTACCCAACCCATGATCTTGAGTTAGCCGCCATCGTCTTTGCACTCAAGTCTTGGCGACACTATCTCCTAGGTGGGAAGTTCGAACTTTACACTGACCATAAATCGTTGAAATATCTTTTCTCGCAGAAGGATCTTAACTTGAGGCAACAAAGATGGATGGAGTTTCTTGCCTCGTACGATTTCGAAATCTCCTACACTCCGGGCAAAGGCAACGTAGTGGCAGACGCGTTGAGCCGAAAGAAATTGACCCTAAGCCCGTTGTTTGTTGAAAGACAAAGCCTAGAGTTTATAGCCAGCTTCGACTTTAGGCCCTCCTCCGATTTCGTACCAGGTTTGCTAGCATCTCTCGAAGTGCGCCCAACTTTAGTGGATTCAGTAGGGACAGCACAACGCGAAGACCCTCAGCTTGTAGAAATAATTGATAGGCTAATTAGGGGTGAGACTTCAAGTCACCTCAACAGATACTCCATCGACGATAAGGGTTTGCTAAGGCGAGACGGAAGACTATGCGTCCCACAAACAAAAGATTTAGTAAAGAAGGTTCTCGAGGAAGCACATCACTCTAAGATGACGATACACCCAGGCGGAGATAAAATGTACAAAGATATAAAAAGGACTTTCTTCTGGAATGGCATGAAAAAGGACGTGGCAGAATTCGTTTCTAAGTGCATGGTGTGCCAACAGGTTAAGGCGGAACAGAAAAAGCCCGGCGGACTACTACATCCTCTGGAGGTCCCACAGTGGAAGTGGGATAGCATCTCAATGGACTTCATCGATGGGCTGCCTAGGTCTAGGAGAGGCAACACTAGCATTTGGGTAATAGTGGATAGGCTTACTAAAAGCGCCCACTTTTTACCTGTCAAAAGTAAAAGAACTGCCTCATCCCTAGCATCACTTTACCTCAAGGAAATCGTTCGACTCCATGGAATACCATCTAGCATTGTTAGTGACCGAGACCCCATCTTCACCAGTGAGTTTTGGCGGAGTCTGCAAGAAGCAGTAGGAACGCAGTTATGCTTGAGCACAGCCTATCATCCCCAAACCGACGGCCAAACAGAGAGAGTGAACAGAGTTTTGGAAGACCTTCTAAGACTATGCGTCCTTGACTTCGGAGGGACATGGGAAGACCACCTTCCTTTGGTGGAATTTGCCTACAACAACAGCTATCAAGCAACCATCGGAATGGCGCCCTTCGAAGCTTTATATGGAAGACCGTGCCGATCACCCACTTGTTGGTGGGAGTCTACTGATAAGCTCATACTTGGACCAGACATGATCCGAGAGACTTCAGAGAAAGTAGACTTAATACGAAGAAGGATGAAGACGGCCCAAGACAAACAAAAGTCCTATGCTGACAAGAGAAGGACCGACCTTGAATTTGAGGTTGGAGACAGAGTTTTTCTCAAGGTATCACCACTAAGAAACGTTGTTCGTTTTGGAACCACAGGAAAACTGGCACCAAGGTTCGTAGGGCCATTCCCTATCATCGAGAAAATTGGGAAAATGGCCTATAGATTAGAGCTACCCGAGAAGTTGGCTGGAGTCCACAACGTTTTTCACGTTTCACATCTCCGAAAATGTCTACA
Organism: Allium sativum; assembly: GCA_030737875.1. NCBI lineage: Eukaryota > Viridiplantae > Streptophyta > Magnoliopsida > Asparagales > Amaryllidaceae > Allium > Allium sativum. Next base: position 553,233,509 of record CM060915.1, read on the forward strand.
TGAGTCTGCTGAAGTGGTAGAGCCAAATATCCTCGAAGAGGCCGAAGTGGAACGCGAAGCAACCATAAGGAAAGTTCCAACCCGCATCTTAGGAACGAAAGTGAAGAAGCTACGCAACCGCGAAGTCAAGCTCGTCAAAGTTCAGTGGAGCGACGCCGAGGGAGACGCGACTTGGGAAACTGAAGCTAGAATACGCACTGCCTACCCTTTTCTTTTCGAGGGTATATCCTTGATCTTTCTTTTTCCTTAAGTTGCGCTTTTATCTATCTTTTTAGGTATATTTCCTCGACCCTATCTTTTAGGTAGAAACTCTTTGGATGGAAACATGTAATTGAAACATGTTATGGATGATGGTTGCAAGTGGTTGCAAGTGACTGCTAGTGGTTGCTCGTGGTTGCATATACACACACAATCTAGGGTTTAGATCGGCTCAGTCACTTCATATTGCATATGCATATATGTTTGCATTCGTTTATGGTTGAACTTTAATGTGTTGTCATGTGGATGCTGCATTTGTATTGAATGATTGTGCACTCATGTAGAATCATGAATAGGAAAATTTGCATACATAATGGATTCATGGCACTTACATAATTCGCATTAAGGAGGTCAACTGAATCAGTAGACCGCCTGATTTTGCATTAGATAAGTACATATACACACACTTCGCATATGATCATGAAGCATTAGAAGTCTTTTAAGGACAATGGATGCTCGTGTTTGATGGATGAGTAGATGGATGATTGGATGTTAGGATATACATTCCTCCTAACTTGAAGATTTCGGGGACGAAATCCTTTTAAGTGGGGGAGAATGTAACACCCCGCGAATTCTATAACTGTGAAATTCACAAATTAAAGTATAATTAATTTCAAATCAAAGAACTAAGGGAAACAGGATACGCCATTGCGTTCGTCTCGGAAAAATACGCGAAATAGAGTCCGAGTTTTCGAAAAACGGAGTCCGTATGAAGAAGATATGGCCTTCGGAAGTTTCTGAATTAAATTTAAAAATCAAACAGAATAAAACAATTAAAAATTCCGAAGTGGGGCCCAATGGGCCAGGGCGGAAAAAGTCCCGCCTGACGCACCCAGGTCGACTGGGCTGTCGACCTGGGCTAGCCATGTCGACAGGGCTGTCGACAGCCCTGTCGACAGGGGTATCGACCTGGTCGAGCCCAGCCCGACCTGGCTGGCCAGGTCTGTGTTTAGCCGATTTTCTGTGGTCTGCTTTGTCATTAGGGCTAGGTGGCAAGCTCTAATTGGTCCCTCCTTAGGATGAATGGCTACGATCAATCCAAGCAACATCAACGGTCCTAATCAGTTCATTACCTCTATAAAAACAACCCTAGACTAACCCTAATCTATTCATTCAAAAATAAGAACAAAGCCGCCATGTTGCTGAGGAACGTCTAGGAGTAGCCACCAAATTTGAGAGAAGCCTAGGGGACAAATTCTAAAGCCTAAAGCAATTCAAGCAAATCAAATTAACAAGGAATCGCATCTTCTAATCCCTAAATTAGAGAATTCGCCACAACGATTGTAAGTAGAGTATTATTTTGGTATGAACAAATAATTGTGTTGATATGTATACTTGATTTGTGGCGATAAAATAATTCATATTCGTGCGTTGGGATATTGTATACGTTTGGATGTTCTTGAATTATGTTATTCATTATGAAAAACTACATGCGGTAGTTTTATGCAAGTATGACGTTTGGAATATTCGCAAATTATGTTGAAACTACATGTATGTAGTTGATTAATTGAAATTCATGCAAGTTTGGGGTTTTGCTACTATGCCATCATAATGTGTATTTTTATACAAACATCATTTTTGTAATTGGAATAAGTTTGGGTTATCATAATCCATATGAAATTATGTGAAAATTTGGCATCATGATCTATGTATTAAGCCATGTTTTGTACTAGAAAAACCTATGTGCAAACTTATGAATATGACTAGGCTATGATTGATATTTTACATAATTGAAAACCATGTTAGTTCTATATTGTTAGCAAGAATTATATGATGACATATGTGAGACATGGCTAGGTTAGACTCAAAAATCCCTTTTTGCAAGTTTGCTTGAATAAAGTAAACACCATGTTTAGGAATATTTATGCATAAGTATGTTTGTACCATTGTTATGTGGTTAGACTTAAATCATGATTAAGTTGAACTATGCTTTTGCATTAGTAACAAAAGTAACCCCCTTTGTAAACATGTAGAAACCTTATGAACATGATTTGTTTATGTTTGACATTATGCCTGAATAAAAGTATAGGTTTATGTTGTAGTTAAGCCCATGTGTCAATAGTGATATTCTTATCTTAACTACAAGTTTACATGGTTTGATTCATGTCACCTATGCTTTATGACCAAAGTATATGTCACTACTATGCAAGTACACCAGTTTCTATTTTGTATTTCCAACGTCATATTGCAAGTTCATGCGCTCACCTTCCCCTTTTTGTGTATGTAATCACGCTTTAAGCCTCCCCTCTTTCGCATGGCTAAGTTGGGCTTAAAAAGGGTTAAGCCCAACATATAAACGAACGTATTAAACGGGGGAAAATAACGTTGGGCCAAACTAATTAATAAATGAAAATATAAAGTAAAAGGGCCCAAATTCAAGTATGGGTTGGGCCCATGATTGGTGTAACCTTTACACCATTAACTTAATAATGGGCCGCAAATATTTACATATAAGAAAATAAAGAAGAAAGACAAAATATGTAAATGTAGAACATACGATGTGTTTAACCCGAGGTTGGATTGAGTTGTGATGTAAACCTGCCCGGAACCGCCCGGCTGTCCAGTAGTCACAACAATACCTATCCAATGTGGGAGGTTAAACATGGAGCCCAATAAGGACCCGAGGTTAGACTGAGTTGTGGCGTAAGACTGCCCGGAACCAACCGGCAACAGGCAGCCACAACAATACCTGTCTAATGTGAGAGGTCAGGGCCTTAATAAGACAATTAAGGCTGAGTCAGGATTGTTAGGATTAAGTGAACTAAAGACTTAATCAAAATGGAACATGCTAAACTAAACGGACTGGTGGGGGTTAGGTTAGAAAACACTTAACCAACTTAGCATGTTGGCTAGAGATAGAAAACCTAGTAACGGGGGACCCTTTTCAGCAGTAACCCTAGAAGGTGTATCAGGATACCCTGAAACTAGGCAGGGTGGGGCACGATTACTGGGCTGATTGTAAGAGGTCAAATCGACGGCGGTGGTGTAGCAGTGTAGGTTCTAACGGGGTGCGGGCGTGCACACACTCCGGCGCAGAAAAATAAGGCACTGGACACCAGTAGCATACCTGTGCACTCTAGGATTGTGTCGGGCCGCCACCATGGGACTTGATACACCCCATGGTGGGACCAGCATAGGTAACTACAACATCGGGGGCCGTAAGACACATGTAACTATGCGAGTAGGAGCCGATCATCATAGAATGGATCACATCACCCTGAGTATGGGGTGCCAGTTGGAAACTAGTTTATATGGGTTCAGAGATTAACATGGGGTACGATAGTATATTCGACCCTAGACAACTTAACTAAGTTTATAGTGCTTTCCCACTTCTTGATTATGCTTATCATACCCAGTTCTTTATTCATAGACAAAATAGTACTAGACTTACTCAGGCTTTAAGTCTGACTCTACTTTTCTTTTCGTCTTCTTTTCTTCCGTTTCCCCCCCCAGGTCCACAGGGAGGGAACACTGCAGCTTGACCAGCCTTAACATCCAGCTTGAAGAAGAGAAATGTATTGCTTGGACCTTTTCGTTTGAAACTATGGCTTTGGACAAACTCTATGGGGCTTTTGCAGTTTATCTATGTTTTATTTATGCTTCTTTAAATAATGTAATCAAGACAGATTATGAAAGTGTTATGTTATGTTTTGGAAAAGATGTAAGACAATTATGGTGATGTTGTTGTAGCACGTATTTGCTTTCATTAAATAAAAGTTTGTTGATTTTCCGCTGTTTACAAATATGTGTTCTTATATCTGTCTTGTATATCTGTGACTTATACTTATAAACCTCCACCAAAATTAGGGCATTCCCTTTGAGAGTGACCCTAACGGAGGTGGGGTGTTTCATTTTCCACATCCCACTGACTGACGATGACAGTACCCAACAATTACTATCCTGTATTGGTCATGACCCAGACTCTTCTCGAGGCAATCACCGAATCACCCAATGCCATCCGCTACGACCTTCTGACTGCCAAGCTACAATTGCAGTCAAGGTATACTCACCGGGTGGTACTGCGTAGATCAAACCTCAGCAAGTACAGTCTGAGCGTGTATCGTAACAGAGGACCACCACAGAGTACCCTACCACGTCCCTCGGAAGTCGCGTGCTTCCCTCCAGTCCCGCAGAGCAAACAGACAGAATAACCACTAGAATAACAAAGCGAAATAACCAGATGGAAGTGCTCCTCCCGTGTCTCAAGACACCTCGATGATCTACCCCGTTGGGTTCTTCACCTTTGTACATGCGGACTGGTCCAATAGCATCACGCCAACATGTTATTAGACCTTATGTCTAATCTTTTAACCTCGCGCTTGCGTTATCTTATCAGATTGCTAATTAACTTGATTACCCACATATTCACTTTTATTCAAGTTACTAGGTTTTCCCTGTGCTCCTTATATCTCACTAGAACGGACCGCTTTCAAGATTTGCTTACTGATTAGAACAGTTAAATTTAATCATATTTTAAGTTCATTAATAATCCCTGTGACATAACATGTTATTTCTTAGGTTGTGATGAGCGAAAGTAATCTACAACCCCTTTTTTATTTTCCTGTCATTTACTGTCCAATAACATGTTTACAAGTTCAATAACATGTTTTACTTAATGCATAATTAAGTATATCCTTTCTCAATTCTCATGTTTTCTTATGACATGTCTACTTAATATATATTTAATTACAACTTACTTCATTTTATAAGTCTTCTTTATTCATAATCATAACCTCGTCTTACACTGTCATCACAGTCTATTGTTGTCATTTACTTATTAACCTAGTTCTCTTAACTAAGGTTTATAAATAAGTTCTCTTTTTCATTTGTTATAACCCATGTTATAATTCTGCTTGTCCCTAGGACAAGCCTACCCATTATATTATATTCTCATTCATATAATTAATTATAATAGGTTATATTCCTCGTTCATCACATTTCCCTTGGTTCCTTAGCATTAACCAAATTTTTACTGCTGTAACATCTATTTATTTACCATCTTGTATATTCTCATTATTTCAGGAAAATATTTCATACACCTCATTAGATTAATTAGTGGAAAGATATAAAGATTCATTTGCATAACACACACAAATCAAGATACGTAGTTGCAAGCAGTTTCTTTTATTTTTGTCGTAGACATGCATATATCTTTTTATTTAATTAGTGTACAATATGGTAAAAGAACCCCTAGTTCACACTAATCCCTTTTTCCTTTTTCTTCTTGCAACTACGTTCTTAGTAATTTTACCGTTATGGAAATGTATCGATTTTTCCTAAATCCATCTAAACCGGTCCACTACTAATTTAGCCTTTTTTTCTGAGTTAGATGTTATCTACCATTTCCAAATCTCTGTACATTTTCCAAACAAATTAGGCACATTTATTCTTTTTCCATTTTCCCAATTTCACTGTAATTTGATTTGCAATATATCTAATTTGTTATTAAACAACATCTTTAGTAACATATTCACGTTTATTATAAATTCCACAATTTCAGTGCTACAGTAATTTTTAATCTAAACAGAAGATTAATAGAATGGGTTTGCACAACAGCATATTCTTAACATACTTGAAAATGGATTATATCATAATTACCCATAAATTACAGTTGTTTAACATGTTTAAGAATAACGGGGAATGTAAAGGGTAAATATACCGTTATCCAAAAAGTATAATTTTGAATCCACTCACCTGACAATTTTCCAATCCTTGAATCTGATCCAGATTTGTGATTTTGTGGTCTTCCTAACTAAATCTACTATTAAAATAACCACGGATTTACAAATCTGATACTAAAAGAAGAGGGAAAGAAGGATAGAAACCTAAATAAATTAAGTTCATAGGACTTACCTCATGTTGATTGGAAATATTGACAACTATGTTATAGATTTATATTCTTTATCTCCAAATCTTGAATCAGAACCCTAAAACTAATTTTCTAATTTCTGGAAGATTTGGAGAGGAAAGAAAATGGCAGAGCCATGGCGTCGTCTAAGAAAATATGACTTGAAGGCTAGGCCCTGCTAGCCTATTTATGGGTGTGCAAGAAATTCTTGTCCATTGGATTCGATAAAATAATCTGAACCGTTTAAAGTCATATACACGTCACAAACAAAACAGATCTGGCCCGTGTTGGTTGGCCGTTGTGTTAAGCCACCTTAGAGGTGGGTAGACCCCAAGGTCGACACATGGGTCGACCCATGTGAAGCCGGCGTCGACCCATCTCCTGGGTCTTAAAGCGTTTTCTACTGAATTGATTTTCTGATTAACATTACATAATACATTTACTTTATTTCGTAGTATAACCCATATGAGTTGTTATTTTCCGGTTATAACTTATATTTAATTTCAAATTTCAAATTTGTGCACGAATATATGCATACAACCTTTTAATTATTAAGTGGTTAATAACTTACCTACACGGGCTCCGTTTTGGGCAAGTCATATACCAGAACGAATCGGAAAATTATCACGAACACAATGGTATACGTCACGTGGCTAAATTTCAAAACTATAAATTATCCATATTTTTGTTTAATATTTATATAAAATATGGGGTGTTATTTTCTCCCATCCTTAGGAAATTTCGTCCTCGAAATTTGGTAAGGGTAAAATTAAGTAATTCCCGGCATAATTCACAACCATTATGTGTACATCCATTTTTTCAACCATTTGTGCACTTATGAAAAGTGTAATACAACATAATAATTCATGAATGGACCGAATGCCTAAGCGGTTATGAATGCAAATTTTTCTTGAAAACTCTTTGAAAACATGATGCACACATCCTAAATATACTGGCAATTCTATATAAATGTAATATTTTGAAAATCAAAATGCTTTTTCATCCAGTTTTTCCCACACTCTTATAGAGCAAAAGCATAGTTCATCCAATTTTTGCATTCAAACCTTACCAACCAACTTTAAATTGTGAATTACAGAAGATTCTAATTTTGAATTCGATTTCTTATGTTACAGAAAGGTGGAAAGCAGAAAACTTCACATCTTTCGTTTTTCCTTTGTGTACCTTTTTTATTTGTACTTAGATTTCATGCAACTATTATATAAAGATTTCCTATCTCCTTATCCAAGCATAGTTTATATAAAAAATGTTCTTTGTTATAAATTTTCTTTTACGACTAACTTTGAAAAATCAATTTTTTTTTGTTTATCGAAATTTTCCATTTTTCTCGATTGTCATATTTGTTGCTTTATTTTTTTAGTTGTCATCATTGTTTGTTTTCTTTTAGTTATCACTTTTTCTTTAGCTTATTTAACTTAATCCACATATCTAAGCTTAATTTAAACAAGCCTTCTAATTCTTTCCAAACTAAAATGGGAAAATAAGCACACTACATAGTTACTACCAAGGGCGACCATGTCCCCACTGATAAAGAAAAGTCCAAACTACACGATATAAACAACTCGCTTGCCCTCTACCATTTACTTGTCTACCATTTACTTGTCACAACTAGTCCTTGTTGTGTACTAACTGTCTTTTCCAAGCAACAACCAAGACTCTATAGTGCTTATACACTCTGCAAGAATTTACTGTTATTTCAAAAAAAATTGCTATCCACTTTTATAGCCTCAAAAATTTTCCCCGTCTTTTATACGTACCAATCCCTACCTACTCCATGATTTAAAAACGTGGTTTGACCTCATCATTTCATTTTCTTTTCAAAAAATAAATGCTTCAAAACTTTATTTTCTTCATTAAAACTCATTTTTGCCAAACCATAAAAATGACATTTCAAAAAAATCGCAAAACTCTTTTTTCTCCAAATAATAAAAACTGGAGTAGACAAGGACAACTATTTCTTAGTTAATTTCACAACCGTTCATTTTACAATGCCAGTTCAGTTACTTAAAACAAGGTGTTAATCCCAGACATCTACTCTTTCTAAAAGTTTCAACTTATTTTGTCCACCCACCAAAGTTTATGTTAAAACAACTGTAAAAAATTCTTGTCAAAAGAATAAAGATTTCCAAAAAATTTTTTACCGAAAATTTTAGCTTTTGACAAAGTGCGATCTTATCTATGTTTTGTTATTTAGTGCTTTCATAGTTTATAGCTTAAAAACTAGCGAGCTATTCATGCTCTATAATGTACACATTTAAAAAAAAATCATTTTAGACAAAAATTTCTTAAGAAGTCATCTTTTCCATAATATATCCCATTTTTTTTCCAAAACTCAATATGTTTCTTACATTTTTTCCAAACATAAAAAACACTCCCTTTTTGTTTCAAAAATTGTTTTTACACAATGTAATTAGCATATATTTTATAGCTGTAAACTTTTAGCGTCAAAACTTGAAAAATACTATAAGTTACCTCCAAAAAGCTTTTAAAATTTCAAGTTCTTAAAAGTCGACCATGGGGCTAGACTCAAAGTGGGTTTCTAACTTATTTAGACCTCCCTAAATATTCCCCTAAAGTCATTTTTCTCGAATATATATATATATATAATCCATTTCCTTTTTACTCTTTCTGAATTTATAAGGCTCTACTGCCAAACCCACTAATATGAAATACTAACATTTTAAATACTAACATATGGAATCCATCCCTTTTTTTTATTACAAAACACATTGTACACTTTTCACCCCAAACCACCTAAGGGTCTCCTATTCTTAAATTTCCTTAATTGTTTCTTTAGTGTACATAACTAATATCACAATTCTTTCCATATGTCGCTCTTCATATTTAGTGGGTTCTCTATGGATCTAGGTATATATATAGGAATCTTCAGCCTAAGCTCTGATACCAAATGTAACAACCCGAATTTCGATAGATCTTTTTTTAAGATCCTAACCTATCAAAATTTGAGTGGGCTTGTCTGATATCCTGCAGAAAGGACAGAAATAATAAACATATCAGAGCTCAGTAAACATCTCACAACAAAATGGATAAAATATAATATAATCAAATATAGCCTTACCAAGGTAATAATATTGCCTAACCAGTATCCAAAGCCATCATATCTCTGCCACAAATTTAACATGCGAGTGTGTTAGGAGGAGGGGGTTAGAACACAAAGTTTTGGTCTGGAAAAATTATACATTCTAAAATAACCCTACATATACCATTCAATTATGTTTTCTTATTCATTAGGTTACTTGGATTAACAGCACTCAAGGCTTTATACTCATGTTGTACTGGTCTACTCCCCAGTAGATTAACCAAATATAGTATATATGACACCCCACATCCGTTAATGTCACTCACTAAGGGAATGCATTTAAGTTCCGTGAAGCGTTATAGGTAAATAAGAACATAATAGCACAAGACAGACATGTAAAATAGCAGCGGAACTAAAAACTTTAAAAAACTTTATTTGAATCAAAACATCATGGTCCCAAATACTGAGTTTACATCATAAGTAACTAATTACATTTATAATCTGTCTTGCCAAAAATATCAGAGTGCTAAAGCATAAAACCATATTTCCCTGTGAAGCCATAAGAGAGTTGACCAGAAGTCAAAGCGATACATCTATATCCAAAAGCCAAGCTAAGCTGAAAGAATCCAAATAAACTCTAAGCACTTCCACCTTGAGAACCTGGGGGGAAACGGAAGAGAGAGAAGAGGAAACAAAAAGGGTCAAACATAAAGTCTGGCGAATCCAGTTACTTTTAAATATAAATAAATAAAAGTATCATGGCAGGTATATATAAAACTGGAAGAACAAGATAATAGTAACAATAACTGTAATAACCCGGAAATCTTGGCCAATTTAAAATTTTTATTTTGGCAATTTTAGCGAATTTTGATTATTTAAAATGAATAATTTTAAATAATATAGACGAGAAATTTATTTTGAATAGAATTCGAACGTATATATTATATACGTCGTCGTTAGAATATAAATAATTATATATAATTATATATAATTATAAAAGGAATTGAAAATGGCGCGGTAGTTTGATAATTCGATTTCAATTTTCAATTGAATGTACCGGGTGCAGAATAAACCGGATTTTAGTGAAACCAAAAATATTAGAATCTAATTGAGAATATCTTCCCAACGAATCCGAGAAATCAAAATTTCATAGCGAGAATCAAAAGATATACCCAGTTGAAATTTCAGAATAGTCGCTAAGGAATTCAGGCCCTTAAAAATGGAAATTTTGCAAACGACCTCGGATTTCGACGAAACCACTTTTGTTGGATCTGTGATGTAAAGTTATTGCTAGGTTCCAATTTTCATAATTTTTCGAATCAATATGTGAGCGTGGCAAAGGAAAACGCGTTTGACCAGTTTTAGTTGATTTTAATCGACTGTAAATTGGCCATTTTTCCAACGGTCTCAGAATTCGACGAAACTAGTTTTGTTAGGACCGTATCGTCAATACGAAGCTAGAAAATATTTTTCTGGGATTTATGGAGTTCGTATGTGACCCCGGTAAATTGAAATGCGCGTTCAAATTCAATATATAGAGTTATATGTTGATTTTGACGAAAACTGGTCGAAACAGTCGAATCAGCTTACGATACATATCCCATTGTGTTCGGAATGGGGGTGAAACGCTAGGGACGACAGGCGGTGGGCCTCGTTTAGAGGTCGTTTGAAAAAGTCAAGTTTTTGAAATAAAATAATTAAATAAAAAAATACCCTCCCCTCTCCTTAACTACCCAGCCCCCCCCCCCCCGATTCATTTTAAAATCGAAATAAAAAAAAATAAGAAAGAAGGGGACGGAGGGGCGCGCGCCTCCTCCATCGCCGCTGCCGCCGCCCCTTCCATTGATCCACCTCCCCTCTCTCTCCTTCCTCGCTCCTCTCTTCATCCGCACCCGAATCGAGCCACAGGACCCCCGACCCTCCAATCGACCGCTGCCGACATCCACTGGCCCACCGCCACCCACCGGAGCACCTCAAGTCGCCGAGCCGAGCCTCCCTGATCACCTGACCCCGACCGCAGCACTCCAGAATGGAAATCGACGAGGAGCAGTGAGTTTTTATGAAATTGATTTTATTAATATATAAATCATGATATTAAATCAGAGTTTAAATCAGTTTTGTTTGTGAAAATCATAGTTTTTATATAGGAAAATCATATTGTTTTAAATGTAAATAAAATTAGCATGTTGTTTTATAAATAAAATGGGTATTGTTTTGGAAAATTATAAAATATATAAACAGCGAGGAGTAAACTGCGATTTTTGTCATATAAAGAAAAGATTAGATTTTTAAAATAGAAAAGATTAGATTTTTAAAATAGGAAAGATACGATTTTTAGCGGTGTAAAACTAGGATTTTTATATATTGAATAGCGAAGTAAAAATTCGATTTTTATATATTGAATAGCAAAGTAAAAATTCGATTTTTATATATTGAATAGTATAGTAAAAATTTGATTTTTATATATGTAGTGAATACGAACAGTGAAAATTGACAAGAGGCAAGATCGGCGAAGATTTCTACCTAAGAAGAGTCGTGGCGTATTGGATTAGCAAATGTGAGAATTTCTCACCTTTTATTTTATTTTCTAGTTAAAATATATACTAGGATGCAGACGGTGTTTAGTAGCACCCGACACCCGTCGTCCACAGACCATGGACGGCTTGTATGCTTGTTTGTTTGATTTTGTTGTGTAGTTGATTGTGTGATGTGAAATGAAATAAAATATTTTATAGTTAAAAATAGAATTTTTAATGTGTATATGAAATAAAATAAAAATAAACAAATCGGATGATTTGTTTATATACACACATTTGACTGATATTGATTGGGTCAATAAATTTTACACATCGCCCAACTACACAAATAAAATCTGTGTTTGATTGTTTGAAACCCCACATTGGTATTAGGGTGATATATGACATACACTAATCCCAATAGTTAGTTGTATGTCGATCGATTGATTGACAGACTGTTATAAGCGTTGAATATTTATATTTGATGCTTATACAGTGTAGAATGCACTTTGGATGATGGTTGATTATTTGTCATTGTTGATATACATGCGTTGTATGGAAATCCATAGAAATAAAATCTATGGTAATTGATTGGGCTTCATTCCAGTTTTGAATAGAAATATTTGAAAATAGAAATATTTGAAAATAGAAATATTTGAAATAGAAATATTTGAAAAAGAAATATTTGAAAAGAAATAGTTGAATAGAAATATTTGAATAGAAATATTTGAATAGAAATATTTGAAAAAGAAATATTTGAATAGAAATATTTGAATAGAAATATTTGAATAGAAATATTTGAAAATAGATATATTTGAAAATAGAAATATTTGAAGCCGTGTAGATTAGATTGACGCCATTTTGACGTGAACGATATTTATATCGATTTTATTCATTTTATAATGAATATCGAAAGTGATTTCAAAATCTGATATTTTGAAAAGAATTGAAATTCAAACTGAAACTGAAAAGAAATGAATTCGAATTAAACTGAATAGAAATGAATTCGAATTGAAATTGAATAGAAATGAATTCGAATTGAAATCAGATAGAAATGAATTCGAATTGAAATTGAATTGAAAACGAATTGAAATTGAATTAGAAATCAATTTGAATTGAAATCGATTTGAAATGAATTTAAAACGAATTTATATTGGAATATTCAATTTTGATTTGAAATTGAATAGGAAGTTGAAATCGTTTTGAAAATGAATTTTAAAAACGATTTATAAAGCACGTTTTGAATTGAAATCGATGAAGTATATATATTAAATATGTTATATATATAATATAATGGCCTGAAAAGAACGCGCCGCGCCGTGGCCGTTCGTGAATTTCGACCATTGACTTCGAACGGATATTACGGGAGATCCGACCGTCGGATTCTCCTAAAACCGGAACCGTTGGGTTCGTATCGAAAAGAGCGTTCTAACGAATATTGGAAATTAGAAATCTAACGGTTGGATTTGGAATTATGTCCAAATCAAATTTGGAAAAGGTCGCTGTAAGTGCAGTTCGATGGCCGTTGATGGAAATCGACTGTACGGGCCTTGATAAAATTATTAAAAATATTAATAATTTGTTTAAAATCATCGAAAGTGATATGTGAAGAATTGGGATGAAAAACTCCGTATTTGAAAAGATAAAAATAGATTTTTATCGAAATGAACTAGTTTTGAACTAGAATTATAATTCTATTTATTTTTAAATAAATAAATTGACTTTGAAATGGTTTTTGAAAATAACCAGAATTTCCAATGATTGCATTGGAATGGATTTGAATCAAAATTGTCTTCGGAATATTTCGATGTTGGATTTCGTGATTATACAAATGTTGTTATGGAAATTTGAAAGATATAGATATGTATATCGTTATTTCCAATACGATATCTGTTGGTCGTAGAATTTGATATTGAATATAAGCCGATATATTTTCTATTCAGAGCCTTGTATTTAATATCAAATGTGATTTGGGTTTGTCGTGAATGGTGTCTTCACTAACACTGTTCTTGAACCCAGTTGAGAAAAGATTAAATATTTTTATTTAGATTTAATGAAGTGTAACAATTAAATGATATTTAATTGGAATTGAAGTGATATTGATTTTTGGGTTTATTGTGGACAGTGTTTTAAATAACACTCTTTCTTTAACCCGATAATTAATGGAATGTGATTTTGGGTTTATCGTGAACCGTGTTTTAAATGACACTGATTCTTTAACCCAGTTAACGATTAAAACTAAGTGGAGTTTTAATGAATCTTTAATTAGATAGAAAAGGTGTTAGAATGGAGTATCACCAGTTTTGCTCCAGGCGATAGTTAAATCTTTAATTAGATTTAAATGTGAAATGGTAATTGAATTTACCGATAACACCGTGGTGTTAGATATAAAGTATAACCAGTTTTTCTTCATGGGATGAATAGTTTGGGATTGGGAAATTAAAATAAATGATTACTTCGGTGTGGTTCGCTAATCCCGACTAGTTTAAATTGATATTCAAAAAGGAGATTAAAGAATAAAGTTAAAGAATTTATCTTTGATAAGATTAATGAGAACCTTTCCCAAAGTATAAGAATATTTGAATAAAAGAATATTCTGAATTGGAATGAGGCGTATGTTGTGTTTGTGTAACACGTATTTATTATATACGCGAGTTATTCAGAAAGACCGGGTTTAACCCGTTCTGAATAACTGAGTCAACGTGGTGTCGAAAATGAAGACGGTGGTCGAAGACCGGAGGTCTTTACGTCGTTTGGGTGATTACTGATGATCTTGATTGGGCTGTACACCCAAGAAGATGGAAACAGTTGGTGATCGTCCAGACGTACTTGGAGATCGATGGATATGTGGGGTACTAGGTGCCTCCGGTTTCGTTCAGACCCAGAACGGACTTGTAAATGGACTGTGTGTCTGACATTGGATTTTAATCTGTGTGATTGATTTCTATTAAATATATATCTGTTTGGCGGCGGAGAATTTATTCTTTTGTTTAACGCCCTTCTCTGAGACGTACGAGCTCAGGGGTTATATACTGATGGATATCAAACGCATAGAGTGAATTGCCTGTGTGGCATGCCTAAGTGGCAATTGATCAAGGCTTCTGTTGAAAAGCAAAGTCTTGTGGATGATGATCAAAGCAAGGCCTGTGTGGCATAGCTTTGTGTAGCGTTGATTCGCGAGCCTCACACCCCGGTTGTGAACCAAAAACGGGAGAGGACCTCAGGGAGGGCATGCGTTTCTTTCTAGCTAGGGTGGTGTCAGTGACCTACCAGCCCTGACATTTATATACTTTTCACCTGTGTGGTTGTTGCTGTTGCGAGGCGCCTCGGTTAGATCGGACGATCCGGGTCCGATGGAGCCATTCGTTGGCTCATTTACGCCCCAAAGGGCGGGGAAACGCAGTGTTCAGGCATTTTAATCCACATCGGTGGACCGACCCTGACGATCCAAGGGCCCACCTGAGTCTGGGTCCTGAGGGGCGGGCTAGAGCGTCTCGAATCGGTAGAGGACTATCTTTTGCCTCGGTTCATAGATGGAAATCCAATTTCCAAATACGTGACATTTGCGGTTTTATTTGTAGAGCCTAGTATGGCGACATAGTGGGATGGGGCGCTTATGCCGTCTATGATTGATACTTATGATTTGAAGTTGTTTTATACACTATGCACTTATAATAGTATCAAATGATTTGTTTTAAACGTATCAAGCATTCTTGGCTATTATAAGGTAAAAACCCTATCCTCCGGCTTGCGTTGCATTGTGTGATGGGACCTGGGTCTTATAATAGCTTCATTGTTCTTTATTTAGCATTGCGTTGTTGTTTCATGCACTGGTATTCTTGGGAGGAAGCCCGTTCCGTGTTATACGGCGTGGTCCCTTGATTTACCTAACTTTAAAATAAAGATTAATAACTGTTTTAGTTCTCACACCAGTAACATGACTGACCTGGAGTTTATTGTTTTAACCTAAACTCTGGGTGCCCCTATTTTGACACGGGCAGCTAGTAGTTTTGGTTTTGCAGATTTTTATTCACAGGATCCTGGTTTACAGCTGGAACGATATCCGGAAAGCTTTGTATCCGTATATCTCCTTCTACTTGTGTATTGTATTATTTTCCGCTGCGATGTATTTAAATGTATTGTAATCTCTAATATTTCTGTGTAATATTCATTTATACTCCGTATATCCTTGTATTCTGATGGAATTGTTGTAATTAACAATGAAATGTTCTCCCGTCTGCGTTCTATGTTGTCGTGTTCTCAAAACAATCCGTTCTTTCTCTTCTCTTCGGAGACCGGGGAAGTTCGGGTCGTTTCAGCGTGGTATCAGAGCTTTGGTTTACAAAGATCAGAGAACAAGACACATTAGAGCCATACGAAAGAATTCATCAGATATTGGATTAGTAATATCCAATGGGAATGACTCGTTAGAGATGGGATCAGTAGTATCCTAGAACGAGTGTGAAGAGTATATTTTTGAAATTGAAAACCAATTTTGTTTTGAAATTTAAACCATTTCATACGTATTTGAATATTTATTCTATAATGAATTTGGACAATCCAATATATAGAGATTTTGCATATATGTCTTGCAAACGTGTATTCAAATTTTTAATATACTGGGTAGATATAGAATCCCTCTAGTGCCCGGGGATAATTCTGGTAACGGGGCACCGTCGCCAGTATTTATTTTCGAGTAACGAAAGTGAGATTTCTATATATTTCCTATTGACTGGTGTGAGAACCGAAACTAGATAGGGCCTATTGTTGTGATTTGGCATCAAAAGTTTTATTTTTGACTATGTATCAAAATTATGAATTTGAAACGATAATTCACTAATTGATTGATGTTTGTGTTGTTTGTTTAATTGTTTGATAATTTTGAACCATTACGCCTAATTGAATCAAGTTTGAATTGTATTGAAATTTGGTCGCATTTTCTTGCATATACATGTACTTACATTGAACAGGTCATAGCAAGGAGGCTAGAGCAGAGAATAAAATTTGTTTGCCCGACAAATAGGTACATGTTTACTATATAATTTACTGTTTTGTTTGGGTGATGATGATTTTATGAGCCGCTTGGCTTTTTATTTTTATTTTCGAGATCAGAAGGCCTGTTTGGCAATTTCGGGATTTTCCCGTTGCTCCCGGTGCAGGGGAGGTTATGGCAAAAAATTTCGAAAATTTAGGGTGTTAGCCAAATTTTTGAAAAGTTCTTAGAAACTGAAAAGTTGAAGAACTTAAGCCATAATAAAAATAATGAAAGTTGAGTTGATTAGTTAAACAACTTTCGGCTTCGTCCTTTTCGGGGACGAAAAGTTTTAAGTGGGGGAGATTGTAATAACCCGGAAATCTGGGCCAATTTAAAATTTTTATTTTGGCAATTTTAGCGAATTTTGATTATTTAAAATGAATAATTTTAAATAATATAGATGAGAAATTTATTTTGAATAGATTTCGAACGTATATATTATATACGTCGTCGTTAGAATATAAATAATTATATATAATTATAAAAGGAATTGAAAATGGCGCGGTAGTTCGATAATTCGATTTCAATTTTCAATTGAATGTACCGGATGCATAATAAACCGGATTTTAGTGAAACCAAAAATATTAGAATATAATTGAGAATATCTTCCCAACGAATCCGAGAAATCAAAATTTCATAGCGAGAATCAAAAGATATGCCCAGTTGAAAATTCTGAATAGTCGCTATGGAATTCAGGCCCTTAAAAATGGAAATTTTGCAAACGACCTCGGATTTCGACGAAACCACTTTTGTTGGATCCGTGATGTAAAGTTATTGCTAGGTTCCAATTGTCATAATTTTTCGAATCAATATGTGAGCGTGGCAAAGGAAAACGCGTTTGACCAGTTTTAGTTGATTTTAATCGACTGGAAATTGGCCATTTTTCCAACGGTCTCAGAATTCGACGAAACTAGTTTTGTTAGGACCGTATCGTCAATACGAAGCTAGAAAATATTTTTCTGGGATTTATGGAGTTCGTATGTGACCCCGGTAAATTGAAATGCGCGTTCAAATTCAATATATAGAGTTATATGTTGATTTTGATGAAAACTGATCGAAACAGTCGAATCAGCTTACGATACATATCCCATTGTGTTCGGAATGGGGGTGAAACGCTAGGGACGACAGGCGGTGGGCCTCGTTTAGAGGTCGTTTGAAAAAGTCAACTTTTTGAAATAAAATAATTAAATAAAAAAAATACCCTCCCCTCTCCTTAACTACCCAGGCCCCCCCCGATTCATTTTAAAATCAAAAAAAAAAAAGAAGGGGACGGAGGGGCGCGCGCCTCCTCCATCGCCGCTGCCGCCGCCCCTTCCATTGATCCACCTCCCCTCTCTCTCCTTCCTCGCTCCTCTCTTCATCCGCACCCAAATCGAGCCACAGGACCCCCGACCCTCCAATCGACCGCTGCTGTAACGACCCAGAAAATCTGAACCAATTTAAAAATTTTAAATTGGCTAAAATAATGGATTTTAAATATTTAAAATAAATATTTTAAATAATGGCGATGAAAACTGAGTTCGAATCGACATTTGAAAACGAATATAATTAATTATAATTATATATAGAATTGAAAATGGCGCGGTAGTTCGATAATTCGATTTCAAACTTCAATTGAATATACCGGGTGCAAAACAATCCGGATTTTAGTGAGACCAAAAACATTAGTATCTAATTGATGATATCTTTCTAACGAATCGGACCAATCAAAATTTGATAGCGGGAATCAAAAGATATGTCCAGTTGAAAATTCTGAATAGTCGCTATGAAATTCAGGCCCTTAAAAATGGACATTTTGCAAACGACCTCGGATTTCGACGAAACCACTTTTGTTGGATCCGTAGTGTCAAGTCATTGTTAGGTTTCAAATTTCATAATTTTTCGAATCAATATGTGAGCGTGGCAAAGGAAAACGCGTTTGACCGATTTCAGTTGATTTTAATCGACTGGAAATTGGCCATTTTTCAAACGGTCTCAGAATTTGACGAAACTAGTTTTGTTAAGACCGTATCGTCAATACGAAGCTAGAAAATATTTTTCTGGAATTTTTCTAGTTAGTATGTGACCCCGGTAATTTGAAATGTGCGTTTAAAATTCAATATAGTGATTTAAATGAAAATTCAAAAGGAAACTGATTGTAACGATCAAATCAGCTTGCGATACATATCCCATTGTGTTCGGAATGGGGGTGAAACGCTATGGACGACAGGCGGTGGGCCTCGTTTCGAGGTCATATGTAAAAGTCAACTCTTTGCTAAATTAAATAATTAAATAATAATAAAAAAATAAAAATAAAATAATCATTTCCCTCCCCCCTTTTTCTTTGTTCTGGCCCCCCCCCCTTTCTCATTTCGATTCAAACAGAAAAGTGAAAAAAAAAAAAAAAAAGCCCTAAGCCGATCGACAGCCGCCCCCCCCCCCTGGAGCGCCGCCGCCCCCCCCTCAAGACCAGTCGCCGACGAAGCAGCCCCCCCCCTCAAGACCAGTCGCCGACGAAGCAGCCCCCCCCCTCCATCGACGAAGACCCGAAGCCCTCCCCCCAGATCGCAACCGCCGACGCCTTCTTCGATTCCCCCCCTTTTTTTTCTCTTTCCGCAGCTACCTCGGTGAGCATCCCCTATTTTTATTTATTTAATTTATTTTCTTTTTTATTTTTATTTTATTCTGTTAAAAACTGTTTTATGTTTTAAAGTTAAAACTGTTTTAGGTAATTAAAAACTGATTTTAATTTTAGGTAATTAAAACTGATTTAGGTTTTAGAAATTTAAAACTAGTTTTTTTATTTTTATTTTATTCTGTTAAAAACTGTTTTATGTTTTAAAGTTAAAACTGTTTTAGGTAATTAAAAACTGATTTTAATTTTAGGTAATTAAAACTGATTTAGGTTTTAGAAATTTAAAACTAGTTTTTTTGTAAAGAAAGTAAAAACAGAATTTTTAAAAGTAGAATAAAACTGATTTTGTTTTTTTAAAAGGATTAAAACTGAATTGATTTTTATAAAAATAATAAACTGATTTTGTTTTAAAAAGATTAAAACTGTTTTGTTTTAAAAAGTAGTTTAAAACTGAATATTTTTAAAAGTAAAAAAAAAAAAAAAACTGCATTTTTATGAAAGAATAAAACTGATTTATAAAAAATATAAAAACTGGTTTTCTTGAAAGGTTGAAAACTGATTTCTTTCAAAAGTAAAAAAAAACATATTTTTATATGTTGAAAGCAAAAGTAAAAAACATATTTTTATATGTTGAAAGCAAAAGTAAAAAACATATTTTTATATGTTGAAAGTAAAAGTAAAAAATCATATTTTTATATGTTGAAAGCAAAAGTAAAAATCATATTTTTATATGTTGAATAGCAAAGTCAAAATTCGATTTTTATATATGGAATAGCATAGTAAAAATTCTATTTTTACATGTGTAGAGAATACGGGCGAAAGCGACAAAAGGCGAAGATTTCTATAAGTGAAGTCGTGCAGTTGGATAGCTATTGGTGAGATTTCTGATTTAAAATATATTATATATGTGTTGAAATTGAAAGTGAATAGATATATAAATTGCTATATATAAATATATATATATATATATACGCCCCTCGTCCACAAACCATGGACGATATTTATTGGTTGAAATTGTTGTGAAAATTGAATGGTTGTTTGGGATTGTTTGTGATTGATATTGGTTGATTGTGGTTGAAAAATACCCATTGGTGGTTGTGAAATATTTGGTTGAAACCACTTAGGATTAGTTTGTGGAAATGAAATAAATATATACATGCCGCCTGCGTGCGAACTAGATGCATGAACCCCATTGTCAAAAACCGCGAGGTTTTAAGGTAGAGCGAGGAGCCGTACTAGGGACGGTGCCGGTGTAACTACCCTGCCGTTATGCTGCCGAAATTTTGAATAATATTTGTGTGTTTGAATTATTTTCATATGCTTAAACTATATTTATTCATTCTATTGAAAACATTCATGTGTTGAGTTGATATTCATTCGTTGTTTAGAAATTCATGTGTTGAATGGTATTCATATTTTGAAATAAATTGTTCGATAACAAAAATCACATTTTTATCTATATCTAAAAACTATTGAAAACATTCATGTGTTGAATTGATATTCATTCGTTGTTTAGAAATTCATGTGTTGAATGGTATTCATATTTTGAAATAAACCGTTAGACAATAAAAATCACATTTTATCTATATCTAAAACCTATTGAAAACATTCATGTGTTGAATTGATATTCATTCGTTGTTTAGAAATTCATGTGTTGAATGGGATTCATATTTTGAAATAAAGTGTTCGATAATAAAAATCACATTTTTATCTATATATAAAAACTATAGAAAACATTCATGTGTTGAATTGATATTCATTCGTTGTTTAGAAATTCATGTGTTGAATGGTATTCATATTTTGAAATAAATTGTTTGATAATAAAAATCACCTTTTATCACCTACATGAACTATATATAGAAAAATAGTGTTTTGAAATGAGTTGTTTTACAATAAAAATCACATTTTTATTGTATGCATCAATCGTTGAAATGTGAAGTGTTAAAAATAGCCACTTGTTCAAAATAAACATATATGAGTTGAAATATTCATTAATTAGCTAATGAAATGATTTGCACCTATTTATGTAATATTAGAATGAATGGTGTTTTTAAACCAAATAGAAATCAAATATGAAGTTGAATAGAAAATGAAAAATGATATGAACTGTATATATATGTACATGCATATTCATTGAACAGGTTATAGCAAAGGGGCTAGAGAAGAGGAATAAAATTTGTGCCCGACAAATAGGTACACATTTACTGATTTGTTTGGGTGATGATTTTGAGCCTGTTGGCTAGCCGCTTGGCTTTTTCTTTTTCTTTTTGAGATCAGAAGGACCGGGACGCTATTTGCGATTTCCCGACGCTCCCGGTACAGGGGAGGTTATGGCGAAATTTTTCCAAAATTTAAGGAGTTAGAAATTTTTTTGAAGTTAAAACGATATTGAAATCGTTGAATGAACTATATTTATATAACTATATAAATAAAAAAATAAAATTAAAACGAAACGAAGCCGTGCAGTTCGTATTTCGAAACCGTAATTTCAAACGACTAGTACGGGAAATCCGACCATTGGATTTTCCCGAAACCTCAACCGTCGGGTTCGCCTTGGAATAATCTTTCCAACGGCACCAACCTTGTAAAAATCCAACGGTTGGATTGTCTGGAATGTTTAATTCAAATCTGAAGAAAAACAGCGCCAGAAACGATTATATTTATTTATATATATAAATAAAATTATATTTAATCGAATAACGACGCTGCAGTTCGTATTTTGAAATCGAAATTTCAAACGATTGTACCGGGAGATCCGACCGTCGGATTTTCCCGAAACTGGAACCGTTGGATTCGTTTTGAAAAGACCTTTCTAATGATGTAAATTTTGTGAAGATCCAACGGTTAGATTTTCAGATATGTGTAAATCAAATCTGAAGAAAAACAGCGCCACGGCCACGTTATGGCCCGAAACGTCGTTTTGAATATATTAGCTATTTTTAAAATAAATAAAAATAGCGATAAATAGTTATAAAATATCGTAAGCGATATGGAACGGAAATAAACTGAATTTGCTTGATTTATGTGATGTTTGATGGTTGAATGTGTTTGGTGTGAAAACTATATAAAGAACACAATTGGTGTTGTCGAATAATTTAACCATTGAAATAAATCGATTTGAAATTCTAAATATACGTGAATTATTTGAAAAGGCCGAGTTAATTCTCATTTCGAATAATCGACCGACGATTGAAATTCGAAGATGAAGACGATGGTCGAAGACCGGAGATCTTCACCTCGTTTGGATGGTAACCGAGGTCCTGATTGGGAGGCATCCCGAAATATGGATAATGAGTGGTGATCGTTCAGACGTACGTGTTGATCGAAGGGTTTGCGAGGTATTTAGTGCCTCCGGTTTCGTTCAGACCCAGAACGGACTTGTAAATGGACTGTGTGTCTGACATAGGATTTATTCTGTGTGGCATGCTAAGATGCAGTGATCAGGGCTTCTGTTGAAAAGCAAAGTCTTGTGGTGATGATCAAAGCACCGCCTGTGTGGCGTAGCTTTGTGTATAACGTGAATTCGCGAGCCTCACACCCCGGTTTGAACCTAAAACGGGAGAAGGACATCAGGGAGGGCCTGCGTTTCTTTCTAGCTAGGATGGTGTCAGTGACCTACCAGCCCTGACATTTATATACTTTTCACCTATGTGGTTGTTGCTGTTGCGAGGCGCCTCGGTTTGATCGGACGATCCGGGTCCGATGGAGTCATTCGTTGGCTCATTTACACCCCAAAGGGTGGGGAAACGCAGTGTTCAGGAATTTTAATCCACATCGGTGGACCGGCCCTGACGATCCAAAGGCTTGACTGAGTACTTGCCTGAGGGGCGGGCTAGAGCGTCTCGAATTCGGTAAGGACTATCTTTTGCCTTGGTTCATGACGGAAATCCAATTTCCAAATACGTGATCATGCGGTTTTGATTGTATATATATATGGCGACATGATATATGGTACCCATGCCGTCTATGATTGATAGTTATGATTTGAAATTGTTTTCAAAACATATAAACACTAGCAATAATATCAAATGCCTTTGTTTTATTCGTATCAAGCATATCTTGGCCGTTATAAGGTAAAAACTCTATCCTCCGGTATGCGTTGCATTGTGTGATGGGAACTGAGTCTTATAACGGCTTCATTTTGATAGAAAGCATAGCGATATTTAAAAGAAAGATTTGTTTTAAAGCACTGGCAATCCAATGGAGTAAACCCGTTCCACGAAAGTGGCGTGGTCCTGTGATTAGCCAATTATATATGTGTTGAGTAGATTTCTCATACCAGTCCCATGACTGACTCGTAGTTTGTTTCACTCTCAAACTCGGGTGCCCCTTTTTCCACACGGGCAGCCTTGTATTCAGGTTTAGCTGGTTCTTTCTGGATAGCTGGAGCTGAAGATGGATTCTATCATTTATTTCTTTTTATGCTGTTCAGCTCCTATTGTACATATTTTGTTTATTTCCGCTGTAGACATTTATGTATAGCTGAACTGTATTTGTACTAAGTAAGATCCTGTATACTGTGTAACTCTGATGATTATTTTATCCAGTATATTTTGTTGTTCATTATCTGGTGTATTTATTTAATTCTGTTCTGCTATTATATGTTTCTGTGTTATATTCCAAAGATAACCTTGTTTCCGTGAGAACGGGAAATCGGGTCGTCTCAACGTGGTATCAGAGCTTTGGTTAAGCTTAGTTCTGGAATATAACATTTGAACGAACTCGTCAGAAATAGAACCAGTAGTGTTCTAGGACGGGTTACTCTATACAGATAGGATCAGTAATATCCTAGTATGAGTAAAGCAGAAAGAAATTACACCTTGATAGACACATTTACATTTGAAGTATGTGTTTCTATATTTTAAAATACCTTTTCTGTGACCTGACGCTTGATCTGCCATTTGCAGAAGTACTAGAAAAATGAGTGTCAGAAACAGAAGGAATGCAGAACCGGATATTGAGGCCCTATTAATCAAATATCGAAATATGGGTGGAATACCGTTCTCTGGTGAAGAATCTATTATGAAGACACAAGCTTGGATTCGTTCGGCTGAGAAAATCTTTGAAGCATTAAAGCTGAGGGATAACCAGAAAAGATTACTGGCCTCCTGGGCTCTCAAAGATGAAGCTTTATTCTGGTGGGATTCGGTTATAGAGAATAATCCAGAAGGTGATATCACCTGGGATAGATTCAAAGTGATTTTCTTAGAAAGGTTTACTCCTCCCGAAGCGACCGAGAGATTATGTGATGAATTTTCTTATTTGATACAAGGTGATATGACCATTCCCGAATATCATAAGAAATTCAACGAACTTGCTCACTTTGCTCCTCATCTAATTCAAAACCCAAAGAGGAAAAATCTGAGATTTATTCATGGACTTCAAAGAAAATACCAGAATAAAGTATTAGGGCATGTGAAGCTTCCTTTTCCAGAGATGATTTACATGGCTTATCAATATGAAGATCTTCATAAGAAAGGAATGTTACGCGACGAAGAAGAAATCAGTTCTAGCAGCAAAAGAAAATTCGAAGCTGATAGCCCAGAGGCAAGTATGCAGCCTGAGGCCAGCACGAAGGCTGAATTCATAAAGAGGCCAAAGACCAATCAGAAAAAGGTAAAGACAATCATATGCCTAAAGTGTAATCAGCATGGGCATTCGATGAGAAACTGCAGATCTTCAAACAGTCGAAGGGATGGCGGGTCTAAATCCGGGATGAATTTCCTAGAGTATAGGAAGTGCAGTCAATGTCATCAATCTGGTCATCTTTCAAAGAACTGCCCGCTATCTCAGAAATCTGAAGCGGTACAAGTGAATGAAGTGGCAGAAATACTTGCATATTCGTCTACTCAGGAAAGGTCTGATGTTTTAGAAGGCACGCTCAATGTCAAAAACATTCCAGTTAAAGTACTGTTTGACACAGGCGCGTCACGAAGCTTTATCGCAAAGAGTGCAGTCAAGAAACTGGATTTGAATTTGAAGAAGCTCAAAGAACCAATGACGGTGCAAAATCCAGTTGGAGGTTCCATCAATCTCAGTTGGATTTGTGCAGTGCCCGTCTCTTTTTCATGCTATAAATTCCCCATTGTCTCTATCATCATGAATTTTAATGAATTCGATCTTATTCTGGGATTGGATTGGCTAACCAAATATGAAGCTGAAGTTAAATGCGCCGAGAGAGTGGTTAAAGCAAAGGCCCAATCGGGAAATTATATAACCATACCATGTGAAGGCCCGACTTCAAATAGAAAAGATTTCTGGTCAGCTCTCGTTGTTTCTCCAGCCCAAATAGAAAATATCCCTGAAGTTACAGAGAATATTCCTGACCTCATCAAAGACATTCCTGTCGTCAAGAATTATGCGGATGTGTTCGAGGAAGTTGTTCGCTTACCTCCGCAAAGAGAAATAGATTTCAAGATTGCTTTGATTCCCAATGCAAGGCCGGTAGTTCACGCTATTCGAAGAATGTCCTTGAAAGAGAAGGAGGAATTAGACAATCAAACACGACAGCTAGTATGGAAAGGTCTAATCAGACCTAGTTTCTCTGACTGGGGTGCAGCAGTGGTGTTTGTCCCAAAATCTGACGGTACTCTACGTCTATGTGTGGATTATCGTGATTTGAACAAACAGACAATAAAGAACAAGTATCCATTGCCGCGAATAGATGATTTGTTGGATCGATTAAATGGAGCACAAGTATTTTCAAGGATGGACTTAGCTACAGGCTTCCATCAACTTCGAATTGCCGAAGAGTGTGTTCCAATGACAGCGTTCAGAGGCCCCGACCTATTCTACGAGTGGTTAGTAATGCCGTTCGGCTTATGTAACGCTCCAGCTTATTTCGTCGATCTAATGAACAGGGTATTCAGAGGAGTTTTGAATAAATTTGTTCTGGTTTTTATTGATGATATTCTAATCTTCTCTAAATCAAAGGCCGAACATGAAAAACATTTGGAACAGGTTCTAGAAATCCTCAGAAGGAATGTATTAAAAGCCAAATTTTCCAAATGTATATTCTGGCAAGATGAAGTGAAATTTCTGGGCCACGTCGTATCGAAAGATGGAATCGCTGTGGATCCAAGTAAAATCACGGCTATTCAAAATTGGAAACAGCCCAGTACTCCCACTGAAGTCCGCAGTTTTCTTGGATTGGCTAGCTATTATCGGAAGTTCGTTAAAGACTTTTCGAAGATATCTGGTCACTTAACGAAGCTTACAAAGAAGCATTCTAAATTCAAATGGACTTCAGAAAATGAGGAGGCTTTTGAAGAGCTAAAGTTGAGATTAACAACTGCTCCAGTGTTAACCATCATTGATGGCAACCAGGATCTAAAAGTCTGGACTGATGCTTCTAGAGAAGGCCTTGGCGCAGTGTTAATGCAAAGGGGCCAAGTAATTGCTTATGCTAGCCGTCAACTGAAGCCACATGAGAAAAACTACGTAACTCATGATCTTGAGTTATTGGCTATCATATTTTCTTTGAAAATCTGGAGACACTATCTTCTGGGCGAGAGGTTTGAACTGTTTACAGATCACCAGTCGTTAAAGTATCTGTTCACTCAGAAGGACTTAAATTTGAGGCAGCAACGTTGGTTGGAGTTTCTTGCAGCATATGACTTTGAAATTATATATACTCCAGGAAAAGCCAATGTCGTGGCCGATGCGTTAAGCAGAAAGAATGTAATGATCGCCAGTTTTATTATCACGACTTCATTGCTAGATAAGATATCTGCTCTTCAGGAGGATGATCACTTCATTCAGAAGATCAGAAGGATAATTCAACGAGGCGAACCCTCGAGTTTTCAAGTTGATAATGAGGGGATTCTAAGGCTCAAAGGTCGAATATGCGTTCCTAACATTCCTGAACTTCGAAAGGAAGTACTGGATGAATGCCACAAGTCAAAACTCAGTATCCATCCGGGAGTAAACAAAATGTATAATGACATCAAACGCACTTTCTGGTGGAAGTCGATGAAAAGGGACATTTCTTTATATGTCAGCCGATGCCCTACTTGCCAGCTAGTTAAAAGCGACCAACAGAAATTGGCTGGACTATTACAACCACTAGAAGTTCCTGGTTGGAAGTGGGAGCATATCTCCATGGATTTCATTGATGGTTTGCCCAGAACCAGAAAAGGGAATGACAGTATTTGGGTGATCGTAGATCGCTTCACGAAGACCGCCCATTTTATACCTGTCAAATCAAATAGAACCGCTCAGAGTCTGGCGCAGATATACTTCAGGGAAATAGTTAGACTACATGGAGTGCCACTCAGTATAGTCAGTGATAGGGATACAATATTCACTAGCAAATTCTGGGAAGCATTTCAAGTCGAGCTAGGAACGAAGTTAAACCTAAGCACCGCTTATCATCCTCAGACAGACGGTCAGACTGAGAGGGTGAATCGCATTCTAGAAGATCTATTGCGGGCTTGTGTTATAGATTTCGGTGGATCATGGGAAGACCATCTGCATTTGGCTGAATTCTCTTATAACAACAGCTACCAGGCGAGTCTGACAATGTCGCCATTCGAAGCATTGTATGGTAGACCTTGCCGATCTCCTGCTTGTTGGGTCGAGCCTGGAAATAGACTTGTGTTGGGTCCTGATATGATTCGAGAAGCTGCCGACAAAGTCGATTTTATTAAGAAGCGATTACTCGCCGCTCAAAGTCGACAAAAGAGCTACGCCGATAAAAGAAGAAGAGATATATCCTTTGAGGTTGGCGACTATGTATATTTGAAAGTATCGCCGATGAGAGGAGTTATCAGGTTCGGTAAAACTGGAAAGTTAGCGCCTAAATTCATTGGTCCGTTTCCTATTCTGGAACGGATTGGAACTCTCGCTTATAGGGTCAAACTGCCTGACTGGTTGCCTGGAGTTCATGATGTATTTCACATATCTCAACTTCGAAAGCACGTTCATGATCCAGACTTGATCGTGGAAGAAGCAGCTCAGCAGGATATTGAAATTACTCCAGAACTAGCTGTGAGGCGTGAGCCGCTAAAGATCATCGGCAAAGAAACCAAAGAGCTGAGGAACAAGAAGGTTCGCTTAGTCAAAGTGCAATGGAGTGGAGATCCGCGAGATTGTACTTGGGAAACTGAGGAGAGCATTCAGAAAGCTTATCCTAGATGCCGAGTTGATATCTCTGATTGACTCTGGTGCAAGGTACATTTACTTTACCTTGCATTACCATTTAATTCTCTATTCTGTTGCTATTTTCTTCCCATGGATGTGCATTGTTTATTCTATACTCTGAATATTAAAAACAAATTGGTTGTTGTATTGTGGGATTGTAGATTTATCAAACCACTTTCGACTTTATTCCTTTTCGGGGACGAAAAGTTTTAAGTGGGGGAGATTGTAACGACCCAGAAAATCTGAACCAATTTAAAAATTTTAAATTGGCTAAAATAATGGATTTTAAATATTTAAAATAAATATTTTAAATAATGGCGATGAAAACTGAGTTCGAATCGACATTTGAAAACGAATATAATTAATTATAATTATATATAGAATTGAAAATGGCGCGGTAGTTCGATAATTCGATTTCAAACTTCAATTGAATATACCGGGTGCAAAACAATCCGGATTTTAGTGAGACCAAAAACATTAGTATCTAATTGATGATATCTTTCTAACGAATCGGACCAATCAAAATTTGATAGCGGGAATCAAAAGATATGTCCAGTTGAAAATTCTGAATAGTCGCTATGAAATTCAGGCCCTTAAAAATGGACATTTTGCAAACGACCTCGGATTTCGACGAAACCACTTTTGTTGGATCCGTAGTGTCAAGTCATTGTTAGGTTTCAAATTTCATAATTTTTCGAATCAATATGTGAGCGTGGCAAAGGAAAACGCGTTTGACCGATTTCAGTTGATTTTAATCGACTGGAAATTGGCCATTTTTCAAACGGTCTCAGAATTCGACGAAACTAGTTTTGTTAAGACCGTATCGTCAATACGAAGCTAGAAAATATTTTTCTGGAATTTTTCTAGTTAGTATGTGACCCCGGTAATTTGAAATGTGCGTTTAAAATTCAATATAGTGATTTAAATGAAAATTCAAAAGGAAACTGATTGTAACGATCAAATCAGCTTGCGATACATATCCCATTGTGTTCGGAATGGGGGTGAAACGCTATGGACGACAGGCGGTGGGCCTCGTTTCGAGGTCATATGTAAAAGTCAACTCTTTGCTAAATTAAATAATTAAATAATAATAAAAAAATAAAAATAAAAAAATCATTTCCCTCCCCCCCCTTTTTCTTTGTTCTGGCCCCCCCCCCCTTTCTCATTTCGATTCAAACAGAAAAGTGAAAAAAAAAAAAAAAAAAGCCCTAAGCCGATCGACAGCCGCCCCCCCCCTGGAGCGCCGCCGCCCCCCCCTCAAGACCAGTCGCCGACGAAGCAGCCCCCCCCTCAAGACCAGTCGCCGACGAAGCAGCCCCCCCCCCCCTCCATCGACGAAGACCCGAAGCCCTCCCCCCAGATCGCAACCGCCGACGCCTTCTTCGATTCCCCCCCCTTTTTTTTCTCTTTCCGCAGCTACCTCGGTGAGCATCCCCTATTTTTATTTATTTAATTTATTTTCTTTTTTATTTTTATTTTATTCTGTTAAAAACTGTTTTATGTTTTAAAGTTAAAACT
Organism: Allium sativum; assembly: GCA_030737875.1. NCBI lineage: Eukaryota > Viridiplantae > Streptophyta > Magnoliopsida > Asparagales > Amaryllidaceae > Allium > Allium sativum. The sequence goes on from CM060915.1 coordinate 553,263,497, forward strand.
GTTTTAGGTAATTAAAAACTGATTTTAATTTTAGGTAATTAAAACTGATTTAGGTTTTAGAAATTTAAAACTAGTTTTTTTATTTTTATTTTATTCTGTTAAAAACTGTTTTATGTTTTAAAGTTAAAACTGTTTTAGGTAATTAAAAACTGATTTTAATTTTAGGTAATTAAAACTGATTTAGGTTTTAGAAATTTAAAACTAGTTTTTTTGTAAAGAAAGTAAAAACAGAATTTTTAAAAGTAGAATAAAACTGATTTTGTTTTTTTAAAAGGATTAAAACTGAATTGATTTTTATAAAAATAATAAACTGATTTTGTTTTAAAAAGATTAAAACTGTTTTGTTTTAAAAAGTAGTTTAAAACTGAATATTTTTAAAAGTAAAAAAAAAAAAAAAAAACTGCATTTTTATGAAAGAATAAAACTGATTTATAAAAAATATAAAAACTGGTTTTCTTGAAAGGTTGAAAACTGATTTCTTTCAAAAGTAAAAAAAAACATATTTTTATATGTTGAAAGCAAAAGTAAAAAACATATTTTTATATGTTGAAAGCAAAAGTAAAAAACATATTTTTATATGTTGAAAGTAAAAGTAAAAAATCATATTTTTATATGTTGAAAGCAAAAGTAAAAATCATATTTTTATATGTTGAATAGCGAAGTCAAAATTCGATTTTTATATATGGAATAGCATAGTAAAAATTCTATTTTTACATGTGTAGAGAATACGGGCGAAAGCGACAAAAGGCGAAGATTTCTATAAGTGAAGTCGTGCAGTTGGATAGCTATTGGTGAGATTTCTGATTTAAAATATATTATATATGTGTTGAAATTGAAAGTGAATAGATATATAAATTGCTATATATAAATATATATATATATATATACGCCCCTCGTCCACAAACCATGGACGATATTTATTGGTTGAAATTGTTGTGAAAATTGAATGGTTGTTTGGGATTGTTTGTGATTGATATTGGTTGATTGTGGTTGAAAAATACCCATTGGTGGTTGTGAAATATTTGGTTGAAACCACTTAGGATTAGTTTGTGGAAATGAAATAAATATATACATGCCGCCTGCGTGCGAACTAGATGCATGAACCCCATTGTCAAAAACCGCGAGGTTTTAAGGTAGAGCGAGGAGCCGTACTAGGGACGGTGCCGGTGTAACTACCCTGCCGTTATGCTGCCGAAATTTTGAATAATATTTGTGTGTTTGAATTATTTTCATATGCTTAAACTATATTTATTCATTCTATTGAAAACATTCATGTGTTGAGTTGATATTCATTCGTTGTTTAGAAATTCATGTGTTGAATGGTATTCATATTTTGAAATAAATTGTTCGATAACAAAAATCACATTTTTATCTATATCTAAAAACTATTGAAAACATTCATGTGTTGAATTGATATTCATTCGTTGTTTAGAAATTCATGTGTTGAATGGTATTCATATTTTGAAATAAACCGTTAGACAATAAAAATCACATTTTATCTATATCTAAAACCTATTGAAAACATTCATGTGTTGAATTGATATTCATTCGTTGTTTAGAAATTCATGTGTTGAATGGGATTCATATTTTGAAATAAAGTGTTCGATAATAAAAATCACATTTTTATCTATATATAAAAACTATAGAAAACATTCATGTGTTGAATTGATATTCATTCGTTGTTTAGAAATTCATGTGTTGAATGGTATTCATATTTTGAAATAAATTGTTTGATAATAAAAATCACCTTTTATCACCTACATGAACTATATATAGAAAAATAGTGTTTTGAAATGAGTTGTTTTACAATAAAAATCACATTTTTATTGTATGCATCAATCGTTGAAATGTGAAGTGTTAAAAATAGCCACTTGTTCAAAATAAACATATATGAGTTGAAATATTCATTAATTAGCTAATGAAATGATTTGCACCTATTTATGTAATATTAGAATGAATGGTGTTTTTAAACCAAATAGAAATCAAATATGAAGTTGAATAGAAAATGAAAAATGATATGAATTGTATATATATGTACATGCATATTCATTGAACAGGTTATAGCAAAGGGGCTAGAGAAGAGGAATAAAATTTGTGCCCGACAAATAGGTACACATTTACTGATTTGTTTGGGTGATGATTTTGAGCCTGTTGGCTAGCCGCTTGGCTTTTTCTTTTTCTTTTTGAGATCAGAAGGACCGGGACGCTATTTGCGATTTCCCGACGCTCCCGGTACAGGGGAGGTTATGGCGAAATTTTTCCAAAATTTAAGGAGTTAGAAATTTTTTTGAAGTTAAAACGATATTGAAATCGTTGAATGAACTATATTTATATAACTATATAAATAAAAAAATAAAATTAAAACGAAACGAAGCCGTGCAGTTCGTATTTCGAAACCGTAATTTCAAACGACTAGTACGGGAAATCCGACCATTGGATTTTCCCGAAACCTCAACCGTCGGGTTCGCCTTGGAATAATCTTTCCAACGGCACCAACCTTGTAAAAATCCAACGGTTGGATTGTCTGGAATGTTTAATTCAAATCTGAAGAAAAACAGCGCCAGAAACGATTATATTTATTTATATATATAAATAAAATTATATTTAATCGAATAACGACGCTGCAGTTCGTATTTTGAAATCGAAATTTCAAACGATTGTACCGGGAGATCCGACCGTCGGATTTTCCCGAAACTGGAACCGTTGGATTCGTTTTGAAAAGACCTTTCTAATGATGTAAATTTTGTGAAGATCCAACGGTTAGATTTTCAGATATGTGTAAATCAAATCTGAAGAAAAACAGCGCCACGGCCACGTTATGGCCCGAAACGTCGTTTTGAATATATTAGCTATTTTTAAAATAAATAAAAATAGCGATAAATAGTTATAAAATATCGTAAGCGATATGGAACGGAAATAAACTGAATTTGCTTGATTTATGTGATGTTTGATGGTTGAATGTGTTTGGTGTGAAAACTATATAAAGAACACAATTGGTGTTGTCGAATAATTTAACCATTGAAATAAATCGATTTGAAATTCTAAATATACGTGAATTATTTGAAAAGGCCGAGTTAATTCTCATTTCGAATAATCGACCGACGATTGAAATTCGAAGATGAAGACGATGGTCGAAGACCGGAGATCTTCACCTCGTTTGGATGGTAACCGAGGTCCTGATTGGGAGGCATCCCGAAATATGGATAATGAGTGGTGATCGTTCAGACGTACGTGTTGATCGAAGGGTTTGCGAGGTATTTAGTGCCTCTGGTTTCGTTCAGACCCAGAACGGACTTGTAAATGGACTGTGTGTCTGACATAGGATTTATTCTGTGTGGCATGCTAAGATGCAGTGATCAGGGCTTCTGTTGAAAAGCAAAGTCTTGTGGTGATGATCAAAGCACCGCCTGTGTGGCGTAGCTTTGTGTATAACGTGAATTCGCGAGCCTCACACCCCGGTTTGAACCTAAAACGGGAGAAGGACATCAGGGAGGGCCTGCGTTTCTTTCTAGCTAGGGTGGTGTCAGTGACCTACCAGCCCTGACATTTATATACTTTTCACCTATGTGGTTGTTGCTGTTGCGAGGCGCCTCGGTTTGATCGGACGATCCGGGTCCGATGGAGTCATTCGTTGGCTCATTTACACCCCAAAGGGTGGGGAAACGCAGTGTTCAGGAATTTTAATCCACATCGGTGGACCGGCCCTGACGATCCAAAGGCTTGACTGAGTACTTGCCTGAGGGGCGGGCTAGAGCGTCTCGAATTCGGTAAGGACTATCTTTTGCCTTGGTTCATGACGGAAATCCAATTTCCAAATACGTGATCATGCGGTTTTGATTGTATATATATATGGCGACATGATATATGGTACCCATGCCGTCTATGATTGATAGTTATGATTTGAAATTGTTTTCAAAACATATAAACACTAGCAATAATATCAAATGCCTTTGTTTTATTCGTATCAAGCATATCTTGGCCGTTATAAGGTAAAAACTCTATCCTCCGGTATGCGTTGCATTGTGTGATGGGAACTGAGTCTTATAACGGCTTCATTTTGATAGAAAGCATAGCGATATTTAAAAGAAAGATTTGTTTTAAAGCACTGGCAATCCAATGGAGTAAACCCGTTCCACGAAAGTGGCGTGGTCCTGTGATTAGCCAATTATATATGTGTTGAGTAGATTTCTCATACCAGTCCCATGACTGACTCGTAGTTTGTTTCACTCTCAAACTCGGGTGCCCCTTTTTCCACACGGGCAGCCTTGTATTCAGGTTTAGCTGGTTCTTTCTGGATAGCTGGAGCTGAAGATGGATTCTATCATTTATTTCTTTTTATGCTGTTCAGCTCCTATTGTACATATTTTGTTTATTTCCGCTGTAGACATTTATGTATAGCTGAACTGTATTTGTACTAAGTAAGATCCTGTATACTGTGTAACTCTGATGATTATTTTATCCAGTATATTTTGTTGTTCATTATCTGGTGTATTTATTTAATTCTGTTCTGCTATTATATGTTTCTGTGTTATATTCCAAAGATAACCTTGTTTCCGTGAGAACGGGAAATCGGGTCGTCTCAGCTGCCGACGTCCACTGGCCCACCGCCACCCACCGGAGCACCTCAAGTCGCCAAGCCGAGCCTCCCTGATCACCTGACCCCGACCGCAGCACTCCAGAATGGAAATCGACGAGGAGCAGTGAGTTTTTATGAATTTGATTTTATTAATATATAAATCATGATATTAAATCAGTTTTTAATTTGTTAAATCGGAGTTTAAATCAGTTTTGTTTGTGAAAATCATAGTTTTTATATAGGAAAATCATATTGTTTTAAATATAAATAAAATTAGCATGTTGTTTTATAAATAAAATGGGTATTGTTTTGGAAAATTATAAAATATATAAATAGCGAGGAGTAAACTGCGATTTTTGTCATATAAAGAAAAGATTAGATTTTTAAAATAGAAAAGATTAGATTTTTAAAATTGGAAAGATACGATTTTTAGCGGTGTAAAACTAGGATTTTTATATATTGAATAGAGAAGTAAAAATTCGTTTTTTATATATTGAATAGCAAAGTAAAAATTCGATTTTTATATATTGAATAGCATAGTAAAAATTTGATTTTAATATATGTAGTGAATACGAACAGTGAAAATTGACAAGAGGCAAGATCGGCGAAGATTTCTACCTAAGAAGAGTCGTGGCGTATTGGATTAGCAAATGTGAGAATTTCTCACCTTTTATTTTATTTTCTAGTTAAAATATATACTAGGATGCAGACGGTGTTTAGTAGCACCCGACACCCGTCGTCCACAGACCATGGACGGCTTGTATGCTTGTTTGTTTGATTTTGTTGTGTAGTTGATTGTGTGATGTGAAATGAAATAAAATATTTTATAGTTAAAAATAGAATTTTTAATGTGTATATGAAATAAAATAAAAATAAACAAATCGGATGATTTGTTTATATACACACATTTGACTGATATTGATTGGGTCGATAAATTTTACACATCGCCCAACTACACAAATAAAATCTGTGTTTGATTGTTTGAAACCCCACACTGGTATTGGGGTGATATATGACATACACTAATCCCAATAGTTAGTTGTATGTCGATCGATTGATTGACAGACTGTTATAAGCGTTGAATATTTATATTTGATGCTTATACAGTGTAGAATGCACTTTGGATGATGGTTGATTATTTGTCATTGTTGATATACATGCGTTGTATGGAAATCCATAGAAATAAAATCTATGGTAATTGATTGGGCTTCATTCCAGTTTTGAATAGAAATATTTGAAAATAGAAATATTTGAAAATAGAAATATTTGAAATAGAAATATTTGAAAAAGAAATATTTGAAAAGAAATAGTTGAATAGAAATATTTGAATAGAAATATTTGAAAAAGAAATATTTGAATAGAAATATTTGAATAGAAATATTTGAATAGAAATATTTGAAAATAGAAATATTTGAAAATAGAAATATTTGAAGCCGTGTAGATTAGATTGACGCCATTTTGACGTGAACGATATTTATATCGATTTTATTCATTTTATAATGAATATCGAAAGTGATTTCAAAATCTGATATTTTGAAAAGAATTGAAATTCAAACTGAAACTGAAAAGAAATGAATTCAAATTAAACTGAATAGAAATGAATTCGAATTGAAATTGAATAGAAATGAATTCGAATTGAAATCGGATAGAAATGAATTCGAATTGAAATTGAATTGAATTGAAAACGAACTGAAATTGAATTAGAAATCAATTTGAATTGAAATCGATTTGAAATGAATTTAAAACGAATTTATATTGGAATATTCAATTTTGATTTGAAATTGAATAGGAAGTTGAAACCGTTTTGAAAATGAATTTTAAAAACGATTTATAAAGCACGTTTTGAATTGAAATCGACGAAGTATATATATTATATATATAATATAATGGCCTGAATAGGACGCGCCGCGCCGCGGCCGTTCGCGAATTTCGACCATTGACTTCGAACGGATATTGCGGGAGATCCGACCGTCGGATTCTCCTAAAACCGGAACCGTTGGGTTCGTATCGAAAAGAGCGTTCTAACGAATATTGGAAATTAGAAATCTAACGGTTGGATTTGGAATTATGTCCAAATCAAATTTGGAAAAGGTCGCTATAAGTGCAGTTCGATGGCCGTTGATGGAAATCGAATGTACGGGCCTTGATAAAATTATTATAAATATTAATAATTTGTGTAAAATCATCGAAAGTGATATGTGAAGAATTGGGATGAAAAAATCCGTATTTGAAAAGATAAAAATAGATTTTTATCGAAATGAACTAGTTTTGAACTAGAATTATAATTCTATTTATTTTTAAATAAATAAATTGACTTTGAAATGGTTTTTGAAAATAACCAGAATTTCCAATGATTGCATTGGAATGGATTTGAATCGAAATTGTCTTCGGAATATTTCGATGTTGGATTTCGTGATTATACAGATGTTGTTATGGAAATTTGAAAGATATAGATATGTATATCGTTATTTCCAATACGATATCTGTTGGTCGTAGAATTTGATATTGAATATAAGCCGATATATTTTCTATTCAGAGCCTTGTATTTAATATCAAATGTGATTTGGGTTTGTCGTGAATGGTGTCTTGACTAACACTGTTCTTGAACCCAGTTGAGAAAAGATTAAATCTTTTTATTTAGATTTAATGAAGTGTAACAATTAAATGATATTTAATTGGAATTGAAGTGATATTGATTTTTGGGTTTATCGTGGACAGTGTTTTAAATAACACTCGTTCTTTAACCCGATAATTAATGGAATGTGATTTTGGGTTTATCGTGAAACGTGTTTTAAATGACACTGATTCTTTAACCCAATTAACGATTAAAACTAAGTGGAGTTTTAATGAATCTTTAATTAGATTGAAAAGGTGTTAGAATGGAGTATCACCAGTTTTACTCCAGGCGATAGTTAAATCTTTAATTAGATTTAAACGTGAAATGGTAATTGAATTTACCGATAACACCGTGGTGTTAGATATGAAGTATAACCAGTTTTACTTCATGGGATGAATAGTTTGGGATTGGGAAATTAAAATAAATGATTACTTCGGTGTGGTTCGCTAATCCCGACTAGTTTGAATTGATATTCAAAAAGGAGATTAAAGAATAAAGTTAAAGAATTTATCTTTGATAAGATTAATGAGAACCTTTCCCAAAGTATAAGAATATTTGAATAAAAGAATATTCTGAATTGGAATGAGGCGTATGTTGTGTTTGTGTAACACGTATTTATTATATACGCGAGTTATTCAGAAAGACCGGGTTTAACCCGTTCTGAATAACTGAGTCGACGTGGTGTCGAAAATGAAGACGGTGGTCGAAGACCGGAGGTCTTCACGTCGTTTGGGTGATTACTGATGATCTTGATTGGGCTGTACACCCAAGAAGATGGAAACAGTTGGTGATCGTCCAGACGTACTTGGAGATCGATGAATATGCGGGGAACTAGGTGCCTCCGGTTTCGTTCAGACCCAGAACGGACTTGTAAATGGACTGTGTGTCTGACATTGGATTTTAATCTGTGTGATTGATTTCTATTAAATATATATCTGCTTGGCGGCGGAGAATTTATTCTTTTGCTTAACGCCCTTCTCTGAGACGTACGAGCTCAGGGGTTATATACTGATGGATATCAAACGCATAGAGTGAATTGCCTGTGTGGCATGCCTAAGTGGCAATTGATCAAGGCTTCTGTTGAAAAGCAAAGTTTTGTGGATGATGATCAAAGCAAGGCTTGTGTGGCATAGCTTTGTGTAGCGTTGATTCGCGAGCCTCACACCCCGGTTGTGAACCAAAAACGGGGAGGACCTCAGGGAGGGCATGCGTTTCTTTCTAGCTAGGGTGGTGTCAGTGACCTACCAGCCCTGACATTTATATACTTTTCACCTGTGTGGTTGTTGCTGTTGCGAGGCGCCTCGGTTAGATCGGACGATCCGGGTCCGATGGAGCCATTCGTTGGCTCATTTACGCCCCAAAGGGCGGGGAAACGCAGTGTTCAGGCATTTTAATCCACATCGGTGGACCGACCCTGACGATCCAAGGGCCCACCTAAGTCTGGGTCATGAGGGGCGGGCTAGAGCGTCTCGAATCGGTAGAGGACTATCTTTTGCCTCGGTTCATAGATGGAAATCCAATTTCCAAATACGTGACATTTGCGGTTTTATTTGTAGAGCCTAGTATGGCGACATAGTGGGATGGGGCGCTTATGCCGTCTATGATTGATACTTATGATTTGAAGTTGTTTTATACACTATGCAGTTATAATAGTAACAAATGATTTGTTTTAAACGTATCAAGCATTCTTGGCTATTATAAGGTAAAAACCCTATCCTCCGGCTTGCGTTGCATTGTGTGATGGGACCTGGGTCATATAATAGCTTCATTGTTCTTTATTTAGCATTACGCTGTTGTTTCATGCACTGGTATTCTTGGGAGGAAGCCCGTTCCGTGTTATACGGCGTGGTCCCTTGATTTACCTAACTTTAAAATAAATATTAATAACTGTTTAATTCTCACACCAGTCACATGACTGACCTGGAGTTTATTGTTTTAACCTAAACTCTGGGTGCCCCTATTTTGACACGGGCAGCTAGTAGTTTTGGTTTTGCATATTTTTATTCACAGGATCCTGATTTACAGCTGGAACGATATCCGGAAAGCTTTGTATCCGTATATCTCCTTCTAGTTGTGTATTGTATTATTTTCCGCTGCGATGTATTTAAATGTATTGTAATCTCTAATATTTCTGTGTAATATTCATTTATACTCTGTATATCCTTGTATTCTGATGGAATTGTTGTAATTAACAATGAAATGTTCTCCCGTTTGCGTTCTATTTTGTCGTGTTCTCAAAACAATCCGTTCTTTCTCTTCTCTTCGGAGACCGGGGAAGTTCGGGTCGTTTCAGCAACAAGTGTGAACTAAGCAAGATAAGATGAACATGATATATTGCGCTTCTCAAATACATTTCTCTGCACCGCGCAGATACTAGTATATCAGAAGTAGAATGATACCTACTAATACCGTTCCAATACATTTTCTTGATTATTAGGTTACTTGGGTTAATAGCACTCAAGAATTATATGCGCATAATACCAATTTACTTTCCCATGGATTCACCTAATACAATATATGTAGCTATCTCTCAATATTGAGATACACCCCTGGTAACCCACTCGCACGATCTCCAACGTAGTGAACGCAGTTCCTCATCCTACACCGGAGTGACGTACGGATCTCTATATAACAATGTTATGCACCACATATATATGTCATTACTATGCTACGTAAGCGTACGGACTGCCACCATCGATCGAATCAGATTCCTTATCGGAATAATGCCATCTAGTCTATGATACACCACCCAGAGCAGATATGCATGTATCTAGACTGTCCCACGTATGTACTATAATTGTAGCTCGATGCCTCAATCACACGTCCTCTAATATGCACCGAGTTCCGTGGCAGGGCTAAACTAGAAACATGAAACTTAGCCGGGAGCTTTTCCATACTTGTACAGGCTGCCTTTAAGTGCCTCCAAATACAGATATTCCTCGGGTCTGTTTTCCATGGTGGCTATGGCCCCACCTTAGCCCCTCCACAACTAGTAAACACTACAAGAGCTAAGCGACCGCCCCTAATACAACCAATCTAAACATCCATGTGGCATCTACCCTCAACCCCGTACCTTGATAGTGAAAGGTAAAATGAAATCTTGGGTTTAGCTCTAGTCTTTTCGCATCCCGCTGGCTGTCGATGATGGATATCTGACGGTCTACTATCCTTGTTGGTCGTGACCCTCTCTACCTCCTCGTGAGGCAACCGTCGAATCACCCTAGTGTCACCTCGTTACATCATTCTACTGCATAGCTACGTTTGCTGTCAAGGCCCACCCACCTAGTAGTTATGCGCAGACCCAACCTCTGCGAGTACAACCAAAGACATCTGTCACCGCACAGAGGACTACTAGGAGCACCTTACGTGCTTTAGGAAGCCGCGTGATTCCCTTTCCAGTTCTTTAGAACCATCATAACAATCAAATGAATGTGCGCTCCCCTTGTGTCTTATAACACCTCGATGATCTACCCCATTGGGTTATTCACCCTCAAACGTACGGACTAGTCCAAGCGCCTTTCTTTAATATGTTGTTAGACCATATGTCTAAACATTCTTTTACGCGCTTGCCTAACCTCACCCGGTTCCCATTTAACTTGGTTATTCCCATTCATATTGAATTCTTATTCCAATTTACCAAGTTTCTCTTGCTTATTAATTTCGGTCATATAACTTAATCCATTTAAGTTTATTAATAAGCCCACAACATGTTATTCTCTAGATTGTGGCCCAAGGTCTATGATCCACAATCTATTTTATATTCTTGCATAGTTACATCATTACAATAACATGTTCTCCTTAATATGTTATTAAGTATATCTCAATTCACATGTTTCCCAATCACTTACCATTTAAATATAACTTATTTATTTTACAAGTTTTCCTCACTCTTTCTCATTTAATCATAAATTCAATTTATATATCACTACAACTTATCATTGTTTACTTAGCAGATTATTACACATATCTAATTATATCATTTCTACAAGTTATGCTTACCCTACAAGGTGTCTTAGTTACATAACTTTATTATATTTTTCATCTTTTATGTATACCGCTAAGTGTCTTTAATTACATAACCTTATTGGGTTAAGTTCGTGAGCCTATATGTAAATATTACCCACCCCCACTATTTTACTTAACCCACCCACTACCCATCCAATTTTACTTAACCCTAACTTAAGTTCATAATCATACAATCCTTATGGATTAAATTAGGTTAAGTAGTTCAATTCATTACCATGTCCAATTATGGTTATAATGGGCTGGACCTCCCACATTAGGTCTAAAATGTGTGGATGTTGGATATGCCGGTTGGATCCGGGCAGTCTTATTCCACAGTTGGGTCTAACCTCATGTCATTGCCCGATTCGTATTTGCACAATTAGACCACTCACATTAGGTTCAACATTAGTGGCTGCCGGATATGCCAGTCAGGTTCGGGCAGACTTCCACCGCTAATGCAACATAACTTCGTGTCATAAGTGCAATTACAATTCCAAATTGTAATTACTAGACATTTCATTTTTATCCAAATCGACCTATGTCATTATAGGTGATTATTTCTCTTTTTCCCCATATTTAATTATATGCCCAATTCACTATTCAAATCATAGACTTTTACACCCCTTTTCAATTCACCTTTTAATTATGCACCATATGCTCTTTTTCCCAAGTTATAAGTCAAGGCATATACATATATGTATGTTATGCACAAAACCATATCTACATATTTTCCAATTTATGTCCCTAGTCCATATTCGCCCATTTCAATATACGTTATACCCAAATTCATCGCATATTTTCCAATGTATACCTAAAATTCATATTCACATACGTCCCAATTTATGTCCCAAATCAGTACTTACACATATCCCAATTTATGCTCAAATTATATTTTCCAACGTTTGCCTAAATTCATATTATCCAACAAGACATATGCCCCCAAACCCATATTCGTATATTTACAAATTTATGCCCAAATTTAGATCCATATTTTCCAATATCAATTATGCCCCAAACTATGTCTTTCCCCATTATTCCCAATTTTGCAAGTTCGCATTTTTCGGCGTTAGGCCTAGGCTCGAAGGTAGCCTGGCTATATAAAAATAAAAAGGGAAAAGAGGGAGAGAAGAGAATCGAGAACAGGCAAAATAACGAATCAATAATAAACTGATAGAAATAGACATAAACGAATAGGCATATTATGACAAGATTTAACATGGCGGCGGTATGAACATATAAAAGCAGATCTGATAGTTATGTCATAATAGAACTGATTAGGAACCGATTCAAGATCCAATTTTTATATACATATCAAGATTACTATTTAAATATTCAAATCTAAAAATAACATGAACTCACAGTGAATAGATCTAAGGAAATGGATCCAAATTACTGCGAAGAACATGTTGAATAAGTTGTTGTAGCCATCGCTGAATTTGTTGTAGCAGTCTTCGAATATGTATAATCTTGTTTGAATTGATTTAGAAGAAGAAAGGCCATTTTAATTTTCATTGCAGCATAGCTTCGCTGTCAGCATTATTTTTAGATGAATAAAACCTAGGTCTAGGTTCCTTTATATAACCTAGGGTTCAATGAATCTTGCTCAGAAAGGTGTCCAGATACAAAACGAAGTATTTCGCCCAGATCTGTTAGGGGTGGGTCGACCCCCCTTTGAGTGGGTCGACCTATGGGTCGACCCCCTTTTGGGTAGGTCGACCTATGGGTCGACCCCCCTTTGAGTGGGTAGACCCACCTGAGCGGGAAATCTGCTGCTTTCTCGAATTTCGAATTTCGAACCGAATTTCGAATTTCTGGACCCATTTTTGAATTTCTGAACTTATTATATATATATATATTCTTCTTGTGCGTATACAAACTTCAAACCTTAATAACTTCTTCATACGATGTCCGATTTACACAAATCAGGTGTCTGTTTTGTCTAGAATTTCGAGACGGACGCAATGGCGTAGTCCGTTTTACTTAATTCTGAATATTAAATTAAGTTTTCCTTAATTCATTGTTAATAGTGTATTTCACACTAATTATTCTTTAATTCATCTTCTTTAGTTTCATTAAAATTCTAGGGTGTTACATTCTCCCCTACTCAAAGGTTTTCGTCCCTGAAATCTCTAAGTTAAGAAAAACATATATCCTAATATCCAACAATCATACATCCATCTAGCAATCACAGGCATCCATTATCCTTAATGAATTTCTAATGCTTTTATGAACATACGCAATAGTGTGTGTATATGTACGTAAACTAATGCGAAAGATTAGGCGGTCTACTAATTCAATTGACCTCCTTAATGCAATGTATGTTTGTGCCATGCAACCAAATGTATGCAAATCATCCTAATATAACATGTAAGCTCTATATGTGTGCACAATCATCCATCCAAATGCAACATCAATGCAACGATACACCCATTTTCATCCATAAAATTTTAAAATGTACACACATCAATATGCAAAATGTACGTAGTTGAGCCGATCTTGTGCCCATTGTGTGTGTATATGCATCCACAAGCAATTACTAGCAACCACTTGCATCCATCAAACATAACTTGTCTCAAACACATGTTTACATTCATTAGTTTTCTACCAAAAGACTCGATCAATAGGAGATATTCAAACGATAGATACAAGTATTAATTCGTAGCTTGGGAAAAGAAGTTAAGAATATATTCTCAAAAAGGAAAGGATATGAAGCGCGAATCTTGTCTTCAACCTCCCAAGTAGCGTTCTTGCAGCCCTTTTCTCATTGCACTCTTACTAGCTTCGCTTCTTTGTTGCACAATTTCTTAACCTCCGATCCAAGTATGCAAAGTCGGAACTCGTCCAATCATTGCTTCCTTCTCTACTTTCACTTCTCGCAAGTTTGGCTTCACTACCTCGAATTCTATACATTTTTTTCACCTCTTGAATGAATAGTCGTCTTAGAATGATAGGCTTCCTCAAGTACTTTTTTCAATAGGTTTCCTACCCCGATATGACTCACCTATCAAACCTCTTCTCAAGTAGCTCCCCTACTTGCTTATCAAGTTCCCTCTTTTCTTTTAGGAGTCACCTGTCGCAAATCATCGATAGATATATCAAGAGGTTCTAGGAGACTAAGCATGACAGACCCCTTTGGGGTCATAAGAAATCTCGAGAGTCTTTCTATGGCAAGTCAGAAGTCTAACGACTCTCCTCTCACAATCTAGAATGGCTCCATATATGTAGTTAACCAATCCATCCCTAGAATCAAGCCATATCATATGAAATCAAGAACATATGCACCGTAACCAAACTCGACGCCTAACACAAAGATTCTCAATCCCCGACAAATCTTCGATAAATGAGTCGTACCTCTAATGGGTTTGAGACACTAACAGGATCCAAAACCATACGAGTATCTAGGTGCAGAGACTCAACTAAAAGATCAGATACAAAAGAATGCAAAGCGCCAGAAAAAGAATCCTAATAGGATGATCAGAAATAGAAATCAATCCTTCGATGGAAATTTTCCTACCCCTATCTATACACCAGCTATGAGGACATTAGCTTGCCCTCTAGAAGTTCCTGCCTTCGGGCCTTGTCCTTTTCTCTTTGGGCACTCCTTAATAAGGTGTCCGCCTTACCAAAATGTTAAAAACGCCTTCCCTCTTTCTACAATCCTTTTTCAGATGACCTACCATTCCGAAATTATGGTATTTCCTCTTTTCTTCTCTGGGTTGTGCTCCTTAGCCCCAACTCCCTTATTCTCCTTTTTACCATCCTTGTGCAACATTCTAACAAGTCTTTTGAAAGCTGCCTCCATCGCACGGAAATCCTTACGAGGCTTGAGAGAAAATAAGACGCAGGTGAAACCACTGCGGCTAAAGATGGAGGTTGGGCACTTCTTTTACCTTCGACATGTACCGTAGTTTTAACATGCCTACGGAACCATGCAGAAATAGAATACCCTATCGAGAGGAAACGGTTCCCGATCTAAAAGGAAAAGAAATCAAGTAGAGAATCGAGAAGATATTTATGGCTTTGGGAAATATGCTTTTCAAAAACAGACCTTTTATTTTAAAATACTTTGTTTTTGAGACCTTTTTGAAAACCATTTTCAAAATACTTTATCCGATCTTATAACCATATGCTCTAATATAAAATGTGACACCCCACGTCCGTTAATGTCACTCACAAAGGGAATGCATTAACTTCCGTGAAGCGTTATAGGTAAATAAGAACATAATAGAACAAGATAGACATGTAAAATAGCAGCGGAATTAAAAACATTAAAAATAACTTTGTTTAAATCAAAACATCATGGTCCCAAATACTAGGTTTACATCATAAGTAACTAATTACATTAATAATCTGGCTTGCTAAAAATTATCAGAGTGCTAAAGCATAAAACCATATTTCCCTGTGAAGCCATAAGAGAGTTGACCAGAGTCAAAGAGATACATCTATATCCAAAATCCAAGCTAAGCTGAAAGAATCCAAATCAACTCTAAGCACTTCCACCCTGAGAACCTGGGGGGAAACGGAAGAGAGAGAAGAGAAAACAAAAAGGGTCAGACATAAAGTCTGGCGAGTCAGCTACTTTTACATATAAATAAATAAAAGTATCATGGCAAGTATATATAAAACTGAAAGAACAAGATAACAGTAACAATAACAAGTGTGAACTGAGAAAGATAAGATGAACAAGATATATTGCGCTTCTGAAATACATTTCTCTGCACCGCGTAGATACTAGTATACCGGAAGTAGAATGATCCCTACTAATACCGTTCCATTACATTTTCTTGATTATTAGGTTACTTAGGTTAATAGAACTCAAGACTTGTACGCGCATCGTACTACTCATTTACTTTCCCATGGATTCACCTAATACAATATATGTAGCTATCTCTCAATATTGAGATACACCCCAAGGTAACCCACTCGCACGGTCTCCACCGTAGTGAACGCAGTCCCTCATCCTATGCCGGGGTGACGTACGGATCTTTATATAACAATGTTACGTTCCGCATATATCTGTCATTATTATGCTACGTAAGCGTACGGACTGCCATCATCGATCGAATCAGATTCCTTACCGGAATAATGCCCTCTAGTCTACGATACACCACCCAGAGCATATATGCATGTATCTAGACTGTCCCACGTATATACTGTAATTGTAGCTCGATGCCTCAATCGCATGTCCTCTAATGTGCACCGAGTTCCGTGGCAGGGCTAGACTAGAAACATGGAACTCGGCCGGGAGCCTTTCCATACCTACACAGGCCGCCTTTAAGTGCCTCCAGATACAGATATTCCTCGGGTCTGTTTTCCATGGTGGCTGTGGCCCCACCTCGGCCCCTCCCTTAACCAGCAAAGACTACAAGAGCTAAGCGACTGCCCCTAATACAACCAATCTAAACATCCATGTGGCATCTACCCTCAACCCCGTACCTCGATAGTGAATGGTGAAATGATATCTTGGGTTTAGCTCTAGTCTTTTCGCATCCCGCTGGCTATCGATAACGGATATCCGACAGTCTACTATCCTTGTTGGTCGTGACCCTCTCTACCTCCTTGTGAGGCAACCGTCGAATCTACCTGGTGTCACCTCGTCACAGCATTCTGACTGCAAAACTACATCTGCAATCAAGGCCCACCCACCTAGAAGTTACGCGCAGACCCAACCTCTGCGAGTACAGCCTAAAACATCTGTCATCGCAAAGAGGACTACTAGGAGCGCCTTACGTACTTCAGGAAGTCGCGTGCTTCCCCTTCCAGTCCTTTGGAGCTGTCATAACAATCAGATGATTGTGTGCTCCCCTCGTGCCTTATAACACCTCGTGATCTACCCCGTTGGGTTATTCACCCTCAAACGTACGGATTGGTCCAAGCGCCTTTCTTTAATATGTTGTTAGACCCTATGTCTAAACATTCTTTTACGTGCTTGCCTAACCTCACCCGGTTCCTATTTAACTTGGTTATTCCCGTTCATATTGAATTCTTATTCCAATTTACCAAATTTTTCTTGCTTATTAATTTCAATCATATAACTTAGTCCATTTAAGTTTATTAATAAGCCCACAACACATTATTCTCTATATTGTGGCCTAAGGTCTATAATTCACATTCTATTTTATATTCTTGCTGGGTTACATCATTACAATAACATGTTCTCCTTAATATGTTATTAAGTATATCTCAATTCACATGTTTCCTAATCACTTACCATTTAAATATAACTTATTTATTTTACAACTTTTCCTCAATCTTTCTCATTTAATCATAAATTCAATTTACACCGTCACCACAACTTATCGTTGTTTACTTAGCAGATTATTACACATATCTAATTCTATCATTTCTAAAAGTTATGCTAACCCTACAAGGTGTCGTTATTACATAACTATATTATATTTTCCACCGGTTATGTATACCACTTGGTGTCTTTAATTACATAACCTTATTGGGTTAAGTTCATGGGCCTATATGTAAATATTACCCACCCCCTTTATTTTACTTACCCACCCACTACCCATCCAAATTTACTTAACCCTAACTTAAGTTCATAATCATACAATCCCTATGGATTAAATTAGGTTAAGTAGTCCACTTCATTACCGTGTCCAATTATGGTTATAATGGGCTAGACCTCCCACATTAGGCCTACAACGTGTGGATGCTGGATATGCCGGTCGGGTCCAGGCAATCTTATTCCATAGTTGGGTCTAACCTCGTGTCTTATCCCGATTCGTATTTGCACACTTAGACCTCTCATGTTAGGTTCAACATTCGTGGCTGCTGGATATGCCGGTCGGGTCCGGACAGACTTCCACCACTAATGCAACCTAACCTCGTGTCATAAGTGCAATTACAATTACAATTCCTAATTGTAATTACTAGACATTCCATTTTTATCCAAATCTACCTATGTCATTATAGGTGATTATTTCTCTTTTTCCCCATATTTAATTATATGCCCAATTAACTATTCAAATCATAGACTTTTACACCCCTTTTCAATTCACCTTTTAATTATGCACCATATGCTCTTTTTCCCAAGTTATAAGTCAAGGCATATATATATATATGTTATGCCCAAACCCAAATCCACATATTTTCCAATTTATGTCCCTAGTCAACATTCGCCCATTCCAATACAGATTATACCCAAATCCATATTCACATATTTTCCAATGTATGCCTAAAATTCATATTCACATACATCCCAATTTATGTCCCAAATCAGTACTTACACATGTCCCAATTTATGCTCAAATTATATTTTCCAACATTTGCCTAAATTCATATTATCCAACAAGACATATGCCCCCAAACCCATATTCGTATATTTCCAAATTTATGCCCAAATTTAGATCCATATTTTCCAATATCAATTATGCCCCAAATTATGTCTTTCCCCATTTTTCCCAATTTCGCACGTTTGTATTTTTCAGCGTTAGGCCTAGGCTCGAAGGTAGCCTGACTATATAAAAATAAAAAAGGAAAAGAGGGAGAGAAGAGAATCGAGAACATGCATAATAACAAATCAATAATAAACTGGTAGAAATAGGCATAAACTGAATAGGCACATTATGACAAGATTTAACATGGTAGCAGTATGAACATATAAAAGCAGATCCGATAGTTATGTTATAATAGAACTGATTAGGAACCGATTCAAGATCCAATTTTTATATAGATATCAAGATTACTATTAAATATTCAGATGTAAAAATAACATGAACTCACAGTGAATAGATCTAAGGAAATGGATCCAAATTACTGCGAAGAACATGTTAAATAAGTTGTTGTAGCCATCACTGAATTTGTTGTAGCAATCTTCGAATAGATATAATCTTCTTTGAATTGATTTAGAACAAGAAAGGCCATTTTAATTTTCGTTGCAGTAGAGCTTCGCCGTGAGCATTATTTTTAGATGAATAAAACCTAGGTCTAGGGTCCTTTATATAGCTTAGGGTTCAATGAATCTTGCTCAGAAAGGTATCCAGATACAAAATGAAGTATTTCACCCAGATCAGTCAGGGGTGGGTCGAAACCCCTTTGAGTGGGTCGACCCCCCTTTGAGTGGGTCGACCCCCCTTTGGGTAGGCCGAGCAATGGGTCGACCCCGTTTTGAGTGGGTAGACACACCTGAGCGGGAAATCTGCCGCCTTTTGAACCGAAATTCGAATTTCTGAACCCATTTTTGAATTTATGAACTTACTATATATATATATTCTTTCTATGTGCATACAAACTTCAAACCTTAATAACTTCTTCATACGGTGTCCGATTTATGCAAACCAGGTGTCTATTTTGACTAGAATTTCGAGACGGATGCAATGGCGCAGTCTGTTTTACTTAATTCTGAATACTAAATTAAGTTTTCCTTAATTCATTGTTAATAGTGTATTTTGCACTAATTATTCTTTAATTCATCCTCTTTTGTAATGACCCGGAAAACTGCGATCTTGGTTATCTGATATACAACACATATCGAACATCCAAGGATCGAAAGTAACCGAATAGTTAATGAAAGACAAGATAGAAACTTATAATAGAAGAAGAAGAAGAACACAACATCAGAGTAACACGAACCTCACAGCGGAACGAATAACATATAATAGATAACATATCTTTGAAATATAAATCTGTATTTGAATATACATTATTATCAAAGTACAACACTTACTACACAACGGAAATAAACTATAGCTATATAATCCTGAAGCCTTATGCTCCAGCTCTTCAAGTATCTGTAAATTCCTGACTACTTGACTGCCCGTACAAAATTGGGCACCCAAGAGTTTAGGGAAAACAAAACAAAATAAACTCCGGGTCAGTCATGGGACTGGTATGAGTAAAACAGTTTTAAACAGTTTGAACAAGTAAACGATATCTCATAAGACCATGCCGTATAACGAAACGGGTTTTTCCCTTATGAGAATCCAAAACATCTTTATATCAAAACCTTTTGATATTATAATAATGTCTATCAACCACAATATAATAATCATCTAGCAGAAACGCTTTCATCTCACGTTCTACATATATAGTATACAATCAAAACCACAAGCACGTATTGGGTAATGGATTTCCAACTATGACAAGACATGGAACCACCTTTTGCTAGTGTACCTCTAGAAAGGAATACACTGGGTACAACAAGAACATCTTGCAACCCGACCACACATGAACGACCACTCATTTCGCTTGAGTGTATCGAATGTACATCACCAACGGTTGGGATCGGCAACTGTTTCCCGAATGGGACAGCATCAACAATAGATTTTTTTTGAAGTAAATGAAACTCTAGATCAGGTGATTATACACACTAATAGGTGCGACCTACATAGCCATGCTGCTTGCCCGATTTCTACCATTTACTAGTTGATGAGGCTTGAGGTTACGCCTTATCATCACATCAGATTCACTTCGAATGCCACATTGTCAGATTCATCGAAAATCACTAATTGACGTTTACAATAGTACATTACGTGTTAGCTAAAGAAGTTTCCTTCTCCGCTTCCACTCTTGGTACGGTTGAAGAAATCAATGTACGTGACCTTTCTGGAAATACTCTGTCATACATTCATCCATACAAGTCATCCAGGAACAGGATGAACTGAAGGCACTATTCAGTACATCCATCCTAGGTACTGTTATCTAAGACTTATACAATAGCCCTTGCACTTTACTCCGTCTTCAATTATCTTTGGCATATGTGATTCGCAACGCTTATGCCAATACAGAGTGGTTCTTTGGATAATAATCCAACCGGTCTCTCCATATTAACAACGTTAAAATGGTCAAAAACTTCGATAGTTGGTGAGTTAACTATCAAAGAAAAACACGTGTGCAAACAACGATATTATTTCCAGATGGAAATTCCATCAATCAATCATCAATCATATATATATCTATATATATACATATTCATATTTCCTTATTTTCTATGTTTAGAAAATATACGTTAACACTGAAAAACATTTCCAATTCTAATCCATATTTCCAATTTCAATATTTGATTTCGTTTCTGATTCTATTGGGAAAACATTTCCAAATCTTCTTTACTTGGATTTAAACAGATGTTTAAATCAACATCGCGACGACAACTCGAACCACTATACTTATTTACTAAATTCACTTAACCACTTTCACTCTCGAACCTTAACCATTTCTAAATTAAAAAATAAGTCAATCAAGTTGGGGTATAACTACCTCTCAAACCTTAACTGAACAACATTTCAAATCTCGAAATAGGGTAAGTTCATCTTTTAACTCTTTAACACTTCCTTATGTAACTTCTGGATATAATTTACGAGTACGACTTCTTTACAGAATCATTTGATTATAACAATGGTGTTATAATTTCCTGCTTTTGAAATATAATAACTTTGATCTAACTCTTATTTCCTAACTCGAATAAATAACGAACAACAAATTTATCAACTCCTATTTGGTTAACTCTTGTTCTATAACTCTTATTCGAATAACTCAAATCTAATAACTCTTATTCGATTAGCTCTCTAACTCTATTTAACTCCTATTCGATTAGCTCTAACTCTATTTAACTCTTACTGGATAAACTCTTATTCGAATAACTTACATCCGAATAACTTATATTTGATAATCTCTCTTCTTCGAATAAACTATATTTGATTTAACTCCTGTCGAATAACTAGATTCGATTAACTCCATTCGAATATCTCTGATTTGATTAACTTACTTTGAACAACCAATATTCGATTAACTCACTTCGAATAAATTATATTTGATAACTCACTTCGAATAAATTATATTCGATAACTCAACTCGATTTTCTCCATTTGAATAACTCTAACTGGTTAACTCTAACTGGTTAACTCTAACTGATTAATTCTAACTGATTAACTCCTTTGAATCATTTCCTTTGGATTATCTCCTTTGGATTATTCCTTTGGATTATCTCCTTTGGATTATCTCCTTTGGATTATTCCTTTGGATGATCTCCTTTGGATTATTCCTTTCTATTTGTTTACTTAACAAATAACTATTCCCTTTTCAATTCTATTTATTTAACAAATAAATATTTCTTTTATCTTTTCTATTTATTTAACAAATAAATATTTCCATTTAATTTATCCTATTTATTTAACAAATAAATATCTCATTTATAACATTCTATTTATTTCCTATAAATAAATATTTCCATTTAATCTATTTGTAAATGTTTTACAAATATTTCCTTTTAAATTCTACTTGTAAATGTTTTACAAATATTTCTCTTTCTATTTGTTTTGCAAATATCTTCCTTTGTATTTGTTTTACAAATATATTCCCTTTTTATTTGTTTTACAAATAATTTCCTCTATATTTGTTTTACAAATATATTTCCTTTATAACTCTTATTTATTTTCCCAATTAAATAAATCTCTTTATACTTCTATTTATTTTCCCAATAAATATTTCTTTTTATAAAACCCTTTTGATTTTATAAATAATTCCCTTTTCATTTTTATCATATTTATTTTCAATAAATATTTCCTTTTCAAAACTCTTTCGATTTTATGAATGTTTTCTTTTATAAAATCCCTTTTTCCTTTTCTATATTAAATCCATTGATTTTATATAACTAGTTTATTTTCAAAATATACTTTGAAAATCCCCTTTCTACATGCCATGATTTCTTACGGTATTTAAAATACCAAATCACAATGATCTATATCATTTAAACACACATCATCATCAACAGATTTTATATCACATCATATATCACCATATATGAAAATAGTAAAATAAATGTTGAGGAATCCAGTTGGATTCCTCTGACCTGTTTCCCTGCATCACAGATGTTAAACAATAACAATAACATCGATTTCAGTTCGATATGAACTATTCTGATAAACAGAATCAATATAGAAATTCAACTAACTGACTAGCAGTTCAATCAAACAGTCAATACACAGAATCAACCATCATTTATCAGTTCTAAAAATACGTTATAAAAATATAACTGTTCAGAGTTGGTGAGTTTTACACACTTTGGCAGTTCATCGTTAAAGAACGATAAACTATTATTCGATTTCGATCAAACAATTTATTTTGCCATAAATTCAAACGAGCCCCAATCCACTTGAAACCAGTTCGTATGCATAGTCCTTTTCGATACGATTCCAACGTGACCTTAAAGCTCCCGGCCCAAGCCCAACTACCAGACCCGCTTCCTCACTTTCTTCCCAGAACCAATCCTTGCGAACTCCAGGAGCAAACACCGCACCATTTTCGATTCTTCATCCTACGACCGCACCATCATTTCCATAACATTCCACAAACCAACTTCACCACAAATCCCCTCTTCATCTCCTCTTTCACGTCATACCACAATTACCTAGTTCTCCCTCCACCTGCAAGTTGCGTCGAAACCTCCAATGGCACACAGTACAACATACCGAACCTCATCAACCTCAAATCCAACCAAAATCACCCGCGAGTTGTGAATCTCCATGCAAATACCATAAACAACCTCGAAAGCCCTCGTCGATGCTTCCTTGACCCAAATTCACGAACCCTAGAACCACTATGAAGACAATCGCAACCCAGACAATGAACGTCGAACTCCACAAAAGTAGGACAGAATTGAAGAGCATCATCCACTGATTCGATCTATATATGCCTTGGAATTTATAGAATTATATTTGAATTGATACCAAATTATGAAACTATCGTTTTGGTTTGAAAAAAAAAAGACGATGGCGGCTACATTCGTTTTACTGAGAAAATGGAAAAACTTTAGGTTATAAGGCAAAATGGATTATTTATACGTTTTACATGGAAATTCTTTTGTGGACTATTGAATGCCACACTTTGTTTTGAGGACCACAGAAACTAATGGTTGAGAAAAGGGAATTGTGGCTTGCTATTTGATCAGAGAAAAGAATGGAAGGGTTAAGATATTTAAAAATATATTAAGTTAAAAAGGTAGGTTACTTGTTATATAAAATTCTCTTCGCATACAACTGCTATGGATAGAAGTAAAAATGTAGTTATGTCGAGTATTTCACCACGATCCCAAAAATATAATAATACCGGTAGATTGGCTTATTCTGTGAAAACCCGAAATGTTGATTACAGGGTGCAAAATACTCCAAACAAAAAGTTGCTTATTTAATTAATTAAAAATTTCTATAAAATTTTAAAAATTAAATTATCGTTATGTCTCAAAAGAACCTTGTCTAGATTCAAACCCGATATTCAAATATATTGAAAACCCCTTTATAATGTAAATAAAGCGTTACTAATTATAAAGGAATTCCATAGCGATTTTTTCTAAAATTTGATTTGGGCATAAATCAAAATCTACACGACGAAATCTCGATTTTCCTCTTCCACTAGAAAAATATACTTCACCAGCTCCACACGTTTCTTGTTTCACAGAAATCCGACTTTAAACGGCTTCTGTATATCAAGTTGAAGTTCGAATCGCCAAATAACGAACTTCAGTGCCATTTCGAGCTTGATTATAATTATAATATAATTTATACGTTCAAACTGACGTTATTTAAATATATATGTTATTCTAATTCAATTCCAAACTGAATTAAATATCACAGATGATCCAGTTCACACCATATCGCCATTTCAGCCAATTCTGATTATTTCAAAATTAAATATATTATTTAATTTATTATTTTAATTAAATATTCACCATTATTTAATTCAACGACCATTACATACTCTTAATCACCTTTTAAATAATTAAATAAATTAATTATTATCTCGCTGAAAATGCGGGTCATTACATTCTTTCCCACTTAAAATAATTTTGTCCTCGAAATTGCTAAGGTAGGAAACAAACCCTATCGACCGGTTAGAACATATTTGTTCACTTCTTAACTTCAGTTTCAACTGAACCAGTTTAATTTCAGTTAAAATATTTATCAATTCTTATCACCGAAAATTTTCAAAAATCCTGAAAATTTTCTAACACCTTAACTTTTCAAAAAAATTCGCCAGCACCTCCTTTGTACCGGTCAATAGGTCAAACCACCACTCGCCTCTCTGGGCCATCTCCATCCCAAAAGAAAATCAAACAGCCAAGAGGCTTGCCAAATTGGATCATAAATCTTATATCCAATAGAAATATAAACTTGTACCTTTTTGTCGGGCATATCAACTCTATCACTTCCATATGCTATCAACTCAGCATATACCAGTGTTATCCCAATCAAATTCTGCAATCACTTTTATCTCCAACACAATCATTCGCTTTTATGCAAGCCAAATATCATTTCAAACTCGAATTTTATTCTTAATTCCAAACTCTTAACTTGATTATCCAATCACATTTCAAATTCTTATGACAGCAATCCGACTTACTCGATATCATTATATCTTAATTCAATCTTCACTTAACTGGTTTCAGTTCAATCCCAGTTTACTTTTACAAATTTCTATTTAAATTTGTTTATAATTCAAACAGTCAAATCCTGGGATTTTTTTTAACAGCTTTGCTTTTCTAAAACCAAATATTCCTCTTTGGATTTCAAACAACTTGTTTTTCTCAAAACAATTCAAAAGAAAAATCTTTTCGGTAGTAATCCGTCAATTACAACTCGAAAATGAATACTGATGATGCAGCTGTCATCATCAGAATCTATTTTCCGGTGATCGAAGTGAGTTCAATACTATAAAACCATTTCTAAACATTTCCACTTTGAAATTACTTTCAAAATATAATTCACACTTCTTGTAAAACAATTTAAAATCTCCCCGGATCTTAAAATTCTCATATACTTAATTTAACTCCATTTCCAAACACCTTTCAAATTCCAGGGTTTTAATTTCAACTCTGATTTTAATTTCAGATTTAATTCAATTCATTATACTTATACGAATTTTATTTGGTTATATATATATATATATAATTGTCTCGCTTTTTATAATCTTACTCGATTATAATGACAACCAATATATCCAATATATTATAATGATTTCAATATAAATCCTTTATATCAAATATAATTTGGGTAAAATTATTTCGTTTACCCTCTTTTCAAAACATACCATGACGGTTCATCGTATTTGAGTGTTTACCAACTCCTACCGATACAGTGGATCAAACTGATCGACCAGAACTCATAAACAACTCAACCAATAAATCTACACAATATAAAACAATTTTTATATCAAATAACAAATACGTTCACTCGTATATATATACTCAAACTCAATCTAGGGTATTACTAACCCTATCTCTACCGAGTCACGCGACAGAGCCAAGGTAATAACTTAACCTTAAGCCCTGATACCAACTGTAACGACCCGGAAAAATGCGATCTTGGTTATCCGATATACAACACATATCGAACATCCAAAGATCAAAAATAACCGAATAGTTAATGAAAGAAATTAGAGGGTGAGGAAAGATAAGATAGAAACTTAGAACAGAAGAAGAAGAAGAACACAACATCAGAGTAACACGAACCTCACAGCGGAACAAATAACATATAATAGATAACATATCTTTGAAATATAAATATGTATTTGAATATACATCATTATCAAAGTACAGAACTTACAACATAGCGGAAATAAACTATAGCTATATGATCCTGAAGCCTTCTGCTCCAGCTCTTCAAGTATCTGTAAATTCTTGACTACTTGACTGCCCGTACAAAATTGGGCACCCAAGAGTTTAGGGAAAACAAAACAAAATAAACTCCGGGTCAGTCATGGGACTGGTATGAGTAAAACAGTTTGAACAAGTAAACGATATCTCATAAGACCACGCCGTATAACGGAACGGGTTTTTCCCTTATGAGAATCCAAAACATCTTTATATCAAAACCATTTGATATTATAATAATGTCTA
Source organism: Allium sativum (assembly GCA_030737875.1). Lineage (NCBI taxonomy): Eukaryota > Viridiplantae > Streptophyta > Magnoliopsida > Asparagales > Amaryllidaceae > Allium > Allium sativum. The sequence goes on from CM060915.1 coordinate 553,290,533, forward strand.
TCAACCACAATATAATAATCATCTAGCAGAAACGCTTTCATCTCACGTTCTACATATATAGTATACAATCAAAACCGCGAGCACGTATTGGGTAATGGATTTCCAACTATGACAAGGTATGGAACCACCTTTCGCTAGTGTACCTCTAGAAAGGAATACACTGGGTTCAACAAGAACATCTTGCAACCTAGCCACACATGACCGACCACTCATTTCGCTTGAGTGTATCGAATGTATATCACCAACGGTTGGGATCAGCAACCGTTTCCCAAATGGGACAACATCAACAATAAATTTTTTTGAAGTAAATGAAACTCTAGATCAGGTGATTATATACCCTAATAGGTGCGACCTACATAGCCATGCTGCCTGCCCGATTTCTGTCATTTACCGGTTGATGAGGCTTGAGGTTACGCCTTATCATCACATCAGATTCACTTCGAATGCCACATTGTCAGATCCATCGAAAATCACTAATTGACGTCTACAACAGTACATTACGTGTTAGCTAAAGAAGTTTCCTTCTCCGCTTCCACTCTTGGTACGGTTGAAGAAATCAATGTACGTGACCTTTCTGGAAATACTCTGTCAGACATTCATCCATACAAGTCATCCAGGAACAGGATCCGAAGGCACTATTCAGTACATCCATCTTAGGCACTGTTATCTAAGACTTATACAAAAGCCCTTGCACTTTACTTCGTCTTCAATTATTTTTGGCATATGTGATTCGCAACGCTTATGCCAATACAGAGTGGTTCTTTGGATAATAATCCAACCGGTCTCTCCATATTAAGAACGTTAAAATGGTCAAAAACTTCGATAGTCGGTGAGTTAACTATCAAAGAAAAACACATGTGCAAACAACGATATTATTTCCAGATGGAAATTCTATCAATCAATCATCAATCATATATATATATATATACCTATATATATATGTATATATTCATATTTCCTTATTTTCTATGTTTAGAAAATATACGTTAACACTGGAAAACATTTCCATTTCTAATCCATATTTCCAATTTCAATATTTGATTTCATTTCTGATTCTATTGGGAAAACATTTCCAAATCTTCTTTACTTGGATTTAAACAGATGTTTAAATCAACATCGCGACGACAACTCGAACCACTATACTTATTTACTAAATTCACTTAACCACTTTCACTCTCGAACCTTAACCATTTCTAAATTAAAAACGAAGTCAATCAAGTTGGGGTATAACTACCTCTCAGACCTTAACTGAACAGCATTTCAAATCTCGAAATAAGGTAAGTTCATCTTTTAACTCTTTAACATTTCCTTACGTAACTTCTGGATATAATTTACGAGTACGACTCCTTTACAGAATCATTTGATTATAACAGTGGTGTTATAATTTCCTGCTTCTGAAATATAATAACTTTGATCTAACTCTTATTTCCTAACTCGAATAAATAACGAACAACAAATTTATCAACTCCTATTTGGTTAACTCTTATTCGAATAACTCAAATCTAATAACTCTTATTCGACTAGCTCTAACTTTATTTAAGTCTTATTCGATTAGCTCTAACTCTATTTAACTCTTACTGGATTAACTCTTATTCGAATAACTTACATCCGAATAACTTATATTTGATAATCTCTCTTCTTCGAATAAACTATATTTGATTTAACTCCTGTCGAATAACTAGATTCGATTAACTCCCTTCGAATATCTCCGATTTGATTAACTTACTCCGAATAACCAATATTCGATTTAACTCTCTTCGAATAAATTATATTTGATAACTCACTTCGAATAAATTATATTCGATAACTCAACTCGATTTGCTCCATTTGAATAACTCTAACTGGTTAACTCTAACTGGTTAACTCTAACTGATTAATTCTAACTGATTAACTCCTTTGAATCATCTCCTTTGCATTATCTCCTTTGGATTATCTCCTTTGGATTATCTCCTTTGGATTATCTCCTTCGGATCATCTCCTTTGGATTATTCCTTTGGATTATCTCCTTTGGATTATTCCTTTCTATTTGTTTACTTAACAAATAACTATTCCCTTTTCAATTCTATTTATTTAACAAATAAATATTTCTTTTATCTTTTCTATTTATTTAACAAATAAATATTTCCATTTAATTTATCCTATTTATTTAACAAATAAATATCTCATTTATAACATTCTATTTATTTCCTATAAATAAATATTTCCATTTAATCTATTTGTAAATGTTTTACAAATATTTCCTTTTAAATTCTACTTGTAAATGTTTTACAAATATTTCTCTTTCTATTTGTTTTGCAAATATCTTCCTTTGTATTTGTTTTACAAATATATTCCCTTTTTATTTGTTTTACAAATAATTTCCTCTATATTTGTTTTACAAATATATTTCCTTTATAACTCTTATTTATTTTCCCAATTAAATAAATCTCTTTATACTTCTATTTATTTTCCCAGTAAATATTTCTTTTTATAAAACCCTTTTGATTTTATAAATAATTCCCTTTTCATTTTTATCATATTTATTTTCAATAAATATTTCCTTTTCAAAACTCTTTCGATTTTATGAATGTTTTCTTTTATAAAATCCCTTTTTCCTTTTCTATATTAAATCCATTGATTTTATATAACTAGTTTATTTTCAAAATATACTTTGAAAATCCCCTTTCTACATGCCATGATTTCTTACGGTATTTAAAATACCAAATCACAATGAACTATATCATTTAAACACACATCATCATCAACAGATTTTATATCACATCATATATCACCATATATGAAAATAGTAAAATAAATGTTGAGGAATCCAGTTGGATTCCTCCGACCTGTTTCCCTGCATCACAGATGTTAAACAATATCATTAACATCGATTTCAGTTCGATATGAACTATTTTGATAAACAGAATCAATATAGAAATTCAACTAACTGACTAGCAGTTTAATCAAACAGTCAATACACAGAATCAACCATCATTTATCAGTTCTAAATATACGTTATAAAAATATAACTGTTCAGAGTTGGTTAGTTTTACTCACTTTGGCAGTTCATCGTTAAAGAACGATAAACTGTTGTTTGATTTCGATCAAACAATTTATTTCGCCATAAATTCAAACGAGCCCCAATCCACTTCAAACCAGTTCGTATGTATAGTCATTTTCGATACGATTCCAACGTGACCTTAAAGCTCCCGGACCAAGCCCAACTACCAGACCCGCTTCCTCACTTTCTTCCCAGAACCAATCCTCGCGAACTCCAGGAGCAAACACCACACCATTTTCGATTCTTCATCCTTCCACCGCACCATCATTTCCACAACATTCCACAAACCAACTTCACCACAAATCCCCTCTTCATCTCCTCTTTCACGTCATTCCACTATTACCCAGTTCTCCCTCCACCTGCAAGTTGCGTCGAAACCTCCAATGGCACACAGTACAACATACCGAACCTCATCAACCTCAAATCCAACCAAAATCACCCATGAGTTGTGAATCTCCGTGCAAATACCATAAACAACCTCGAAAGCCCTCGTCGATGCTTCCTTGACCCAAATCCGCGAATCCTAGAACCACTATGAAGACAATCGCAACCCAGACAATGAACGTCGAACTCCACAAAAGTAGGACAGAATTGAAGAGCATCTTCCACTGATTCGATCTGTATATGTCTTGGAATTTATAGAATTATATTTGAATTGATACCAAATTATGAAGCTATCGTTTTGGTTTGGGAAAAAGAGATGGTGGCGGCTACATTCGTTTTACTGAGAAAATGGAAAAACTTTAGGTTATAAGGCAAAGGGGGTTATTTACACGTTTTAATGGAAATTCTTTTGTGAACTATTGAATGCCACACTTTGTTTTGAGGACCACGGAAACTAATGATTGAGAAAAGGGAATTGTGGCTTGCGAATTGATCAAAGAAAAGAATGGAAGGGTTAAGATATTTAAAAATATATTAAGTTAAAAAGGTAGGTTACTTGTTATATTAAATTCTCTTCGCATACAACTGCTACGGACAGAAGTAAAAATGTAGTTATGTCGAGTATTTCACCACGATCCCAAAAATATAATAATACCGGTAGATTGGCTTATTCTGTGAAAACCCAAAATGTTGATTACAGGGTGCAAAATACTCCAAAAAAAAGTTGCTTATTTAATTAATTAAAAATTTCTATAAAATTCTAAAAATTAAATTATCGTTATGTCTCAAAAGAACCTTGTCTAGATTCAAAACCGATATTCAAATATATTGAAAACCCCTTTATAACGTAAATAAAGCGTTACTAATTATAAAGGAATTCCACAGTGATTTTTTCTAAAATTTGATTTGGACATAAATCAAAATCTACATGACGAAATCTCGATTTTCCTCTTCCACTAGAAAAATATACTTCACCAGCTCCATACGTTTCTTGTTTCACAGAAATCCGACTTTAAACGGCTTCTGTATATCCAGTTGAAGTTCGAATCTCCAAATAACGAACTGCAGCGCCATTTCAAGCTCGATTATAATTATAATATAATTTATACGTTCAAACTGACGTTATTTAAATATATACGTTATTCTAATTCAATTCCAAACTGAATTAAATATCACAGATGATCCAGTTCACACCATATCGCCATTTCAGCCAATTCTGATTATTTCAAAATTAAATATATTATTTAATTTATTATTTTAATTAAATATTCACCATTATTTAATTCAACGACCATTACATACTCTTAATCACCTTTTAAATAATTAAATAAATTAATTATTATCTCGCTGAAAATGCGGGTCATTACATCTTTAGTGTCATTAAAATTTCGAGGTGTTGCAGTATATATGTAACTACCCCAACATGTCATGGTACTCCCTATAGCACCCTCCTCACATAGTCTCCATCGTCATAGCGTGAAAGCATATGCAACTCTCATCCTACGCCGAACAATGTACGGAAATTCATATACTACTCCATGTTACTGCACAGAACCACCATCGCTATGCCACGCAAGTGTACGGATTACTGTGCCCGAACTCCTTGGTGGAATCAATCCTCAGTACAGAGTAATCCCTTTTGTCTACGATACACCACCCAATGCGTGTATCTAGACCCTCACACGAACGTATTACCTACTGTACATCGAGTCCCGCAATAGGGCAGCATTTGAATTCATGAAACTAGGTCGGGAGCTTTACATATCTGTAAAGGTCTGCCCAAAAAGGCCTATAATATAGATATCTAGAATATTGTCTGCATTTTCCCGAAGGCCATGGTCCTACCTGATCACTCCTTAAACTAGTAAAATACTACAGCAAGTGCTAATTGACATGCCCCTAGTAAACAATCTAACGTCCAATCTGGCGTGTCCTTCAACCAAGGTCTCGATAATGAAAGATCGATGGTCTCTTGGTTTAGCTCTAGTCTTTCCACATCCCACTGACTGTCGATGATTGGTACCCAACGATTACTGTAACGACCCATATTTTTAGTTAATTTAAAATATTAATTTTGATGGATTTTAAATGGTCAAATATTGAATTTGGACTTGAAAATAATTGAAAATAAGTTCTAAACTTGGTTTTATATTTTATTGGGACTAAAACAAGGTTAGTAAACTTTTAAAATCAATTTAAAAGTGAGATATTTAAAATTCGATGATTTAATACTATTTCCGTAGCTAAAAAAGAAACATTTTTCAAACAATCTTGGAATTCAACGAGACCAATTTTATCGGTTCCAACACATTGAAAAATGGTAAGATTTTCAGTTTCATAATTTTGGGAGTTAGTATGTGAGCATATGAAAAATAAACGTCTACTAGGTCAGTCGGTCAAAATTAAGGAAAACATAATAAAATGGATAGTCAAACGAACTCCAAATTTGATGGGACCTATTTTATTGGACCCATAATTACGAAATATGATAGGATTTAAAATTTCGCATCAGTCGGATTTACCATTTGATCATACGAGCGATAAACGGGCGATAGAACTAAAACATGCTTAAAAGAATTTCTCTCTTTAATAAGGCAAAAGCACAAAATTTGGTGTCACAAGCCATTAAATCGTGTTTTCTCCCATTTATCCATCCTTTGACACCTCATTGATCTATGAACCGTCTTCTCTTATAAAACCAAGGGTTTTTTTCCACAATTTTCCATTTTGGTTTCACTCTATTTCCTTAACCTTTACCCCCTCCTCCTTCCTCCCTTACACCAACACCTACCTCCTCCACCTCCAGCCCCTTGCTACCCCTTCCTCCCCATCGCCTCTGACATACGCACAGCCCCACCACCTCTCTGTGGCCCCACCTCCTTCCAAAACCCTAAATTACCCTTAAATCCCTAATTTCCACCACCCCCTTAGCCAAATTCACCCAAAATCCACCCCTCCTACCCCACAATAGACACACATGGCCCCACACAGCCCAAATTCCTCCCCCAATCAACCCATAAGTCTCACTCCCCTAAAGGTCAAACCCCTGATTCCCCCAAACCCTGCTCTGTTTGCTCCGAAAACCCAGATTTAACTCCATTTTGTTCGTCTGTCGATTTAGAAACCCCATCGCCCCAAAACTCTACCCAATTCAAATCTCAAAATCTTTACAGACGCAGGGAGGTTGCCGAAGTCATCCGGTAACTAATAAATAATTTTGGAAACGTTTTGATTTAATTTTAATTATAAATCTAATTTGGTCTGAATAGGACTTGTCGCGCAGCGACAATTCATGAACTTCGACCATTAACTTTGAATTGACATATCGGGAGTTTCGACCTTCAGATTCTCTCGAAATGAAAACATTAGGTTCAATATGAAAAGAGTTTCCAAATATAATAGGAAGTGTTAAAATCCATTGACTAAATTTTAAGATAAGTTCAAATGTACTATTGAAAATGTCGCTATAAATGCAGTTCGGTGACCGAAATTGGAAACCAACTGAAACGGCCTTATAAAAATTATTAAAAATATGGAAAAATCATGATAAATCATAATTAATGATTTTAAAATGATTTAAGCAGGAATTGTGAAGTTTTGAACTATGGTTTGAATTTTTGGACTTTTGACCTGATTTACTTAACATTGTAAATCAATATTTTGAAATTTAGTTTGAAGATAAACTAAAAGTTTTCAAACTTAAGTTTATTTGATTTGAACGGAAATAATCTTAGGAAAATTGACATTAGATTCCGTAATTATATGGATACTTGTTGAGGAATTTGGAAGATATAGATATCGTTATTCCCTATACGGTATCTGTTGAGTTCAGAATTTGATATTGAATATAAATCGATATGATTTCTATTTAAAGCCTTATGTTTGATATCAAATTGGATTTTTGGTTTGTCATGAATGATGTCTTGAATAAGATCTATTCTTTAACCCAACTTTGAATAATGATTTGGAAACGAAGAATAAACTATGTCAGAGTTTTAAATAAATCTTTCAATAAAGATTTGATTGAATGAAATAGAGATTAAATCTGTGTTAGAGTTTTAATAAATCTTTCAACAAAGATTTGAAAATTAAAATAGGTAATTAAACTTACCGAAATACGAGGGGTGTTAGATATGGAGTACCACCAGTTTTGCTCAGTGGGATGAATAAGATGGGAATGGGAGAGATGAGAGATTACCTTTTTGTAATGCTGAATAATACCAATAAGGCTTATAAATCTTAATTTGAGTTAAGTTTGTGAAAAGAGATTATATAATCTTCTGAAATGATGTTCAAGGAAAGATTTAAATAAGAAGTTTAAAGAATGTGAATCTTTGATAAGATTTATTGGAGTAATTCCCAAATTAAGGATGATTTGGGTGAAATGAATATTCCGAAATGGAGCTAGGCTTATGACATGTTTATATATCACTTGATTTTAAAAACGTGATAGTTATTTCGAAAAGATCAGGTTTCAACCCAGTTTGAATAACTAATACGATGAGTATTGAAGATACTTGAAGACGGTGGTTAAAGCCCGGAGATCTTCACATCGTTTTGATTATTGTTGATGTCTCGATTGGGGTGTACGACCCAAGATGAGGTTATAAGTGGTGGTAGTACATACATACTTGGAGATCGATCAGATATGCAAGGGTCTCTCTCCTTTATAGGACTAGGAATCAGGTGCCTACGGTTTCGTTCACCCAGAACGGACTTGCAAATGGATGTGTGTCTGACGTTGTATTTCATAACATAACCAATTAGTTGTTATTAATGATATATTTATGGCGGTGGAGAATTTATTCTCTTAGCTTAACACCCTTCTTTAAGGCGTATAAACTCAAATGTTATATTATTAATAGAAACTCATCATATGTGTGAATTGACAATGTGGCGAGCTAAATGTTGTTGGCAGATAATCAAAGCTTCTTATTGAAATCAAAGTTTTGTGGATGATGATGATCAATGTATGCTTATTGAAGCATAACTTTGTGTAACGAGACTTCAATAAGCCTCACACCGATATGATGGTGAACTGATGGTTAGATCATTATAACTTTCAAGTTGAGATTGAACAACCTCAACACGATTGTAATGGATTTGGTCGACCGAGATGATCTGGGTTGTGGTCGCTCCATACCTAGAGGGATAGATTATAGTGGCATTCCGAGCCTAGACTAAAGTCATGGGGAGTGATACTTGATTCCTGCCATGTAGCGTGGATGTGTATTATGGTGCTTTCCAATGCCCAGACTTAACCGTGGAGACACACACTTTTGTGATAGATCTTTCAAATCAGGAGCCATCATGATGAAAACCCAACTTCCGATACGGGCTTTGCGTTTTCAGTTGTAAACCTATATGGCGACATAATAGGATGAGTTATTATGCAGTCTAAGATTGATACATTTATTTGTGGAAATAATTTCCGCAATATTCACTAGTAATAATAAAAGAGAATTTTCTCGTATCAAGCACGTTTGTTATTATAAGGTAAAAATCTATCCCTCGGTTTATGCTTGCATTGTGTGATGGGACTTGATTCTTATAATAGCTTCATTTTTCAAAAGGCATTATGAATTCTTATGACTAGTATTCATGTGGAAAAAGCTCATTCCGTGTTATATGGCGTAGTCCCGTGATTTACCCAACTTTAAAATAAAGTATAAAAACTGTTTTGGTTCTTGCACCGATCCCATGACTGACCTTGAGTTTATTGTTTTCCACTTAAACTCTAGATGCCCACATTTTCCACATGGACAGCTAGTAGTTTTGGTTTTGCTGATATCTTATAGAGCAGGATTCTGGATTAAAGTTACAACTGTGTCTAGAGCATTTATTAGTTTTCCACTAGATATAATTATGTTTCTGCTAAGTATTGTAATTTATTATTCCCTGATATTTGTAATGTACTCTGATATATTTTGTATTCTGATGTAAAATCATTGTAATAACAAAGAAATTTTCTTTTGTGTTTTGTTCTGATGTGTTGTAACCCATAACGATTCGAATTTTTTTGCCTTTTGTATCGGACTTGTGTGGCTTATAATCGATATGAAAGGCGGGAATTTTCAGGTCGTTACAAAGTGGTATTAGAGCTTTGGTTTACAAAGTTTTGGGGTATGACTTGTTAGAACAAGAAGAAAAGACTCATCAGAGGTAGGATTAGTAGCATCCTATAAAAGAAAACTCATTAGAGATAGGATCAGCAGTATCCTATAATGAGTGACTCATTAGAGATAGGGTTAGTAATGACCTAGAATGAGTTAAGAGTTTTACATCTTCCTTCCTTTTCGAGGATGAAAAGTTTTTATGTGGGGGAGAATGTAACGACCCGTATTTTTAGTCAATTTACAATATGAATTTTGGTGGATTTTAAACGGTCAAATATTGAATCTAGACTTGAAAATAATTGAAAATAGATTCTAAACTTGGTTTATATTTAATTGTGATTAATACAGGGTCAGTAAACTTTTAAAATTAATTTAAAAGTGATAAATTTAAAATTTGATATCTTAATACTATTTCCACAGCTTAAAAAAAACATTTTCAAATAATCTCGGTATTCAAAAAAACCAATTTTATCGAATCCGAAACGTTTAAAAATGGTAAGGTTTCAAATTTCATAATTTCGAAGTTAGTATGCGAGCACACGAAAAATAAACATGTACTAGGTCAACCGATCAAAATTAAGTAAAAGCATAATAAAATAATAAAACTAACTGTAACGGGTTTAGGCTTTTTAACCCCGAACCAGTGGGCTAACCTCCCACCATGGCATTACATTGGTACTGCGTACTTGCTTTTGCGGTCGCCCTCTCGAGTTCACAGCCAACCCCTTAGGGTGCGATCATACCAGCACTAAATCACCGGATCCCATCAGAACTCCGAAGTGAAGCGTAGCTTGCTTTCTAGATGCAGCACGAACGTGATGGGGGGTTCTCGCCATGGTGTTTGGTGGCGAGCAGTGGACTCTTACTCCTACACGTTAGATGGTCATATGAAACGTGACCAGTAACACTGGATTCGAAATTATAAAATATGTTAGGGTTCAAAATTTCGCATCAATCGGATTTACCATTAGATCATACGAGCGATAAACGTGCAATAGAACTAAAACAGGCTTAAAAGAATTTCTCTCTTTAACATGGCAAAAGCACAAAATGAGGTGTCACCTCCTTAAGCTATTAGATCGTATTTCTTCCATTTCTCGATCCTTTGACACCTCATTGATCCATGAACCATCTTCTCTTATAAAACCACCTCATTGATCCATGAACTATCTTCTCTTGTAAAACCAAAGGTTTTTCCATATTTTTTCATTTTGGTTTCACTCTTTTTCCTTAACCTTTACCCCCTCCTCCTTCCTCCCTTGAACCACCACCTACCTCCTCCACTTCTAGCCCCTTGCCACCACTTTTCCCCTCCCCTCTGACCTATGCATATCCCCACCACCTCCCTATCGCCCCACCTCCTTCTAAAACCCCAAAGTACCCTTAAATCCCTAATTTCCACCTCCCCCTTAGCCAAATTCACCCAAATCCACCCCTCCTCCCCCACAACAACCAAGCATGTCCTACAAAACCGAAATTCTTACCACACCAGCCTAAATTCCACCCCACCAGCCCATGACTCCCACTCCCCTCAAGGCTGAACCCCTGTTCCCCTGAAACCCTGCCCTGTTTTCTCCGAAAACCTAGATTTTGCTCCATTTTATTCGTCGGTCGATTTAGAAACCCCATCGCCTCAAAAATCTTCCCAATTCAAATCTAGAAATCTTTACAAATAATGGGAAGCTGCCGAAGTCATCTAGGAACATTTGAATATCTTTTGTTTAAAGATCGACGGAATGGAACCCTAGGTGAGAACTTTTTAACGATTATAAGGGCTAGTTAGCTATTGATTAATGTTGTTCACTCGATTGATTATATATTGACTAATGATTGATAGTTTTGGTTTACAATTTGGTTTAATAATATTTAACATGATAAAAATCTGATTTTTAAGTGGTATACATATAGTTGCTTGGGTATATGACACTTAGAACTAATAGTGTTGACCTGGAAATTGACTTGAACCTTAAATGGTTATTGATTGGGAAAATTTAACTAGATATTGGTTATTGGGTTTGAACACCATTGGGTATTGGATGCTATGATTGTGTTAAATGTACATGATTGTTGATGATTGATATTGTAGTTAATCTGTTGATTGACAAACCCATATAAGCATTAATGGTGTAAGGCTTATATGGTATATACCACGATATGTGGTAATTTGATGGTAATTGTTAGTGATAACTATTATTGGACGCTAATGATGTGTGAAATATATATAAATTAAATTTATGGTGTTTGGTTGAATTTTATTCCAATTCGGAATTAATTTGAATATTTTATTAATAAAATATTCAGTGATAATTAAAAGTTTGAATTTGACGTCCGCTTTTGGACAGACACAGTTTATACAGTTATGATGAACATTCGTAACTGAAATAAATTGATTTAAATTTGTTTCCATATAGTTATGGCTTGTTCAAGTTTTATTTTAAAATGAATAGTAACGGGTAAAAATGAAGTTCGATCAAGGTATTTAGGAAAAGTTTAAAAAAATCTTTTCAAAATTGTCTTATTTATTTTTATAACGGATGTCAAGATAATTTGGACTTCAAATGACTAGTTTTGAAAAATTATATTATTTTAATGATTAAAATAATATTAAATTGATTGAATAATGGTATATTGGATTTATGAGAGAAATAATTGAAATATGTTTTCCAAAAATAATTGTATACATTTTATATAATCAATAAATTAATTTGGAATGGTTTCGAATTAATTTTAATTATAAATCGAATTTGGTCTGAATAGGACTTGTCGCGCAGCGGTAGTTCACGAACTTCGACCACTAACTTTGAATTGACATACCGGGAGATCCGACAATCGAATTCTCCTGAAACGAAAAACGTTGGGTTCAAAATGAAAAGAGTGTTCAAATGGAATTGGATGTGTTAAAATTAAATGGATAGATTTTAAGACAAGTTCAAATCTATTGTTGAAAAGGTCGTTCTAAATGCAGTTCGGTGACCGGAATTGGAAACCGACTGAAAAAGCCTTATAAAAATTATTAAAAATATGTAAAAATCATGACAAATCATATTTAATGATTTTAAAATGATTTAAGTAGGAATTGTGAAGTTTTGAACTGTCCTGATTTACTTAACATTGTAAATCAATATATTGAAATTTAGTTTAAAGGTAAACTAAAAGTTTTCAAACTTAAGTTTATTTGATTTGAATGGAAATAATCTTTGGATATTTTGACAATGGATTCCGTAATTATACAGATACTTGTTGAGGAAGTTGGAAGATATATTTATCGTTATTCCTTATATGGTATATATTGAGTTCAGGATTTGATATTGAATATAAATTGATATGATTTCTATTTAAAGACTTATGTTTGGTATCAAATTGGATTTTGGGTTTGTCGTGAATGATGTATTGAATAACATCTATTCTTTAACCCAGCTAAAGATAGGATTTGTTTCCAAAGTTAAATAATCATATAATAATGATTTGGAAATGAAGATTAAAACTATGTTATAGTTTTAAATAAATTTTTCAATAAAGATTTGATTCAATGAAATAGAGATCAAAACTATGTTAGAGTTTTAATAAATCTTTCAACAAAGATTTTAAAATGGAAGTAGGTAATTAAACTTACCGAAACACGAGGGGTGTTAGATATGGAGTACCACCAGTTTTGCTCTATGGGATGAATAAGATGAGAATAGGATAACGATATGAGAGATTACCTTTTTGTAAGGCACAATAATCCCAAAAAGGCTTATATATCTTAATTTAAGTTAAGTTTGTGAAAAAAGATTATATAATTTTTTGAAATAGTTTATAAATAAGTTCTCTTAAAAAGGCCTTCCATACAAAGCTTCATATGAGGCCATACCAATACTTGCATGATAAATATTTTATATGCAAATTCTATTACTGTTATAGTAGTTTTCATGTGATTTCAAATTCCATTATACAAGATCTTAACATATCTTTTATGACCCGGTTCACCCTTTCAGTTTGTTCGTTTGTTTGAGGATGAAAGTTTGTACTTAGGTTTGGTGATGTACCTAGTGCTTTTTGAAGACTTTTCCAAAATCTTGAAGTAAACCATGAGTCTCTATCTGAAACAATGGTAACTGGTATACCATGTAATCAAATAATTTCTTTCAGATAGAGTCTACTCATTTTCTCCATTGAATAGGTAATGTTATAAGGTATGAAATGTGTTAACTTTGTCAAGCGATCCACCACTACCCATATTGCATCATGACCTTGTCTTGTCATTGGTAATCCAGTGATAAAATCCATTATTATGTGCTCTTATTTCCATTAAGCAGTAGGAAGTGGTTGTATAAGTCTTGTCGGTCGTTGTTGCTCAGCTTTAATTTGTTGGAACGTAAAACAATTTACCACAAATTTAGCGGCATTCTTCTTCATTCCATTCCACAAAAACCGACGCTTAAGATCTTTAAACATTTTTGTGCTTCCTGGATGCACCGTAAGGTTTCAGCGATATGCTTTACTAAGAAATTCATTTTTCAATTCAGTTTGATTTGGAACACAAAGTCGATTTTTGAACCTATTACCTCCATCTTTACCAATGTCCCAATCTATAAATTATTTTCCCTTCATCTTCGTAAATAACTCCTTTAATTCCTTATCTTCTTCTTGGGATTTGAATATTTTACTTACTAGAGTTAGATGAATGATAAGATTACATAAAAGCGCTACTTTGTTAACCATGGCTCCATTAATCATCCTTGTGCAAGCGCACATATCAGTAAAAGTCCTTAGAGCTCTCCATTATCTTATCATTAAATTGGCTACTACACCATAGGTTTTTCGACTTAATGCATCTGCAACTATATTTTCTTTTCCTGGATGATAGTGCAATGTAGAGTCGTAATCTTTTAAAAATTCCATCCATAATTCTTTTTGAGAAAACAATATTTTAATCTCCTATGGTCAGAGTAAACATGGAATTGTTCCCCATAAAGGTAATGCCTCCAAATTTTCAAGGAAAACATAATCGCGACCAATTATAAGTCAAGATTTGTATAATTGGCTTCATGTGGCTTTGATTGACGAGAACCATAAGCAATAAATTTGTCCTTCTGCACTAGTACACATCCTAATCCTTATCTACATGCATCAGAATATACTTTATTTGGAACTCCATTCCTTGGCAAGGACAGAATTGGTGCGTCGATCAATCTTTTCTTTAAGGTTTTAGATGTTGTATTACATTGTTCATTCCAAATGAACTTGGTTTCCTTAGAGTTAATTTTGTAAATGGAGACACTATCTTTGAGAAATCTTGAATAAATCTTCGGTAGTAACCAGCTAATACCAGAAAACTTCGAAATTCTATTGGTGTTATCGAAGGCTTCCATTTCAATACCGCCTCAATTTTTGGTGGATCTACTCCAATTCCATTCTTTGAGACAATATGTCCAAGAAATTTCACTTCCTCCATCCAGAATTCGCATTCACTTAACTTTGCATATAGCTGATGTTCTTTTAAAGTTTAGAGACATAAACGCAAAAGGAATTCATGTTCCTCCTTTGTCCTAGAGTAGATTAGGATATACAATGACAAAACGATCAAGATATGGATGAAACACATGATTCATTAAATCCGTGAATACTGCTGGGGCGTTGGTAAGGCCAAAAGGCATCACTAAGAATTCACAGTGTCCATACCGTGTTTGGAAAGCTGTCTTTGGAATGTCTTCTTCCTCTATTTTTAATTGATGATACCCAGATCTTAAATCATTCTTCGAAAATACTGTAGCTCCCTAGAGTTGATCAAATAGGTCATCAATATGAGGAAATGGGTATTTATTCTTAATTTTTTACCTTATTAAACTCTCGATAATCTACACAAGCGAAAAGTTCCATCATGCTTCTTTACAAACAACACTGGTTCTCCCTAAAGAGATTTACTACGTCTAATAAATCCTTGATACTCCATCTCCTTAATTTGTTTCTTTAATTATTGGTTTTCCATAGGAGACATATGATAAGCTACTTTAGAAATAGGAGTGGTACCAAGGATTAAGTAGATACTAAAATAAATTTCCCTTTTTGGTGGTAATTCTGGTACTTCCTGAAAAACTTCTTTAAATTCCTTTACTATCGAGATTTGGTCCACCATTTGACTCTTATCCTCAATATTGATATGAGCAAAGTATCCAGATATAAAAGCCTCTTTAACTTTATCACATGAATAAACAAAGGCTTCATATTCTTGAATTGCCAAGCATATGGTCTTGTTGTGATAATTCAAGATGGCTTGGTATTTTGAAAGCCAATCCATCCCAAGGATGATATCAAAATGTCCAATTGGGAAGATAATTAAATTAGCTACCATATACATACCTTCAAAGCTAAAGATATAGTTCCTACACATACTCTCAAGTTTAGTCCTCCCATTTACTGAAATGTCAATTATCAAAGGATTCGATAGTTGCTCAATAGGTAATCCTATCTTAATAGCAAATATTTCAGATATAAGAGAATGTGTGGCACCGATATCAAATAAAATTCTTGGTTGAAAGTAAAAAAGAAACACGATAACTTCTACTTGAGCCTGTTAAAAAACAACTGCATATACTCATCCTTGTTGCCCCTATTGTCCTTCCTTGGCTTCTTGCAGTTTCGAGTAATGTGCCTAGATTCATTACAATTGTAACACACGATTGCATTTGTACAATTTGGAGTAATGTGTCTTGTTTCATTGTACGGTCATGTTTCATTGTACCGATAACATCTCATTACTTTGCCAGGCTTCTTTTCTCATCCCATCGGTCCTTTACTTTCTTTATTTAGATTCTTCATTTTCTCATTCGGCTTCTTTTGATTGCTAGAAAATTGGTTTGTTTTCTTTTTATTTGAAGCCTTCCTTTCTTGTTGGAACTCGAGATAATCTTCTTCTAGATTTAAAGGTTTAGCAACTATCATCTCATAAGTTTTACGTTGATCGCCAATAATATGTCTTCTTATGGTATGAATTAATCCCTTCGTAAATCGTCTAGTATGACTTTTAGGCGTGTCAATTAAATGATTCCCGAATTGGGATAGTGCTTCAAACTTATTTTGATACTGAGCTACTGACATACCTTCTTGGGTAAGATTTTGAAATTTTGTTTCCATCTTCTTCCTCTCATTCTCCGGGAAATACCTATCTAAAAACTTTTCCTTAAATTCTTCCTATGTCATCTGTTCTATCTTATCTGGACTAATTGTTGTTCGAACTAACTTCCACCAATTTCGAGCTTCCTCTGATAATTGAAAGACTGCCAACTTCCTCTTGTCGATTTCACTACATTCCAAAACTTCAAATATATCCTCTAAATGTTGAATCCATTGCTCTGCCTTAACTAGATTAGCATCTACAATAAATTTTTGTGGTTTCAAACTGTGGAAGATGTTGAAGAAACGTGCTCCATCTACTTGATAAAAGATGCGAACAATTTCATAGCATTTGTTTGTGCGAAGGACTGAGCCTGCTGACTTTGAATTTTCGAGTTATTTTGATTTGACATGACCTTCAATAAAAAATATCTTGTTATGGTCATGGATGAAATACTTCTTCAATTATAAAGAATATCTAATGACATACTCAAGTTATGAACACACAGACATGTTATTTTACTTTATAACCCCTATTTACAAACAAAATTTGGGCGTTCATTTACAACCTCCCTAAAATATAGATAGTCACATATACTACTTGAGATGTTAACTAATATTTAACTTCCTATCTAATTCTCTTTTAATCTATCAATTCATTCAATGGAGAAGGGCCCTTTTTATCATTCACTACTCGAGAAGATCCAGTAACTTCTTGGGAGTAGTCATTTGAGCCAACTGACTCAATCTCCTCTTCATCTTACTATTCAACTATCTTTTTTGGAAATCTTTTACGTCTAATATTCCCTCTTTGTGGTGGTAGTGCTCCCTTTTTCCTTAGAAATTCTAAAGCTTCCCATAGGCTGTCCTTTTTCGCCATTTTAATTGCCATCTCAAATGGTTCCATTTTCAGAGGTAGACGGTAGAGAATAGGGTCCCTTTTTAAACCTTCTTCATAGTCATTAGCACTATTGTAAACTCCATATATCTCATCAAGGAGAATCTTCTTTTCTCTCCTCTTAATCACATGTTTTGTTGTTATGTTATTTGCAACAATTAATCATTCATTTGGTATTGTAGTGCACTTTTCACTACCCTACGAATCCCCTATACACCAAGTTTGGTTACTTGCCATAACTTATAACTGGAAATAGTAATAAAGATGTCAATGAATTGTATAGATTTTCTATTACGATAAATTAAATGTGATACCATATAGTTTTCCAAAAGCACCCCTTAAACTTAGGCTCTGATACCAGTTACTGTAACACACCCGCTCTGGCACACTTATCTAGAAGTGATGATGTTACATATAAGCCATGGTGCTAATAGAATAATATCACAATTTAACAAAAGTATATACTAATATAAAATCATTCAAAGTACATGATTTTAAACAAAAGAGTTATTATACAATCATCTCACTATATAACCTGTTTACAAGGATCCAAGAGTTTAACTATTAACTAATTATACATAAGAGTACGTAAAGAGGTAATATACATAATAAAAGTCTTCACTTCAAAGCAGCCAACTAACCATTTAAACTTGAAATATTTAAGTATAACATCATAAGCAACATAGACCCAGTGAAATAGCCATTTAAGCTATAGTTTTCAGATAATATCTTAATGAGTTGTATTAAAGTTTTGTTATAATTCTCTTCTTTAGAGGCTTCATCGATCTAAAGTTTAAAGTAATAAACAAGGAAAATTTCAAGATATCAAACCAAGCAAGTTTATAATATAAACCTATTATTTATAAAATACATGTTTGTGAATCCAAACCACACCCTCAATTTAGTTTAGATTCTAGGATATGTTTTCCGATTGCGGTCGACATCCGGTCGGTAAGTAGGGACGTACTCTATTCGGCTCAATACCAACATAGAATAATAATGCACTACCTAAGATATATTGTCTTATATCGCACCCCAAAGAAATATAGTTAAGGAAATGTTCCTCATAAGTAACCTTAAATTATTATTTTAAATTCATACATTTAAAGGTTTAAGACAAACCCGAAACCATTTCAGAAATATTCCAATATATGTCAGAAAAAGAATTCGAAAATACAGTTGCATCTATGCAGTTAAAGCACTTAGTGGTTCCATAGTGGTGAAGGTGCAAGAAGGTGTAGCGGGGATAAAGTGGAGAAATAGCGGGGATATAGCGGAGGCGCAGAGTGGTCCATTAAATGTAAAACCAAACATTTGAAAATTAATTAATCATCTTTCTCACATTACATGTGTACAAAAAACTGATATTAATTTATCTTATATGACCAAATCAAGGAATATCATAGTTATGCATGCAAGATTTGATGAGTGTAATTGATTATTACCATATACCAGGCACTTATGCCTTAAGTTTATCCCTTTACAATAAATTTACTGATTTTGTTTTATAAAGTAAACTAGTCAAATCAAGCTCAATATGTTAATGCAGCTAAAGCGGATGCTAAAAAGCCTTGATTTAGCGGATGCAGCGGAAAATAGCGGGGCTAAAAGTGGATCCACTGTTCATCAGCACTAAATTAAAATAGCGTTGCAGTTAAAGAGCACTATGGGCTACAGAGGGGATATTGCGGGGCTTTAAGTGCATAGGGTTGCATTTATAATCACTTTATAATGATTTTAAAGTATGAAATAAAAAATAGACTTATGAGATGCTACAGAAAGTTTATGTCAAGTTAAAAACACTAAAACACCTCACTTTATGTTATTGCTGGTAATAGTTAAAAAGCGCTGCAAATTTCATAAGTGTTACTAATATAAAAAAAACTTGGCTTTTTGACTGGTTTTTGGGCAAAATGTTCGATTCAATCTTCTATGATAAATATAGTTTTTAGCTCCAAAGTTTCTACAGTAAATAGCTTTCTTAGTCTAAATAGTTACCACGAAAAGAAACCCTTAGAATCGTTTATCAATTTAATATATAAAATTGAGACGACCCCAAACCCCGTATTGACGGCGGCAAGGGTAATCCGTGGAATATAACACAGAAACAGATAATAGCAGAATAGAATAATTAAATACACCAGATAATGAACAATAGAATATACTGGATAAAAGTAATCATCAGAGTTACACAGTATACAGGATCTTACTTAGTACAAATACAGTTCAGCTATACATAAATGTCTACAGCGGAAACAAACAAATATGTACAACAGGAGCTGAACAGCATAAAAAGAGATAAATAATAGAATCCATCTTCATCTCCAGCTATCCAGAAAGAACCAGCTAAACCTGAATACAAGGCTGCCCGTGTAGAAAAAGTGGCACCCGAGTTTGAAAGTGAAACAAACTACGAGTCAGTCATGGGACTGGTATGAGAAATCTATTCAACATATTTAATATATGGCTAATCACAGGACCACGCCACTTTCGTGGAACGGGTTTACTCCATCGGATTGCCAGTGCTTTGAAAACAAATCATTCTTTGAAACAATGCTATGCTTTTATAAAAATGAAGCCATTATAAGACTCAGTTCCCATCACACAATGCAACGCAAACCGGAGGATAGAGTTTTTACCTTATAACGGCCAAAATATGCTTGATACGAATAAAACAAAGGCATTTGATCTTACTACTAGTGTTTATATGTTTCGAAAACAATTTCAAATCATAACTATCAATCACAGACGACATGAGCGTCCCATGCCACTATGTCGCCATATTTAGGTATACAATCAAAACCGCACGATGTCGTATTTGGAAATTGGATTTCCGTCATGAACCAAGGAAAAAGATAGTCCTTACCGAATACGTGACTCTCTAGCCCGAGCCACAGGATCAGAATGCATCAACCCTTTAGATCGTCAGGGCCGGTCCACCGATGTGGATTATTATGCCTGAATAATATGTTTCCCCGCCCTTTGGGGCGTAAACGAGCCAACGAATGACTCCATCGGACCCGGATCGTCCGATCAAACCGAGGCGCCTCGCAACAGCAACAACCACACAGGTGAAAAGTATATAAATGTCAGGGCTGGTAGGTCACTGACACCACCCTAGCTAGAAAGAAACGCATGCCCTCCCTGAGGTCCTTCTCCCGTTTCTGGTTCATACCGGGGTGTGAGGCTCGCGAATTCACATTATACACAAAGCTACGCCACACAGGCGGTGCTTTGATCATCACCACAAGACTATGCTTTTCAACAGAAGCCTTGATCATTTGCCACTTAGGCATGCCACACTAGCAATTCATGCCATGCGACTGATGTCCATTGATATCCAACCTCTGAGCTCGTGCGTTTCAGAGAAGGGCATTAAGCAAAAGAATAAATTCTCCACTGCCAAACAGATGTATATTTAATAGAGATCAATCAACACAGAATAAAATCCAAGTCAGACACACAGTCCATTTACAAGTCCGTTCTGGGTCTGAACGAAACCGGAGGCACTAAATACCTCGCAAACCCATCGATCACCACGTACGTCTGGACGATCACCACTCATTATCCATATTTCGGGATGCCTCCCAATCAGGACCTCGGTTACCATCCAAACGAGGTGAAGATCTCCGGTCTTCGACCACCGTCTTCATCTTCGAATTTCAATTGTCGGTCAATTATTTGAAATGAGAATTAACTAGGCCTTTTCAAATAATTCACGTATATTTAGAATTTCAAATCAATTTATTTCAATGGTTAAATCATTCGACAACATCAATTTTGTTCTTTAAGGTAATTTTCACACCAAACACATTCAACCATCAAATACCACATAAATCGAGCAAATTCAGTTTATTTCCATTCCATATTGTTTATGGTATTTTATAACGATTTATCGCTATTTTCATTTATTTTGAAATAGCTAATTTATTCAAAACGACGCTTCGGGCCATAACACGGCCGTGGCGCTGTTTTTCTTCAGGTTTGATTCACACATATCTGAAAATCTAACCATTGGATCTTCACAAAATTTACATCATTAGAAAGGTCTTTTCAAAACGAATCCAACGGTTCCAGTTTCGGGAAAATCCGACGGTCGGATCTCCCGGTACAATCGTTTGAAGTTTCGATTTCAAAATACGAACTGCAGCGTCGTTATTCGATTAAATATATTTATATTTATATATATATATATATATATATAAATATAATCGTTTCTGGCGCTGTTTTTCTTCAGATTTGAATTAAACATTCCAGACAATCCAACCGTTGGATTTTTACAAATTTGGTGCCGTTGGAAAGATATTTCCAAGGCGAACCCAACGGTTGCGGTTTCGGGAAAATCCAATGGTCGGATTTCCCGCACTAGTTGTTTGAAATCACGGTTTCAAAACACGAACTGCACGGCCACGTTTCGTTTTAATTTTATTTATATTTATATAATTATATAAATATAGTTCATTCAACAATTTCAATATCGTTTTTACTTCAAATATTTCACTAACGCCTTTAAATTTTGGAAAATTTCGCCATAACCTCCTTTGTACGGGAGGGGCTGGGAAAATTCCCAAATAGCCACACGGGCGTCTCATGTCAAAAAGAAAAAGAAAAAGCCAAGCGGCTAGCCAACAGGCTCATAAAATAATCACCCAAACAAAACAGTAAATGTGTACCTATTTGTCGGGCACAAAATTTTATTCCTCTTCTCTAGCCCCTTTGCTATAACCTGTTCAATAAATATGCATGTACATATATACAGTTCTTATCACTTATCATTTTCCATTCAACTTCATATTTGATTCCATTTGGTTTAAAAGCACCATTCATTCTAATGTTGTATGCATAGGCAAAAATCATATCATTTGCTAATTAATGAATATTTCGACTCATGCATATTTATTTGAATGAGTTGCTATTTTTAACACTTCACATTTCCTACAATTCATGTATATAATAAAAATGTGATTTTTATTAAAACGGTGATTTTTATCCTAAAACAATTTATTTCAAAATATGAATACCATCCAACACATGAATTTCAATTTAACGAATAACTATTGATTCAACACATGAAGGTTTTCTATAGTTTCTATATATAGATAAAAATGTGATTTTTATATTTAAAACACGAATACCATTCAACACATGAATTTCTAATCACGAATGAATATCGATTCAACACATGAAGGTTTTCTATAGTTTCTATATATAGATAAAAATGTGATTTTTATATTTAAAACACGAATACCATTCAACACATGAATTTCTAATCACGAATGAATATCGATTCAACACATGAAGGTTTTCTATTCAACGAATAAATATAGTTTCAGCAAATGAAAATAATTCAAACACATGAATATTATTCAAAATTTCGGCAGCATAACGGCAGGGTAGTTAAAACCGGGACCGTCCCTAGTACGGCTCCTCGCTCTACCTTAAAACCTCGCGGTTTTCGACAATGGGGAATATGCATCTAGTTCGCACGCAGGCGGCATGTATATATTTATTTCATTTCCACAAACTAGTTCTATGTGGTTTCAACCAAATATTTCCCAACCACAAATGGGTATTTTTCAACCACAATCAATCAATATCAACCACAAACAATCCCAAACAACCATTCGCTATCAATCAATTTTCACACCAATCACAACCAATAAATATCGTCCATGGTTTGTGGACAAGGGGCGTATATATATATATATATATATATATATATATATATATATTTATTTATATATAGCAATTCACTTCTATTTCAACACATATATAATTTTTATAACGCATATATAACTTATACATCGAACATACAACTTATACAACGCTTATACAAGAGGTGTACAACGCTTATATAACTCATACATCGACTATATAATTTATACATCGTCGTTTTCCATATTGTTTATAAATTATAAATCTCACATTGGGTTCCACTCCACCAAAAATAGCAGAAGGCTCAGAAAAATATGCGGTCTCTTCTAAAATGTAGAAGACGTCCACACGAGTCCACTATCTCTTGTTTCACTGAATTTCGACCACGAAGCAAAAAGATATGTTTTTTCAAAGTTTGCAACACTTAAAAGTGTAAAAACAGTTGAAAATATAGAGCAGCCGTTAGTTTTCAAACCTAGTTCGAAACTAGGGTTTGATCTTTCGACCAAACTGTTGCGCGATAGGGGAATCGGGTCATACGGTGTCGAAGAGGGCTGGAAGGCGCCTGAACGGCGGGTGGAGGCGGCCGGCTCGGTGGGGCCCAGTGGCCACGGCGGCGCCCCAAAGTGCTGACCTTCTCGAGCTCGGTTCTCTCTCCACACTCAATGAAAATATTCAAACTTGGTATGGATTTAAAGAGGGGAAGAAGAGCTTTAAAATGGATCTGGAATCACTCGATTTCATTGAGAAACGAGAGAGAAATCTCTCCTGGAAGATTTGAAGCCATTTCCGTCTCGCGCAGGGGGTTTACGGGTGGAAGATGATTTGTGATTGGCCGGCTCATTTTTTTTATTTATTTATTTCAAAAATCCGAAAATACCCCTCTTCACATACGAACACCAATTCAAACCCAACGACTGTCGTCCCTAGCGTTTTACCCCCATTCCGAACACAATGGGCTATGTTTCGAAGGCCCATTCGACTGTTTCAGTCAGTTTCCATTCAAATTAAAATATAAAACATTCAATATTCAATTTGAACGTACATTTCAATTTGCCAGGGCCACAGAATGATTCGAAAAATTCCAGAAAAATAAATCTAGCTATGTTTTGACGATACGGTCCCAACAAAACTAGTTTCGTCGAATTCTGAGACCGTTTGCAAAAAGGCCCATTTTTGGTCGATCCAATTTAACTGTAATTGACCAAAACACATTTTCCTTTGCCACGCTCACATACTAGCTTCAAAAATTATGAAATTTGAAACCTAGCAATAACTTCACATCCCGGATCCAACAAAAGTGGTTTCGTCGAATTCCGAGGTCGTATGCAAAATGGCCAATTTCACGGGCTATATAAATTCCATGGCGACCTCTCTGAAAATTCATTTGGCCATAACTTTTGCTTTCCGTTATGAAAATTCGATTTTTCAGATTCGTTAGAAAGGTATTCACTAACAGAATTAAATATTTTTGGTTTCACTAAAATCCGATTTGTTTTGCACCTGGTACAGTCCGACAAAGTTTGAATTCAATTTTTGAAACTGCAGCGCCATTTCAGGCCTTGTTTATAATTAAAATTAATTATATTCGTTTTCAATTGTCGATTCAAACTCACTTTTCATTGCCATTATTTAAAATATTTATTTTAAATATTTAAAATCCATTATTTCAGCCAATTTAAAATTTTTAAATTGGTTCAGATTTTCGGGGTCGTTACAAAAATTCAACAAAATGAGGCATTTTTAACATGTCCATTTCGAGAAGAATTTTACCATACTTTGCATCCAGATTTTAGGTACCCAAACATCGAATTAGAGAATATAATTAGAAAAAGTGTCACACATGAAAGTTGTAGGACCTCGAGTTATCTTTGCAGAACGTTAAAAAAAATTCAAAATTTCATTAAGATATGAAGAAGTTATGGTCGAATTACCGAGCACCACTTTAGTTGGTCTGAGCCCTATCATTCGTTCTTAATGTTCACATATTTTCTTCGAAGTTTGAGATGAATACATATACTCAAATAGTTTTTCTCACCTTAAAAGTGTAGCTTGGAATTTTATTTTATTCCCTTGGATCCTTTAATCTTCTCCTCTTCATCTTACTTTGTTTTTGTTTTGTGAATGTATGAAATCAAATGAACATTTCCGTCCTATTGATAGCATTCCTTAGGGCCAGTTATGGGCACTTGTCCATCTTATCTTTATGCAAGCCTTAAGATGTAGACACATGCTTCCTTAGGTATCCTAGGAAGTTTCTACACATGTACACCTAATAGGTTCATGAGTCTTTCTTTCCTTTAATCTAAAGACATGTGTATGGTTGATTTAATGACACTTGTCCTCACCATCTCATGCTTTAATATGTTTATAAATGTAAATGGATATATATATGACATTTGTTTTAGTTATAAGGTATGTATATATATACACACACACACATCGTAAAAGTATATTTGAATTTTTGAATTGAGTCAAGCTAGTATATTCAAAATTTCTAGAAACTTTTCATACCTATTACTACCAGATTCAATACCGAAACAAGCCATCGGTTAAGGGGTATTGGACCGCAACCAGCTCAAGATGATGATCCAAAAGCATGGAGCTAGCATTTGGCTAAGGCCGAAAGCATAAGGAAGGAAAATCACTTGAAGCTGGAAGCAGATAGGAAAGAAAGGACGAAAGCTTACAACCCAAAACCAGAGTCATGGCAAGAAGCATCAAGCCAAGCAAAGAATGGCGAAAGGGCAATCGACACTAATTTACTTTGTGTTGATACAGAAGGAGGTGAAAACATTAAAGGCATGAAAAGTCGAAACGCCAAGTAAAATATCCGGAAGTTAACTATCGGATTTAAAGCTTATCGGCCACCGAGAGACAGCTTCAGATGTCATCAAGAGACATACTGAAAGTTCACTAACGGAAGACCAAATCCAACCTCGGGGACTCATTGGAAGCAAACCAAAGCTTCTAAGAAGAAGAGCTATCCACATTAACTCGCTTAGTGTCGATACCAAAAGGGGTGACGAATCCCGAAGCATAGGAAGTTGAAGCATGAAAGCAAATATTATGAAGACAAAATTGGAATCTTATTACCAAAAGTCTAAAACCATTCCCAAAGCTATCTATACCAATGGGATTGGTATCGATACAAAAGGTAAAGGCATCATCAAAGAGAAGCTTCGAAAACCGAGACCAGCTATCCGAGACCAAAAACTGACACACCAAAAGCCTATGATATATATATATATATATTAACACTGTCAAAAGAGAAGCCAAAACCAAGGCAACCGGAACTAAAAGATGAAGAGCAGCCGACACATGACTGCTGCACCCGAAAGAGGCCTCTGTTGGACTAATGACAGAAGACGTTCCGATTTGCCTATAAATAAGACCCCAGGAGTGATGGAAGAACAAAGGCTTAGACTAGAAGTCCTACAAGTTGAAAGCGGAAGAAAGAAGTAGAACCTTACAACCCTGACCATTGGAGTATTAACCCTTTCCACATAGGTCCAAACACTATCTTTGCCGTGAATGGTTCCACCTCAAGAGAATACGACTTATTCACTCACCTGAAAAAGGCCATTTACGCATAGGCTAAAGGGATTATATTCGAGCAAAGAACATTGGAGAAACCTAAATAGGTTACATCAAGGTGGCCTAAGAAGATCACCACTCAATCTCACAACACAACAAAGAGAAAGATCGAAGATAAGGAAGAGCTAATGAAGTTAAGTAACAAGAGGATTAAGTTCCAATGACGAAAGGGGATCTTTGAATCAAGATTGTCAAAGGAGTGCAAACTTATAATAACCATTGAGAATGCCTACTTTCTAACCAAACACGAATCCAACTATTGGCCATGCCAAAAGAAGAAACCTAAAAATGAAGTCAAATGGGGAGGACCCTATTGCTACTATCATATGATGAACGGACATGAAACCAATCATTGCAGAATTCTGGAAGGGATGATCATCAATTTCTTTAGACAGAGGACACTATACAGATACACAAAGAAAACATAGTCAACTATAACAACAGATCTTTGAGAAAGGAGTGCCTATACAACAAAGGGTATGGAAACCCTCTTGAAATGTTGGAATAACCCAAAATGGGTCAAACGAATAAATAAACAAAAACCCTTGTCACCAGCAAGATAGCCAGGGTAAGGCACCCCTCGGAGGGGGCTGATGTGTAAGCCTTTCTCCCCCTCCCCCAATCAGAAAGAGCCAGGCTAAAGCATCAAAAGCATAAGCTTTCGATCCATGCCAGAGATGGATCATTTAATTAGCATGACCTTCCCTGCTAGCAGAAGAGGACGCCATGCCTCTGCTACGAACTAAACACGTCCTACCTATGATCGCAGAAGAGCACATCCTACCTTTGCTTATGTTCCTTATTACCCGTAGAATGGAACGAAAACCCTTATCCGCATTTACGATGGCCAGGTTAAGGCACCCCTTGGATAAGGTGGAGTGTAAGCCTTTATCACTACCTACAATGGCCAGGGTAAAGCATCAAAAGAGTAATCCTTAAAACCGCATCTACGATGGCCCGATGTAAGCATTTAAACCCTTATCACCACCTACAATGGCCAGAGTAGAGCACCTCATGGAGGGAGGTTGGGTAAGTCCTTAGGCCCTTCTTGAGAAGAAGTTATCCAAGCGCACTAGATACACAAGCATAGAGAGTGGCCAACAAAGCACATACACCCTCTGCTTTGACAATCAAATGTCTAAGGAGAAGCTCATGAAGCACGTACATCCTCTGCTTTACAAATAAAACCCGAAGGTAGTGACTAATTTAACCGCAAGAAGTGGATTTCTGGTCTTCCTTCAAACAACCGAATCTGGGTTAGTTTGGGACTTCTACTATTACCAGAAGTGGATTTCTGGTCTTATACTAAATACCTGAATCTTGGTTGATCCGGGGTCCAATCATTACCAGAAGTGGAATTTCTTGTCTTCTATCCTTAATATCTGAATCTGAGTTATGGTTCGAACTTTCATTATTACTAGAAACGTATCTCCAATCTTTCATCAAATAGCCAAATCTAAATAATGGTTCAAGACTTCTCTTAACAGTCGAAATTAGGATTCCGATTTGCTAACGAATGCCTTAATCTGGAATGATTGAGGGCTTCTAATTACTCACCCGAATGAGGATTCTGGATTTCTCCTATTAATACCCTAATTGAGGTTAAGAGGCTCAAATCTTGGTTCTTAGAAAAGAGTCTACCACCCTCAAACCTTCAAACGGAGATTGTGATCTTCCATCTTGCTTAGGGGATTTTCTCAACTCATATATATACATCAAGTTATTACCCATTATTCTGATAAAATATGCGATACAAGTAATCACTTTACTCGAAAACATAAGCTCGAGGAAGAGCTCAAATAAGTATTTTAAATATTTTCTATAGAACCTTATGGTCAAGGTCGCGCTTTCCCAAATACTTCACAAATGGGAGCATTTCTTTTTAAGAATTCCTATTAAATAAAGTTATGATCCCTAATATGTAAAATGTGAATGAGCCCTTCATCCTGTCATGCATTCATTTATTACATAAACATTATCTCATGAAAAACAGGAAAATCATCATACATATCCTATAAGGTTAATACTGAACGATGTGTGTTAAGTTTATACAGAATAGTGCGATAAGACTCCTGGAGGAGAGTGTCCTTACCGACAGCAAAGATAGCTTATCGGGTGATATCCACACAATCAACAAACTTATTTATAACATCATTCCTAAGTTACCACGACCAAAACATTATCAAACTAAATGTCTCACATTTAGGACACACAAGCACCACGTCACAATTATCAGGTAAAGAAATCCTGTAACAAATAGGCTTTTTAGTCCGAGTCAGGATTCTTTAAAGCGTATTCTAAGGATTTATAGCCTGCTTTTGTTTTCACCAATTCAACTTCTAGTTCATAGATCCGACGAAGCATTTTGCTGATCTCTTCATCTGAGCTAGTAGAAGGGTTACCCCTTAATTGTCTCTGTAGCTTAAGGATAGTTTTGTCTTTCTCTTTAAGTTGACTCCCTAAATTGGCACTTATTCGTTTAAGTTTCGATTAGTTATCTTTTGAAGATAATATGTCATTTCCCTTCTCGAGGTGGGAGCCTCCTTGAAAATATCCTTCTGCTCTTCAGTTACCAGAGTGTCTTCCATAAATTGGGAGGGGGAGTTTGGAACTGATCCCCCTGCCGACGACAAGATAAACTATAGTAATATGCATAATTTAGCCATTCGAAAATGACGACTTATTACATCATGCTCATTAAAGAAAAACTACTACAAGAACTTTACCCAAATAAATCTTGAACAGTTTTAGTAATACACATCTCCACAAATCACAAAAGTACAAGCTTACTTATCAATACACCAGTCATTTGTATTATACATCAATACAGCACGACAAAACATAAATATTATTAAAAATATCATGATAGTTACCGAGATTGTTGAAAGGAAGTCAAAAGTATTTCATATAAACACATCTAAACTTTCCTACAAAGTGGTTTTTCTTTAGGTTTTTGAAGCAGACTCGAAAACAACGAATGCGAAGTACTTCTTGAAATTACACCTTTGTGGAAGCAAGGTTCTGTCATGATATAAGGAAACTAATCATTGCTATAAAATCAAGAAGGAGGAAAGCACTTTGCAAGTGAGAGCCATACCATTGTGGCGAGAATGTCGGATTGAATGGAAAGTCCCTTCTCCTTTGTCCCAAAGGAACTATCCTTCTCAATATGAACTTCGAACTGGTCTCGAGCAGATGGGGTGTTAAGGGGATTAATATGAGTTCCCCCAGAAGAGCCAGAGTAATGTATGCCTCTAGTAACAGAAGGAAGGTCGCCACCATCTTTATCAGACTCATCTCATTGATTTCCATCACCAGCACAGTCACCATCAATACCTATATCATCATCAACAACAACCATGTCTTCTTCCTCGTCATCAGAGTCATCGGGTAGATCTTCAATAAACAAGAGGGTCCCAAGCTTCATCTTGTCCTTCTTCGGCACTTAAGCTCCCCATTTAGCTAGCCCATCCTTTTCCATAACCTTACTCTGAACAGAAAGACGAACATAAGTAAACTTGATTCCTGGAAACCTTTTAAAGTTATCGGAATATGCGAGGTTAAGAGCATCTTCATAATACTCCATGACAATCGTCAGGAGATGGTCCTCAAGAATTCGGATATCCTATTACTGATCTCATAAATTATTCGCTTCGCATTAGAAAGCTTGCCACCCGTCTTCTTCAACTCATCGGCATGATCGGCTGCCATCTCCGCTTGCTTATTCTTAAGAATTGAAACCTGATCAGACAAACTATTTTTGACCAACCTTTCGTTCTCAAAAAAAGCCTTTAATCTCTCACACTCTCCATAGCTCTTTGCCTTCGCCTGAGGAAGGGGAATCAACTTTGGATTTCGAGGCGGTGTTCTCTTACCTAAGTGAAGCGATCTCAGCAGAAAGAGGAAAGGTCATTCCCCTAGACACGAGCCGACTTTTAGTCACCTAAGGTATAGAAAAAGACAGATTAATCTCTATGTGGAAATCACAAAATAAAGGAGGAATTAAAGAGGATAAATTCATACTAGAAGTTGTTCTTTGACGAGTCGACAATAGAAATCATCCGAGTCTGAGGGGATAAAGGGTAGAGAAACATTAGCAACTTCGGTAGAGGAGAGAGCAAGAGTCACAAGCTTATCAAAATCCAAAGCCAAGAAAGGCAAATTGGGAGAACTAACGTGTTGAGAGGATGAAGATAGAAGTGAAATATGTTCGCTCGTATCAAACACAGGAGTTTGGATGTTATGGGATCGCTTGGGAGTTCGTTTCTGGGGGACGTTTCAGGTGAAGAACCAATATCAATAATATTCCCAGCATCAGTGATGAAGGGACTAGGAGTTGTCTACCCTCCAGTGATAACAATGACATCTTCAGAAAAAAAAAGGACGGGCATATAATGCATTCTCTTTTTAGGCAAGGGCTTAATAATAGAACCAACAAACCTTTTAAAAGCTTTAGCGCCAGACTGATCCAAAGCATCAAGGGCAAAAGTATCTTCAGAGGTTGAGGTCCCTGCTCGGAAGTAACCATATCAGAAAAGCAAAAGTAAAGAAAATTAAGACATAAAAGTATGGAATCATGTTGAAAAAGAAACACAGTCCTACTCAGAGCACTTGGGAATATAGGAGATGATGCATTGAACGTATCGAAGATCCGAAATAAGCTCTTAGAACTAGAAAATTAAATGAGCAGTTGTCCCAAGATCCTCTGCCCTAGAGGAAGAAGTCAATATTGACGAAGTTTATACACAGTAAGTAAGGAGGACCGACGTCCCAATCCCTCAAATGCCCCGAAGATGGCTTCAACAACTTGAGTCCCCTCATCTGACAAAGTTATGTTTTTGGAAGTAGAATCTGGATGGAAACAAAGGTCAAATAAAAGCATGTAAATGACATAATCATTCTTTAAAAATAAGAACCTCACCAAGATCAGCAAAGTGTCCCGAAACACCAGGAGGGCATCAGATATAAAAGAATTGTTCTTCCCAAGACTTGTACTTACTGATACTACCACTTATCAGCTTCCTTACAGGGTTCATGCGCAAGATAGATGACTCCGCACTTTTGGAAAACCGTACCAAGTGGCGATGAGCTTAGGACTGAGGGAAGCCTGACCTAACCCAAGTGCCAGGAACTTAAGACATAAAAGCATAGTATAAGTTTTTAGGGAAAGCTGGATAGGAGCAACCCCCAGATCACACAAGAGTTTGAATAATGAAAGGTGGGAAAGGGACGAAATCCCCATGGCAAATATGAATTGCGGAAAATGCAAAATATCCCGTTGGGGTTTTTTGATGGTGTCTTGGGCTGTGGATGGAATAACGTCTACACCGGATATCCCAGAGATGCCAAGAATGGTCTTTAATTCATCTTGATAAGTAATTAGAGACTGCTTCAAAATAAACTCCGTCTTCGTCTGCGGAGTACCAGAACCCTTGGATTTTGTCTTATCAGTGCTCTTTTGCCAGACATAATGCTGCCAGGTGATATCATTCCATAACATATATATTAGTACCGCATTCTTTTACATAATGTGCTCATCCTACCTTTAAGTGGGTAAACACTATAAAAACTTGTTACCATTAGAAGATTGAACTATGAAGCACAACACAAATCGGGGAGTTAACTTTTAACAAGGATCAGACATATGATCGTACATCGTATACACTTAAAGAACAGTTAAGTTTTTGGGGATGATCAAACTAATTACCCCAGCATCAAAACCAAAAGAACGAAAGGCAGGTGTTGGAAGAATTAGACTATCAATAATACTTGGTTTCGGTTGAACCGTTACCAAGTGACCTAGTATCATCACCGAAAGCTTAATTGGTCTTGAGATCCGGAGCAGGTAAAGTTAAAATGCTCTAATGTTGGGTTCTCAAATTTTGCCAACACAAAAATCAAAAGGAAAAAAAGCTTTCGGTAACACTTTTGTACTAACCCAGTACCTCCCAAATCAAAAGCAAAGTAAATATAGATGTTGGTGTCTAAAAAATCGAATTCAAGTGAGTCGACAAGATTTAATGTTGAATTCACTTAAGCAGAAAACCTAGCACCTCTCTTATATGACAGAAATTAACCTTTCGAGCGTCCATTTTGCATTTTAAACCCCAAAAGTATATTAGGTAAATAAGTAACCTATGATATCTGCCATTAATCATTATCCAAATTTTCATCGTTGTTTAATTCTCACTTGATACATAAATATCCTAATCGATTTCCCAAATCGAGTTGAAAGAATGATTTAAATTTCTACTTGTAATAAGAAAAGAGATACTTACAGAAATTCGAATTTGAAACTCTGAAAAGCTTGTGCGGTTCTTTGAGAGCAGTGATCTTGTTTGAACAATGAACTTGCAGGTGAAAGAATGGGGAGGAAGAAGAAAGAGTATTTATGTTAAAGTGTCTTTTAAATCCTAGTCGTACAAACAAGATCAAATCAACAAATTAGATTGAAGGATACCAAGAGGCGGGAAGTCAAAATACATAAGGAAAGTAAAAGTTTGACTTGAAAAGTCGAAATTACCCCTTCACAATGGGGGCAAATGTTACTACCAGTTCAACACCGAAACAAGCCATCGGTGAAGGGGTATTGGACTGCAACTAGCTCAAGATGATGATCCAAAAGCATGGAGTCGGCATCAAGCTAAGGCTGAAAGCATACGGAAGGGAAATCACTTGAAGCTGGAACCAGATAGGAAAGAAAGGACGAAAGCTAACAACCTGAAACCAGTGTCAATGCAAGAAGCACCAAGCCAAGCAAAAAATGGTGAAAGGGCTATCAAGACTAATTTACTTAGTATCAATATAGAAGAGGTAAGGACATTAAATGCATGAAAATCTGAAACGCCAAGTAAAATATCTGGAAGATAACTATCGGAATTAAGCTTATCGGCCACCGAGAGACAACTTCAGAAGTCATCAAGAGACGTACTGAAAGCTCACCATCGAAAGACCGAAACTGACCCCGGGGATTCAACGGAAGCAAACCAAAGCATTTAAGAAGGAGAACTATCCACACTAACTCGCTTAGTGTCAATACCAAAAGGGGTGACGGATCCCAAAACATGGGAAGTTGAAGCACCAAAGAAAATATTATGTAGACTTAAAGACAAAATCATAATCTTATTACCGAAAGTTGAAAACCATTCCCAAAGCTATCTATACCAATGGGCTTGGTATCGATACGAAAGGTAAAGGCAACATCAAAGAGAAGCTCCGAAGACCGAGACTAGCTATTCGAGACCTAAAACCGACACAACAAAAGGCTATGATATATCTATTAACAGTGTCAAAAGAGATGTCGAAACCAAGGCAACCGAAACCGAAAGATGAAGAGCAGCCGACACACGGCTGCCGCACCCAAAAGAGGCCTCTATTGGACTAGTGACGAAAGAGGTCCCAATTTGCCTATAAATAAGACCCCGAGTCACATTTTAGGTGACTTTTCTCATTCCCCAATCTTGTACTCCTTTCTTACAGAGTAAACCCTAATTTCTAAATCAATTTGATGATTTTCTTTATAAATACTTGCGTATTCAAATGAATAGGAAATAAAGAGAGAATCGACACTTAGCATATTTTCTATGATTTACTTTACTACTTCTTTCATTTATTTCCTTATGTCTTCTCTACAACAAATGCTTCACACGCATGTTCAGGTCTTTCTCCAAGACTACCAAAGTACCCTTCTACAAGCAATTTAGCTTCTTAACTTGTGTTGCGCTTAGGGAACCCTTGTCCCAAGGTAATTGTTAGTTGTTGAGTCTCGCAATCGCGATACTCACCCCACGAGGGAAGAGTAACTAATCTTCGAGTTCTAAACCTTGATATCTAGGAATCGGTTGACTAACTCAAGATTGTGGAAACTAAATCATCTCATTTAAACCTTAGGTCCACTTCCTTAGACCTATCTCCGATGTTGACGAAAAACATCGTTAACAATACAAGATTTTTGAGTTAGGATGTTGCAGAAAAAGAGGGAGATTGTTAGTATCGTAAATAATGATTTTTATGACAACCTTAAGAAATAATATAAAATATAAATACTAATGTCCTACTAACATCTACATGTATATATGTTTTATATAGTGTAAGATATAGATTGTTATTGATTATGAAGATTGTACAATATGAAGATAATCAAGAAAAGGATTACCAACACGATTTAAGAGAGAGAATGAATATTCGTGAGTATTCAAAATTTCAAGAAGTTCCAGGAACATTTAGAGTCTTATACTATATATTAAAATTCTAATAGCACTTGATAACTTTTCAAATTTTTTTTTTCAAATAAACCTTGTTTTCAAGATGATATTTTTCAAAACATCCTTTTTAGTTTGTAATTTTTATGTCTTAGTTTTATAATTTCTTATATGTTTACGATTTGACAATTTCTTTATACTTTGCTTTTGAAATAGTCCTATATGTATCAATTACATTATATTTAATATTTTACTAAATATTTCGAAAAATTATCTTCTAAAGTTTTATTAAGTTTAGTTAAGATTACAATATGTATAAACAATATTTGATTGATTTTACAAACATTTAAATTATTTTATAAAGCAATGTATGTTTAGAATGATTAAAAATAAAATTATTTACAAAAATATAAAGGATATGCGAAATATGTTAAAACCGATGCAAAAATTAAATTACGTATTCGATTATATTCCCGAAATGTATATTCGTGTTGGTTCACAGTTGAAAAAAGCTATCTCGTATGGATTTAACAACTGCCTATGCACATATTTCTATAGCAAATTAAAACTTTCATATCTTTCGTATAAAAAACAAATTTTTATACGTACACTGATAATTTTCGAACAAAAGAGTTCATTTTAATCGCCTAAAAGGAACTTTTTATCCTCCGTATCAATTTCATTCATGTTCTTCTTCTTTTCCATAAAAGTAAGATGATATTTTGATATTTGACTTGCCAACATAAAAGAAATTTTTTGAAACTATCTCAATAGCATTAACCAATGCCAACTCTTGATTGCTTATAAACACATTTGGTGCTTCTACCTCACATTCAACCTTAATAGATTTCAAGTGTCCCAATACCCAAATGTAACTTTTCTCATTTTCCGCCATTAAACAAGCAATGGTAATACAAAATGTGTGATCCATAGATATAACACCAATTATCACTCGTAGTGACATCTTGTATCTATTATTTTTGTTTGTACAGTCTAGTATTATAACCAAAGGAAATGTTCTTAAAAAATACAAATTTATCGGATATGCTCAAAAAAATTCTTTGATAATATCACAGTCAATACCTTTCCTTCTCGACCCTTAAATGTCAACAATAATACATCCACAGTATTCAGGTGTCAAACAACTATGCCGAAAACATAGATTGATGAGATAAAAGAAAAAAGATACAAAATAGAATCTTACATCGAAATGAAAAATCTGTAATATAACAATATTATTTACACCAATCAATACTACTAATTTAAAACATATATTATAGAATATATTCAAAAAATCAGTCCAGGTAGTGATAATCTGTCCTTTTAAATGTTGAAGAATACAACAAATAAACATAGTGGAAAATAAAAATAATAATAAAAGAATGTGTGTTGGCCCTTTAGCTCCACACCTAAAGCTTCAAAGTAAAACAAATCAAATCTAATGCGTAAATATATTTGGTCTAACACGAGTACTATTATGAAATAACACCTGGGTCAGTTAGCTAAATTAGCGTGAGAAAATGGTAAAAACAAGCAATTTATTCTTTAACTTATAAACCTTTGAAAATCAAAGGTATCTCGTAAGACTACACACTTTACGATAACCAAAATACCTTTACTGTAAATTTAATTATATTATAATGTCTAGAATCCACAAATAAATATATTAATATAGCTGAAATTCTTGCATCTCACGTTTTAGCATAATAGGTTTATGTTATTACCAAAATTAACTCCGAAACAAGCTGACGGTGAAGGGATATCGAATGAATACAAGCACATAGGAATTCTCCAAAAGCAAGAGCCAAACACTAGAAAGAACTAAGAGCAGGAAGAAATGATCCAAGAGTTGCATAAATCGATACCTTTTTAGAAGAAAGGAGCTCAAAATCTATAGAGTACCGGCAGTATATATTCGAGAAGACATATCCAGCAGGGTATATCAGACAAGGAGGTTCCATAGCGAAAGGCCATCTACGTCAAAAACTAAGAAAGAGGGACGCGAGAGCTCTGCTTATTGAAACCTGGAAGGGCGGAAGGGCTATCGGTATTAACCTGCTTAATACCGATATATCAGGAGGCGAAGGCATCAAGAGTATCAAGCCAAAAATATATAGAGATAATCTGGAACCAGCTTCCGGAACATCTACCGCATAAACACCGAAAGGTCATATTGATAGACAACAAACAAGTCACCTAGAGCAACCTTCCGAAAGATCAGGCTATACCCGGAGACTCCACCAGAAGGCAAACCGAAACCCTAGAAGGAATATGGGATATCCATAATAATCTACTTAGTACAGACACTGACAATGGTTCTGAACCGATGTTGCCTACATACATCATAAGGGCAAGCTCCTCAAAGTATTCATGAGAAAACCGGAAGCCTACACCTGGAAGCCACAACCAGGAGCACAAATGCCTTCCGAAATCCATTTACATCAACAAGCTCACATCAATCTCGAAGAAGCCTCAACTGGCCGGGACCTTCACTCCGGAAGCTATAATCAACACCTCAAAGCGGCCGAGAGCTAAAACATCCGAGATCAAGGAGAAAGCCGGTCGACAGAGGCTCCTGCAGGCCCAACGACCCAACATCAGAAAGGGCCCAGAATTCTCTATAAATAAGACTCTACGGGTCACATTTTGGGGACAATTTTCTCATTCTTGTTCTTGTACTCTTTTTCTCTAGAGTAAACCCTAATTTTTAAATCAATTTGGGGATTTCCTCTATTCTATTCTTGTATTCTAAGTCAAAGATCAATGAAGAGTGAATCAATACTTATGATATTTCTTTGTGAGTTTGCCAAGCTATCTCTTAGTTATTGTTGCCACTATTACTGTTTGCTTCCTACATGTACATGAACCTTTACCCAAGCTTTTCCACAAAATAGGTGAAATACTGTGATGGCCCGCCCCGAACCAGCCGACATTTCCCCGAAATGCGCTGTGCCAGTGCCCGACTAGCACGGGACGGTCGTCAAAAGAAAGGGTTTTGAAACTATATATGAATCACCAAAGAACCTGTATTATATCTCACAGTGAATGAAATAAAATATAATAATAACATAACTTGACATAAAACAGGCGAGACAGTGCATAAGCTGAAAACTAAACCATCATAGCAGCAGAATCCAAAATACAGCTTATGATCCAAATCATCATTATAACAACTTCTAAATACTGTCTCTAAAGTAAAATAGAAAAGGTACACTACTAATGCCCAAAGCAGTGTCCAGCAACAACACATGGAGAATATATGTAAATAGTACGTGGAAGCCTCCTGCTCGTCTCGAATAGCTACACGTGCATAACCACCTAACCTATCTCTAGTCTACTCGTTTAGGAGCACCCAGAGTTATATGAAGAGACAGAAAACTCTAGGTCAGGCAAAAGTCTGGTATGAGCAATAGCAGCAAAATAAAACAACAATAGGTATAGATAATCATACCTGAACTTGGACCTGCAACCAAAGAGTTAGCACAACAAGATGTACAATATTCTAAGGTAACACTAACATAAAGTGTAAAGTGGAAATGTGCATGTCATGGTGATAACAAACATCAAACATAGAAATCATCCTCACATCACTCACTCAGTGTGTAGAGCATACGATATCCACTGCTTTGATCACCAAATCCATTTGGATCCAGAGTAATAACTTCTCATTTCGACTTCCTTTTCATCTCGGGTTTTTGGTCTTCTTCGTTCGGTTCGTATTCAACTCCTCAGTTCGATTCGAAACTCCCCATTCGTCTCGAGGCACTCCGGTTTGTGGCACCCCGGTTCGGTTCATGGGTGCATACCCCTCTGGGTCGTGACACTCATCTGGTCATGATGCTCACCGGTTCGTGGGTCGTGGCGCTCTTCAGGTCGGTTCGGCTTCCATCGGTTCGTGGTCAAGTTCCGGGTCGTGATTTACTTCTCCTGGCGGTTCGGTTCGTGAGTGCTCCATGGTCCGGGTCGGTTCATGGAATCCCCATCGGTTCGCGATCGTGCTTCTCCATCGGTCCAGTTCATGAAATGCCTTCAAGGTGGGGTCGTGGCACCTAGGTCACGAGCCGGGTCGGTTCGGGGTTCATGACCCGATCTGATTTCCTACACTTCTTCCCAACAACCGTTTACGCCACACGACGACGTTTTCAACCATTCTAACTTTACTACACAATTATAAGGCATCCCAAACAGTAATAATAACATTTGTAATCAATCGAAAGCATTAAAACATCAATTGCATGTACTATTTAGGATCAAACATAACCAAAACCATGATTTTCCCCTTAATCCCTTTATCCATGTTTTAACTATAGAATTAACAAACTTAATCCAAATTAACCCAAATTTTCACTAGAGGCATAAAATAATATTTAAGAATTTATACATATTTTTCCAAATTTTTATGACACATAATTTCGCTAATTATCACTAATCACCCCTGATTAGCTGTAATTAGTGAATAAAAGTGCAAATCACTCACCTTAGCCACAAATGAATGTTAGATCTTAAAACTCCACTGATTTGGGTCGAATTCTTATGTGTTCCAGCAGCTTTATCTCGATTTTAATGCTAGTCCGCCTTGATTTGACATAGATTTGCTTAATCTGTGATTAGGAAGTGATTAGGGATGAATTTAGAAGGTGAAGGCCATTACTAGGGTTAGAGGCAGGTAAGTGGCGGCTGGAAAAATGAAAATGAATCATCCTCTAACTCTTTTCAGCCCTCCCATAACCCTAATCCCGAAATGGGTTATGAGCCTTACCACTGATCACCTAATTAAGCCCGGTTAAGCTGTTTTTCCATCTTCAAACCTTATTTCAGCCATATCTCCCAAACTGTAAGTCTGTTTGATAAATGTGACCACTCTAAGGAAAGGTAAACCATCATCCAAATCCAATGGATGTGGTTTCAGATCAAAACTCCTTACCAATCAAAAGGTAAAGGCGAAACAAGATTCGTCAGGGGCAAAATGGTCATTTAAAATCCGGCAAAAATCGTGAATATGGGAAATGACCCCAATAGTCGTTCCCTAAAGTTACACGACCATACGACTTCATATGAAAATGAAATAAATATTCTACGATCCTCCGTTGCATAGAATGCGGGTCGTTACACTCCTCCCCCTCCTTAGTCAAGAAAACAACCAAAAGGTCCCGCATACTTATCCACCATTTACAATCAATCAAACATGCATAAAAACACAACAAACCTACCCTAGCATGCGGTTTACTAACAAGGGGATAATTATATCGCGATTAAAACCTTACCAGGCAAAGAGCTCTGGATATGACTTCCTTATGCTTTCCTCGGTTTCCCAAGTACAGTCATTTTCATTATCA
Organism: Allium sativum; assembly: GCA_030737875.1. Lineage (NCBI taxonomy): Eukaryota > Viridiplantae > Streptophyta > Magnoliopsida > Asparagales > Amaryllidaceae > Allium > Allium sativum. The sequence goes on from CM060915.1 coordinate 553,330,855, forward strand.
CCCCCACTGGACCTTGACCAGTTTCACCGTCTTCCTTCGAAGTTGCTTCGTATCACGTCCGACAATACAAATCATTCTGTCGCTCCCAACTGCCTCAGATTCCACTTCGATATCATCCAACTGATCTGGTGAAATAGTCATATCAGAATCTGCACGAACTTCCTTAACTGGGAAACATGAAATACGTTGCGCACTCCCACCATCTTGTCTGGTAATCCAACTTTATGCGCTAAATTCCCAACTTGTTCGTGAACTGGAAATGGACCAACAAACCTTGGTGCCAATTTGCCTCTCCTACCAAATCGAATCACACTTTTGAACGGAGAAATCTTGACGAATACTAAATCGCCAACGAAGAATTCCAAATCCCTTCGCCTTTTATCAGCATAACTCTTCTGCCTATCTTAGGCAGCTTTCATTCGTTGTTGAATAACCATGATCTTATCTGAAGTTACTCTTATTACATCTGGTCCGAGCACGAACTTCTCATCGGTCTCCAACCAACATGATGGTGAGTAGCACGGTCTTCCATACAAAGCTTCAAGTGGAGCCACACCAATACTGGATTGATAACTATTATTATATGCGAATTCAACCAGATTAAATGGTCATTCCATGATCCTCCAAAATCCAATATACAATCTCTCAAGAGATCCTCTAATACACGATTCACCCTCTCCATTTGACCGTCGGTTTGAGGATGGTATGCGGTACTAAGATGTAATTCTGACCCTAAAGCCTATTGTAAGCTCTTCCAAAACCCACTAGTAAATAATGGATCTCGGTCACTCACAATACCTTTAGGTACTCCATGAAATCTCACCGCCCACTTCATATACAGTTCTGCTAACTTAGTTGTCGTTCTATTCGACTTGACCGCTATAAACCTTGCACTTTTGGTCAATGGATCCACAATTACCCAAACATTATCATGACCCGATCTAGTCCTTGGTAAACCATCAATGAAATCCATTGAGACTTGTTCCCATTTCTGTTTGAGAATTTCCAGCGGTTGTAACAAACCACTTGGCTTCTTTTACTCGGGTTTAACTAACGGCAATTCATGCACTTAGATATAAACTTCCCAATGTCTCTCTTCATCTCTTCCCAGTAGTAGGTCTGCTTCATGTCTCAATACATTTAGTTACCACCGGGATGTATAGTCAGTTTCGAGTGATGACATTCTCTAAGCACTTCATTTCTCAATCCATTTAAGTAGGGTACAACTAGTCTCCCATTCTTTTGAAGCCATCCTTCTCGTCAAGTCCATACTTGTTCATCTCCTCACCGTTGATATCCATCTCTACCTTGGAGATGATTCCCAATAAGTTAGGATCATCCCTTTGATTGGAACCGATCCGCTCAATCAAAGTAGGTCTGATCGTCATACTTCCTAACATCTCTAGGTCCAATTCGCATAGGTCTGAAATCATATCCTGCGATATACTCCATTTGCTTCCATTCAAGAAACATAGCCCCTAAACTGGCGTGTCTCCCACTCAATGCATTAGCTACAGCATTGCCCTTCCCGGATGTATATGCGATATTGAAATCATATGAAGATAAGAACTCTAACCATCTCTGCTAACGAAGATTTAAATCCCTCTGAGAGAAAAGATACTTTAATGACTTATGATCGATAAACAACGTGAATCTTTCTCCTAAGAGATAGTTTCTCCATATCTTTAACGCGAATACGATCGCTGCCAATTCCAAATCATGGGTAGGATATCTTTTCTCATGCGGTTTCAGTTGCCGAATAGCATAAGCTACAACCATACTTCCTTGCATCAGTACAACACCTAGTCCGGTACCATAGGCATCCGTGTATACCGTCATCTCTTGGTTTCCTTTAGGAATAACTAACACTGGTGCACACGTTAACTTTTCCTTTAGGTTCTTAAATGCATTTTCACACCTTTCGTCCCAAACGAAAGCTTGATTCTTCTTGGTCAACTGAGTTAGCAGTGCTGCTATCTTGGAGAAGTCTTGGATAAACTTACGATAGTATCCAACTAATCCTAAGAAACTTCTCAGGTCCGTTGCATTCTTAGGCGTAGACCAATCCTGTACCGTAGCCACATTCGCAGGATCCACGACAATACCATTCTATGAGACAACATGGCCTAAGAATCTCACTTCCCTCCTACAGAAGTGACACTTAGAAACTTTTGCTTTCAATTGGTGTTTCCTCAACACCTCCATCACTGTCCTCAAATGTTCCTTGTGTTCTTCCTTTGTCCTCGAGTAAACCAAGATAACATCCATGAACACAAGAACAAACTTATTTAATTGATCTCTAAAAACTCTATTCATAAGATCCACAAAATATGCGGGTGCATTGGTTAACCCGAATGGCATGACCAACCGCTCATAGAATCTAAACGGCGACCGAAATGCCGTTTTAGGTACACTCTCAGCTGCTACTCGAAGCTGATGAAATCCTGTCGCGAGATCCAACTAGGAAAACACTCTTGCTCCATTCAGTTGATCAAACAAATCATCTATCCGTGGAAGAGGAGGCTTATTCTTCCTAATCACCTTGTTCAGCTCACAGTAGTCTACACATAAGCGAAGGGAACCATCGGCCTTAGTGGCATATACAACTGGTGCTCCCCATTTAGAAACATTCCTTCGGATAAATCCCTTCTTCAAAAGATCTCCCACTTGCACCTCGAGCTCTCTTTACTCCCTTGGCGCCATACGACGTAGAGGCATCACTATAGGTATGACATCTTTCACTAAATCAATCCAAAACCCAATTTCTCCGTGTGGTGGAAGTCCGGTCACTTCCTCGAAGATGTCCGGATACTCGCCAGCAATAGGTACATCTGATAACTCATTCTGCGGGATGTCGAGGGAATGTAGAAAATTAGCCATCACCTCATCACTAGGTAGGCAACCCAATACCATCCCCGGCCCATCGTCCGCTCTAATAGTCATCGAAGACCCCTCACAGTCTACCACCACCGCACATCTTTGGAGCCAATCGACTCCCAAAATAATGCCAACCCCAGTAAAGCACAAAACAAGGCAATCATAAGCAAACATGCATCCATGACTCGATAAGACCAAATTACGACAAATCATGCAAAGGCCAGTCGAACCACCAATTGGGTTAGTCACAACTAAAGGTCTATCGACAATCTCGGGTTCCAATTCCAAACTATCTACCAGGTCACTAGATACGAAGGAATGGGTAGCCCCGGTATCAAACTCGAACAGGAACATCATAAACATAAAGCATACCTTGAATAACGACACCCTTTCCCTTCTGCACCGTAGTTGGGGAATTCGAAAAAGAAGGAACAACATTGATATCATATGGTTTCACGATCTCCTTCTCCTTAGGGGGTTGTGGACATTCATTCTTAAAATGCACCAGTTGACCACATTTGAAGCACTTCTTTTCCCCTAGCTTTGCTCGACACTCTTTGGCATAGTGACCCTTCTTGCCCCAACTATAGCACTCGATATCTTTCTTATTCTTCTTTTTCTGACCATCCTTGGTCTGGTTCTGTTTCCTCTTATTCTGGGAATTATTCTTGCCTCCACCGCTTGCCTATGGCTTTGCTCCTCTATAGATGTAACAACAACCTCGGTTTCTGACTTATGGTAAAGGCTCTCAGATCTCAATACCTTTCCCACAATAGATTCAAATGTCTCATCGATATGGTTTATGAGTCTCTTCCCCAAGTACTCACCTAGGCCAGTTATGAACTTTTCGTTCTTCTTCCCGGCAGTATCGATAAGAGACAATCCATGTTTCGATAAGGTATCGAATTCAACAATATACTCCGAGACTGCCCTACCATTCTGCTTAAGCTCCAAAAATTTCCTAAATAATTCGAATTTCTGAGCAGTTGGAATAAATTTGTCACTGAAGCGAGTCTTAAACTAATTCCAAGTAATTTGATCCTCGGGAGTAGCTGCTTTAATGGCATTCCACCAATTCATAGTCCATCCTTAAAGTTGATGCGATGCTAACTTTTTTTTCATTGCATCATCGATCCCCAAATCCTTGAAGATACGCTCACAACTATTAAGTCAATCTTGAACCTCCGTAGCCGATTCTGTTCCATGGAACGGCTTCCCATCAAGACTAATATAATCCTTGCTAAGCTTCGCGAAATCGGCTCTAGGCACCTGCGCTACCGCACCACCACCATTAGCAGCATTAGGAACTGCTCCCTGAACATCCCTAAGCATCTCTCGCATGAAGGTATTAAACATCATCCTCATATCAGGGACATTCCTGTCATTGACCCTTGAACCTGTACTCCTCGTATTTCGGCTCATCGTTCAATCTGTAAAGAGAAAACAATTAATCATCTCCTTAGTGGCGCCAGTGCAATGCGACTTCATCCTTAGATATACTAATAGTATATATATAGTTTTTGAAAACCTAAATATCACATATACGCGCTATCATATACGTATACTATCTCTCCTTGATGTCTTCCCCTAGGTTAACTACGTAACCTAGGCTCTGATACCAAGTGTGATGGCCTGCCCCGAGCCAACCGACATTTCCCCGAAATGCATTGTGCCAATGCTCGACTGGCACGGGACGGTCATCAAAAGAAAGGGTTTTGAAACTATGAATCACCAATGAACCTGTAGTATATCTCATAGCATATGGAATAAAATATAATAATAACATAACTTGACATAAAACAGGTGAGACAGTGCATAAGCTGAAAACTAAACCATCATAGCAGCGGAATCCAAAATACAGCTTATGATCCAAACCATCATTACTACAACTACAAAATACTATCTATAAAGAAAAATAGAAAAGGTACACTACTAATGCCCAAAGCAGTGACCAGCAACAACACAGGTAGAATATATGTAAATAGTACGTGGAAGCCTCCTGCTCGTCTCTGGATAGCTACTCGTGCATAACCACCTAATCTGTCTCTAGTCTACTCGTTTAAGAGCACCCAGAGTTATAAGAAGAGACATAAAACTTTGGGTCAGACAAAAGTGTGGTATGAGCGATAGCAACAAAATAAAACAACAATAGGTATAAATAATCATACCTGAACCTGGACCTGCAACCAAAGAGTTATCACAACAAGATGTACAGTACTCTAAGGTAACACTAACATAAAGTGTGAAGTGGAAGTGTGCATGTCATGGTGATAGCAAACATCAAACATAGCAGTCATCCTCACATCACTCACTCGGTGCGTAAAGCATACGATATCCACCGCTTTGATCACCAAATCCATTGGGGCCTTGACGGGAACTCCGTACAACTATTGTTATGACCATACTTCCCTGGTCTATAGTCAATAACCCTACCCAGCCCACATATCCCTGACTCTAGGTTAAGGCCAACCAGTCCACACTTCCCTGGCTCTGGTTCGTCTACATGCCCCCTCTCTTCAACTGTGAACCAAAGTTATAGATATCAATAACCCCTTTGCACATGTCCCGCAGCAAATCCCAACTCTAAAAGTGAACTCGTTGGTTCCCATCTGGATCCTGAGTAATAACGTCTCATTTGGACTTCGTTTGCATCTCGGGTTTTAGGTCTTCTCCTGTTCGGTTCGTATTCAACTCCTCGGCTCGGTTTGAAACTCCCCATTCGGCTCGAGGCACTCCGATTCGTGGTACCCCTGTTCGGTTCATGGGTGCATACCCCTCTGGGTCTTGACACTCATCTGTCGTGATGCTCATCATTTCGTGGGTCGTGGTGCTCTTCGGGTCGGTTCGGCCTCCATCCGCTTGTGGTCAAGCTTCGGGTCATGATTTACTTCCCTTAGCGGTTCGGTTCATGAGTGCTCCATTGTCCGGGTCGTTTCATGGCATCTCCATCAGTTCGAGGTCGTGCTTCTCCATCGGTTCAGTTCGTGAAATGCCTTCACGGTAGGGTCGTGGCACCTAGGTAACAAGTCAGATCGGTTCGGAGTTCATGACCCAATCTGATTTCCTGCACTTCTTTCCAGCAACTGTTTACACCACACAACGACATTTTCAACCATTCTAACTTTACTAAACAATTATAAGGCATCCCAAACAGTAGAAATAACATGTGTAATCAATCAAAATCATTAAAACATCAATTACATGTATTATTTAGGATCAAATATACCCAAAACCATGATTTTCCCCTTAATCCCCTTAACCATGTTTTAACTATAGAATTAGCAAACTTAATCCAAATTAACCCAAATTTTCACTAGAGGCATCAAATAATATTTAAAAATTTCTACATACTTTTCCAAATTTTTATGATGCATAATTTTGCTAATTATCACTAATCACCCCTAGTTAGCCGTAATTAGTGAATAAAAGTGCAAATCACTCACCTTAGCCACAAATGAATATTAGATCTGAAAAATCCACTGATTTGGGTCGAATTCTTATGTGTTCCAGCAGCTCTATCTCGATTTTGATGCTAATTCGCATTGATTTGATGTATATTTGCTTAATATGTTATTAGGAAGTAATTAGGGATGAATTTAGAAGGTGGAGGCCATTACTAGGGTTAGAGGAAGGTAAGTGGCGGCTGGAAAAATGAAAATGAATCATCCTCTAACTCTTTTCAATCCTCCCATAACCCTAATCTTGAAATGCGCTATGGGCCTAACTACTAATCACCTAATTAAACCCGATTAAGCTGTTTTTCCATCTTCAAATCTTATTTCATCCATATCTCTCAAACGGTATGTCCGTTTGATTAATGCCACCAGTCAATGGAAAGGTAAACCATCATCCAAATACAATGGAAGTGGTTTCAGGTTAAAACTCTTTACCAATCAAAATTTATAGGCAAAACAAGATTCGCCATGGGCAAAACAGTCATTTAAGATCCGGCAAAATCGTGAATATGGGAAATGACCCCAATAGTCGTTTCCCAAAGTTGCACAATCATACGACTTCATATGAAAATGAAATAAATATTCTACGATCCTCTGATTCATAGAATGCGGGTCGTTACAAATACCCCATTTCCACAAGCTTAAACCCTTCCTACAAGCTTAGACCCTCCCGCAAGTTTAGCGCAAAATCCCTTTCTACAACCGTTAAGTCCTTTACCAAGGGTTGTGTATAGGAATCCACCTTCCCAAGGTAACTTTTGGTTCTTGAGTCGCTTAAGCGTGATGCTCACCTCATCGAGGGAGAGTAACTATTCTTTCGGATTCTAGACCTTGATACCTAGGAAACGATGAACTAACTCAAACTTGCGAAGGCTAACAACCCATTTTCCCCTTAGGTCCACTTCCATAGACATATCCTCGGTGTTGACGGAAAATATCATTAACATTTTGGCGCTAGAAGGAGGGACTGAACCTCCGATTCTTTGGTTAAACTTCCCACATATATATCTATCTGTGTTGTTCTGTCTCGGATTGGGTTAAGCCTTAAAGAGACAAACATTATGAATAAAAGGTCTCTACCAGTTACTAATGGGTTTCCCATGGTTGGGACAAGTATTAGCGAGCCATGGGCAACTGAAAGGTTTAAATTAGAAACCTTGCACATTAAGGGAAAGAGAAAGATGTAGAGCCTTATGACCCTGATCGATGGAGCATTGATCCCTTCCATTTAGGACCAACTCCGATATTTTCCCTTATCCATTCCTCAATGGGAAAATATAACCCCTTTCTTCATATCAAGGAGACTATCCAAACACAAGCTAGTGGAACCATATTCGAACGGAAGGTTAAGAAGGCATCCACTCCTCTTACCATACAAAGGTCTGAAAGGGATATGCCCCCATATCAAAAGTTAGTTAAAAGAAAATGTAGGAACGAAGAGGGGTAAAAAAATCAAGTAGTAAAAGGGTCAAAATGCAACAATGAAAGAAGGCCTTCGAGTCAAGATTGCCAAAAGGTTGTAAGCTCACAACGTCAATTGAGGGTTTCTACTTTCTAACAAAACATGAGTTAAACCTTTTGCCATCATTAAAAAAGAAACCAAAAAACGAAGTTAAGTTGGAAGGACCATATTACTACTACCATATGGTAAACGGACACGAAACCGACCATTGCAGAGTTTTAGAGGGAATGATCATCAACTTATTAAGCCAAGGAAAACTAAAAAAATATGTGAAGAAGTATAAAGAGTTACGCTAATAAGATCTTCTGGGAAAGGAAAAAGGTTACCTACATGATTGCAAGGGAGAAAATCCCCATAAACTTGAGATGATCAAGGACAGGTCAAGCCACAAATGGATAAAAGAAAAGAAAAAACCTTGTCATCACCAAATTAGTCAGGGCAAGGCATCCCCCGGAGGGGTGGTGGTGTATTAGTCTTTTTCCATGCCTAAGTCAGAGGGGGCTAGGTTAAAGCATCAAATCCGTAAGCCTCCTTTTCACACCAGAAATGGTCACAGCAGTGCATCTAAAATTAGCACTCACTGCCTATGCTCGCAGAAGTGTACGCCCTGCCTCTACTATGAACTAAGCACATCCTACCTCTACTCATAGAAGAGCACGTTCTACCTCTTCTTATGTTCCACGTTACCCGTAGAAGGGAACGCCAACCCCTATCGTTGCCTACGATGGTTAGGATAGGGCACCCCCTGGAAGGGGGTGGTGTGTAAGCCTCTATCAGTACCTACGATGGTCAGTATAAAGCATCAAAAGAGTAAACCTTAATTCCATGTCTACGACAACCCGGTTTAAGTTTCTAAGACCTTATCATCACCTACAATGGTCAGGATGCATGAGGCACCTCCTTCAGGGAGGTCGGGTAAGTCCTTGGGCCCTGCTTGTGGATAAGCTAGCCAAGCGCACCGGACGCACATGCCTAGAGAATGGCCAACAAAGCACGCACATCCTCTGTTTTGATATCAAAAGCCCAGAGAGTGGCTCGAGAAGCACGTACAACCTCTGCTTCACAAATCAAATCCAAGTGGGATACCAAAATATGCCAGAGGTGGATTTCAGTGCTCAGTCTCAAATTACCTGAGCAAGGGTGATCTTTGGTCTTCTATGTTAATACCCGAATCTGGGTTGATTCGGCTCACGACAAAGGCCAGAAGTGGGTTTCCAGTCTCCTACTTTAATAACCTGAATCTGGGTTGGTTCGGACCCCTACAAATACCGGAAGTGAATTACCGGTCTTATTTCAATACCTGAATCTGGGTTCGTTTGGGACTTCTGTCAAGTGCGCAAGCTTGAAATAGTCCACGAGCTCTATTAAGGCATCATAAGCTAAATCACAATCCGCTACCAGATAATCCCAGCCTGGGATGAATCCGAAAGCTTATAATTCACCAATGGAATAATTCCGAGGTGATTATCACAAAATTTTTGAATCAGAATAGCGAGAGATAAGTTATCGGGAGAAAGTCCATAAAACAAAACATGGAAGGAGATGAAAATCCCATCATCAAAACAATTCTGAATAAAATGGTTTAACTCTTTTCTTAGTCAAGGAAATTTCTTAAACCATTTATGTACAAATAATTGTTATTTGCATTTTATATCAACAACTATTTACATGATAGATAACATCAATACACAAGTTCGTTTATAAGTGTTACACTCTCAATGACTCAAACATGGGCATGATTACATGTCACTATTACAAAATGTCCCTAAATATCTAGATCCTCTCCATCCTCAGGTAAATGGGGGTTAATGGCATGACAAAGTGCAATACCTAGTAGTTTGTTAAGCTTTTGCACGGTTCTACTCGTTTCATCGAAATGATCGGAAGGTTTAATCTGAAGTTTCAAAGCTCTGTTATAAGCTCTACACATGACCCTAAGAGACTAGTTTTCTTTCTCTAACCCGAGAACATTCATGCGTAAATCATGTATTTCTTCTTATAAACGTTTTATTTGATCAACATACCAACTAACACGGTCATATGAATCTTTAATTAACTTGGTATTATAGATCCCCTTTATTTCAGCTACCACTTTTTTATACTACTCAAAAATAACTGATTCCTTTAACCCAGGAGGAGGGTTATTCAAGTAAAAATGCTTTTGAAGGGTTGGGATCTTATGCGCGGTCGCAACACCAGGAGGTTGGGATCTCCTCATGATACAAATATTTTGAAGCAATATTCCCACATCTCACACTTCGTAGTGACATTGTTTAAATCAATCTCTAAATCGACAATGGGCGTAGACTCCTTAATTCATCCTCAAACTTGATAGAGGGTTTAGTCCGTATGAATGTCTTCAATCCAAGAATAATTCTATCTCTTTCTTCTAACAAGTCTTTTAAAGCGTTCATTCTCTTATTCAAATGCTTAATGGATAAATTCTAGAGTAAGCTCTTCCTTTCTTGAGATGTAGAAGAAATCTCTTTTGCCGGAAATGCTTTACTTTGAGACGGGAAATTTTATGACGATCTACCTACTCACAAGAGCAAGGAAAAATAGTTATGATTATATTTTTTTGATTTATAAAAATAGAGCTCCATTCTTACATACAAGCTTTGTGTAAGTTAAATCCGAAACCAAGCTGCCGTGGCATACAGGTCAAAAGGAATTACAAAGGATCACTTTCACTTGATTAATACATCTATCATTTACATAACATCTCGGCATGTTAGCCCTTAGATACTTTAGAATTGCTTCACAATCTTCACTCAGGAAGTTAAAAGAGATCCAAGAGAATTCAGTGTAAACACTCTTAAGTTCCTCGATAAAACATTTTTTTTCCTGGTAGCGTGAATGGATGTTGTTAAAAACTCCATTCTCAGTCTACAAGTTACACTTAATGCATCTTAGTGAACAAAGTTCTATCATAATGCAAATAAGTATATTGGCAGTCACCTGTAGCAATTAATATTTCATACAAGAAGTCGACCAAAATCTCCTTGTCCTCAATTAACATCCAAAATAACATCGTCAACTCCTTATTCTCCTTGCGGAGAGTTTCTCTATGTTTACGAGTTTTCTTTAGCCTGGGCGCAACTTCGTGCTCCTTATAAGACATAAGTGTTCTTTTCTCAAGATCATGGCATTTGCGGGATAAGGAATTATAATCTTTTAATAATCTCTCTTGCTCTACATAAGAATGGGTTAATTCCTTCTGTTTATTATCTAATTCTGATCTAAGGCGAGAAACAACTTTCTTTCTTTTTTCCACTAGATATAATGATAAGAAACTAGTTACAGTCAAATACTTCGGGGAACGTGAAAACATTACCAAAACAAGAATTATACCTCAAAAAGAGGAACTTCAGAGTCAACAACTTTCTCCCCTCTTGAAAGACCGGAGGGGACACCTTCTTTACATAAAGGAGGTTCAAAACCATGGGCAACGCGGGAACCTCCTACCTTAGGACTACGCCTAACAGGATCATGGGATGCTTCGGCACTCGAAAAAGGATCGTTTTTGTCCCTATCATGTCCATCCTGATGGTCCTTACCTTTCGAACCATCACCACCATTATCCCCAACATCATAAATCAAAGCAGGAGTCTCTTTTCCTTCACCTGAATCATCAGAAAGGTCATCGATGTATAGAAGGTCCTCAAATTTAGTTTCCTCCTTCTATGGCATCTTGACACCCTGTTTACCCAAATCGATCCGCTCCATAACTTTATCCCTAATGAAAGGTGGAACAGTGGTAGTTCAGATCTCAAGAAGATTCTGAAAGTTGTCAGAAAGAATGTGAAATAAGGCATCCTCGTAACACTCGATCTTAATTCATGGAAGATGAACTTGAAAAAAATCAGAAATCCTGCCCTTGGCATCACCTATTATCTATGCAGCATGAGAAAGCTTCTCTTTCTCCTTTTGAAGTTCATCAGCATGAGTTACCACGTCTTCTGCCATCTGGTGTTCTAAGGCTGAAACTTTATCAGGGACTAAATCCTTAGTCTGCCTCTCCTCCTCTAAAGCCACCTCATCATGTTCAAGGGAAGCTTTCAACCTCTCACATTCATCACTTAAAGTTTCGTTAGCTTCCCGAAGTCGAACAATTTCGAGAGTTGAGGAAGAAGGAATTGACTTAGACAAAAGCCATCTTTTGGTAATCCAAAAAGAATAGAAGAATTCAATCAACAACCGCAATAAATTAAAGTCAAGATTAACAGAGAAAAGTCCATACCTGAAGCTGTCGGGTGATCAAATGCTGATACGAATCTGACACATCTGAAGAAGAAGAAGGCAACCAGATGTCAAAAATCCGGACAAGAAAGAGCAAGCTTCACAAAATCAACAAATTTGTTGAAGGATTGGGAAGCCTCGAAGGCTTAGTAGCCTGAGAAGATGGAATTCGCAACGTAGCATGCGTACTCGCTACTGATGTACTTGGAAAGGGTGACGACAAGACATAATCTCCACTTTCCTTACCGAAAGTACCCTCAAAAATTGCAGAAGCGGAAAAATCAAGTTTTAGTTTCTTAGCTGGTGGTTCGATAGGTAAATCAGCCAACCTCTTAATAGCAACAACAGTAGATTGATTTAAAACATTAGTGAGGGTCGAAGCCAGAAATCCTAGTCAAATGACAAATCAAAGAGAAATTCAAGTATGTGGAACTTGAATATTAAAGAGGATTCGGTAAAGAAACTGTCAATTCATCAAGCATACCGAGAGACAAAGGGGTAGAGGAAGTAAACACTTCTGAACTCAAACATCAAACGCCTAGAGCCTTGGAAATGAATAGGTGGACATCACAAAACCTTTTGTCCGTCAGAAATAAGATCATATTGATGCAATTTATCCTTGGTTAGCAAAATAGATCGATGTAACACCCCGAAAATTCTATAACTGTGAAAGTAACAAATTAAAGTATAATTAATCTGAAATCAAAGAACCAAGGGAAACGGGATACGCCATTGCGTTCGTCTCGGAAAAATACGCGAAATAGAGTCCGAGTTTTCGAAAAACGGAGTCCGTATGAAGAAGATATGGCCTTCGGAAGTTTTGAATTAAATTTAAAATTCAAACAGAATAAAATAATAATTTGAAATGGGGCCCAACGGGCCAGGCGGATAAAACACCCGCCTAGCCACCCAGGTCGACTGGGCTGTCGACCTGGGCTACCCATGTCGACAGGGCTGTCGACAGCCCTGTCGACAGGGGTGTCGACCTGGTCGAGCCCAGTCAACCTGGCTGGCCAGGTCGGTGTGTGGTCGAATTTCTGTGGTCTGCTTTGTCATTAGGGCTAGGTGGCGGGTTTTTATTGGTCTCTCTTCCTAATGAATGGCTATGATCTAACCTAGCAACATCAAGGGTCCTAATTAGTTCCTAACCTCTATATAAACAACCCTAGACTAAACCCTAATCTATTCATTAAAAATTAAGAACATAGCCGCCATGTTGCTGAGGAACGACAAAGCATAGCCGCCAACTAAAGAGAGGATTAGGGAGGAAGTTCTAAGGCCTAAAGCAATTCAAGCAACCTAAAGCTAATCAATTCAACAAAGGAATTTGCGTCTTCAATCCCTAAACTAGAGAATTCATCAAACCATTGTAAGTAGAGTATTACTTTGGTATAATAAACAACTGTGTTGATGTGTATGCTTGGATTGTGGCAATGGAAGTAATTTATATTTGTGCAAAATTATGTATTCATTATAAAGGACTACATGCGGTAGTTCTATGCAAATAAACGTTTGGAATATTGCGCAAATTGTGTAATCTATATTGAAGCTACATGTATGTAGTTAATTGAAATTCATGCAAATTTGAGGCTTTGTTATTATGCCATTATGATGTATATTTTGTGCATAAATCGTTTTGCAAGTAATTGAAACAAGTTTGGTTATTATAGTTCATATGAAACTATGTGGAATTTTGACACCATGTATTAGTCATGCTTTTGCAAACTTATGAATATGGCTAGGAATGATATTTGGCATAATTGAGATCTATGATTAAGTCTATCTCGTTTTAAAGAATTATATGATGACATGGTTAGATTAGACTCAAAAATCCCCTTTTTGCAAGTTTAAAGCAAACACCATGTTTAGGAATATTTATGCATAAGTATGTCTATACCATCGTTATGTGATTAGGCTTAAATCATGATTAAGTTGAAATATGCTATGTTCATGCTAGAAGTATTTATGCCATGCTTATGTTTGACAATATGTCATGTTTATGCTAGAAGTATTTATGCCATGCTTATGTTTGACAATATGCCATGTTTATGCTAGAAGTATTTAGGCCATGCTTATGTTTGACATTATGCCTAAATAAGAATATAAGTTCATGTTGTAGTTAAACCTATGCAAGTTTACATGCCTTGATTTATGTCACCTATGTTTTATGACCAAGATATATGTTACCACTATGCAAGTACACCAATTTCTATTATGTATTTTCCAACGTCATATGCAAGTTCATGCGCTCACTTTCCCCTCTTTGTGTATACGCCATAAGCCTCCCCTTTTCGCATGGCTAAATTGGGCTTTAAAAGGCTAAGCCCAATATATATAAACGAACGTGTAAAACGGGGGAAAATAACGTTGGGTTAACATTAATTTAATGAATAAAAACTAAAGTAAAAGGGCCCAAATTCAAGTATGGGTTGGGCCCATGATTGGTGTAACCTTTACACCATTAACTTAATAATGGGCCGCAAATATTTACATATAAGAAATAAAGAAGAATGACAAGATATGTAAATGTAGAACATACGATGTGTTTAACCCGAGGTTGGATTGAGTTGTGATGTAAACCTGCCCGGAACCGCCCGGCTGTCCAGTAGTCACAACAATACCTATCCAATGTGGGAGGTTAAACATGGAGCCCAGCAAGGACCCGAGGTTAGACTGAGTTGTGGCGTAAGACTGCCCGGAACCAACCGGCAACAGGCAGCCACAACAATACCTGTCTAATGTGAGAGGTCCGGGCCTTAATAAGACAATTAAGGCTGAGTCAGGTTTGATAGGATTAAGTGAACTAAAGACTTAATCAAAATGGAACATGCTAAACTAAACGGACTGGTGGGGTTAGGTTAGGAAACACTTAACCAACTTAGCATGTTGGCTAGAGATAGAAAACCTAGTAACGGGGGACCCTTTTCAGCAGTAACCCTAAAAGGTGTATCAGGATACCCTGAAACTAGGCAGGGTGGGGCACGATTACTGGGCTGATTGTAAGAGGTCAAATCGACGGCGGTGGTGTAGCAGTGTAGGTTCTAACGGTGTGCGGGCGTGCACGCACTCCGGCGCAGAAAAATAAAGCACTGGACACCAGTAGCGTACCTTTGCACTCTAAGGTTGTGTCGGGTTGCCACTATGGGACTTGATACACCCCATGGTGGGACCAGCATAGGTAACTACAGACATCGGGGGCCGTAAGACACATGTAACTTTGCGAATAGGAGCCGATCATCGTAGAATGGATCACACTACCCTGATTATGGGATGCAAATTGGAAACTAGTTTATATGGGTTCAGGGATTAACATGGGGTACGATAGTATATTCGACCCTAGATAACTTAACCAAGTTCATAGTGTTTGCCCACTTCCTGTTTTACTTATCATACCCAGTTCTTTATTCATAGACAAAGTAGTACTAGACTTACTCAGGCTTTATGTCTGACTCTATTTTTCTTTCGTCTTCTTTCTTCCGTTCCCCCCCCCCCCCAGGTCCTCAGGGAGGGAACACAGCAGCTTGATCAACCTCAACATCCAGCTTGAAGAAGAGAAATGTATTGCTTGGACTTTCCTGTTTTGAACTATGGCTTTGGACAATTCCCTATGGGGCTTTGGCAGTTTATCTATGTTTTATTCATGCTTCTTTAAATAATGTACTCAAGACAGATTATGAAGTATTATGTTATGCTTTTGGAAGGGATGTTGTTGTAACACGTATTTGACTTTATGAAATAAAATTTGTTGTTCTTCCGCTGGTTTACAAATATGTGTTATTATATCTGTCTTGTATATCTGTGACTTGTACTTATAAACCTCCACCAAAATTAGGGCATTCCCTTTGAGAGTGACCCTAACGGAGGTGGGGTGTTTCACTTGGTATCAGAGCACAGGTTTACCAGATAAGATAAAAAGTTTTGAAAAATTATTTTCAAAAAGGAAATTTAAAGAAGCATTTTTAAAAGAAAAATATTATTTTATTTTAAAAAAAGGCAAAGTCCACTCCCCAAAGCCATAGGTATTATCTCTTATCCTTCGTTTTGAACCTATCCTTTTTGTTTCAGCATGTCCCAAGAACTTAACTTGCCTGAAGGGGTGCCCATACCTGGTTGGTTTAAACGATTCTTAGAAGCTAGGGCCACTCAACCTGGTCCTACCGTTCCTCCTCCCCCAGCTGCAGGGAATCATCCAGCTGCAGCAGCACCTTTTCCTCCACCTCCTCCACGAGGAAACACGTTCGCTAAGATATGTAGAGATTTGAAAGCTATGGGAGGAAGGGATTTCCATGGAACTGAGTCCTTCGTAGCAGCTAGGAATTGGCTGAAGGAAACTGAAGACCTATTCATCATCTTTGAGGTAGAAGATAGACAAAAAGTACAATTGGCAGTGTGGCTATTGAAGGGCGAGGCTTCCTACTGGTGGGAAGTCACTAATGCTGAAAGACCAGTAGAAACATGGGAGGACTTTAGGGCAAGGTTTGAGACCAAATTTCTCTCAGATGCGGAAAGAAGTTTGCAGTTGGAGAAATTCTTATTTCTTAAGCAAGGAGACAAGACTGTTAGAGAGTATGTGAATCAGTTTGATGAGCTGGCTAGGTTTGGGCTTGACCTAGTCAACACCCCGCACAAGAAGGCTCTCCGTTTCGTCAAGGGGTTAAATGAGCCATTACACAGTTTGGCCATGACCCATATACCCATGGGAGCCACGTATGAAAGATTGGTGCAAATGGCATTGCTGAATGAAGAGGATAAGGGCAAGAAAGAGACAAAGGCAGAAAGCTCTCAAGGGAAGAAAGAGGGTTTGCAGCCTAAGAAGACAGACTTCAAGAAAGGCGGGAAAGGCAACAAGGAGAAGAGGAAGTGTAATTTCTGTGGCAAAGTGGGGCACTTAGTAAAGGACTGCCGGAAAAAGAAGGCCAAGGAAAATGGTGGGTGCTTTTCATGCGGACAGACAGGCCACAGGGCTAAGGACTGCCCAAGGAAACGAGGGCAGGGGCAGGGGGCTGGATCCACCCCAGGGGCACAGGTTCATGTGCTAGAAGCGCCACCATTGCAACAGCGAGGTACAAATACTTCTGTAGAAAGTGTAGTTTATCTTTATGATCACCCCGTTCGCACTTTATTTGATTCTGGCACATCACACTCCTTTATCTCGTCTGCTTTAGTAGAATCTCTGCACCTAAAAACTAGTATGGTAGAGGACCCCTTAATTGTTTCAAACCCAATTGGGGGCCCAGCTCATTTGTCTATGATCTGTCTGGATTTGAAAATTTCTATTCTAAGTGTAGAATTTGAATGTAGTGCCTTTGTTTTGGGCTTTTCGGGGTATGGTTTGATTTTGGGTATGGATTGGCTATCCAGTAACGGGGCCATCCTTGATTGTGAGAAAAGGGTTGTTAGGCTCCTAACCCAGCTCGGTAATACTTTGGAAATTTCTTGTAATCCCTCGTATTCGGTTATGCTTAGTTATCTTGAATCGCTAGATGCCTCTGTTGAAAATTTGAAATCAGTTAGAGTGGTCCGGGAATATCCGGATGTCTTCGAAGAGGTGAAGGGCTTGCCTCCGAAGCGGGAGATAGACTTCCGCATATATCTTGTAGATAATGCAAAGCCCGTCGCGTTGCCCGTTAGACATATGGCTCCACGAGAAAGGAAAGAGCTCAGTAAACAGATTAAAGAGCTTCTAGAGAAGGGGTTCATTAGGAGGAGCATTTCAGAGTGGGGCGCTCCAGTGGTGTTCGCTACAAAGGCGGATGGTTCACTCCGTCTATGTGTTGACTATAGGGAGCTCAACAAGCTAACGAAAAAGAATAGGCACCCTCTCCCTAGAATTGACGATTTATTTGACCAGCTTGTAGGAGCGTCTGTTTTCTCCCAACTCGATTTAGCAACCGGTTTTCATCAGCTAAGGGTGGCTGAAGATAGCATCGATAAAACGGCTTTCAGAACCCCAGACGGCTTCTTTGAATGGCTTGTCATGCCTTTCGGCTTGACAAATGCACCTGCTTACTTCGTGGACCTGATGAGTAGGGTATTTAGAGATTTCCTCAACAAATTCGTAGTGGTCTTCGTGGATGATATCCTTATCTTCTCAAAGAATGAAGAGGAACATGCTCAGCACTTAAGGGCAATCATGGAAACTTTGCGAGTCCATCAACTAAAAGCCAAATTCTCCAAATGCCACTTTTGGAGGGAAGAGGTGAGGTTCCTTGGGCACATAGTATCCAAACAAGGGTTAGCGGTGGACCCTGCTAAGGTAGTGGCGGTACAAGATTGGAAGACACCAAGGAATGCAACTGAGGTCCGAAGCTTTCTAGGACTAGCAGGTTTCTATCGAAAATTCATAAGGGATTTTGCGAAAATTTCAGCTCCGCTCACGAAATTGACCAAGAAGAATCTAGTATTCAATTGGGATTTGGATTGCGAGTTTGCTTTCCAACGACTGAAGAGGGCTCTCACAACAGCCCCAGTTTTGACGCTGCCAGATGGGAGCAAGATGTTCACTGTTTATACGGATGCATGTGGGACAGGGCTAGGCGCCGTCTTGATGCAAGAAGGAAGGGTAGTAGCTTATGGCGGGAGGCAATTGAAGGTGCACGAAAAGAACTACCCAACCCACGATCTAGAGCTAGCCGCCATCGTCTTTGCACTCAAGTCTTGGCGACACTATCTCCTAGGTGAGAAGTTCGAACTTTACACTGACCATAAATCGTTGAAATATCTTTTCTCGCAGAAGGATCTTAACTTGAGGCAACAAAGGTGGATGGAGTTTCTTGCCTCGTACGATTTCGAAATCTCCTATACTCCGGGCAAAGGCAACGTAGTGGCAGACGCGTTGAGCCGAAAGAAATTGACCCTAAGCCCGTTGTTTGTTGAAAGACAAAGCCTAGAGTTTATAGCCAGCTTCGACTTTAGGCCCTCCTCCGATTTCGTACCGGGCTTGCTTGCATCTCTCGAAGTGCGCCCAACTTTAGTAGATTCAGTAGGGGCAGCACAACGCGAAGATCCTCAGCTTGTAGAAATAATTGATAGGCTAATTAGGGGTGAAACTTCAAGTCACCTCAATAGATACTCCATCGACGATAAGGGTGTACTAAGGCGAGATGGAAGACTATGCGTCCCACAGACGAAAGATTTAGTAAAGAAGGTTCTCGAAGAAGCACATCACTCCAAGATGACGATACACCCCGGCGGAGATAAAATGTACAAAGACATAAAAAGGACTTTCTTCTGGAACGGCATGAAAAAGGACGTGGCAGAGTTCGTTTCTAAGTGTATGGTGTGCCAACAGGTTAAGGCGGAACAGAAAAAGCCTGGCGGACTGCTACATCCTTTGGAGGTCCCGCAGTGGAAGTGGGATAGCATCTCAATGGACTTCATCGATGGGCTGCCTAGGTCTAGGAGAGGCAACACTAGCATTTGGGTAATAGTGGATAGGCTTACTAAAAGCGCCCACTTTTTACCTGTCAAAAGTAAAAGAACCGCCTCATCCCTAGCATCACTTTACCTCAAGGAAATCGTGCGACTCCATGGAATACCATCTAGCATCGTTAGTGACCGAGACCCCATCTTCACCAGCGAGTTTTGGCGGAGTCTGCAAGAAGCAGTAGGAACGCAGTTATGCTTAAGCACAGCCTATCATCCCCAAACCGACGGCCAAACAGAGAGAGTGAACAGAGTTTTGGAAGACCTTTTAAGGTTATGCGTCCTCGACTTCGGAGGGACATGGGAAGACCACCTCCCTTTGGTGGAATTTGCCTACAACAACAGCTATCAAGCAACCATCGGAATGGCGCCCTTCGAAGCTCTATACGGAAGACCGTGTCGATCGCCCACTTGTTGGTGGGAGTCCACGGATAAGCTCATACTTGGACCAGACATGATCCGAGAGACTTCAGAGAAAGTGGACTTAATACGAAGAAGGATGAAGACGGCCCAAGACAGACAAAAGTCCTATGCCGACAAGAGAAGGACCGACCTTGAATTCGAGGTTGGAGACAGAGTTTTTCTCAAGGTATCACCACTAAGAAACGTTGTTCATTTTGGAACCACAGGAAAGCTAGCGCCAAGATTCGTAGGGCCATTCCCTATTATCGAGAAAATTGGGAAAATGGCTTATAGATTAGAGCTACCCGAGAAGTTGGCTGGAGTCCACAACGTTTTTCACGTTTCACATCTCCGAAAATGTCTACACGAGTCTGCTGAAGTGGTAGAGCCGAATATCCTCGAAGAGGCCGAAGTGGAACGCGAAGCAACCATAAGAAGAATTCCAACCCGCATCTTAGGAACGGAAGTAAAGAAGCTACGCAACCGCGAAGTCAAGCTCGTCAAAGTTCAGTGGAGCGACGCCGAGGGAGACGCGACTTGGGAAACTGAAGCTAGAATCCGTACAGCCTACCCTTTTCTGTTCGAGGGTACATCCTTGATCTTTCTTTTTCCTTAAGTTGCGCTTTTATCTATCTTTTTTAGGTATATTTCCTCGACCGTATCTTTTAGATAGAATCTCTTTGGATGGAAACATGTAGTTGAAACATGTTATGTATGATGGTTGCAAGTGGTTGCAAGTGATTGCTAGTGGTTGCTCGTGGTTGCATATACACACACAATCTAGGTTTTAGATCGGCTCAGTCACTTCATATTGCATATGCATATGTGTTTGTATTCGTATGTGGTTGAACTTTAATATGTTGACATGTGGATGCTGCATTTGTATTGAATGACTGTGCACTCATGTAGAATCAAGGATAGGAAAAATTTGCATACATAATGGATTCATGGCACTAACATAATTCGCATTAAGGAGGTCAACTGAATCAGTAGACCGACTGATTTTGCATTAGATAAGTACATGTATACACACACACTTTGCATATGATCATGAAGCATTAGAAGTCTTTTAAGGACAATGGATGCTCGTGTTTGATGGATGAGTAGATGGATTATTGGATGTTAGGATTTACATTCCTCCTAACTTGAAGATTTCGGGGACGAAATCCTTTTAAGTGGGGGAGAATGTAACACCCCGAAAATTCTATAACTGTGAAAGTAACAAATTAAAGTATAATTAATCTGAAATCAAAGAACCAAGGGAAACGGGATACGCCATTGCGTTCGTCTCGGAAAAATACGCGAAATAGAGTCCGAGTTTTCGAAAAACGGAGTCCGTATGAAGAAGATATGGCCTTCGGAAGTTTTGAATTAAATTTAAAATTCAAACAGAATAAAATAATAATTTGAAATGGGGCCCAACGGGCCAGGCGGATAAAACACCCGCCTAGCCACCCAGGTCGACTGGGCTGTCGACCTGGGCTACCCATGTCGACAGGGCTGTCGACAGCCCTGTCGACAGGGGTGTCAACCTGGTCGAGCCCAGTCAACCTGGCTGGCCAGGTCGGTGTGTGGTCGAATTTCTGTGGTCTGCTTTGTCATTAGGGCTAGGTGGCGGGTTTTTATTGGTCTCTCTTCCTAATGAATGGCTATGATCTAACCTAGCAACATCAAGGGTCCTAATTAGTTCCTAACCTCTATATAAACAACCCTAGACTAAACCCTAATCTATTCATTAAAAATTAAGAACATAGCCGCCATGTTGCTGAGGAACGACAAAGCATAGCCGCCAACTAAAGAGAGGATTAGGGAGGAAGTTCTAAGGCCTAAAGCAATTCAAGCAACCTAAAGCTAATCAATTCAACAAAGGAATTTGCGTCTTCAATCCCTAAACTAGAGAATTCATCAAACCATTGTAAGTAGAGTATTACTTTGGTATAATAAACAACTGTGTTGATGTGTATGCTTGGATTGTGGCAATGGAAGTAATTTATATTTGTGCAAAATTATGTATTCATTATAAAGGACTACATGCGGTAGTTCTATGCAAATAAACGTTTGGAATATTGCGCAAATTGTGTAATCTATATTGAAGCTACATGTATGTAGTTAATTGAAATTCATGCAAATTTGAGGCTTTGTTATTATGCCATTATGATGTATATTTTGTGCATAAATCGTTTTGCAAGTAATTGAAACAAGTTTGGTTATTATAGTTCATATGAAACTATGTGGAATTTTGACACCATGTATTAGTCATGCTTTTGCAAACTTATGAATATGGCTAGGAATGATATTTGGCATAATTGAGATCTATGATTAAGTCTATCTCGTTTTAAAGAATTATATGATGACATGGTTAGATTAGACTCAAAAATCCCCTTTTTGCAAGTTTAAAGCAAACACCATGTTTAGGAATATTTATGCATAAGTATGTCTATACCATCGTTATGTGATTAGGCTTAAATCATGATTAAGTTGAAATATGCTATGTTCATGCTAGAAGTATTTATGCCATGCTTATGTTTGACAATATGTCATGTTTATGCTAGAAGTATTTATGCCATGCTTATGTTTGACAATATGCCATGTTTATGCTAGAAGTTTTTAGGCCATGCTTATGTTTGACATTATGCCTAAATAAGAATATAAGTTCATGTTGTAGTTAAACCTATGCAAGTTTACATGCCTTGATTTATGTCACCTATGTTTTATGACCAAGATATATGTTACCACTATGCAAGTACACCAATTTCTATTATGTATTTTCCAACGTCATATGCAAGTTCATGCGCTCACTTTCCCCTCTTTGTGTATACGCCATAAGCCTCCCCTTTTCGCATGGCTAAATTGGGCTTTAAAAGGCTAAGCCCAATATATATAAACGAACGTGTAAAACGGGGGAAAATAACGTTGGGTTAACATTAATTTAATGAATAAAAACTAAAGTAAAAGGGCCCAAATTCAAGTATGGGTTGGGCCCATGATTGGTGTAACCTTTACACCATTAACTTAATAATGGGCCGCAAATATTTACATATAAGAAATAAAGAAGAATGACAAGATATGTAAATGTAGAACATACGATGTGTTTAACCCGAGGTTGGATTGAGTTGTGATGTAAACCTGCCCGGAACCGCCCGGCTGTCCAGTAGTCACAACAATACCTATCCAATGTGGGAGGTTAAACATGGAGCCCAGCAAGGACCCGAGGTTAGACTGAGTTGTGGCGTAAGACTGCCCGGAACCAACCGGCAACAGGCAGCCACAACAATACCTGTCTAATGTGAGAGGTCCGGGCCTTAATAAGACAATTAAGGCTGAGTCAGGTTTGATAGGATTAAGTGAACTAAAAACTTAATCAAAATGGAACATGCTAAACTAAACGGACTGGTGGGGTTAGGTTAGGAAACACTTAACCAACTTAGCATGTTGGCTAGAGATAGAAAACCTAGTAACGGGGGACCCTTTTCAGCAGTAACCCTAAAAGGTGTATCAGGATACCCTGAAACTAGGCAGGGTGGGGCACGATTACTGGGCTGATTGTAAGAGGTCAAATCGACGGCGGTGGTGTAGCAGTGTAGGTTCTAACGGTGTGCGGGCGTGCACGCACTCCGGCGTAGAAAAATAAAGCACTGGACACCAGTAGCGTACCTTTGCACTCTAAGGTTGTGTCGGGTTGCCACTATGGGACTTGATACACCCCATGGTGGGACCAGCATAGGTAACTACAGACATCGGGGGCCGTAAGACACATGTAACTTTGCGAATAGGAGCCGATCATCGTAGAATGGATCACACTACCCTGATTATGGGATGCAAATTGGAAACTAGTTTATATGGGTTCAGGGATTAACATGGGGTACGATAGTATATTCGACCCTAGATAACTTAACCAAGTTCATAGTGTTTGCCCACTTCCTGTTTTACTTATCATACCCAGTTCTTTATTCATAGACAAAGTAGTACTAGACTTACTCAGGCTTTATGTCTGACTCTATTTTTCTTTCGTCTTCTTTCTTCCGTTTCCCCCCCCCCCCCAGGTCCTCAGGGAGGGAACACAGCAGCTTGATCAACCTCAACATCCAGCTTGAAGAAGAGAAATGTATTGCTTGGACTTTCCTGTTTTGAACTATGGCTTTGGACAATTCCCTATGGGGCTTTGGCAGTTTATCTATGTTTTATTCATGCTTCTTTAAATAATGTACTCAAGACAGATTATGAAGTATTATGTTATGCTTTTGGAAGGGATGTTGTTGTAACACGTATTTGACTTTATGAAATAAAATTTGTTGTTCTTCCGCTGGTTTACAAATATGTGTTATTATATCTGTCTTGTATATCTGTGACTTGTACTTATAAACCTCCACCAAAATTAGGGCATTCCCTTTGAGAGTGACCCTAACGGAGGTGGGGTGTTTCAATCGACCTTGTAGCTCTTCAAGTAGCTTCAAAATAAGCTCAAACACACGAGATTCACTTTCGGTTAAAGGAACTTTCTTAGAAGCAGGATCTGAAAAAGAAACTAAAGTTAAGCCATGTGTAAGGAAAGCAATCACTCATAAAGGGTTGGAGAATTCACCATAATCAGCAAATTTGCCTGGAATACCGGTAGGGCATCTAATGAAGAAGAACTGGTTCACCTAAGATATAGCCTAACCCACACCGTTGCTAACAATCTTCCTCAAAGGGTTGGCATGGAGTATAGGGAAGTCAACACCTCTTGAAAACCCACCAAATGCTGAATGAGATTAGAAATAAGAGAGGCCTGACCGAACTCAAGGCAAGTACTTCAAGACATAGAAGCAGTGTATAAGCGCTTGGTAAGAGTTGGATATGTGCAACCTCCATATCCCGTAGAAGTCGAAATATGAAAGATGGGAAAGGAAAGAAGCCTCCATGCTAGATTTGCATGGCTGAATACATAAAATATCCTTCGGGAGGATTCATAGTATTATCACGATAGGCAGCAGGAATAGCGACTACATTATCCATTCCAAAGCTGACGAGGATGGAATTTACTTCATCCTATGAAGTAATCAATGATTTCTTCAAGACAAAAGATCTCCTCTTCCGAGAGGTGCCACGAACACAAGTTTGTGATAGGCTGGAACTCCTTTTGTCAAACATGGCACTGCCAGTTAATGTTGCAGGTAAAAAATGAAGAAGAAGAAGAAGAAGAAGCGATGGTAATTATGCAAAAATTACCTCTAATGCACACCGTACAAACAAAGACCAATCAACGTTTCCAATCAAGGGAGATCAAAAGACGTAGAGCAGACACTCAAGAAAAGACAAAAGTTTGACTTGAAAAGTCGAAAACACCCCTTCACTAGGAGAGGGCAAATGTTATTACCAAATTAACTTTGAAACAAGCTGACGGTGAAGGGGTATCGAATGAACACAAGCACATAGGAATTCACCAAAAGCAAGAGCCAAACACTAGAAAGAACCGAGAGCAGGAAGGAATGATGTAAGAGCTGCATAAACTTATACCTTTTTAGAAGAAAGGAGCTCAAAATCTATAAAATACCCGCAGAATATATCCGGCAAGGTATATCCGATAGGGGGGGTTCTATAGCAAAAGGTCATATAAGTCAAAAACTAAGAAAGAGGGAGGTGAGAGCTCTGCTTATTGAAACTCGAAAGGAAGGGTTGTCATTAACCTGCTTAATACCGATACATCAGGAGGCGAAGGCATCAAGAGTATCAAGCCAGAAGTACATAGAGAATATCTGGAACTAGCTTCCGGAACATCTACTGCATAAACACCGAAAGGTCATATTGATAGATAACAGACAAGTTGGAGCTACCTTATGAAAGATCAGGCTATACCCGGAGACTCCACCGGAAGGCAAACCGGAACCCTAGAAGGAATACGGGCCATTCATACTAATCTACTTAGTACAGACACCGACAGTAGTTTCGAACCGGCAGCTATCTATATACATCATGAGGGCAAGCTCCTCAAAGTATTCATGAGAAAACCGAAAGCCACAACCAGGAGAACAAATGCCTTCCGAAAGCCATTTACATCAACAAGCTCACATCAATCTCGAAGAAGCCAAAACTGACCGAGACCCTCACTCCGGAAGCTATAATCGGCACCTCAAAGCGGTCGGGAGCTAAAACATCCGAGACCAAGGAGAAAAGAGGCCAACAAAGGCTCCTACAGGCCCACGACCCAATAGCAGAAGGGGCCCCGAATTCTCTATAAGTAAGACCCCAGGGGTCACATTTTGGGGATGATTTTCTCATTCTTATTCTTGTACTCTTTTTCTCTAGAGTAATCCCTAATTCTTATATCAATTTGGGGCTTCCTCTATTCTATTCTTGTATTCTAAATCAAAATCAATAAGGAGTGATTCAATACTTATGATATTTCTTTTTGAGTTTTCCATGCTAAATCTTAGTTATTGTTGCCACTATTATTGTTTGTTCCCATATGTACATGAACATTTACACAAGCCTTTCCGCAAATTAGGTGAAATACCCCCTTTCCATAAGCTTAAACCCTTCATACAAGCTTAGACCCTCCACAAGTTTAGCGCAGAATCCCATTCTACAAGCCGTTAAGTCCTTTACCAAGGGTTGTGTCTAGAAATCCATCATCCCAAGGTAACTGTTGGTTCTTGAGTCGCTTAAGCGTGATGCTCACCCCATCGAGGGAAGATTAATTATTCTTTTGGATTATAGACCTTTATACCTAGGAAACAGTGAACTAACTCAAATTTGCGAAGGCTAACAACCCATTTTCCTCTTAGGTCCACTTCCATAGACCAATCTCCGGTGTTGACGATAAATATTATGAAGGTTACTTAGGACCGACCTTACCCCTTATTGGTATGATCACTCCAGTTAATAATAAACATTATACCCCCAAAACATACAAAAAGATTGACACTAAATATGGGACGATCATACCCTAATGAGAGCGATGCACTAACCCTGCCGCATGTCCCTACTTTGGTCATTTACCGGGTAATGAGATTAAAGAACATGTTTCTACCTTATAGATAGCAGACCATCTCAGAGTCTAACACTGGAGGTAAGCAATTGGTTGGTTTGGTTTTTGAAACCGATAAAAAATATTGAAACCAAAATAACCGTTCACGAAATATAAATTGAAGCAAACCAAACCGATATTTTTTGAAACCAAAACTGATTGAATCAGTAATATTTGATTTGGTTTGGTTGGTTTACTTGGTTTGTCTTAAAATGAAATAGTTATTCTGGTTATAATTATTTATATAACACAGGATTTAAACAACTAAGTGAGTTCACATGTTGCAAATATATTCTGGAAAACAACTCTTCTTCGGAATATGTTAATATAAAATTAAAAATAATAATTGCATTGTCAATGGTAATTTTTTATTTTTAAATAAATAAATATTTAAATTTGGTTTAATTGGTTGGGTCGGTTTTCAAATACTAAAAACCAAACCCTACAATAAACCGAAGTAATATAAAAATAAAAATCAAAACCAACCGATTAACTTACAAAACCAAGCCATACTGACGAAACTTAATTGGTTTTGACCAATAAATTCTCACCCTTATCTATCACCCCGCCTTCTAGATAGATATGCAATGCTAGCATTCATCCATACAAGTTTGTTTTGGGTCTGAACGAAACCAAATAATTTCACCTTTAATCATACTTAAGATATTTTCAGTTCAAAATGCTCTAGCCGCTTTCGCATTCTACTTCTGTTGAATTTCGAACATCATTTGAGATTTGTCAGAGTCCTCACTATCTCCAGATGAAACCAAATCATCTTCATAATATAGCCTACGTCGCTATGAGTGTAATGGCAAAAAGACGTCTCGATCGGACCTCGTATGAGAAAGTTATTATATTTATAAGATTATGTTAAATAAATTCACTAATTATCTTTATTAAAGATTAATTATCCCTAAATCAAATACTCTGCACCCGATATCCATTCCACTGCTATTCTCTCTTCTCGTCTCTCACTCATGCACCTTGATTAACCATGTCCGCACTTCCAGTGATCATCCCTATGCAACCTCTTCCTTCCTATCATCACCACAACAACTCCAATGCCACCATATTAATCACACCTTCGGTTCCTCTTGGCATTGTACAAGTGGACGAAATCACCATAGGTTATCGATCGAACTGAAAAATATAGGGCTATTGCAAATTTCATTTCTAAACCCGAATCCATGCTTAAATCAATGAGTCAATGCTTCTTATTATCTCCATTAAGAGCTCACTGCTTATATGTGTTCCAACAAAACATGGTTGCACTTTTCCAAACTCATTCCAAATGATAAAGCTTCTCGGTTCTAAATCAAAGCCGCAAGCTTTCCATTTTTCTTATTTTTATTTGAGTTGATTCTTGAATTCAAAGGAGGTGGTTTTCTTCTTTTCTATTTACCAAGACTTGCAGTGGAATATAAAGAAAGGTACAAATGATTGTGAATGGTGATGCTATTTTACTTTAGTTTTATACTAAAATTTCTAATGTCTCATTGCATAGCCTTTTATTTCCGTATGGACTTCAAACGACAAAAATAAAAATATAGTCGCGTTTATAACTCCAATCTCAAAATTAAAATAACTTACACTAATTATTGAATTCCAAAAAAATCACAAAAGCACTATTATTTAAATTGAATTACACAAATTTAATTTCTTTGAAATAAATGCTACGCATTTCTTGTCCGAACAATCACTTAATAAGTATGATCGCCATGAAACTTAATATCTTACAATAGTTTACTATTCTGGATCTGATGAAACTAGTTTCGTTAAAATCCGAGACAATTTGCAAATAGGCTATTTTCACGTGTTAATTAAATCGAGCCATTATCAGTTTATTTTTAAAACCTTTCAATTCTAAGATAATAATTTACTATTACCATTCTCATTCAAACAGAAATTAAATAGGCTTCAAAAATCATTTAATTCATATTAAATCTGAGATTAACTTATTTAAATATATAAATTCCAATACGCATATGAATAACGTAAACAAATTCGTAGCGTTACCTATTTAAGTACAGTATTGAACTAAATTCAATATTTTTAATATTAAAAAAATAAAAACACTTAGCACTAAAAATCAAGTTGTTACAATCAATACCATCTAAAGTATTTTGATGTCAAAGCATCCAAACTCTTTTAGTTTATTAAGCAAATACTGTACTTGTGAACAATCTCATCGTTCAGTTGAATTTTGAGCGTGAATAACATTGCACATCCTTTGATGTTTGTAGAAAATGGTCATTTCTTTTAAGTATGTCTAAAATTTATTTGGCTTTCACCATATTTTGATGCATTTTAACCACTAATCTGATATCTTCTTCACTTAACCTACGTGCATACAAATGTCCCTCGTTATGCTTCTACTTCATATAATTATATAATTCATTTAACCATAAAAAAAATCATTCATTCAAATAATCAAGCCACACATATTTAAGTCTAAATGAACATTTTTTTTACTCATAAATCTATAATTTGTTGGATCTTTGATTTTCTTCCTCATAGGTACCACTACGCTTACATGCGAATAATATTATTGGTTTTTTAGCAAATGCATCGGTGCCAAATTTCAAAATAGTGATCATAACCAAGGACGCTAATATCAACTCATTCAACTAATTTTTCATGTGGTTGATGTATTACAAAATCGTGTAGTACATTCAAAAAAAAAGTTACTTACATCATATGCTTTGAGTTCGCTAGTGTAGTCCACTAAAATTTCATTCCCAATTTCATGCTCATTGAACATGCAATTATCTGTTCAAAAAAACAAAAATAGAACAAATCAAATGCTAGTGCGAGGTGGGTTTGGAGAACCACGTACTGATAGTGCATGGTCCTTCCCATCAACCACACATAAACAATGCATGGTTGGTGACAGGACTACCTACTGCTGTGCATGGTATTTTAAATCAACCTTGTACTGGTACTTCCGCGATGAGTGCATCTAAAAAAATAAAAATGGATCTGAAAATTTATCGCTTTTTTAAGGTTTGCGTTGCTTGTAGAATCATCGAATTTCATCTCTTTTGAGATAAATTTTGTTAATTTTACTTTGGATTGTAAAAGTGAAAATGTTTGTTGGGTTTGAAAGAAGTAAAAAAGTTAATATGGTAATAAAGTAGGAGAGTAAGATGGATGCTAAGGGTACTTCTGTGTTTGTTATTTTTAGGTCTTTATTACTAACACTTCAGATTTGGATAAGATGAGAGTCGGTTGAAATTGGACAAGGTTTTGCAACATCTATTTACAGAATTCGAATGAAGAGAAAGGAGGAGGGGGTGTATGTTGTGTAAGGCTGAAAGTCGATAAAAGGCCAAAAATTATAGTAATGTTGTAATATATAAGAGTGAATATGCTTTTATAATATTTTATTTAGTCCCACATCATGGGGATAAGTTTAATATCAGGTCCAAAGCCTATATATAAAGGAGTCAATGTAATATAAAGATATACATTTGAAGCAATAGAAATAAAAGTCTCTCCCCTGTCTTTTCTGTTCTCTCTAATGGCTTCTCTTTTATTATACTTCTGTTTTATTTTATAACACGCTATCAGCACGATTTGATTATAGATCTAATTATAGATCTCAAAATGGTAGGTTATTTTTCTGATTTGATTGATTTTTCAAATCTCCATTTTTGTTAGACTTCATCTCATTCTGCATTTATATCTATTGTGTTATCTTCTAGATTTTTTTAGTCTTATAATTTTAGAACTCATATAAATCTACACTTTGAGATCTGATTCTTATTTTGTTAATCATATTTCAGATCTCGCTCTATTATAGATCTGATTTTTTTATGTAATCATATTGTTGATCTCAAAATTATACTCAAATTATATATATTTGAGATCTCTACATTATTTAAAAATGAGATGTTGATTGTAGTGATTTTTTTCTGGATTCAACAAATTTTTGTTTTTCTCTATTCAAATAAATTCATTGAATTTAATTTGATTTTGTTACATAATTCATATTTCCGGAAGAAATGTTGTATTGTTTCTTAGAGAAACAAATGTAAATATAATACGTATCTAGAAGATCGTACTAATTTCAAATCTAATATTGTTCTATCACCAAAAGTGAATATTGAAAAATAAACAAATTAAGAATCGTAAAGTATATTAATTCTTTGGAATCTGAAATAATATGAACCTGAAGTTCATATGTTGAAGAAGAAAACGAAGAGCTTTCATTTATTGAAGTTATTTTTGATTTAGCACCTGAAGTGAATGGAATATTAATGGAAGCATACACGACAAACTTAATTTTTAGTATTTGAAATAAAAGTTGAGAACTTGGAATTCCTTTATCGTCAAAACTTTGAGTTTCCATGAATTATTGAATGCAATGTTATTTGAGATAGAAATCTTTTATGCAATATATCCCATTTGCTAAAATTACAGATGTAATATTTGTTGCATCCTGAAGATGCTATTATATTTGTATGAAGATTATATATATGTGTATATATATATATATCAAGAAGAGATATTTATTTTAGAAAATCTGATTATTGAGAAATAAATTCCTTATTAAGATATTCATTTTAATTTTATCATTGAGTAATATTGACCTTAAACCTGAGATGAAATTGTGTTACTTTAAGTACCATTTCTCAATTGATTCATATATTTGTAATAAAATCATTTTACTTTGACAATAGTTATATCTGAGGCCATATAAATGTTAATTGCATTTATTATTATCATAAATGCACTGGTTGTTGTAAATTAAATGTTATGTTTTCATGCTTAGAATATGGACATAGGTATGATTTTTTTAATGTATTTATTTGGCAAGTAATATATGATATAATGGAAGAAATAGGTTCAACAACAACCTAAAGTTGTGTGAAGAAATTTTATTTTAACAAGGAGTTGTATAACTCAAAACCCAAGACCTAAAGTCTTGAATTATAAAAAAAAATAGAAACCCTAAGCTTTCTTAATAGTTGTGATATAAAAAGATTGTACTTCTGGAAGAAGTTAAAGAGACACACACATCATAATATATGACAATAACATTGGATTCAATAGAAAATTTCTAAATGGGTTTCATCTAACTTACATCTTTCATGTACAGTTTATATTAACTGAATATCCTGAAGATATAGTATGCATATTAATCTCTTGAAGAGATGTTTTAGAGATTTAATTTATATAGCAAATCCAACATCTTGGAAGAGATGCTAGAGATTTTTTTATTGCATTGCAATTACATAAATAAAAGATATGTTCCCTAAAGATCATACATTCTAGAAGTAGTGATTTCTTTTCTCTCTTGAATCTTATTTTTATTTAATGCATCTAATTAAATTACTGCATTTAAGATTTGATATGTATTTTTGTATATTGATATGACATTTCAATAGTTTGTATATATTTATCTCTGGAGGAGATAAGTTTGTCTCAGAAGCGGTGATAACAAAATATCTTTAGAGAATATTTGTATATTTGGAAATGGTAAAATATCTCTTGAAGAGATTTGTTTATTTGAAAATAATAAAATATCCCCAAAAGAGATTTCTACAATTAAAAGTGATAAAATAGTTGCAGAAAAACTTCATATATTTTTCCTAAAAGAGAAAATATTTATTAAAACTCCATAAATAGTGTTTATGGAATATCCCAGAAGCGATATTATATTATGATATATCTATAAAAGAGTTTTCATTGAAATATTTTCAAATATCAAAGATGATGATCCAAATTTAATGACTAAAGAAAATATCAATGCAGTGATGAATGAGATGTATGATCTAATCAGTTAGAAGAAGCCTGAAGCTTTATTGAAACCGTGTGAAATAATAACATTGTACTTCTTAAAGAAGTTACATCATATGCGATAATGATAATGTGTCCAAAGATTGCACAATTTTCAAAATGAGTTATATCTTGCTTATATATTTATATTTACATATTGTATTGAAGAATAAATTTTAACAACTTGAAGTTTTTTTATATAACGTATTTGAACCAGAAGTTCAATACAGTTTAACAACTTGAAGTTGTTTATATATTCAATATAGTTTAACAACTTGAAGTTGTTTATATATTTATTTGAACCATAAGTTCAATATAGATTAACAACTTGAAGTTATTTATATATTTTATTTGAACCAGAAGTTCAATGCAGTTCCAAATTAGATGTTTTGTATAATATGATACGATCTTTAAGGTTCACATTGACATTGCTTGATAAGCAAAAATTAATTATTGGAACCTTATAAATAATTTATTCTAAGATCGATAACTCAAATGAGAAAGAATATGCAAATCAATTACATATGTAATACGTGGACGCATGTATACACACATATATGTGAACATTTAATTAACAACCTGGAGTTATTATGAGCTCATATAATAAATTATGCATATATTATTTAATATTTCAGAAAGTCGGTTGACATCAATATTGAATGACCTGAAGTCATTTGCATATTCAAATGATAGAAAGTTGCTCCCAGTCATCAGATCAGTAAAATGGAATATGCATACAATATGAATGCATCTTTCAACTAATAAGAGCATTATCCTCCTACAATTGTAATACATCTAATGTATTTGCTAGCTATAATGTGATAATGGATCAAAAATGAGAATCCAAAGGAGGTTTATCATTTAAAGTGATAATGTTTGTCAACATTGAGAGGGAGGATAAAGGAATCATCGATGTTAAATATTTTCTAGTATATAGAATTACGCAAAGTATTTAGTAACTTGTATAAATTATCACTTATGTCCCTAATAGACGTTCTCCAATATAGATTTGAATCCCCGAAGAACCAAAAGGTGTAAATCACAGCTGAAAATATGGTATAAAAGTCAGTTCAAAATAATTTTGGAGTAAGTCATAAGGATGTCAAATAATGGAGGTGGGTGTTCTTAAATAAACACTTAAGGTTGCTTTTGAAAAAAACTCATGACATGATTGTCAAATAACCCTAGAAGTGGTTTAGGTACATAAAACATGATAAGTTTTGAGATATCAATAAATCATGTATAGAACTGACAAGAAATAATCATTGATGATAAATTAATAAATAATAAAGTGCTTATATCTATAAATGGATTAAAATTCTCATATTAAGAGAGAAACATGATTGGTCATTATAAAATTCTCCTAAATAAGATATATGGACCGGTAGTCCATAAGATATGAACATGTAGTTCATAAGATAAAATTAGAAATATATAAAATGACAAAAGCACACTAAAGCTACCAAAGCACCATACATTGTAAATAACATGTTATGAGCATTGTACCTTCAGACATAATTGAATTGATTAAAATAGTGAAAGTGTTTTCAAACACTTACAATACCCTGAAGGTATAAACGATGAAAGTATACAAATTCTGGAAGAATTTAAATAACTATGGTAGTAATAAAGAATGCAAAGAACATGAAATGTAGATTATAACATTTTTCTAAGTATTGTTGTGATGAAAATCTTGATACAATTCATGATGAGTAGATCACTTCCTGCTTTCAAGAATTGTTGTAATGAAACTCTTAATACCTATTGAAGTGATAGTTGCGATATGCAAAACTTATTATAATATATAAGAATATAAATAACATTTGTTGTTATAAAGAATGCCAAGAACATGGATGATTACAACATTCTTCTAAGTATTGTTGTAATGAAAATCTTGATATACTTCAAGATGAGTAGACTACTTCATGCCAGTGTTGTTGTAATGAAAATCTTGATATACTTCGTTCTTCTAAGTATTGTTGTAATGAAAATCTTGATGTACTTCAAGATGAGTAGATTGCTTCCTACTTAGTGATTCTGTAATGAAAGTTGCCGTATTCACCAAATGTGTATCGCAATATGCAAGCTCGATTGAAACACAAAATTGTAAGCACATGATGTGTATTCATAAATGAATATCAGTAGCATACAAATCACAAAAAGAAGGCGTTTTAAATAAGAAACATGTCTGGAGAATGGAAATGCACATGAAGTTTTTGAAGAAAAACTTCATTAAGAAGTATCTGTAAGCAATTTGAGTTATTGAAAGAAGAATACAAATTTAGAGGAAATTATTAAATCAGGGGGAGTATCCATAAGTATGTTATAATGCACTCTTTTTCCTTAACTAAGTTATTTTCCATTGGGTTTTCTTAGTAAGGTTTTAATGAGGCATTGTCATGATCCATAAGTATCAACCCAAAAGTAACATACAAAAAAAAGTTATAATGTACTCTTTTTCCTTATTTAAGTTTTTTCCTACTGGGTTTTTCATATTAAGGTTTTAACGAGGCATTACATTGATCTAAAAGTATCATACTCCTTTTGATGCAGTAAATATGACATTTTATATTGTACTCTTTTTCCTTCCTTAAGATTTTTCCCATCGGGTTTTTCTTAATAAGGTTTTGATGAGGCAACATTTTGATTCAGTAGTATTAAACATCTTTTGATGCAGTAAACTATTATTTACGAAGGCATAACAGTTTGCATGGCTCAGACTCAAGTGAATTATGTCAAGGATAATAGTATGGAACATATTTATTCTAAATTTCTCTTCACACATTAATGAAAGGATGACAAGAAAAAGGAAAAACAAATTCAATTTCAAGAAAAGCGGGTAGATCTGTTCTTAAAGGAAATTTCCAAATCAACATTCCAGAAGATGATGTACAAAATTGGCATGCATCGACTACATCAATAGACTAATTGAATAATGAGTTATAAATAAGGGGAGCATATAAAATTATGCTATAATGTACTCTTTTCCTTCACTAATATTTTTCCCACTGGGTTTTTATTAGTAAGGTTTTTAATGAGGCATTATCTTTATCCTGAAGTATCAACCCTTATTATAACATCATAAAACATGTTACATAAAGATGAAATAAATTTGCACATCCTTGTTTATGATTATTCCCATATGATTTTTCATAAAAAGGTTTTTAATGAGGCATTGTTTTGATCCTGAAGCATCAAACCCTTTTAATAAATATCATTTTAATATGATATCCACAATGTCAAACGTTGTGTACTCTTTTTCTCGTTCAAGGTTTTTCTCACTGGGTTTTCCTGATAGAGTTTTGACGGCAACAGACAATAGTTGTATCGACTGAACGGATATATGCAAGCAAGATAATAATAAGGAGGAGCAATCATCATATATGTTTTAAAAGGGACAACTTCAAGTTAGCAGATCATTCAAGATTTTAAAGATGCATATTCAAGGGGGCGTTGTAATATATAAAAGTGAATATGCTTTTGTAATATTCTATTTAGTCCCACATCATGGGGATGAGTTTAAAATCAGCTTCAAAGCCTATATATAAATGAGTTAATGTAATAGAAAGATGATACACTTGAAGCAATAGAAATAAAAGTCTCTCCCTTATCTTTTCTGTTCTCTCTAATAGCTTCTCTTTTATTATACGTTCTGTTACGAGGACCCTCACTGATGGATCCAAATGAAACTATTAAGGGTGCGTTCTTGACGAATGGAAACGGGGTATTTGAACGGGTTATTTGAGCGTGGTACTATAATGACTGGGGAATGTGTTCTTTACTGCGAACGGAGTATTTGAGCATGCTATCTGAGTGAGATATTTGAGCGTGGTGTTTTTAAAATAAAATATAAATAGATAGGATTTGGCATGCCACTAGTATAAAACAGGGTATTTGCTTCCAATATTTTGCGTTATTTGCATTTGACCCAGCGTGGATGCAAATAAAATGGACGCAAATGTTTTTTTTCTTCTATTGTTGGGCAGACGCAAATTCGACATATCTGCGTCTGTTATAACCTGCATTGGATGCAAATACCAATGCATTTGCATCTGCCTAACCGTCACAGCAAATGCAAACTGGACATATTTGCGTCTATTATATCATATGTTAGACGCAATACAAATTAATTAGCGTCTACCTTCCCACTACAAAAGACGCAAAGTGCTATATTTGGGTTTTTCTCTTCAACGTATCTGCGTCTGGTTTAATACCACATTGGACACAAGTACCTTTTTAAAAA
Source organism: Allium sativum (assembly GCA_030737875.1). Taxonomy (NCBI): domain Eukaryota; kingdom Viridiplantae; phylum Streptophyta; class Magnoliopsida; order Asparagales; family Amaryllidaceae; genus Allium; species Allium sativum. Next base: position 553,367,745 of record CM060915.1, read on the forward strand.
AAATAAATGACCAGCTTGTTATAAGCTCTAAATTTAATAATACAAAAGGCAGACAATAAAAGTAGCTGCAACAATACAAAACAGATTGGACCAACAATAGCGCAATCACTGCTACTATAAGTGAGTTTAAATGCAAAACAATTATTCAGCATACTAGCAAAACAAAGACACCATTTGCAAACTGAAAATATAATCATACATTAACTGAAAATATAATCATACATATTAGCGCGATCACTGCCACTGTAAGTGTAAACCTCTATAGTTCATTGATTAACTGAAAATATAATCATACATTTCATATTATGGCACCATCTGCAAACTGGAAGTAACTGCGGATTGAGAAGCAGAGCAATTATGGCACCATCGGCTCCTGCAAGAAGCAAGATCATTTGATGGTTATTCCAAAGGCGATCAAAAGTATTAAACAAAAACTGAAAACTGTTCATAATATACAACAACAGCTCATAATATAAACTAAACTGAAAATTGTTCTAAAACAAACTTACAAACTGTTCTAAAACTTCGAATAACCCGCGCAAAAACTCCATATCTATGTATCGAATATACTGTATTAAGCTGTATTTTTCATATCTTTGTTTACATATCTATGTATTTAATAGGCAGTGTAGTTGACAAGGTGCATGAATTCATTTGACATGCGTAGATCCATAGATGCAGTCCAGTGGGTGGGTTCCTTGACGTTGTCTAACATGATTGAAATCATCTGTTTTCTGCATTATTGCATTTTAATCCTGGGAAGGAGAATAAAAGGATAGCCATGACCATTTTCATTTGGCAACATTAACATGTATATGTTTTTTCTCTGCACGCCATGAAACGAATGCAGCGTGCATGCAATTTCTCCATTAATAACCCTGCATGCACCATGCTTCCAAAACACACATGGTTTACCAGTCCATGTCAAAGTCTTTACATTTTTACGTCTAAACATTATAGTCAAGTTTTGAAAACCAGCTAGCTTTTATTCCATTCAACTTATTATCAATGTTCAACCTTTAATAAACATCAGTAAAAGCGTACCATATATTGATTAGCTGAGATCATATATTTGGCCTTTTGAGATGTATTTTTTTGTGATGAAATTATCTTGATTGTCTTACTTTATGTCACAACTAAATAGTAAAGTATATATACATAAATATTAAGTTATAGAGAAAAATACTACACTCAAACATTATAGTAAACAAACCATCAAAGGATTGTAAGGTACAACAAGGCATAAATTGCTGGAATTGTTTTGATAGAATCACTGATCCAAATATATTTAAATTAAAGCTAAAAAGTACTCTGGTTGACTGTTAATTTAAAGCTTAGAAGTGTTGGATAACGAAATATGTGGAGTACAAAGCTTTACATTGTTATGTCTAAAAAAGAATGAATCTGAAGTGTAATAAGAATGAAATTGAGTTGTGCCATGCTACTGCCTAATTTGAAGTTTGTAATAGTCAGGTTTTGCTCAAAAACTGTTCTAAAACTGTTCAATAGGGGTTGAATTACCCGCACAACAAATGTTTGTATGAGTCAAAATTATAATGCACACAAAAGCATGTATTGACAGTCTTATAACTAAGGGTGTTTTATAACTCATTCTTGGATTTTAGCTGTAATTTCAATTGAGTCTGTAGTTTATTTCATTCTGCCCTTCATTTACTTTTTGTTGTACGTAACTCAAATTGTTTTGTGCATTTCTTTTACTCACTATTTTCACCTGTATTTCTCACTACTTCTATTTTCATTTCTATTTGTGTGATTTTTGTTCTGCAAAGTAATTACATTAACTAATTGGTTCTGGAAACCCAGATGAAGGTGAGCTTCGATCACAACTTTTTCACCATTTTGGAATGCATGCACAAGTAGGAACAGTTAGAGATGCATAACTTAGAGTCAAAATTGTCGAAGACCGAGCGAGATTTGATAAGAATCTGAAAGGATTCATAGAATCATATGAAACCGAACAAGAGAAACTACAAGAGCAAATCGGAGTAGCAAGAAGTACATTGGGATCTGTTCAGATAGATCGTGATTTCAGAGTAAAAATATCAAAAGTGTGTTCTGAATTGAATGTGGAAGGATCTAGAGGAGATATTGTGACTAATAGAGCTACTAAAGCTTTAGCTGCTTTGAAAGGTAGAGATCAAGTTACTTCAGAAGATATCACAACTATCATTCCGAACTGCTTGCGGCATCGGTTGAGGAAAGATCCTTTAGAATTGTTTGATTTGCGATATATTATAGAATTTCTGAATATATATATATATATATATATATATATATATATATATATATATATGAACTTTCTTTGCAGCGTACATTATGAGATAATTTATTTGAACTTTTTTCCATTCTCATGGAGGATATGAAACATTCTTTGTTCCTGCTGTTTTCCGCGTCTATGTCGTTATTTTACAATACGACTAGGCTATGATTTTCTTGTCTTTTAGGTTTGCTGGAGACTTGCTTCTAGTCTTAGAACATTGTGGGTTTTGCTTGCATTAAAGGCTAGAAAATAATGATACCGTTCCATGATAGAATATAATTTATCTATCACTATTACTTAAAAACAGAAATCAAGAACATTAGTCTGTCTACGATTATGCACTGCCTCATAATATTTGGCACAGTTATAATCATATCACATCCGTATCCCATGCAAAAGCAGCGACAAATCGAGGGTGGGGAAAGAAATAACTTTAAAATAACTGATATAAATATTGTGAAGCAACGTGTAGTTCAAGTAGGTTTTACATAAATTACCTTGTCCAATGCCACCACCAAATAAAAGGACAACTAAATCCAGTTTTGCATGATATAAGTAGATAAATGATCCCGAATTTCATCCGTCTCATCTTGGCGATAAGAACGACCTCGTACAAAGTCCTGCAATTAAGAGATTGTTTTGAAAATTGAATCATATAATTAATTAACATTAATATTGAAGGAAAAAAGAAAAAACTAAAGTGGCCCCTTTTGTAAGTAGATGCTGTGATGGTGTTTTGTTATTATTTCATACATATACCTCATCACATAATATACACAATCCGTTGATGTAGATTGTTTAGGACACTAACAACATTAAAAGGAAATTTAATTAATTCAAAATGAATTTATATCTCAAATGAAATACAATTGTTTATGGTAGAAAATCAATCACCGTAACATTTTTCCAATTCAACGTGGCTCCTTGAGACTTGCTACCATATACTTTGTAAAGTTTAAACGCTCTGCACGTGCAAGGAAATGTCAAAACAATTTGTATAACCACAAAATCAGAAATTGTCTTATTAAAACGAACTGTTTTATAAAACTAAGATTGATATTCTATAACTTACACGTTCATTTGCGCCTTAATTTCCGGATTACGCTTGCTTTCGGCACGGGAATCAAAAATATAAACATCGCTCTTTTGTAGATGAAAAACAAGCAGTAGACAATGTTTCCTATAACATAAAATTTGTGAAATGTTAAAATTAATAATATATATATATAAAGTGGTTAACAAATAGTGTATACTCTTCGTAGTGCAGGGCAAAGAGTAGTCTTTTTGATTGCGACTCATGCAATGTCTTAAGAATATATGAATTAGTCGCGTCGGGAGATTTCCGTACTTGAGAAAGCTTACGAGGACACATAAACCCGATGGTCTCCGCTTCAAGGTCATTGAACCTAAGATTTAGCCACCTACAAATTATGTGAACATTTCAGTTTATATTATCGGACATAGACCCTTATATAGATTCCAAATTTGCACTTGTCTTATTCCGTACTTGAAATTTGTATTTTTCTAGTATAATTTTTTTGCTTATTTTTTAACATACAATGTCAAACGTTTCCTTTGCCCCATTATACAAGATCGTAAATTTATAAGGGTACGTAAGGATTATTTTTTTAACAAAAAAAATTAAATATAACAAAAAAAATTTAGCTATAATACTATATGCTATACTATATTTTCAAGTATACATATATGTAATAGGAGTGAAATGCTTACATGATGTAAATCTGTAACCATGATGCATTCAACCACGCCATACTAAGAAATTTGACATGTTTCTGATCTTGATTTCATAGTCCTTGTCGCACTTGAATAAATCCTTATTCACTTGAATTGTATTAATGATGTTATCATTTGTTGGCCCTTGAACTACCAGGTCATGAAAATATCGGCACTTTTTCGTTAAAGTTTTAAGGATTTCTTCATCCACTAGTGTATTGCGCTTTGCCGTCTCATTTGTTATTGCATTAATGACCTTGTCATTATTACTTCCTATCATGCTCTTGCTTGGTTGAGATATAGATCCCTAGTTCAAAAGTGTTTAAGGTGCTTGCTGTTAGCAAATATCAATATCTCAATTATTTGATGTCTAAAATATTGATGTAATAAATTGGAAGACTCTGATGGGAAACTCATATTACTTCAAATATAAAACAGTAACATAAAACAATGTTATTTCACCATATTTGACTAAACAAAATTTTCATATTTACCGTATTATCTCTTAGAAGCACGAGACTTTTAGGCCATTGAACAAAACTACCAACCGCTTCACCTATCGTGCTGAAATATTTAGTTGAAACTGGAAGTGGGGTTCTTTCATGACTAGACTCCACTGCATCAATCCTAACCTTCACATGATCTACCAAGATTTGTTGATTGTGACATTAGTCTCAAGTTTTTGAGCAGGATGTACCATGCCACTGCCCACAGTGATAATATTGGAGTCCAAATTCGGAGTTAATTGACATTTTGTTGGTTTCTAAAATGAAAGCACAAAACCATCATTTTTCACTTAAACTTGTCAAATGCATAATATCATATACGTAAATTAAAATCAACTTTTGAATTGTTTACCTGTAACTTTGCAAAGGGTTCCGTCACTTGGATTTCGTTTGTAGCTTGTACTTTTGTCGGGTGTATTCATTGACGGCTACTGCGATGATAATCCGATGATATGTTGTTGACCCCCATTGCAATAGGCATCTGGATACCAACCTTGTTCAAAATGTTTGCAACCTATTGATCAACCATTAAATGCATCATACCCTCCATTTGGCTCACTTTAGCCTCCATTTCTTGTCTCATTTTAGCCTCTAAATCTTGAGTAATAAGATATAGCTGATCTGTAGATAGTACACCTCTTGGACCTTTACTTTTCTCTCCCTCTCCAAATACGTCCTTGATACCGACTGTTCCACCAATTCCTCTAACTCGGTTCGGATGTTGCTTTTTTCCAAGTGCACGACTTAAGACATCATCATGTCTATTCGGAGTCCATTCCCCTTCGATTGCTTTTTGTCTCAAATCATTCTGTAAACAAACAACAAGTGTATTAATATTCAAATTAACAAAAAGAAAAGAATCAGTGAGTGCATTAAAAAGACTGATAAACTTAAATATTTCATAAAATGGTCATGGAACTAGATAACAATAACGTCAAAAGTGTATATAAACAGACTTATTATCTAGGGTATTATCAAGATGGAAATAATACACGAACACAGAAAGATATTGATTTTTGCTTCAAATGTTTGGCTTTCATATTTGTATCACATAAACATGAACATGGACACATGTGAATGCAGCTTTTTCCTGAGCTTTTGTTGCCTTTTGCTTTATACACAATCATAAATTAGATAGTATGCTAATTACAGAATAAATGTGTACCAAATTAAGTTGGTTTTTTTATATGTGATCAAATAAAGAAAGCTGAGCCATACAAGCAACACTAAAGCGCGCTTGGCAATATTTATTGAGTAAGAAATATGGTTGTGTGTGTTATATATAAATAGTACACAGTTGGTCATATGGAAAGTCTCCATTCATTGAGAAAGGGGGCAGGAAGAAATCAATTGCAAACCTCCAAGCTTAAAGGAGATTGAATCACATGGGAAACCGAGGCCATGAAAAAAAAGAACAATCAATCAGTTTAAAGTTGAATATGCTCATAAGTAAAGAAATAGTACAGATATACAATGTTGTAGAACATTTGTGTCGTGATTCCTATATATGAACAAGTTCATGATATGAGGTAACGGTATGAGTACCAAATTTGACAAATTGACAAGTAAAATAGATGTCACTTGGAGCTTGCTTGTACACCAAGCACCCTCATAAAATCATACGTTACTTGCGAGTTGTATTTTATTAGCTTCTGCAATGTAATTTAACTATAAAAACCTTCTAATTAATCTCCACACAAGAAACAAACTTACAAGTCTTCTACTTACACACGCATAGATTATGCTAAAAAATAGAGGTACTCATAAAACAGAAGTACTCATAACTAATAAAGTGATACATTTAATTTAAAACAAGTCATACCACTTTTTCCGCAACTAACTTGGTTTCCTCATTAGGGATTTCATAACTTCCATCAGGTCCTTTCTTAGTTCTTGCCATAATCCAATCTACGCTTCGATCCAAAATATATCCACTGGGTAATGTGGTTGAGGAATGGTGGCCTTCGATTATCCAAGTAGCCTTCTTCTTAGCATATTCGGCTTGCTCTAAATAGTGAGGATGCTTATTAAATGCTTGACACTTCCTAGCCTTCTCGCTTATTTCCTATTTTAGATTTTGAATAAATAAATATTTTAGTTCGTTTTTCATTATTTATGCAAATAGATAATAAAAAGGAAATATACTTTAAATTTCTCAGTTTCATGAGCCTTTTTCAATGTTTTCCACTGTGCTTGCGTGATAACATCATAATATTCTTAGGGCTCTCCACGGTCGGCCGGAAGCTTTCTTTTCTTCGTAATCCAACCACTAAATAATCTTGTTTTGAAATCATTCCATCTTTCTCTAACAGTTCTTAACACAATGCCTTTCCATTTGTTATCGACCTGAAACTCAGTCTGAGATAATAAAAAGTAAAAAATAAACGTCAAACAGTTAAAATATGAAATTACAATGAAAATAATCCATCTGCAAATAAATAATACCTTCACATCTTCCCAGATAATGTCCTTAAGCCCATCGCTAACGCCTTCCCAGTTATTAATAGTGATATCAATTTTGGTTCTAACTATATCGCCTATATATATCACTACAAGAAATAAAAGGATTAGAGACATCATTTATTTGTCATTAGCTAGGTTATTTTGTCTCAATGTTTTGTTTATGACCCAATAAATACAAATATATTTATCTTTAATTTTTGGTGTCTAAAAAAAGTAAACATAATTAAAATTTGTCTTAAATTATGTAGAAACCAATTTTTTTTTTTTTTTCTGTAATCCAATAACTAAAAATCAAAATTATAGTTACTAATGGGTCACTAATTATTGGAAACATCGATAGGGTTCATTACAGCCACAATGTCATATGCACCAAACATAAACGAATGTAATTGCCACTATAAGTGATCGCCAGCTTCTTCTTCTTATTTAATTTTGTCTTTTTTCTGAAAGGAAGGTTCAAAAGCATTTACTAAAAAGAAAAATGAAATCAATATAAATGATATATACATCAAACCCAAAGTTCACGTAAAATACACAGAATATATACAACTCAATCACACTTGATATTTCCACATACTACAAAATAGAACAAGCTAACAGTGCCTGCAAATACAAACCAAAATGAACTCCCTTGCTCAGCATCACATATGCTAAAAGAAGTTGGCACCAACAGTAATAGAGATAAACAGAAAAACAATTTTTTAGATCATTAGGATCCTGAGAATATCAGTGTAACATGCCCAAGCAACACAGATATGCTAAAGAATCATCAATCAAAATATTTGAATGGTAGCAGTGAGAATTGCATCGATTTTGACACGGTCTTGAAGACTTATCTTGTCAACAACAACGGCTAGCTTTTGAAGTTCATCAGGACATATGTCAGGACAGTGTGTAAAGCCAAAATATATGAGCGTCCACTTTCCCATAAAATCCTTTTCTAAAACAGATTTTACATCTTGCTTGTTGAGATTAAATGGCCACAAATGGCAGCAGTCCCATAGAAAAACATTGAATCTCCTAACTTAAACTTTGATCTAAGAAAGCTAGGACCCTCTCTACTTTATTTGAGAAGTCAATCCTCCCCAAGTCATACTTCCTAAACTTGAGCCAATAGGACGCATGAAGAAATATGCTTGGAAGAGACAATCTAATAGCAGCGAAGTGGACAAAGATGATTTAGAAATTGCACGGAAAGAAAAGTATCCGGTAGATTAGAGCTAATCCAATCAAATCAAAATATGAATATGTATAGGCAATCAGATAATTCAATCTAAAAAGCAATCTAGTAACTTAAATTGGGGAAAACCAACCTTTTAACTCCTCGCTAATTACTCATTCCATGTCGGCTAATCCGACGTTGAATCAAGGATGTTTTCCATAGCTTTGAGGAAGAAGAACCACATTATTGAATGGGAAAAAAATTGAGAAGGACAAAAAGTTTTGATTTTTAATCCAAAAGGACGGGCCTTTAAATAATTAATTTGAAGGACAAAAGCCTGGCCCATTTAATCGTTTAGCCAAAAAACACTTCCATTTATTCACTCAGAAAACACTCTCGTATTTCATTTTCAATCCGTTTTATTTTAGAAAAATTGATCATTCATATTCTCGAAAAAGTAAAAAAATGTCTACCGAAAACCCTGAGAATCTGATTGTTAAAGAAGCACAAACAAAATCGACACAAGTTGAATCTGAAGAAAATTAAATCGAAATACGATGTGATCAACAGAAGGCGGAATCCGAAACCCTAGAAATCGAAAAAATTATAGTCGAGCAAGAAGGACAGGGGAATCGGGAAGTGGAAGGTCAACAAAACACGTCTGGAAAGCCTAGAGAAACATTAGAAGTTTCTACTGCACAAGAACCTCAAGATGATGAAACCCTACAACAGATGAAAGAAGAAATACTTCAAAAGAGAGAAAGAAGGAGCAAAAAAAGGAACGATGGAAAAAATACTAAGAAAGATCAGAGGAGTACTAGAAAGAAGGTTGAAGAGGCTAAAAGTGGAGAAGAAAATTCGGTAATAATATACTATAAAAACTTACAGTTAGATTTGTTTTTAAAAATGATACCACATTGTTTTTAAAAATCTGATACCAGAATGCTTTGAAAATTGGTACATTACCTTCAGTATCAAACTGATACTACATAATTTGGAAAACTGATACTACAATTAAAAAAAATCAGAATTGTAGTATCATAAATGATAACACTTAGCCAGTGAGCTTTTATTTTGTAGTATAAAAACTGATGCCAGTGAGCTTTTATTTTGAAATATTGTATTAAATTTTTTAATAGTATGTAATTCATTATGAAATATTGTATGAAAGCTGGTAGTTACGAAAACTGAAACTGTGTTGTAATTTGTATAAAACTAAGCTTTGAATATTGTGTTCGTATGATTTATATCTTAAATGTTGTAATATACTTTATCATGATATCAGTCTTAAAAGCACACTAGTATCAGTGTTGATAATAAAATTCTGTTTGCATGAAACTGGTATCTGTTATGGAAGCACACTAGTATCAGTTATGCTAATAAAATTTTGTTTATGTGAATGTGGTATCAGTTCTTCCAGTTAGCTGGTATCGGTTATGCTAATAAAATTTTGTTTATGTGAATGTGGTATCAGTTCTTCCAGTTAACTGGTATCAGTTTTGATATTGAGATTAATGGTACAATTTTTGAAAGCATTTTGTTATCAATTCTGAATCCAAAATGGTATCAGTATTATTACTGAATTTCTATTTACATGAATATTGTGTCATTTTGTTATCTAAATAGTAATTTATCAGTTTTCAATAATGTTTCTATTTTACATTAGGAAGATGATTTTGCTAATCCTCGGCCACGAGAAACAAAAGATAGAACAACCGCAAAAGCCGCAAAAGAAAAAACTGAATCTGCGTATAGATGTGGGCTGCAACCTTCTTATTAAATCATAAAGCTTGTGAAGGAGAAAAAAGCATTAAGCAAAAAACAACTAGAACTACTGAAAAGATCACCATTCTTCAACCTTTTCAATGTTTTCTATGAAGGAAAAATAAATTTGAAGGAATGTAAGAAATATACGGAAAATTTGGATGCAATTTACAAGTGTTATTCAGTGGAAGAAGGAGCTTTTATCTTTGGCAAATAAAAAATGACAGTAACGGCCAAAGATATTAGCTTACTTTTTGGGTTGCCGATGCTTGGAAATAATATAGAGCCTACCAAAATGATGACTAGCAAAACAATTCCATCAGCTTGTAAAATTATGCTTTATGGAATTTTGGATCATCGGCATATATCACAAGACCTTTGATTGAAGCTAGAATAAAGAAAGTAATATATAAAGAGGATGAGTACAAGATGGAAGACTTGCCTACTCTTCTTATCATGGACATTGTAGTTACTTTTTTCTTCCCCAATAATCAACAGAAATTGAGATGTGGACTTCTGTAGTACTTGTGTGATTTGGAAAAAATGAAAACAGTTTCTTAGCCGTTGACCATTGAAAAGAATTTCCTTAAATTTGTTAAAAATTTCATTCATAATCCAAGGAATATGTCTGGATATGCAATGCTTCCGCTGGTAATTTATTTGATTTTTTCTAACATTTGTGAATTTGGCACAACTTTTATTAATTTTTTTTGTTTTTTTTACAAAGTATTGCATATGTGAAAAAATGAAGATAATAAAGCCACGATGCTCAGCTAGCGAGATATACCCAAGATTTGCTAGATGGGATCTACGAGGCTTGAAGGAATATGTTACCCAAAAGTTCCTGAATGACATCAATGAAGGAGAGGTATATGTTTTTTAATTTCAGTTGTATTAGTTTTAGGATTATGGTAGTATCATTTCTTGTTTAAATAAAATTGTCAAGTCTTTATGTAATATCAGTTTTTCTAGACTGGTAGTATCAGTTTTTTTGAGTTTTAGTTAAAATTTAATTTTTCATTTTCTTGGTATCAGTTATAGGAGACTGGTAGTATCAGTTTTTTTTAGTTCTGCTTAAAAATTATTTTTCCCAGTATATTGATATCAATTTTATTAGCCGGGTGGTATCAGTTTTTTTGAGTGCTAGCCTGGTGGTATCAATTTTACTAGCCTGGTGGTATCAATTTTCCCAGTATATTTATTTGTCCAGTAGCATTGTATCAGTATTATTAGGATGGTAGTATCTGTTTTTCTTTTTGTTAACTGAAATTTAATTTTTCACATTCTTGGTTTCATTCTGAAGTGTCGAGTGATATTAGAACTTTAACATTCTTATTATCAAAACTGATATTATCAAAACAAAATTAATTTTTTAGGTTCATGAAATTTCAGACATACAGCCACATGAATTGAAAAAATTGGAAATAGCGGATGAAATTTCTTCTAAATCAAAGGGAGCAAAAGAACGCCCAGCAACAAAAAAAAGAAAATGTCAAGAACCGCAAACACAAATGGATTCTTTTGAGGATGATGTGACTATGAGAGTGTTGAAAATTCATATTGACAAAATTGAAGCTGAAAACAAGAAACTGAAAAAAGATTTGACAAATGAAAGATTTTTGAGAAGAGAAGCAGAAAAAAAGGTTGTTAGTTTGGAACAACAGTTGCAAGGAAGAAATACAGATTTTGAACAAATGGAACTTCCGGAATCTGATTCGGAAGAGACTAAAAGTGATTCACATTCTCAACATAATGATGAAGAAGAAGGAAAAAACGACAATGAGAATGTTGAGAATGAAAATCAATGCAATATTCAAGTCGAGAAAGAGAAATGTGAACAAAATGAAAATTTTGAAACTGCAGAAAAAATAATTCCAGCTAAACAAAGCTCAGAAATCAGAAAAAATGTATCGGTCGAAGTCAGTCCGCCCAACTTCGACTTTGGTATCACACAAATTATTAAGAAAATACAAGAAGAAAGAAAATAAGCCGAGCAAGAAGGAAAAAAAATGCCATCAGAAGACGAACCGCCTTCATACGTAGACAGAATAAAAAAGAGAGAAAGGAAGAAGACAATAAGAAGAGATTCATTTGACTATGCTACAATTTCAAAAAAAAAAAAAAGGAAAAAACACAAGTATTGAAGCAGGAAAAAATAGGGAAGATCAACCTACAGAAGAATCAGAAAAAGAAAAAAAGCAAGAGCAGCAGCATGAAGAAAAACAAAGTGAGAAAACAGAGAAAAATGTAGAGCAAGAATCAATTAGAATTGAAAAGCCACTAGCTATTTTGGAAGCATCATGGGCAGAATTGAATTTGTCACATTGCGACAGTGTTAAATATCTGAATAAAAAACAACAAGCCTTGGTTAAAGAAAAATTCTCTGTTGCAAAAGCAAGAAATTTGTAAATACACATTTTTTTCTATCGATATTACTAGAGATTTGTTCAAAACTTAACTATAATTTTCATTTCTACATAACAGGGATGTTATGTTAAATGATGACACAATTTTAGGTGGTTGTGTCATAACGAAACGTATGCTTGTTAATGTTCTGGAAGGGAGCTTCACGGATGGACATGTACCATATATATGCTTGTTAGTATCTGTTTTCAATGCCTGCTAGTATCATTTTTTTGAGTTATAGTAAATTTTATTTTTGCAGTTTCTTGGTATCTGTTTTAATAGCCTGGTAGTATCAGTTTTTTTAATTTCTAGTTAAAAATTATTTTTAGTAAATTTTAGCTAGTGAGCATCTTTGTTTTTGATACTGATCTTCTTGTACGTGCATTATGTGCATGTTTGATTGTGCACGTGTTTATGTTGAAATGATGCACATTTATGTGTACACTCACAGACATAAATCTGTATCAGTTTTAACAAGGACTAAACCTGTATCGGTTTTAACATATCAGATTTCATAGACTGGTAGTATCAGTTTTTTTGATTACTCATTAAAAATTATTTTTCCAGTATTGTGATATCAGATTTCACAGGCTGGTAGTATCAGTTTGTTTTTATTTCTATTTAAAAATTATTTTACCAGTATCTTAATATCAGTTTTCATAGCCTGATAGTATCATATTTATTTCGCAATATCATATGACTTCTTATATACATATGTATGTGTATTACAGATTATCGACTGGTTTACAAGATACTGTGCTTTAACGGTAAACAATTACGCAATGCCAACGATGGGAACAGTAAGTAAAATTTCAGGTCACTTTTGTGCAATATTATTTCTTAAATTTGTAAATAACAATAACAATATTTTTTATGAATAGAAAGCACTGGCTGACAAAATCGAATCACTTGTAAAGGCAATACTCTTCCCATTTTAGAAAAGGTTGTGAAAGACGAGTTCACGGAGGTTATTTACTTTCCATTGCATTGTGAAAGTCAATGGACGCCAGTGACTTTAACATATGCAAATATGCAGTGGGCACATTTCGACTCCAGTCGGCCTAGAAGATCAACCACGAACACTAATGCAAGTTTGAAAGCTGCACTAACATTGGTACAAAGTCACTACTTGTATATGTTTGAAACTACTGCTGCAGTTATGTCACTAACATATAACCTGCTATATATTTTACAGAGAGCTGTAGTTGAGGAATTACTGCCGCGGTTATGGCAAAAACAAAATGTTACAAATAAGCAGCTCAGCACATCTGAAATGGTTCAAGAAAAGTGCGCACAACAAGACTGTGACACGTAATTCTTTACCATATATTAATTTTAATACCCAGAATGAATGAGTATTTATACAACTAATGACATGATTTCCTTTGTACAGGCTTGATTGTGCGATATATGTTATGATTTTCATAATATCAATGAACAGAAAAGAAATTCCTCTAAAGGTTCACCCGAAGAACATGCTGAAATGTAGAGCGCAGCTAGTGTATGAAATTTTGGCAAACAATGGTTATTGTTGGGATTTAGCAAACTTTATGTCTAATCTTTCTTAGGAGGAAAAATGATTATAGTTGGTAGTTGAAATTGGTTGGTTGTTAGAAATGTACATATGATGATATTTGTTTCAAAACTACTTGTTTTTAGCTATTGTAATGGATGTCAAATGTTGCAAATGTTCAACATTTCTTGTGGGTATTTTTTTTATATGATGATATGATTTTAGTTTGAAATTGCTGCGATGTTTCTAATGAGTTTTATGCTGTCAAAATGCATTGAATCATGTGTTGTGAACTGTTTTATGGTTGTATCTATGAAACTGATATCTCATTTTTTTTCCAAACTGACATACATATTTAAAAAAAAAAAAAAACTGATACCAACATTAACACAAAACTGATACCTAAATAATATAATTTGAACAAAACATGATAAAAGATGAAAAACTGATACCAGATTTGGTTCAAAACAGATACCCTACCGATGTTAAATATAATAATCCCAAACTGATACCAGCATGAATGAAAAACTGATACTAGAAAACTACTAACTATACCATAACTTATACCACCATGTGATTTGTTATATGCTCAACCATGCACTTGGTCATATGCTCGATCATGTGCTTGGTTATGTGTCCGGTTATATGCTTTGTTATGGCAAAGTCATGGGCTTGGTCATGTGCTCTGTCACGTGCTCAATCATGTCCTCATTCAGGTGCTCGGTAATGTACCAGGTCATGGGTTCGATCAAGTGTCCGATCATGGACCCAGTTATGGGCTCCGTCAAGGGCTTGGTTATGTTCACAATCATGTGCTCGATCACATGCTCGGTCAACTATCCGGTCATGGACTCGATTATGGGCTCGATCATACCATATTAATGTATACATAGTTTCAGAAAGAAATCTGATACCATATTAATGTATACATAATTTAATACCATGTTAATGTATACATAATTTCAGAAAGAAATCTGACACTATATTATTAATGTGCTTCCAAAAGTAATACATTGATTATTCTATTACAACATATAATAGCCCATGATTGGGAACACAACCATACCTCATAGGAATTCTTAAACTAAGTACATACCTATCGCACATAAAATATATCTTATAGAAAAACCTAATCAAGTAACTATGGCTTTAAAATTCATATACCAACCTATTTTTATATCAAAAGGACGCCTTAATCATGTAAATAAAGTCACAGTCAAAAAATGATACTAGATTTCGTTCAAAACTGATACTAGGTAATTTGACAAAAATATACCATATTCACATAAACAAATCTCACTATCAAAACTGACATCAGTTAGCTTGAAAGTCTGATACCACATTTGTTTAAACATAATCACAGTACCAAAACAAATACCATTATGCTTCAAAACTGATACCAGAAACTGTATATTACAACATTGAATGATACCAATATCATCAATAACTGATATCTACAAAACAAGCAACATAAAATAGACACAGAACATACATACATACATACATATAAAAAAGCATCAACTAAAACATGATAGTAAACCAAAAATTCAATGAATACTCACAACTAATATCAAGTTTATTACATTTCCAAATTTTAATGCATAAAGTGAAGGAAAAAGCTGTAAAATATGTAATACAATTGTAAGAAAATATCAATTCTTCGAAGCTTGGCAGTTGCGCTTGTTGTAGCCATATTGCTTACACACACCACACTGATTTTGTTTATTCTGAAAAAATGTGAATCCACCTCTTCATTGCAAGGATCAACAATGGGCTTATCATAGTTAGGAATTGGATTCACTGGATTAGCATAAGAAGATCGATAAGCGTCTACGGTGAAATAGTGTTCAACAAAATCGTATATCCGAAGTTTAGATCTAGTAATGCACTTGATAGCATGAGCACAAGCAAATCCGGTAACTTTCCATTGATTGCAAGTACAACTTCGATTTTGAAGATCAACATGATGCGAAGATGGATACTTGACTTCAAATATGAATTCCGAAGATTTATAAACAACCCAACCAAACCCTTCATCAATCAACCCTTTTAACCTATGCTCCATAGATGGACAAAGAATGGTAGTCCACAAATGACACTCCTCTCTCCTTTTGGCCATTTGTTCCATAATTTTAATCCTAATTCCATCTAAGCATGAAGTAATTGGCAACGCTCTTTCCTCTATAATCCAACTATTAAAACTTTCAGCTACATTTGAACTGTACTCTGCATATCGTTTACCCCTAAAAAACAAATCAGTCCACTTATCAAACGGTTTATCCTTTAAAAAGTTCATAGCTGCAGTACCTCCAACATCCAAAAATTTAGAATGTGTAGCTTCAAATTCATTTAAATTTGAAGCTCGAGAACACAACTTAAACAACTCAACAATCGAAACATATGTATTCTTTGACTTAACAGCTGAAAGCAAGTTTTGTTCCATATGAAGATAACAAAAACTATGAAATGCATCAGGGAAAACTTCACGAATACCCAAAACTAACCCTTGATGACGATCTGAAATAAAAAACAAATCACGAGTTTCTTCAAGCATTTTCTTCAAGTGACTTAAAAATCATCTCCAATTATCCACATTTTCAATGGAGACTACACCCATAGATAAGGGGAAAAAGCCTGCAAATTAAATAACAGTTAAATAGACAATCAAATTACATGTAAAAAATAACTGATACTACCAGGCACGTAAAACTGATACCAAAAAACTGGAAATTAAATTTCTTACAAGAATCATAAAAACAGATACTACCAGGCTATGAAAACTGATACCAGGAGACTGGAGAAAATGATTATTAAGTAAAAGTTAAAAAAAATGATACTACCAGGCACATAAAACTGATACCTGAAAACTGGAAAATTAATTTTTAACAAGACATCATAAAAAATGATACTATCATGCTATGAAAAGTGATACCAACTAATTGGAAAAATAAACATTAACTAATACTTAAAGAAACTGATACTACCAGGCTTCTAAAACTGATATATAAAAACAATTAAAAATAAGACTTAACATAAGCTGATACTACATGTCACCTAACACCAATATGTAAGAATTAAAAAAAAACTTGACAACATAAAAAAAAAACCTTGATTACCATTCTTTGCACTAGCTCCCATCAATACACCTGGTCGTCCCTTTAAGTGAGTAGCGTCCAAAAAAATCATGGCTCGGCAATACTCAAACCCATGTATACATGCAGAAAGGGCAATAAACACTCTCTCAAACTGGTTAGTACTGGCATTAACCTCTAAATCAACATAACTACCTGGGTTATGATTTTGTAGTGCCTCCAAATACCATCTCAAGTCATCATAAGACATAACATCATTACCATACAATTCAGTCAAAGCAAGTGTTTTTGCAGAATAAGTAACTGCATAATTCAACTCAATATTATATTCTCTACGAAAATCATCTATGATCTCCTTAGGCTTCTTGCTTGGACGATCATGAATTTCATCTATAATCAATAATTTAATAAACGAGCTAGAAATAGGCGGATTGCTCAAATTTTTAAGTCCACCACCACAAGAATTCTCACTAACTAAATTCCGTATGAAAAACCTATTAAGTTGTTCGGAATCACAAGTAGCGTGAACTTTAAATTGACATCCAGTAGACGACAAAGAAGAGCAAACAACTGTTATCCTAGAAGAACTATTCTTTAAAAAAAATAGTTCATACCCTGTCTGAATTTGATATGCCATCAATAATCCCCTAAAGTCATTAGCACCCCCAAAACAGAACCCTTTAAAATCAGAAATGGAAAGATTAGATCCTCTCTTCATCATGTCTTTTAAGTAACTTTTTCCATGTACAACAATAGTAGAACACAAGATGCATTAGACGAAACTTCAGATGCAGTTGAATGAGAACGAAATATTTTGGAGCTGACAATCCTTCCGCTTAATAGTGAAAGAAAAGAAAGCACTCTTTTTATGTAGTTGAAAGCAAATTGTACTTTGAAAATCGGAATTAGTATCAACATATATTATTTTGTTCTCAAGCAAATAACTAATCTCAATTGAATCAGGAATAAGTTGAGACCAATGATGGCATAATTCATTCTTCAAATCATATAATGAACAATTAACATCCAACCAAGTACTGAAGGTAAGATTGTTGAACAAAAACAAAACCAAAAGACTGTCATCACCACTGAAAAAAAAACAGTCAACAAATTATTATATAATTGATACAAATTTTGATTCAAAACTGATACTGTATTGCTGTACACTTAACAACAGAGAACAAACTGATACCACCAATGACAAAAAACTGATACTGTATTGCTGTACACTTAGCAACAGAGAACAAACTGATGCCACCAATGACATAAAACTGATACTGTATCGCTGTACATTTAACAACAGAGAACAAACTGATATCACCAATGACATAAAAATGATACCCAGATATAAACATAATATTTATGAACATACCACCAATACCACATGCCCCAAGAGATTGCAATATAGAGTTACTCCAACTTATGCTATTTGACAGAATAAAACTGATATTAAATCCATTAAGAACATAGCATAACACATTACAATAATGTAATCTAAATGAAAACATCCTAAATGAGGACAGTTTGATACATATATGAACACAGTCTAAAGGAAAAAAAAATTACTCAGTGTAAAACATATAACCTGCTGCTGCTGCAAATCGAATCCATTAATCAACCAATTCAAATCAATAGGAGAAAACCTAAAGAGAATCGATCACATATTTTTTTTTTAAAGAAGATCGCGCAAAGGAATTTCAGAACAAGAAAAGCAAAAAAAAAAAAATCACGAATGAGAAAATCGCAACTGACAAAAAAAATCACGAATGACAAAATCACGCAAAGGAAAATCGATTTTGCAATCACGACCGAGAAAATCGCATCTGGATTTTCAAACGCGCACAGAATGTTCAAACGCGCACAGAAATTTGCAAATCGATTTTGCACGATGGAAGGAGCGAAATTAGGGTAAGATAATTTCAGAAGTAATTGCACGCGCGATGATGTGAGAAAAACTTATATATTGTCCTGGAGAAAAAAAAAGATGGACCGTCCTTATGGACAAAAAAACCCAATATTTTTGTCCTTTACAATATTTTCCTGTTATTGAATTCCCACGAAACCGTATATCCTGCAGCACTAAAAGTAGGGGTGAGCGTTTGGTTGGTTCGGTTTATCCGATTATGAAATTGTCAAACCAAACCAAAACCGATAAAAATGAAAACCAAACCAAACCAACTAAAATAATATTGGTTGGTTCGGTTGGTTATCCGATTTAACCGAACTAAAAATATTTTTGACTTTATATTCATAATATTAACTATAATTTAAAATAAATTATAAATATATGATTATTTATGATTATTATGCTTCTCAAAAGTAATTACGATACATATGTGATAATTAAAATTTATTTAGATAACTAAATTAACCTAAAATATTTAATATAATATCGATAATTTTGAAAAAATAATAAAAGTTCGGTTAATTTGGTTAAACCAATAACCAAACTAAATATTTTTCCGAACCGATTACAAACCAATCTAATTTCAAAACCAAACCAAACCGACCAAACTAAATTGGTTCGGTTGGTTTATTTGGTTTAACCAAATAATGCTCACCCCTAACTAAAAGTCTAAAATGGTGGTGAGGAGAAGTGGGTAACTCTTTATTTAACGTGTAGATACCTAATGAATGGATGGTAAAGATTAACTCCCCTTAAAAATAGGGATTGAATGATAAATTAATACCGAGTAGAGATTGAATGTAGGTCTCTAGTTTTACCATTTGAGACAACATAATTTTGTCCCTAACTTGTTTCATACTAGAGACAAAATTTTAGTTAGTGTCTAATTGTTGTCTTAAATATTACATTTTCTTGTAGTTATATCTTATAACAATTAGCCCACTTTCTGATGGGTTTTCCATTATCAGCCCACTCAATGGATTTTGGCTCGTGTGTTTCATATTTCTTTCCGGTAGTTGGACCTCTTCGCTTCTTCTTAGGTGGCTACGAAGAAGAGCCCTGCTCCTCAGTTTGTCCATGCACTATTTCCATTATTCCTGTATAAATTATCGAATGAAAATCACATTTTTTTTTATCAAGTCAAGAAATAAATTGCATATATTTTGTTTAAGTGTAAGTGGTGACCATGTTAGGAATTCAAGAAAAATCAAGCCATTATGTTTGATAATGTATATTTTAATTATGTGCAGTCTTAAGATGTTCTTTTACTATCTGTTGTAGCATTTGTTTTGACCATGTTAGATGCAAACTCGTCCTGTTATTAGCATTTGTTTGATAATGTATATTTAAGCTTTAGTACTGCTTAACTGGTACAAATCGCAATTATAATTATAATTTGTGGAATCCCCTGTTTCTGTTTTGAAGATTATGAAGCTATTATGGTTTGTATTTACTGTGTGTTAATGTTTTATTATGCTTTGTATGTATTTAATGGATTCACCTTTTTCAATCAATAATGGTAAATGTAAGTAATTTTAAGTTATGCAATGACCTGGTCTTGAAGACTGTTGTGTTACCAAATCGTAGTAAAGGGTTTCATAATAACACGTACATTAAGTAATAACTTGCTACATCCACTGGTATTTTTGCGTTGGTCTCTCAACTTTTTCTAGCTAGCTTAAAAGATAAATACAGCGTGCAGGAATAGAGGGAAGTGCAGTGAAAGTAGTAATCAAAAGTAAAACTATCTTAAAGCTAAAGAAAAGTTATTAATAAAACAGTAAGCAAACTCAAAACAGTGGAAGGACATATATGTTATCGAAAGGCTCCATGTCCATGTAGGCAATTTTTTTTTCAACTTTGCATTTAGACAGCAGATAAGCCATAAAGTTAAGCATGAAGGCACCACTTTATATTTCAAAAGATACGTAAAAATATCAAATAGTTGATTTTATTTCAACTCAAAAAGCAATCATTTACAAAGCCCTGAACCAAAGTCACAATCAATCTTGAATACCACTATAGCAGTTAATTTTTTAATATATATTATAGGATGCTGTTTACCTATAACTGGAATTGATTATTATAAAGATCAAAGTTCTAGAGCTCTTTTAATTAAGGTACTTCATATTTTAGAGCATAAGTATCCAATTGAGTTTGTAGTGCAATTCGATTTTGCAACTGAGTTTGCACAATTTGTTAAATGTTGTACAATTTGTTAAAACAGGAAAAAAAAACATATATATTACCCATTAGATAAGGGGCAGACTAGATCGACAATGTTAACTAAGTATTTATTATTGTTTTTTTTCTTCCAACCAATACATAACTATGTCCCGATGCAGCATTATTACATGATGAAGAAAAGAAGTGGTTGGATTAAAAAAAGGGAAATAAATGAAAGAGATATACACAAATGGCTAGGATATAGTAGAGCATAGGCAGACCGCAGATAAATGAAAAAAGGGGAGATATAACAACTAGTAGATACATGTGGAGTAGAGGAATGGTGGGACTTCCTAGCAGCACTTTAATTTCAATTGTAGTTTTCAGTCTCAACTTAAGGAATAAAAATATAAAACTGGCAACCTATTATTTAAATGCAATGAAACCTTTGGAAAAAGAAGAAAAAAATACGATTAAAACTGCATGAATGGAAGTGACAACAAGTTGTTTATGTTCTAATATCCGTCTGCTGTTGTTAAAACAATAATTATCACTTTTTAGCCTTTAAGTGGTATTAGAGTTTCCACAAGTATATATATAGGAATTGCACGTAAACATAATAACAAACTGTGAATATATTGTGCTGTTATTTTAATATACATAAACAATATTTAGAATTAAATATACATAAAAAAGCATGCATCTATAGATCAATAGTAAATATGTTTAATTAGCGGGGAATGTAGAGAATTTCATTGAAAAATTAATTGGGATAACATCAAACGACAGCATGGTTTTACATTTTACAAGCGAATTTCATCCGTTAATTTAAGTGGGTGTAGAGTATGAAGACTAGAGTATTTTCTATATACAGTTTGCTGTTAATAATGTAGTTTTAGTAGTTATATTAGTTTCCGCTGTGTGTAACGTTGCTTTAGGGTAATTCAGTAATTTGTTCTTTTCTGTACATAAAACTGGTTGACTGTGTATTTTCCGAAGAGTGAGAAAACATTTACTTTCTTCTTCCAGTTTCTCGTTTCATGGTATCAGAGCCATGCGAAAATTTCTTCAGATCTAAACCCTAAATCATCATGCCTCAATCGAGTGAAATCTCGACTTCTAATCCAGAAAATCTTACGAATTCTGCTGTTAGTTACAACGATCCATATTTCTTATCTCATGGCGATAACCCTAATTCTCAACTAGGTCAAATCATCTTCGATGGGGACAATTATCTGAATTGGAGCTGTAGTGTTCGATTAGCTCTTGGAGCAAAGAATAAGTTCGGATTCGTTGATGGATCTATTCTTCGACCTGCTGATGAATCTCCAGATTTGCAGAAGTGGGTTCGAAATGACTATATGGTGACAGCTTGGATTCTTTGTTCAATGGAGAAGAAAATTTCAGAGAGCTTCATCTTCAATTCTTCGGCCAGACAGATTTGGATTGAGATTCAAGAAAGGTATGGATATTCTAATGCTCCTCAGATCTATGAAATTCATAAAAAATTGATGAATATCCAGCAGAATGATGATAGTATTGCTTCTTACTATTCAAATCTTAAGCAAGTTTGGGATCAACTACAAATTATTGAACCTTATCCTGATTGTACTTGTGGAGCGATTATTCACTGTTCTTGTGGTTTACTCAAGAATTTTTTTGAAGCTGATCAACTGAGAAAACTTATTCAATTTATATCTGGACTAAACAAATCTTATGATCAAGCCAAAATTAACCTCCTCAGTATGGACCCTTTACCAAATGTAAATAGGGCTTATCATATGTTACAGCAAATTGAAAGGCAAAATTCTCTTAACATTGCTATTCAGACAACTGAAGTAAGTGCTCTATTCTCTGCAAAAAATGGTCAAGATTCCCACAATTTCAGTTCATCATTCCAAAAGAAAGATTATAAGAAGGCTAAGCTTGATAAGTTCTGTGATCATTGCAAAACAAAAGGGCATTCCAAGGATCAATGCTTCAAAATTGTTGGTTATCCTGATTGGTGGAAGGGTAAAACAAATCAGAAACATCAAAGATTTGCTGGAAATGTGCAAGAAAATTCTGCTGTCTCTGGAATTCTTGGATCTGCACCTCCCATTTCTCCTTTAGAAAGCAATATTGATCCTTCTAACAGCTCAACTTCAGCCAATCCTCAGATGTTTTCTAATCTGTTCAAGGAATTTGTCAAGATGGTGCAAACAAATCAAGGGACTTCCTCATCTGATGGTTATAATGCTGCAGTAAACTTTGCAGGTATTGTATCTGCATTTAATGTGAATTTTTCAGTTGAACATGCTAGTCTTTATAGATGGATAATTGATACAGGAGCTAGTGATCATATGGCTTTTGACATAAACATGTTTGACAAAACTCACAATCTTAAACAGCCTATACAAATTGTTCTTCCTGATGGTTCTCTAAAAACTGTTTCTACTATTGGCATCATTTCTATCAGTCCTCATATCATTCTTAAGAATGTTTTCTATGTACCAAATTTTAAACATAACCTTTTATCTGTTGGAAGGTTATTAGATCAAAACAATTTAGTTGCCAAATTTGAACAAAACTCTTGTTCTTTTCAGGACCTTACAACTAATCAAGTGAAGGCTGTTGGTTTGAGACAAAGGGGTTTGTATAGATTTGTTAAATACTTACCTTCTGTTTCGGTTCTGTCAAATAATGTTGTTTCTGATCATTTTCCAGTTGTTCTTGCTTCTAATACAACAAATTCATTTGACCTCTTTCATGCTAGACTTGGTCATGCCTTTGTAGGCAAACTGAAACATGTACCTTTTTCATCTTCATTTCAGATTAATAATAATTTCCATTGTGAAGCGTGTATTTGTGCAAAACATCATAGACTACCTTTTCCTGTATCAAGTTCTATTGCAAATGCATGTTTTGAATTAGTTCACATTGATTTATGGGGGCCATATCAAATTCCTTCTACAACCGGTGCAAGATATTTTTTAACTATTTTAGATGATCATTCAAGAGCTACATGGATTTATTTACTTCATCATAAAGATCAAGTTCCTCAAGTTATAACTGAATTCTTAGCATATGTAGAAACTCAATTTCAGAAATATGTTAAAATCATTAGATCAGATAATGGGACTGAAATTGTTCAACAATTTTGCACACTACTGTTTGCATCAAAGGGAATTATTCATCAGAAAAGTATTGTAGGAACACCACAACAAAATGGGAGGGTAGAACGTAAACACAAGCATTTGGCTGAAACTGCTAGGGCTTTAAAATTACATGCTAATTTACCTAGTAAGTTTTAGGGAGATTGTTTTCTTATAGTAACTTATTTGATAAATCTTATGCCTTCTTCTGTTCTTAATTGGAAAACTCCATATGAGGTCTTGATGAACAAGGTTCCAGACTATTCACATTTGCGTGTTATGGGGTGTTTAGCTTATCCAGCTGTTAAGACTACAGACAAAATGGCTTCTAGATCAAAAAGGTGCATATTTATTGGATATCCTTATGCTAAAAAAGGATATGAACTCTATGATTTGGAGAATCACAAATTTTTATTGAGCAGAGATGTTATTTTTAAGGAAAATATTTTTTCTTTCCATTCTTCATTACCTGTTTCTGCAAATTCATATCAAAATCCTGTTTTACCTCTTGTTAACCATGCTATTTCTCCTGATTCTATTCATAACATTTCAAGCCCAATTATTACTCAGCCATCAATAGATGATTTTCAAAACATTCCTCCTTTTCCTGAAATGTCTCCTTCCTCTCATAATCATTTTGTTTCCTCTTCATCTAGTTCTTCTCCACAACAACCCACATCTCCAACTACATCCATACCAATTAGAAAATCTACTCATGTTACTCAACTACCTAAAAAATTTGATCAATTCATCCTTGACAAGCATATTAAACCTCCTACTACATGTTCGTTTGTTCAACAATTTCTTTCCAATTCAAATCTGAATCATCTAGGTTCAGAATATATTAGCAGTTTGGCAAATGCTTTATTTGTTCATGAGCCAAGTTCATATGCACAAGCTAAAAATGATCCTAAATGGGTTGAAGCTATGGAGAAAGAATTACAGGCCATTGAAAATGATAATACTTGGGATATTACTACTCTTCCTTCAAATAAAACTGCTATTGGAAGCAAATGGGTATTCAAAGCCAAATTCAATCCAGATGGAAGTCTTAACAAATGCAAAGCAAGAGTGGTGGCAAGAGGTGATAAACAAGTTAAAGGTAAAGATTTTAAGTATACATTCAGTCCAGTAGCAAAATTTACTACTGTTCGTATTCTTATAGCCTTGGCTGCTGCAAAAAATTGGGAGCTTCATCAATTAGACATAAACAATGCATTTTTGCATGGATATGTTGAAGAAGAGTTATATATGCAGCCTCCACCTGGTTATTCAAAGGCTAAAGATGGGGAAGTATGCAAATTAAAGAAGTCATTATATGGTTTGAGGCAAGCGGCAAGGCAATGGAATGTAGAGTTGAGCAGGCATCTACTTAATTCAGGGTACAAACAATCGAAACAAGATTATTCCCTTTTTATTAAGTCTGATGGTGATTCATTTACTACTGTTGTTGCTTATGTTGATGATCTATTGATTACTGGTAATTCTTTATCTGAAATTCAAGCTCTTAAACATTCTCTACATTCAATGTTTACAATTAAGGATTTGGGCCAGCTAAGATATTTCTTGGGCATAGAAGTTTTTAGAACAGAATTAGGTATACTTCTTAATCAAAGAAAATACATTCTAGATTTGCTGAAGGACACAAACATGCTAGAATGTAATTCTGTTCCTGTTCCTCTACAAAGAAATTTAAAACTTAGCAATGAAGATACACCTTTAGTTGAAGATCCTGAAGTTTATAGGAGACTTGTTGGCAAACTTCTATATTTAAACATGACCAGACCTGATATTTCTTACGCTGTTCAACAGCTTTCTTGAATGCACCTGCACAGTCACATTTCAATGCTGCATTGCATGTTCTTAAGTATTTAAAGGGTACTTTGGATCTGGGTCTGTTCTATTCTGCACAGTCTGATTTTAATCTCATAGCATATTGTGATGCTAATTAGGGAAGTTGTCCATTCTCTGCCAAATCATTGTTTGGTTACACTGTTTTTCTGGGTAACTCCTTAATATCATGGAAAACGAAGAAGCAGAAAACAACATCTAAGAGTACATGTGAAGCTGAATATCGAAGCATGAGTTATGTTACAAGTGAATTGATTTGGCTTGAGGGTTTGTTGTCTGATTTACAGGTGAATGTCTCTCTTCCAATTAATCTCTTCTGTGATAATATTTCTGCTAAGTACATTGCAGAAAATAAGGTGTTTCAAGAGAGAACGAAGCACTTGAGAGTTGATTGTCATTTTATTAGAGACTATGTAGATGCTAAATTCATCAAAAAATTTCATGTTCGTTCAGCACTTCAGCTTGCAGACTTGCTAACGAAGTCATTGGGAGCAGATCAGCATTGTTTTCTATCTGCTAAGCTGGGACTTGTTTCCGAACCACCATGTCCAGCTTGAAGGGGGGGTATAGAGTATGAAGACTAGAGTATTTTCTATATACAGTTTGCTGTTAATAATGTAGTTTTAGTAGTTATATTAGTTTCCGCTGTGTGTAACGTTGCTTTAGGGTAATTCAGTAATTTGTTCTTTTCTATACATAAAACTGGTTGACTGTGTATTTTCCAAAGAGTGAGAAAACATTTACTTTCTTCTTCTAGTTTCTCGTTTCAGTGGGTAACGTATACGTACATCAAAAGTTAACGTATTTAAACAAATACACATATAGATGTGGAAAATAAAATAAAAAATAACACACGTACATGTTAGCCTTGAGACCTATAGTATTAAATGTGGCATTTGTTTGCAATTCATCAACCCCGGTTAGCGCGTAATCTCTAGTTTGTCCATATTGGTCTTTAAATTAGTGGCTTCGTGAAACTTCTCCAAGCACAGGAAGATGGCCGTAACAATCCCAAGAAAAACTGAGTTGCACTGCGAACTCTGTTGCAGACTGAGTTTTTAGTATGTAATCTGAGTTTGCAAATTCAGTTTTGTAGTGTGCAAACCGAGTTTGCAGCAGTGTGCAAACTAAGTTTGCTTAAGAGTTTGCAAACTCAGTTTTGCAACTGAGTTTGCAAACTCAATTATGCATTTCCAACAAAAACAATTCTAACTAGAAAATTAGGCGAGTTAACTAATCTGAAACTGGAAGGGTCGTATGTGGAGGCTATCTTAGTTGATACTTCATGCATTTACCAGATGATATGCGACAGATCTTTAAGGAACTTTGTTTTTACACTACGCTAATTTCTGAAAACAAATGAAAAAACCTAAATGCTTCTTTTTTAGTAAATTTTCAATTCACTTAACAAATAACACGTTCTTTGATAAACCACTGAAAGCCGACGTTAAATTTGTACGTCCATATAACACGTGTTTATTTTTCTAATATATGTGTGTGTGTACATATAATATATATTTGTACGTACATATAAGAATTTAGAGAATTGAAGTGCATTCGAATTTCAAATTCAAGCGTACATTAAATTCGGAAAGAAACTAATAATAATTAGCAACGTATTTTAGAATGAGAATGGAGTAAACAACGTTTGTAACATTATATATATAATGGCATATATTTATGATAAAAAAAACCAAATAGGTAATATTTTATTGTCTCAACCATCATAGTAGATCTTATACACCAAATTACTCCATTATCCAAACCCCTTCATCGTGATCAGAACGTGCATAATTTGCATTTAATTCGGCTTCTTCTTGTGTACTTACACCAATATAGAAAGGTGGGTTCTCATCAGATTGATTATACTCTTCTTCATCTACCACGTCATCAATCCCAACAATGCGTCTTTTTATCGGGAAGAACAACAGACCACTTATGATCAGCTGGGTCGGTCACATAAAAAACTTGTTTTGCTTGATTCGCCAGGATGAGTGGATCATTATCACAATTCATTGCACCAAAGATAACAAGTGTGAATCCATGTTCATCCACTCGTACAGCACAATGGTTGTCCGCCATTTACAAAAAATAGAGGAATAGTGAATTCTTTATAATCAAGTTCCCAAATATCCTCAATTATCCCATAATATGGCAACATCACATTTATAGGCTTATTATCTTTAGCACTAGCAGACTCTCTTGAATATGCCACAACACTAACTTCGCTATTTTGTGTTTTGCTCTTCTCATCTTGGCGCTTAGTATAAAAGACAAATCCATTAATATCATATCCTTCATAAGATTTGACTTGAAGTCGAGGCCCATACGCCAACTATTTTATTGTATCAGAAATATTATGATTTTTTTGTTTCATTACCTTGGTTTTAAACCACTTGACGAAGGAGCGGTTATGTTCAATTGTCAACCACATTTCATTCTTTGAAGGGTTCTCAGACTTTAGAACTGCCATGTGCTCCTCCAAGTACGGATTGACCTCACTAAGATGTTGCAAAACAAGTAGCTCTGCTTTGTGAATCATTTCGTCACCAATTGAAATCAATTTTAACCCAATTGTGCCTTGACCATCAAGTCGTCCTTCATGTCGAGACTTGCAAAGTCCAATAGGTTCAACACTAGGTAAGTATTGAGTAACAAATTCAATAACCTCCTCGGCTACAGTACCTTCTACGCGACTAGCTTCGGGTCTATATTTATTCTTTGTTTTCCTTTTTAAAGTTCCCATATGCATTTCAAATGGGTACATGTATCTCATAAACACAGGACCACAAATCTTGATTCCTCTTACCAGATGAACAACCAAATGCACCATAACATCAAAAAATGAAGGAGGGAAATACATCTCAAATTGGCATAAAGTAATGATAATTTTAGCTTGCTGATCCTCTAACATATCAGAATCGATCACCTTGCTACAAATTACATTAAAAAAGATGCAAAGCTTTGTAATAACATGCCTAACGTGTTTAGGCAATATATCTCGAATTGCAACAAGTAATAAATGTTGCATCAGCACATGGCAATCATGAGACTTCATGCCGGTCAATTTCAAATCCTTCATTGATACACGACTGCTAATATTTGAAGAATAACCTGTGGGAACCTTGACACCACGAAGACACTCACATAAACTAGTTTTTTCTTTTTTGGACAATGTGTAACACGTAGGAGGCAAATAGGTACGCTTACCCCTCTCCCTCGGTGCTAAATCTTTTCGAATACCCATTTTTAACATATCTTGCCTTGCTTTCTCACTGTCCTTTGTCTTACCAGGAATATTCAAGAGTGTACCAATGATACTATCACAGACATTTTTTTCTATATGCATTACATCTAGACAATGCCTAATCTGTAAGTGTCTCCAATATGGAAGTTCCCAAAATAAACATTTCTTCTTCCACGAGCCTTTTATAAAAAGAAAAGTTTTACCAAATGCATTTTTAATATCCTTGACCCGTTCATAAACTGCATTTCCTGTTAATTGCAAACGAGCAACTCCGCTCTCTATCTTCCCATTGAAAGGATTCTTCTTCTTACGATAAGGATGATCGAGAGGAAGAAATCTATGGTGATGCATATACACATTTTTCTTACAAAAATGCAAGCGCTCAACAATCATATCATCTTGAAAAATTGAGCATGCTTTGGCACCTTTTGTACTATAACCAGACAAGTTATTATACGCAGGAAAATCATTTATGGTACAAAACACCATGGCGCGTAATGTGAAATCAGTTTTGGTATATGCATCAAACACACGTAAGTTTTAGATCATCAACAAGAGGAGCTAGGTAAACATCGATATCATTTCCTGGCTGTCGTGGTCCTGAGATTAGAAGAGATAACATGATGTATCTGCGCTCATACTTAAGTGAGGCGAAAGATTGTAAATCACCAAAAGAACTGGCCAAGTACTATGCTGACTACTAAGATTTCCAAACGGTTTTATGCCATCTGTTCAAAGGCCAAGTCTGAGATACCTATTTTCTTCACCAAAACTAGGATGCATTTTATCAATATTTCTCCACTGTAGAGCATCAGCTGGATGCCTTAATAACCCATCATCTTTCCTCACATCCGCATGTCATCCCAAGTTCTTTGCGTTTTCTTTATTAGCAAATAAACGTTTAAACCTTGGCATAATGGGCAAATACCATAATACCTTTGCCGGAGGACCTTTTTTATTTAAGTCGTTATGAACATTCCCTCGCGGCTTGTAACGGAATAATCCACATTTGGGAGACTCATGCATGCTTTCATATTCATTTCGATACAATATACAGTCATTTGGACATGCGTGTATCTTTTTGTACCCTATATCAATTGGGCACAAGATTTTCTTTGCTTCATAATTAGAACTAGGAAGCTCGTTATCTTCCGGAAGCATGCCTTTCAAAAGTTCCAACAGTGCTGCAAAACTTTTATCACTCCACCCGTGTTTTGCTTTTAAATTGAAAAGCTTGAGCACAACAGATAATACCGTAAACTTAGCGCAACTAGAAAATAATGGCTTTTCAACATCGATTAATATTCTTTCATAAATTTCTGGATCTTTCATCAAATGTTCTTCAACATCCCGAAACATCTCATGAACACAATCATTTTCATCATCCACCTCGTTATTCACGTTATCTCCTTGATCGCTCTCATCAATCACATGATCGCTAGAACTAGTTCTGCTAAGTATGTGTTCACCATGCCATATCCATCGTGTATAATTATCTTTAAACCCATTACGAATTATGTGGTCCTTAATAGGGATTAGCAGGAAAACCGATTACGAACCGAAACCGCATAAAACCGCATCTTTAAAAACCGCACCGAAGTAAAACCGCAAAACCAATGAAACCACACCATTAGTATGATCCGGGTTCGGTTTTCATCCTGTTTCAAACCGCAAAACCGAAACCGCACCGAATGTTACTTATACGTAAATTTTAACGACACCTTCTCAAATTTAGCTTCACGCAAATCTGCATGTTCACTACTTGACAATCATGGAAGCAAAAGAGCAGCAATACATGCTGCAGCACTCACTACAAGAAAAATACCCTATTGCAACTAGCTATTTGCAACAGACGACAAATGACAGTTGCAGTAAATGATATTTAGCAACAGACCTATTATAGCAGTTGCAATAGATGAGATTTAGCAACAGACCTTTTTTTCCTGTTGCGAAAAGATTATTTTTAGCAACTGCGCTTCCCTTCCTGTTGCAAAAACATACTTTTAGCAACTGTGCTTCCATAACAGTTGCAACAAACATATTATTTGCAACTGCGCTTCCAAGCCAGTTGCGAATAAATATCTTTAGCAACTGTTTTCGCCACTTGCAATAAATGTAATTTTTTACAACTGGTAAAACCAGTTGCGAAAAACATACTATTAAAAATTAATATCAGCTTTTAATGATTAACTTTTACTAATTGATTTTAAATAGTTACTATTAAATGATTAACTACTAGTAATTATATAATAATTAAGATTAATATTTAAGAATTATTAATTAATAATAAAATTTAAGTATTATAAAGTGATATTTATAACTGATAATTAAATATTAATAATTACTAATTAGTAAAATAATAATTAATAAATTATTATAATTAACATTTTAAAAATAATAAAATAAATAAATAATTATTAAATAGTAATAAATTAATAAAAAATTAATGGATAATAATTAATAATTAATTTGAAATATGAATATGTTTAAATATTAATTGAATAATTTATAATAAATAAATTCATAATAAATAAATAAACGATAATTGATTAAATATTAAAAATACCTTATTTAGCAATACGACTTAGTAGTCATTATTAAATAGTAAAGAAGTAATAATCAATTAATGACTAATAATTAATTTTTAATAGTTATGAAGTGGCATTTATTATTAATTTTTAATAATTATAAATACTAGTTATATTTAACAGCTAATATTCCCAAAAAATATAATTTTTTAAAATTTTAAAAAATAAATGTATATATGTCATAAAATATATAATTAAAGTTTGAAACTTAATTTTGATAGAACCCAGAAATGAAAAGTAAAAACTAAAATTTTATAAAATGTTTAATATTTCATAAGATTCGAAAATCTTGAAATAATTTCAAAATAATAAAATATAAATATTATGTCTTACATATTCATCCAAATAATATATCGATGACATCATCGTTGACATATTGATTTTATTTTGGTACTAAATATACAAGCCGCCTCCCTTAAAATTTGGCTCCAACGTTAGAATTTTGGCTCAACAGTTTGGCTCCACCTTTGTAAATTCTGCCGCTATCATTTTTCTCCCCTGCCTCTTTTCTAGACTTTTCCCGTTCCCGTTTCTTCTTTCAAACCCTAAAACCCAAATTTGTTCTTTTAGATCCTTTCTGATTTCAACTGCTATCAATGTTAACATTCGGTGATTTCTTGAAGGATTCATATTTCGGTTCTCCATAAACAGTTCTCTTGTTCCTCTCGCAGCTCTACCCCATACTTCATCTCAAGCCACGGATCCCAGCACCCCATATTTCATCTCAAGCCACGGATCTTGCAGTCTCTAGTACGTAATTTTCTCAACATGTTGGGTTTTTTGGTTTGGGTTATTTTTGGGCTTGGCGTTGATCTTCGGGAGGAGGCTGTTTGGGATTTGTGTTTTTGTGTGTTTAGTTGGCTTGCGTTTGCCTGAAGTTATGACTAAATGCTGGGTGTTTCTCAATGAGGTGGATGGATAAATTTTAAAATGATTATTCGATTTATCAGTCAATTCATCTGTATGTGCTGTTTTGGTACTACGGCCTATCATGCTAATGCATAAGATGTTCGCATCTAAACTTTTTTTAGCTCATGATTCAGTATTTGCTTACTGAATTCAAAACTTGACATTCAAGTTAGTTTTGTCTAGTTATTTGTGCCTGTAGACTTGTCCAGCTAACTGACCATGCGAGCTGTTGTTTGGTAGGGTGAATGGAGCATACATTGTCAGAGATTTATGCAGGCGATTCAGATCAATGAGAACAGAACAAGTAGAAGGCGTAATAGCAAATGTGGGTGAATTGGATACTGATATGTCTGGCGTAGAGTGCGGGATAACAGACGTTGCATGAGTAGGTGAAAATTCTTCTGACAAAGTTGAATTAGCATACAGGACCTTAAGTGGACTGGGAAGAATGGGTAATGAATTGGCTGCGCTGGGTAGTCAAATTATATGATTGACTAGTATTTATGTTTTACTTGTTTTTACAGCTTTCTTCGGGTAATTTTCTATCAGGCTTAGCAATGATACTATGACTTTTTCCATCATTAGGTGGCAAGGAGTATGTAAGTTATGTTTACTTCAATCAAATTGTATCTACAGCTTGAAGTTTTAGCTTTTTTTTTATTGCTACGATACTATTTTATGCATAAATGCTGCACCAAGGCTTATCTATGTACTCAACTTTGCTTTCCGTGATAAGTTGCCGGGGAAAAATATACATACTGATGGTTTTATTTGCTGGGACAACAACTCCCTTTGTCAACTTAAGATGGTATGTCATGTTTTCATCTATTTGAGTCATCCAACATATTTTTTATGAATTTCGATGCCCTTAACTTCAATGTTACATAGGTATTTGGATGTTGATGGTCGAAATAACTCTACCTTGTATATTTACAATGGGTTTGCATTTTTTTTTGGTTGGTTGGTAAGTTAATAGATCAATTCTGTTCTAGTTCAAAAGCATTCAAGTGAAATATGTCAAACATAACACCAACTGTTTACAAATTAAAGATTAACATTTTTGACTGAGTGGCATTACAGCTTGTCTACAATTCTACCACAGCTTGCAACTAATATGGATTTTATTGTATGTTTATTGTAGAAAGCAGGGACCATTCTCCATTAATACTTCTATGTCCACGGACCTTCACTTTGATCAGGTATGGTTTAAATGTTCCAAATTATATGAATGATGAAATCAGGTTCCTTTATATTTTATATGTTATCGCTGTTTAAAAATAAAGAAGGAAAGTGTAGCAATCGACATCATTCCAAATTTTATATAATTCTTGTGTAATGCTTGTAGCAACAAAGAAATCTAAACCATTTTGAAGTTTCTTTTGAATTAGAGCATAAATGGGTATTTATCAGACTGACCTGCATATTTGTAAAATGGTTATTTTACTTTCCCATTGAAATGGTCAGACTTTTAGTGTACCACAAAGCTTCTGATTTGAATTTAGATTCCTGCAATATATAGTAACATGATAAGTGTATTTAGCTTTTACTTTCTCCTATGAAGAACTTAAAATCTATACCCTAGAACTCTAAAGTGTAATGAGGTTAGTATTGGCCAGTATACTTACTTTATATGGATTGGTCCATCACCAATCTCGGGATTGCAAACATGAGGTTGTAAAAACCACTTTGGAATGTTGCATTTACACCTATTTCAGTTTGGGTTTGGACTAGCATTTAGATAATATTGAGATTGTTGCGTCCCTTATGATAATATGGAGAATATCATACAGTGTAAGTGGTGTTCTTCCTTCTTCCTCGAAAATATGCATGTACGTAGATAATGGTGAAATAAATATGAAAGCATATGAAAATTATAGCTCAATGTTAATAAAGTTATCTAAGGTTTTAAAACACATGATTTTCAATGCTTTCAACATAAAAATTCAGAAAGTAGATTTCATGTAGTAGGAATGTATGATGTCTATATTGCACCTACAAGTGTTTGTGCGCATACAGAATCGTAGCCTGTTCCATTTAATTCATTTATCGTCATCTTGGTAACTTTACACGTTGATCATCTTGCCATAGATGTATAGAGCTGTAGTTTATTGTTAAACTGCTATTCAAAGTTACTACATTGGGAAAAAAATTGCTTGATCAATTTTGTGGCCTTACACTGATGATTGGTTCATCAAAATTCTCTTGAATTAGAACAGGCTATGATAATACGGTTAGACTGAGAAAATAATAATGAATAAGAATATGTTTTGTTATTTAAAAAAGTGTAGAGTAATATGGGAAGGCTGCAACCTTGTTTATATTTTATTTAGATTTTTTTGCCCCCATGCAGCAAGTACATATCTGGACCCTATTTATATGGGACGGCCAATAATACCATTTCATATTCTCACTTGACATAAACTCCAACATTTGAAGACAGAAACTCCAACATTTGAAGTTGGTCTGAACACTTGAATTTCGCTTTTTACTTCTATAGATAAGAAATAAATATCTTATGCATTCTATGCATCTTAGGCACACCAAGGCCTAAAGCTCAAATTGGCGACCTTAGTTTTCCACACATGCTAAAAAATTATACAATGGTCCAAGCATTAACTTCTGCTATTTTTACCAATTTATTTGTACTTTATATTTATTTCTAGATATGCAAGTTTGCTCGAGCTAAATATCAGTTGGTTCATGCATTGAAAAGGCTTTTAAAAAAATCATATTACTACTTGAATGAGGCGCAACTACTAGCGCCAAGATTTTGTTCATTTATCGCTAAAAATATGCCTTTCTTTGCAGGCTGAAATTAAACTTGTTTGCGTTGTGGTGATGAGACTACCGAGGAAGTGTGGCTGTTTGAGTGAGTGTTTTTTGGGTGGAAGAGGAAGGTGAGTGTTATTCTTGTGTTTTCATATCGTTTTTTATGATAGGTTTATTGTGCTGATGCCAAATAATTGCACAAGTTGCTAGCTAATATCAAAATATCTTTATTCCGCAATATGATCCATTTAAAGTTTGAACGTAGAAAACTGTGTTTCCTGCCTCATATATTGTACTGTTTGCACTTTGTACTCCATAAAAACATGTCTCCTTATCCATTAGATACCATATTTAATTTAGATATATGCTTAGATTATTTTAAAAATTGTTTTCTTCCTGCAAATGGTGAAAATAAACATTCTGTCTTTTGTTTTATAAATCTATGGCTTGTTCGTTTCAAGAAGAGGTTTTCTCTCTCTCAATATGATTATGTATTCATAAAGTAACAACCAAATTAAAATTTCATTGCAGCTTTGAAAACAAATTTACACTTAAACTGCTGCTGTTCTTTTGAATGCTAAAGACTTGACTTTTTTACATTATAAAAATTTATAACTGTCACTCATTTTACCAGTGCAGAACTGGTCTTACATGAAGAAATAGACTATAATGATCTTGTTCCTTCTGTTGAGCATGAGGATACATCAACTGGGTCTGATAATAAAGATAACCTTGATTGTAAGTGGATTTGTATTCAAATCTTGGTTCTACCCTTCTTCAAATTTACTATATTTTGTTCAAATAGTAGCTGTGCATATTTTCTATTTTTATAAAGTTGTTAACCATACAGTTTCATGTATTATTCTATCTGTTATGTAGGTTGTCTTTGCAGTGAACCCAAACGGGGTATTGGGTGGGATATTGGTAAGGGTATTGGGCATGATAAATTGGTGAATTGGGTACGCATTTGCAGCAATTGAGTGAAATGTTTAATTCGTGATTTTTAACTTAATTGTAAGATGCATTTAATAATTGCAGATAATAAAGTCATAAATTTTTAGATTTTCCATTATACACTGCATATCATAGATTTATTAGTAATTGCAGATAATAAAGTCATATTTAACTAGGTTTCTCACCATTTGCCATGAACGATAAAAATATAATTATCACATTCCTGTGTCGGACGCATCGTCACAAACGCGAACGTGGCACAATATGGCTGCGAACGGTACAATAGTTTATTTAGAACTTTCCTGAATTTTTGTTTATTCAATATTGTGCTTTTTATATGAATCTAACTTGTAATGTTTGGGTATAAACTGTATATTGATTCAGTGGAAAAGACAAGCGATAGCGATCGTGGAGATCCTATGATCCCCAAGTGAGATTGAAGCGTGATTGTGTTGGTATACTCGCTGCATTTAAGCATAACAACCCCTTTCAGCATGTAGTGATTGTGGCAAATACTCACATATACTGGTAGTAACTGTTCCTTGGCTTTTCATGCAAAGCAAAAGATCACCTTTCCTTCCTATACAAATATAAGCAATTCTGATTGATTTTTTCTTTGTATAGGAATCCTGAATGGATAGATGTGAAATTAGCTCAAGTGAAGTATCTTGTACTGCGATTGACATGATTTGCGGAGCTTGTTGCAAATAAATTTAGTTGCTTGCCTTCCATAATTGTTGCTAGTGATTTTAATTCAACTCCTGGTGACAAGGTTCGTTATTTTAGCTTCTTTTGAATGAATTTCATCAGAGTGATCCGTAGGATAGAGTAGAAATACGATTAGAAAATACTCTATTCGAAAAATAATGTGTTGTGTGAGAGAAGAAATTGTTGTACATGAATGATGTATGAAAATTATAGAAATTTTTGTTGTAATTGTTTGTACTGCTAAAACTTTGTAATAATAAAAAAAAAATGTTTATTTCATTTTGTGATATACACTAGTACTAAAAGTAATATCTATAAGCTGTAACATTTTTTTTAACGATTTATGAATCTATTGCAACGGGCATATGCTGTTGCAAAAGTATCTGTTGCAACAGCAAAAGCCCGTTGCAAAAGGAGATATTGCAACAACAAAAGTCCGTTGCAAAAAGATATACCGCAACATCTTATTGCAACGGGCAAAAACTGTTGCAGACCTTTGGCAACTTCGGCTATACCAACAGGCGCTGGCCTGTTGCAATAGGCCTACTGCAACAGATTTTGCCTGTTGCGATAGGGTATTTTTCTTGTAGTGACTCTAACTACATGGCTATATTGACTCAAGTTGCCAAGATTAATCATGACGTGTTGATGGAAATGTCTGATCATAGAAAGGATCTACAAAAGAAAACAAGACTAATATTGAACACCTTGAGAAGCTATCAAGACCTGCCACCA
Organism: Allium sativum; assembly: GCA_030737875.1. Classification (NCBI taxonomy): domain Eukaryota; kingdom Viridiplantae; phylum Streptophyta; class Magnoliopsida; order Asparagales; family Amaryllidaceae; genus Allium; species Allium sativum. Next base: position 553,405,633 of record CM060915.1, read on the forward strand.
GACAAAGCTCTTACTGTATTAGCTATAAATGTTAAAAAGAGGAGGTATGCTACTATTGAGAAGTATCTAGAACAAGTTCTACATATTGCTTTCGGTCCATCAGAATTATGATTTGGATTACATCCTTTGCCTTGATGTCATTTATAGTAAGATGGTATTAGGATTGGACCGATTGGTCATTACAGTAAAAGAGTTTTCATTTGCATGTGAAGATCAATATCACACACTAGATAAATAAAAAAGCCTCTGCCTCAGCTTTAAACATTTCATGTGCATCATCATCTAAGGGAACAATGTTTTTTTTGTTAATTGGTTTTAAAACCGAAACCGCACTTTTAAAAACCGAAACAGCACTTTTAAAACCGAACCGCACCAACGGTTTTTGGTCCGGTTCCGGTTCCTATTTTTGAAAACCGCACGCTAGCGGTTCCGGGTGCGGTTTTAAGTCAAAACCGCACTAAACCGCACCATGCTCATCCCTAGTCCTTAACATGCTCTATGTAACACAGTCTCCTCCTATTGTTGCAACGTTTACAAACAACAAATAGTATCTTCCCTTTTACTTAATTGATCATTCAATGCACAACTGGTGAACTCTTCTAATTTGTGTAAAAACTCATTTTCGTTACGTTTCAAGTTGTACATCCAAGTACGATCCATGTGTAAATGCTAGAGAGACTGCAAAAAAAACAATAAAGAAAATAGAATCATAACTGATGAACTCTTGAGTTGAATACATAAAAAAAAAAATTAACAAAATATTACGTTTGTGTGAGGAAGTTTTCCTGCTTTTCAATCTCAGCCTACCCATCCTGACTTAGACTACGATTGCGTTCACGAACATTGTATTAAAGGTTGTGGCGTTCATGGACAAAAAAATTTAGTTAGACTTCGGATTGAAAGCATTATGTAATGCAAATAGTTTTTTATGTACAATTTAGAGTCTTCAACGTAAACATTACACCACTTGTAAACTCTCAAACGGTCCAACATACAAAATAAACCATTTTTTAACAAACCTACGGACAACCTTCACAAGCTACCTACCCACTTTTCACAAGCCCCATCATTGCATGTTGACGTTTCATTCATGCAAGATCCATAACACATCTATGGCCGTTGTATCAAACTCAATCGCTCCACTCATCCAAACCACTCTCGTCCAATCATCATTGCCATTTATAGCCAAAATTATATATATTACTTCCACTAGTTATAATGCTAGCCAAACTTAGAGAACTTTTTAACATGTTACCCCAATTAGTAAAATTAATATTTCTAACTTATCTAAAAAAATTAGGACATTAACTTGACTGGCAATAGCTTCATTGTGGATGCTTTTGGCATTAGTCTCCTTTTTTAGTTCAGTTTTACGGACTTTACATAGGGGTAAGCACATTCTTTTATCACTCAACTTTATAGTGATTACGCAAAAATCAGAAATAATCATACAGAAGTATAAATTGTAATCAGACTGATCATAGCAGCAAATCAAAATCCAGTCAATCTAAGATAAAATTACATAAACTAATACTTGTTAAAACATGTTTATTTATTTAAGTATTTTTTTTAATCAAATGTCTTTTTAAAGCAGGCAAATTTTTCTACAGCTGGTGCGTCATTTAGCAAAGCCCAAGCAAAAAAGGCAGCTCGGTTCCTTCCCAATCCAGAGAGGCATTGGGGTCCTAAACTCATAGCAGGGTGGCAAATCAAAAGCAAACACATATCAAAACTTAATGTATCAAAAATAAATGATTCAAGTACATTGATATTAATGCAATATGAGCTAGGAAATAAATTTAATCTACTCTACGAGAAAACGAATAATTTTCATCCCAGCATTAGCAAAGACAACATTAACCAGTTTGTTGTCTCATTCAATTGAAAAGGTACAGTTAAAGCAAGCATCTCAAACAAAATCAACCAGTAGCAGAAACTGTATTTAGAATAAACGATTTGCAGGTGGTATGAAAGAAAAATAATCATGGTTTAGATGAGCTTTCATTTTTAAGCAAATTTTCCAATTCTATTAAAGAAACGGTTTAATAAATATTTTGAGCATAAACTAATTAGCACAACACCAAGACCAAATAAAGATACAAATTATTTTTATTTGCTAAATTTAAAAAATTCATACAAAATAAAATGAAGCAATTAAATTGTACTTATCCTAATACAGATTGATTGAATTCAACTTTAAAGAAATCCGTTCATATAACTCCAATCATACTATGCAATAACTTCCATCCATCATACTACTATATTTAACCTAATGCTGACTCAATATTTGAATTGAGTTATCGTAAAATAGGTAGGATTTACTTATGTTTGCTTTAACTCAATAGAAAAATAGGCATTACAATTAGAAGTTGCCTTGAGAATAACAAATGAATTCTGAACCATAAATTATATAATTTAATTTGCTTAATTACATAATTTGAACATGGCCACTATCAGTTAAAGCTTGAAGTTTTAATATATTTTAAGATAGATGGGAGATAAATGCTCGTATAAAAGAGCATGATAGTCGTTATTCTTGCCCTGTGATCAATAATGGCAGTTATATAAACATTGGATTGAGCTCTTAATCAAAAAAATAGTCAAATAAGATGAAATATTAATAAAATTAAAAATTAAATAATAATTAGCTAAGCAAATAATATGAATGCTACAAATGTAATATAATTTCAGGTGTGTCTTTTTTTAACAATCAAACAATTCCATTATGGTCTGGGACCACAATCAGTTGACGATAGATACAATGATAGAGAATGCATTATGCCTATAATATAAATATGGGAAAAACGAACAAAAATAGTAGAATAAAGCTCAAAACAAGACATGTCTCTGATTCAATACTAGGGTACATAAGTTTAGTGATAACATTACAACAAACATGTCAATTTCATTTTTTTAAACTAGTATACAAACTTCTACATTACTTATGCAAATTCCAATTATGAATAGATGACTGTACTATTAATAAATAGAAAGTTTACAAAATTATATGGATTACAATACATATAGATTTCAAGTACATGTTTATTTCAAACATATGCTATTTTGAAAGCTTTTGCATATGCTGTTTTGAAAGAAAGGAGTAATCAAAATTTTGCATTGACTAAGTTGTCAGCACCTGTTCTATATAGGAAAATACGCAGACATATTCTATTGAGAATTCCATGGTTAATACGATATTATTTATTTAAGTTTTAGCTTTCTGGATTGTATTTTTTCTTGTGTATTTGGATATGTATGAATCAGTTCTATTTATATTTTGTGGATAAAAGTCATAGGTAACTATATGATAGTTTGCTTGTATAACAGAAGTTTCTAACAGGATATTTAAACCGGGCAGGGCTCCGTTAGCTCATTACTGTTTAGAGGAAAAAAATAACATGTTTAATATATTTTACAAAAGATAGCTCTAATAACTCCACGCGGAACAAAATTACCCGAATTTGGAATATAAATCTTTTAGTCGTTAACTACCATGATATGCTAATATAAAATTAAGAAAAGAAGTAGGGTTGAATGAACTAATTATTACATTAAAAGTAAGTAGGTTAGCACAGTTGAGAAAAATCTGGCAGTAGCATCATTTGTTATCTTTTACCCTGTGCATGCAGATGATACTAGTCATGATGTTAATAATTTATGAAATTTATGATGTTGCAGGCTAAATCATTGTAAAATAATTTCAAATTAAATAAAATACAACTAAGGATTATGAATGTATACTAAAGGAAAGTTGCATAAATTTGGAAAATGCATATTTAGATGCATCATAAGGTGTAATCTAATTCCCTTTATCTGTTTTTAAATGTGAATAAATCGATATGACACAATATTTGTTTTGAGGCTACCTGAATTATCTATTTTTGCAACATATATTTAATCATTAAATATTAGATTCAACTTGTTTTTATTCAAATAATTAGGGTTGTCAATGAATACCCGAAAAATCCGTATCCGTCCGAATCCGTATCCGAAATATCCGTTATTCGGCATTATCCAAAAAGCGGATACGGATATCCGAATCCGAATTTTTTTTCGGATACGGATATGGTTATAGTGGTATCCGTATCCGAAAACTATCCGTTCGACTAATTGATGTAGTATATATAAATCAAAACAGAAAAATAGAGTTAATAATTATTTTGTAACTGTTGGATGTTACTATGATATAAATTTTTGTCCATTTTCAGTGAAAAATGGTAGTCTTAATGTTTAATTTTGGAATACTTTTGGATATGTTTATGGGTATTAGTATAAAACAATGTTTCATCATCACATTCCTTTATTTTCTAGTTTTTATAAACTTTAGTACAAAAATTATTTTATACTAATCCAAATATTTTTATTTATACTCTTTAAAGTTCATTAATTACTAGCGGAGCAGATAAATATCCGTTATCCGTCCGTATCTGAAAATTAAGCGGATACGGATATCCGAAAATTGAGCGGATACGGATACGAATATGACACTATCCGTATCCGAAAGCATCCGCTAACATCCCTACAAATAATTAGTAGAAAGATTCACCAAATCAAAGTAAGCTTTATGCTTCTTTGAAATAGCTGTAATACCTAAATCGTCAATAGTTCCACATGAATATAGCTTAATAACAATAAAGGTTATGTTCTTAAGGACACCGAGCAAGACTAAAAAAATTTAGAAAGATAAAATGAAATGCTAGTATATGGTAAAAAAAAACTATTTTTTTATTTACACTGAAACTGTATTAACAGTTACCATCATCATGGCATAAATTACAATATTGAAAAAATTCTTTTGAAATAAATGGTAAAGTGCATTAGATTAGTCTCTCTTAAATTATAACTGAAGAGAAACACTGTGTTGCAGGAAAAATCTTTGCCCTTGTTAATTTATATTAATTCTATCATATTTTTTTTTGTTATCTATGAATGTGGCCATATGCTTTTATTATGTTCTGTTACTAAAAAAATTGAACCCAATGCAAGCAAATTACCTTTAGCGAATCCTTTTGGTTTGGTTCGCGCACACATTCTAACCAATACACGAATGTAATTTGTTGAACCACCAAAGTCTTTATTGTTTAATGCATGGAAGTTGCTTCAGTGAAAAAATCTGGTAAAATATGTAAACTTAAGAAATGAAGTAAGTGTATCGTAGTTCTTGTACCTTTCCTCAACTCCAGTAGAATGCTGAACTAGATCTGTTGACTTATCGATTTTGAGCGAACTTATTGGAATATGAGTTCAAGCCAAAATGAATAAACCTGGTAAATGAGGCGAAAATTAAACATTTCAGAGGAGTGAAAAAGTCATTAATGATTTAACCATATCCAACCTAAACATGCTTATATACATTTATATGTGCATTTATTCCACTGAATAATGAATGTACTATGATAAGCATTATACTGAGGCAAGGGACCTAAAAGATAAAATCGTAAATGCACTTTTATATATAATATTTGTGCCTGTTAATGTAAGTTTTGACCGTTAAATAAATTATTTGCATCTGTTAAAACTTGGCTCAAGCATTTTAAGACATTACTTATATTCTTTATCTCTCTCGCAACTTCTGTTCATATGACTCATACGCATTGTTTGCATCAGGAGGAATAACATGTTTCTAGCCATGCATATATACAGTTTCCAGCAATGCATATATGTGTGTTCAAAACTATAATGATTGAACCTTCTGGAATAATCATACTGACTTCTTAAAGATGATAAATATCTTTAAGTCTAACACAATACAAAATATCAAATAAACCAATCTTTTTCCTGGTTTATCTTCAGTATGTTATAGAATGCATATATGTTCATAAAAAAAGGTTAAAAGTAGATATCGACATCTTTTTGTTGACATAAATATGATAAATAATTGTATGCGACTAAAATTTGAAAATATGAAAAGTTAAATCTAGTATCATTCAATATAAAGGACCTGCAAAGATTTGTTTTAAATGTTTGGAACACATTTTAATATATGATTTATCAAATGATTTTCATCATTTTATTGTAAGAAGGATTTTAGTCGAAAATGAAATATGTTAAATTTCAAGTATAAAAGAAAGATGCTTGCTTAAGTCATGATGAAAAACGAGTTTTATTAACAAGTCGGGATTTAACAAGTCACCATTTTGATTAACAACTAACGATGAAGTTGTTTAGAAATTTACCGTATAAAAGGATATGTGAAATGCTGTTATGGCCCAATCCCAACCTAGATATAATTTATTCACTTTCTTATTAAATAGGTACAAGATTTTCATTGGAAAATTTTCATTTTTTGGTGAAATTCATTAGGTTTTTTTCATAACTCTATTGCTTAGATGTTCGCTAAATAAAACCAATCATAGAAACATATAGATCTTCCAATTTTTTATTTTACCCTAGCTATGAAAATTCAGGTTATCTACAGGTAAAATTTGCATGTCTTAAGTGAACTTCATCATTCAAAATAACTGCTTTATGTTGTTAGTTTATCATTCCAGCATAACAGCATCCCCTTTTATTTTATCATTCCAACATCCCCTTTTAATCATGGTTACATAACACCATTATACCTTATTTGTTCTTAACAATCATAACACCCTATCAGCCTTCCTTAACGGGTATAAACTAACTTTTACTGGATTAATTCACATCAATCAAAGGTACTCTTCAGAACCAAATAAAATTACACATATCAATTGAAATACCCAGATCAATTCATATCGAACCTTTAAAAAGTGATAGCATTATAAGTTTTCACCTTTGCAGTGACTCAAATCGGAAATTGGATTGGATTGAATATAGGGCAAAAATAGATCGGCTGCTGGTGGAGATGAAGGAGAGCGGCGGAATTTTTATTTCGAATGAAGAAATTTCTTATTTTTTTTGTTTACTAATTTCATTAAAACTCGCGCAAATTGTTTACTTTTCGCTCCACAATCCATTTGTTAGCGGGCTTTTTTTATTTTTTCCCTCCAGAGTATATATGCGTCTGTTTAACCTAGCCGACACAAAGACCAAATAATATGAACCCTTAGAGCCTTTTTTTTCCCTCAACCTATTTGCGTCTTCTTAAAATAGATCGGATGCAAAGTCCAAAGTATTATAAAACATTGGAGCCTTTTTTTTCCTCAATTTATTTGCGTGACACAAATTATTACACTGCCTATTTGCGTCCAATTATAGAACAAACGGACGCAAATAGCTTCATTTATTTTTCGCAACCATTTATTTGCGTCTAATGTTAGTTAGAAGTAGATGCAAATTGTACTATTTGCATCTCTTGCTTGTACAACAAATGCAAATGAGGAGACACAAATACCCTATCTTGTACTAGTGTGCTAAAACCTTCTTACATATACAAATACAGCTACAGAAACAAATACAAATACAGTTACAACTACAGATACAAATACAAGTACAGTTATGGATACAAATAAAATTAGTGCAGCCCAACAGCAACCAACTCATCTCTAATAGTATCTCGAAGTAATGACATTTCTTGGTACTCATTCGTTGTACTCGTTCAGTGCCTCTATTCGTCGTATTTCTCATAACATAATATTCCTCCAAGTACTGATCGGGGATTAGTTCAGGATCATCATCGAAAGCCATAAAATCTGGGTCATCACCATTATATTTGCGTATGAAGTTGTGTAAGGCCATTGTAGATACGACAACTTTGACTTGAGTTTTAAATCGGTATGTAGGCATACTGCTCAGAATGGTAATTTTTTTTTCAAATGCCAAAAGTTCTTTCTACGGCCATTCGTAAACTCGAATGGTAGAAATTAAACACCTCATTGGCTGATTTTGGTTGATCCACGGTTTGATGGAAATGCGGATTATGATACCTTATATTTCGATATGGTGGTAAAATATCCAGTCTTAAGTGGATATCCCGAATCGACCAAATAATACTGTCCAGCTGGAGATTTAGGGAAGTTAGAGTTTATATCATTTGTAACATCATTAAAAATTCTACTGTCATGTGCAGTCCCTTCCCAACCAGCCACAACATACGTAAGCTGTAAATCAAAATCACAAACTGCTAATATATTTTGAGTTGCAAAGTCTTTTCTTCCGATCTAAGGGATAATTTGATCAGCCGGTAAATGTGCAGATACGTGTGTACCATCTATAGCACCAATACAGTTTTTGAAATAAGGATAATATCGGGTTGAACTTCTGATGTGATGTGGAACAGTATGAAATTGTTGATCCCTTGGCTTTATTACATCAACAACGAGTAATTGAAAAGCGATTAGAACAACATGAAAACAAACGGAAATTGTGCTACCTGATCATTGAAACCTTTCGCTAAGTTGTCTAGTTGAAAGCCCAGTAGTCATTGTGTAAACGAAAATTCCAACCATTTCGAGGACACAAATTTCTGACGTTGAAGATAGACAATGATGCTGTAATTTTTCACATAATGAGTGAAAATAAAGTCTTTTCATCCGAAAATTAACTTGACAACGTTGTTGGTGACCACTCAAAATGTCGTTGATACAAGCTAACGCAGTAAACTCTGAAGTATTAATTCGAATCATATGATTTCTCCTGCCATTTAGATACAATGAAATCCCGTAGAGATCAATAATATCGTCGTAATCAGAAAAATGAATCGGAGGAAGACATTATTTATGTTGAAGAAGAAAAAGTAGCTGAAGAAGGTAAAGAGGTGAAGAAGGTAGGGAATCGTGCTTGTTTATAAGCAAATAAGTGGAACGTTGAAAATCAAATCGTTGACGTCCGATGCGTCGGACGTCTACGACTTGATTTCCTACGTTCCCAATTTGTTCTGTTTGGATGTGGAAAATTTCGTTAATGTCCAATGTGTCGGACGTATTCGCCAACCAGCCAAAATATGTCTGTGCAAACGGGGCCTAAGGTCTATCTTGTTTCCCTAGCAATATTTGACGTCGAGTCTTGTTTCCCTAGCAATATTTCACGTCGAGTACAGCCCCACCCGGTAACGGCCGTAAATACTGCATCGTTCTCTTTCCATTGCAAATAAGAGGGTTGACACCAAAAAATTAAGTTAAAATACAGAAATGGCGTTGGTGGATTACGCGGCTTCTTCAGATTCCGAGTCTGATTTAGAAGACGATAGAAATCATAAATCAATATTAATTGAAGAAGGTAGCAAGAAGAGAGTAGAGGAATGTGAATTGTCTGATACCCCAAATCGGTAACCTTTTATTTTTCTCTCCGAACTCGTATATATTTTAAGTTGTCCTAATATATCCTGCATGTAATTAGAACTTTCATTTGATTCCTTATACAGTGTACTGAAGTGGAATTAGGGTTTATTTGTTAGTCTAATTAACGCAAACGATGTATGTGAAGAATGTTTGAAGTCGACCTTTTAGTCTTACGGTTAAGACTGCAAAGATACCCCCCCCCCCCCCCTTCTCTCAGATGTGCTACTATAAATTGCACCCATGTGCAGCTAAAGGTATTTAGTTTTTCATTAATGAAATTTATTGAGGGATGTGTGGTTACAACACCCTTGTTTCAAGCAGTGTTGTTGGTGGTATCGGATGCAAACCAATAGTCAAATTCCATGGTTGGCCGGGAAGTGGGTGATGGTTGAGGCCGCAAGCCGTTGATGAGTGGACATTAAGAAATATCATGTAAGGTTATTTTCAAAATTTACTTGGACAGGTGGAAATCATATTGAATTTTCATTTAATAGCAGAGATGCTCGCGTAATATGTGTGCGAATAAGTTAATCAATTAGTAAATATGGAAATTGGTAAAACATCCTTATTTTCTATTATTTTATCAATTACACCTCTTCCAATTTTAGGGTGCGTTTGTTTTTACTTAAAAGTTCTGAATGCAAGTTCTTAATTGTAAATCAGAACTTTGAAGGTTGTTTGTTTTTTGTCTATGTTTTGAATAAAATCATCTATTCAGACAAAATAATTCAGAACATTTTAATTGCTTATTTTAATTTCTGAATGTTGAATATTGTTTTTTGTTATGAATTCTTAATGCAAACAAACAAGTAAGTGATTATCCAGAATTCAGCATTAAGCAATCGGCACTCAGACTTCAGAGTTCAGCAATCAGAATTAAGAATTCAGCATATTAAACAAACAAAGCCTTACATTATATTTTGCGTGTCTACTTTTGTTTTTCAAAATCATATACAATTTTCATGTTCCCATATCAACCCCTCTCCTTCCAATATTAGTGTCCCCACAATCTGAAGTATTGTCCTTTCGTTGCTTCTAATTTCATGGAGGGTACTGTGTTCATCTCATTATGATTCTTCCATCTCATGCTCATCAAGATCTCGTTCTTTTCCACAACGAGCTGTTGGAGATTTAAGAGTTTTTTTTTTTTTTGGAGAAATGTAAAATTGTTTAAAAACAGGGATGTATTTTAAAAAGTCTTTACTGGGACGAAATTGTGTCTAATTGTATTTGGTTATAATGATGTAGGCCAAAATTTCTGTAGTAGATAATTGTGCGGTGAAGCTATCAGGCGCAAAATGTAGTACAAAGTTTGCTGCGTAACCGAACGCATGGTGCATATTTATGTAAAAATTAAGAATCAATTCTCCCCTGCGAATTCAGCGAAAACCCGTTCCTCCCTAGCGTATACATTTTGTTCCTCCCTAGCGGATACATTTTGCGCCCTATAGCATATCACATAATTGTATACCCATTAATGCATGACGTGCTGTACTTAACCAAACTTGACCATTCTTTCTTCATCATTTTATGAATGACTTGAAAAGTTAACTTTTAATGGGTGTTTATAGCTCAAGAAGTAAGTTCACTGAGACAAATTCTATTGCACAACATGCTAATGTAATCAGTATTGCTGGCTCATTGTTGCTAGCCTTGACCTCCATATATGTGGTATTTTGGGACAAGTTTATTAAATGGCCTAATGATTTAGCATTTAAACTACGAGGAATCTCTACACTAGAGATTGCAAAGTAAGCTTTCCACTTCGTCTGAGAACACTTTTATTCACCAATGTTCGAGCATGTGATGAACACAAGATACACACCTGTGGATCCAACCTCTAACTCATATCCTTTGATCTCATATTCATGCTCGTTTGCATTTCACTTTTTATGCCCAAGAAAAACATTGGCTCAGTTAGTACTCAAATCTCAATGTCAGTCTGCAGTGCATTTCATATTATATTCACGAACTTATGTATTGCCTTTTTATCAATGCCGGCATTGCTGAAATCCATCTACATTACAATCAAATTGAGATTGTGTTCCCCATAGTTATGAAAGGCGCGCCGCGGCGTTTGCGTTATTTTTGTTTGTGGCACGGCGCATATGAAAAGGCGCACCAAATGGCGTGCGGCACATAAATGGCGCGCCTTTTCTTTATTTTATGTTTTTTTTTTTTTTGCATTTCAAACTGCTGTAACTACTACTACAAATACTCTTACCATCACTACAACCACCATCACAACTACTAATACTATTATTATCATAATGATATGAAATATGAAAAAATTTGTAATATCTTTTTTTTAGTTATATGAAAACATAATTACATCATCATTATTTCCTATACGATTATCATCAGCGAGTTAATAACCTTACAATTATGTAATTGGCTGATCTTAGCATGTTGATATTTAGAACTGACATATGTTTTATTATCCAACTTAGTTTAGATTTCTTTTAATATTGTCATAAGTATATAATTTAATGTATAAAAGATCATAAAATATTGTCTAGCTCAAAAGCAAATGAATGAAACTCTGAAGCCGTGAACGATATATCAAGAGAAGCAATTTTGGAGGAAGAAAAAATTATTCTCATAAGATAAGCATTCAAGCAGCTCTGAAACATACCCTTGAATTTTATTTTATTTTTGCATATACGTAAATATGTCAAATGTCTTTGTACGATTTGTCTGTAACATAAAAATATTTCATGATTTGGTATGTGTTAAATACAATCAAGCATTAAAAAGAATGTATAATATTCGTGGCACCGTTGCTCCAGTATTTTGAATGATATTGATGATAGTAATTAATGGTTAACTGAATATATGGCTGATATTGAAGATGAGCTTGTGTTCGACGATGAGGATGACCTGACATGGTGTGTTGCTGCTAGAGCAGCAAGAGTGGAGAGATTCATTTTTTTAGCTCATCTTTAATGTGTATTATTATTTTTTATTTGAAAACTATTGTGCTTGAAATTTTATGCTTTATGTTTTTTTTTGTAAAATACATAAAAAAATGTTGCATATATTTTAGCAATTTTTTTTTTAAAAAAAATCTTTTGTTAAAATATTAATTATATTAAAAAAAATAAACATGCGCACATAGTTGTCATAGCGAGCGCTATAGCGCATAGCGCACATGTTGCGCTATTTTGGTTCTTATAGCGCAGCGGTCCCGTGTAGCGCGCTATTTTATCATAGCGCAAAATAGCGCAGCCATGAATAGCGCGCTATTTTGCTTTTTCTTTTTTTGAACATGCAGTTTCGTTTTTTTTTTCTTTTTGGAGATTTTAAACATATAGTTCTTTTTCTTTTGTGCCTTTTTCCTGTGTTATTTTTTTTTTTAAGGTCTTCTTTTTTGTAAGCGCAAAAAAAGAAAAAAAGAAAAAAAAAACATTATAGCGCGCGCTATAGCGCATAGCGCAAAATAGCGCATAGCGCAAGCCTTGCGCTATTTTGCGCTATTCGCTATTGACTACACTGCATGCGCAGTAAATTAAAAAGGCGCACGCCATTTGCCGCGCCGTGCGCCAAGGCTCCAGAGACGGTTTCCGCCTTTTTGCGCCGTGCGCCATTAATAACACTGGTGTTCCCTTCCTTTTCACTTCCCACCTAATGTTTAATGACCTTCTACTTTACCTTGAAAAGCTGCACATTTAATATTTTGTCATTTATGTCTCCCATCACTCATACAAGAGATGCAAAAGGGACGGCATCATATTTTCTTGGCCGTGGTGTTGACATTATCATTGTTATATTCTTCACTTATGTATTCCTAGCTCACAGTAATTTTTTCTGAAGATCAATCCCTTGTTAACCTTCACCGTTATCTGAGACTATACGTGTCGAAGTGCAGTCAAATCATAATTTGACCATTTGAGTGCACAAAAAGTATTAAAATACTACTACCTTCAGCTGGGAGTATTATACACCTTTTTGACTTGCACTGCACTGCTTCAATATCTTTTGAGCTCCCCTTACACTTTAATGGTTCTATGATCGGTTAACATGCTTTAAAATGAATTCTTCATTTATCCAACATTTCAGTTTTCTATTTTCTACTTAGGGCTGTGAATGGATACCCGAAAAATCTGAAATCCATCCGCATCCGTATCCGAAAAGCGGATAAATATCCGATATCTGAAAAAAAGGGTGCGGATACATAGATATCCATATCCAAAAATTACCCATCCGATTTTTTTAACATTATTGCCCAAAATTATATGTATTTTAGACTTTTAGTGTAATGAATGAGATTTAACATTATGCTCAAAATGAGATTTATGTGCATTAAATGCATACTAGCTGCTCAAATCTATTTAATTTCATTATATATATATGTTTATTTTTAACACTTTCATGATCAATGGAATTGATTTTTTTATGTTAAATTAAAAAAATTCATTAATATTTCTTGATTTATCGATCGTTGGCGGATAGGATAATTATGCGATATCCGTCCATATCCGCGGATATGGATATCCAATATCCGAAAATGAATTCGGATACGGATACGGATATAGCACTATCCGTATCCGAAAATATCCGTTGGCAGCCCTAGTTCTACTTTGCAGTTGATGATTATACACAATTCACAGAACCTTCAATTCTTCTATTTCTGTATTCGGTCATCAAATTTTAGCTTCTTTTTCTACAGTGTTAAAATTTTAACTTGACCTGAAGGTTTTCAACCAGCTAATCATCTGTCAGGGAAATCTGTATGCTTATGATATAGTTGGCATTTTTGCTGTTTGAATTTTAGTTTTATTCATTTTCTGCAAACAATATTTCTTAACTTCAAGAAAAAGGTCATGCACATGTAGTGCTTAATTATCATCAACTTTTCAGAAGTTTTTTTAAATCTTTTCTTGGTGTATGTTTTTCTTCGCGTAGGCATTATATGGACCATCATTGTTATAAAAAATCTTAAAATCCTTTATTTGAATCCCATTTCAGATCAGATTTCTAGATCAGATTTCTGATCCGATTTACATTTCAATTCAAACTCATTTCAAACTGCAGTTGAGAAAATTCATTCAATACACACACACATATAAACACACACACATATATATATGTATATGTATGTATGTATGTATATATGGCATGCTCTATGGCACCCCAATTTTCTAGCATCCCATTTGCATCTGAATTATAGCCACTCATTTATAGTAAAATAAGTTAGTGGGGGTTTGGGGGAAGGGAGGGGGGGGGGGGGGGACCAGGATGTGGTGAAATCAGGGGGGCTAAAGGGGTGTTGCACTGTTTGGGGTGCTCTTGATCCTATTCCTATAATATACATATACATGCGCACACACACACACACACACACACACAGATATATATATATATATATATATATATATATATAAGGAGGGTTATATGGCACCCCATTTTTTTGCTCTTCTTTTTGCACCTCATTTGTAGCCAAGTATTTATAGTTAAATAAGTTAGTGGAAGGAGAGAGAATTAGTGGAAGGAGAGAGAAACGGAAATATGTGGTGAAAATCAGAGGGGCTAAAGGGGTACTACACTATTTGGGGTACCATTGAACGCTTCTATATATATATATATATATATATATATATATATATATATATATATATATATATATATAGTATGCTTATTTGGATCCACAATTCCAATCCTAGTGTAAATTAGAATAGAAGAAAAACCGAGTTTTAAGTTTAGATGAAAATTTTCAATCATTATATTTGATTTTAAAGTGATAAACATTAAAATATCGACCTTCTGAGTCTGCGATTTACGATTTAAACTTTACAATCTACGATTTGTTTTTTTTTTTAAAAAAAACCTTGGTTGAGCACCTATAGCATCATAAACTGGCAAATATATTCATAATATTATCATCAAATTTTTTTTAATCTTGGATGCATGACTCATTAGAAATGAAGATTGAAGATGACAATGTTTACCATTTTTATTATTGCTGGATAAAGCTTTTTGCTGGAAGATTGTTTATTGATGTAGATAATCAGCATTCAAGTATACTGAATAGTGAAATACCTATAGTTTTAATTGGTTGTATTCACGCAAAGAAAGAAAAAAAAAACTCTGATAAAAATCTTAAATTCCTAAGATAGAAATCTTGTTTCAAATTGAATCTTTCCTTTTACAATTCTAATTACATTCCGATTCAAGCTCAGTCAAACTGTAATTGAGAAAAATCTCAGTCCATATCGATGTATTCGGTATGCTTGTCAAGATCCACCATTCCGAATTTGTTATTTCTAAAAGAGGTAATTAGGGAGAAGGACAATCTCTACAAAAAAAATAGGCTGAAGGATACCAAGTTTCATTTTTAGCCTGAAGGACTCCTTCAACGTAGTATTTTTCAAAGTTTGTCCCTCAGCCTAAAATAGAAACTTGATGTCCTTAAGCCTAAATTTTTTTTTTCAAAGTTTTTCCTTGTGCCTATTTTCTACTTTCTTTCTAAATAATAAATAAATAGCAGACTAAATAAATCGAGTTTAGGCTTAATGTAGAAGTTCAAACATCCAAATCAATTTCAAAGCGTGTATAAACCTCAAAACACACATATTTTGAATATATGATTATGACTTAAATCTTAATGCTGTTACGATTTAAATTTTGAGTTCCATTTTGAAAACTTTACATTGGCATGTTGATCTGATGTGCTTTGGTGATAGAATAACTGTCCTTCAAGATACATACTGAAACTGTTGGGTTGTCCTTGGTATGGGAGTAATGCCATTATGTTATGTTACAATATATGATATAAAGTCCATATGTGCATAACACGTAGAAACATCTGGGGATGAAAACCTGCAAATCCAAAGAAATATGAGAGTAATTACTCATTAATCATTCTAGTTCATATTAATTGTATTGTTCTTCTTGCAGGAATGCTATTACATCAGTATCATCAAATCAACTTTCTTCCGAGAATGAAACTAAACTTCCTGATGCATCACTTCTATTTTCTTCATCATTCCAGTTAAATAATCAAACTCTCATGAATGACCATTCTTCTATGGTTTCAGCTGCAATGGCAGCACGAAAAAGAGAGTCAAATGGATCGGGTTCAACAAATCAACGTACTAATAAAGTGCCACGAAGTAATATGCCGCATTCAAAAAATATCCCAGATATGGCTGGTGGAAGCTTAATTCCGCCTCAATTGCGTGGAAGGTCAGTTCCTGATACTTTATTACTTTACCTGTTACTTCTGTCACTACCAAAAAACTTAATTAAAGACTTATTAGTTGTTAATCAACCATTTCTGTTTCTAAATAAAACTTAATAACTGATTAAAGACAGGTCTTTCAGTCATTAATTCGTTGGTTGCGAAAAATATCTAGGACTGAAACTTCAGGTTCCCTTTTGCACCCTAACCACAGCCACATATATATTTATAATTAAATAATTTATTTTTTTTCCTGGGAGGGGGGGGGGTTGGGGGGGGGGGGGGTTAATGGAGGACAGAGAGCGAGAATGTGTGGTGGAAATCAGGGGACTATAGGGGGTGCTGCACTATTTGAGGCGCTTTTATCCTGTCTCTTTCTCTCTCTTTATATATATATATATATATGTATGTATGTGTGACATATACATATATATATATATATATATATATATGGGAAAGTCTAAAGGAACACAAAATGTTGACACAAAATTAAACACACAAAATCTGAGCCATTAGATATCCCCCTGAATTCCACTTCACACATAAAGATAAACAATTCTTGTGGTCCAGATTTTATGTACATACTTTTGTGTCTCTATAGCCGCTCCCTATATATATATATATATACATACATACATACATACATACATACATAGAACCAATCTCATTGTATATAACCTAAAAGCGAGCATTATGCACGCAATGGAAGTATAAATATTATAAAACCCCTTTAACCTGGCAATGGAAGTACAAATATTATAACGACCCTTTGACCAGAATATACAAAGGAAACAAGAACACTATCAACCACCGACTAATTCATTAGAGAAAATGTATCAACCATTAACTAAAAAGTTGCTTCTCTTACGCTCAGATGAAGTGTATTGAGTTGCACACTAGAGTTCGTACACATTGATTCTTTTCTATGATTAATTTTCTTTCTTAGAATCATCAAGAAAATGATATGTTTGGGTATGAAAATTTGATTTAATGTTCAGCCAATGGATTGAGTCCGTTAACCCTGCTTAAGATAAATCCCAAACTGACAGTAATCCATATCATAAACCCATCTATGACATCACTCACTTCATGGGAAAAAGCTTCAATGTTCAGTAACTTCAGAGCAATCTCAGGTTTCATCATTTGATGCTGTGAATTTTAAACAAGTTTAACTTTGAGGAAGGAGAATACGGCGAGCATCAAAATTCAGAGGTTCATGAAAAAAATAGAGAACTTGGAGAACTTGAAATGGAGGAAATAATGCAGTAGTTTCCAGCGGATCAGAATATATTTGAAGGAAGTAGAAAATTTGAAATGGAGGCAGTGGCGATGACTTGCACATGTTTGGATTTCTGAGGAGTTGAATTAAAGAAAATAGAGCGATTTTCCGCAATCAGATGGATGTGCAATTTTTTAGTCCATTAAACAAATTATTTGTTTTAATATACGGTTTCAAAAACTTTTACATGGATGGTTAAATATGACCGTTAGATTCACAAGTTAAAACAAAACTTAAACCATGAGATGTTCATATATTCAAATAATGAACAAATGCTATGATGTTAGTTTGAAAATGATTTAAAATTGCACACAGTGATCAACTAATTCGTGGTCTTTAATACTAAAGCTAAAGAAAATGGGTCCGTTTTGATTTTTTTTTTTTCTTCCAAATTTTAATTACAAACTATGAAACGAGTGAAGAGACAATGGAGGGGATAGAAGGAGTAAATGACAAAGGTGGTGGAGGGACGACATAAGGGTTTGTTTCTTGTGCCTGTGTTATTTCTCAAAACACGGAAAATAATGAAAAAAAAAGAGGTTATTTCTCATTGTGTATGTTAACTTTGTTTTCTAAATTGATTGTTTCCTACAATATTTGTGTTAAGCGCATTTTTGTATGGATAAAAACCAAAAATAAAAAATTGCTAGCCAACTGCGACCTATATTTTTAAGTTGCTAATTGGTTTTTAATTAAAGACAGAAAATTATCAGTCTTTAAATCCATATTTTTTTGTGGTGTGCATTGATGCTCATAAGCATTGGTCTGGTGATTTGTTGTGAAGTTGGTTCATGCCATCTATTTACTTTATGTTTTTCGTAAAGCATTGAATTTATTTCCTATGCAATAAAACCTTATCTATTTCATTTATGTATGCAATCCAATGGAAAAAAAAAAGATATATGTTTTTCATCTATTTTTTTAAGGTAGTGATTTAAACATAGTTAACAAAGCAGAGAGGACATATCATGTGACCTAAAGTTTTTTTTAATTAAAAAAAAGAAATAAAATTAAAAAATTTGCAATTTCGGATATGGACCTAAGTGCACATATGCGTTGACCATAAGCATCTTGGATGGCATCGACTATTAGCTATATACCCCCAGCAGATTGGCAAAATTGCTGGAAGCCCTTAATTCTCACTCGAAGTCTAATAACAGACATCAAAATGCTTATTTTTTATCGGTTGTAGTTATGATAAAGATGCTTTGCTGCCTCAAATATCTACGAATGTTTTCTGGTAAGTGGAGTGATGTTCATCTAATTGAAAAAGTTGAGCTAGCCTAAAATCATTTCTGAGAAATTGGGGTTAATCATGTTAATTGGATGAGAGTTTGTATGATATCTTCCAGTATAATGTCAGAGCTCATTGTTAGGAGAGTTTCAGTGACAGCAACAGCTTCTGTTCTCATAGGCTGACAGGTTGTAGGTCAAAGTTAGATCAGATGTACTACTATGGATACACGAATGTATATGTAGGATAGACATACACCCTTCGAGCAGTTTTGATTTCATATATAACAGGTTGTAGGTCAAGTTAGATCAGATGTAGTACTATGGATACACGAATGTATATGTAAGGACATAGGATAGACATACACCCTTCGAGCAGTTCTGATTTCTCTATATAAACCAAGCATTTATATTAGAATAAGTGAGTGGGAGGTGAGAGAATGAGTGGAGGGAGAGAGAAACGGGATATGTGGTGAAAATCAGAGGACATTTAGGGATGCTGCACTATTTGGGGTGCCATTGAACGTTCGTCTATATATATACATACATACATATATATATATATATATATATATATATATACACACACACACACACACACACTATATGAGGCATGTTCAATGACACCCCAAAAATTGAGCACCTTTTAACCTACCATTTTTCCACCACACATTTTCTCTCTTTCTGCTTCCACTAACTCTCTCACCGTCCACTGACTTTAATTAATATGAATGAGAGGTGGAAAACAGAAGGGTCAAAGGAGTGGTTTATTTTTGGTGTGTCATTGAACGCTCGCCTACACACACAATATGTGTGTGTGTGTGTGACTGTTTGTAGGCATATGCATATGTATATTCATTAAGATGCCTTCAGAACAGGTTTATTAATCAGAAATTGATTGTGATTTGTTGGCAGGAGTAATGTTGTCACTGAAGATATAAACAAGCTGTTTGTGAGAAAGGATGGTCAGAAATCTTCCTAGAGCCGTCCATGTCATGAACAGCGAATGTGATGAAGATCACGACTAATTTATGGAATTTGTAGCAAAATTAACCTGTGCAGCGGATGTTTCCTTTGTTAATTGTAGAACGACTCTAATATTTGCTACTTACTAAGCTGGGTGTATTACTGTATTGTACCGCAAAATGACTGTCTTATACACAGGAGGTGTATAAAAACATGGAATTTGACGTTTTATCCTTTTTTGATGTTGACGGTATTTTGAAAATGATGTTTATACTGCTAGTAAATAATTGAGGAGAAGGATCTTCGTTTAAATTGGTATTCAAAAGCTAATTCAAATAAAGTTCAAAGGTTAAGATTAAAACTGGAATTTGATTCATGGATTGATTTGATGGAGATGGTTTCTATGCTGTTTGTTACACTCCCTCTGCTGGCTGTACTTGAAAATTAGTTTGTGAAAGAATCCATCTTCACCGTGCGTTTTATGAAAGTTGTTTTCGAATGAACTTATGTTTTTAAACATTCCGATTAGTGGATGAAGTACGCTGATTTATGTCGTAGGATCTGTTTCTGTTCAAAAGCGTGTTCTATGTTTACTGTATTCATAATCAACCACGTTTGTATCAAATGATCATCAAGATTAATTTTATTGGTAAGTTGCTTGTGCATTTCTTAATTCTTTGAAAAAAAATGGCCTAGTTTTTTAATTTTATTACGCAAATAACACAGTTAAATTTTTTTTTTTATAAATATAGTCATGTTTTAGCTAGTTTGAAGCTGAGTTGATCAGTATTCTTGAGTCATCTGAAATTGAATTTGCAAATGAACTTTTTTTTTTTTTTACTACTTCGTTGGCGGGTGACTTTTTGAAAGTCGTGTATTACATATTAATAAATAAACATTAGACAGCTGAAAAGTCGTATGTGGACGACATTTTAGCAGTCCAATCTTGATTCTAGTAAGGAACAGAACATAGTCCTTTTCTTCATTTTAGCAAATTGAAAAAAAAAGAAAATTTCATCTTTTCAAAATCAAAATTTGATTGCAGTCTTTGGAGGTTTCTTCGTTAAATAGGAGCAAATCTTTAGACCAAAAAAGGGCTTTTAACATTCAAATTATCTTGATTTGCAGAGAATTAAAGCTAGAAATGAAAGAAAAAGTAACAATAAACACACCAAATTTGCAGTGGTTCGGCGTTAAAGAGCCTACGTCCACTCTATACGACTTTTATTGTACGTTTGAATGCAAGTACAATCACAATATTCTTTCAATCTCACTTTTAAAACAGTGATTCACTCAACAATTTCGAAATGTTTCTGATTAGAAATAATGAAGGTTTGATAATGGTGGAATCAGAGCTCTGAATTGCCAAAAGATCCTAAAAAATTCCAAGTGCTGGGCTATTTATAGGTGAATTCTACAGGCGGTTCGTAAAGACACGTGACACCAATCCCGAGAATCTCGGACCCGTTCGTGAGTTGTTGTAGAAGCGGTCAGAGTAATCGTCGTCCACACGCGTCATTGGATCCTTGAAATGCGGTTCGTGGGTGATCAAGTCGTGGTCACCATTTCCTGGGTTCGAAACTGGTTCGTGACTCCTTGTTGCGAGCGGGTCGTGGATCTTACCACGAGTGGGTCGTGGATCTTACCACGGGTGGGTCGTGGACCTTGCCACGAGCGGGTCGTAATTGAGGACCACGAGTGGATGGGAGTAACTAAACCACGAGCCGATGGGAACACCTAGGTGCGTCACGAACCAGTATGCATCCTCTTGAGCTTGCACATATAATTATCCTTGTCAATTCGAACACGAGCGTTCATATTTATTTTTGGGTGGCTTGGCCAAAAAGCTAGCCAACATTTTGCCCCCTCGAAGTATGTTTTATCAAGGATGGAACGTGCTTCGAAATTGCCAAACCATCTTTTCTTGAAACCGTAGGAGTCAACAGTCACATTCATTTGTAAAGTCGTGATGTTTCAAAAGGTTGTGTCCTCTAATGGGTATAAATACATCTCTGAGTTTCCAATTATTTCGTTGTTTACTGATCGTTACCTAACTTTGAATTTCAGAGCATATCACGAGCAATTTTTCAGGCAAGTCCCCAAATTTCCATAAACAGTTTTAAAGAAATTCATCACACCTGCAGATAAAAAGTTTCAACTTTCTGGACTTGGTAATTATCCTAAATCTTTGTCATCCAGTCGCGTTGTGGACCATGTCTCCTGGGACTGTGCATGTCACGAAATGATGTTAACGCATGCTCTTGAGTGTACAACTACGTGGTCCATTAGGTGCTCATGGCCCGTCGGGCCGAACCGATCCACCTAGAAAAAAAGGAGAAGACCAAGGGTCTTCACAAAGGTTATAAAAGCCGATTTATTATCTATCTTTCATCTTTTACTTCAGTTATTTTTATCTCTCCCACGGTTGAAACCCTAGCCTCCGAAAATCCCCAATCCAGCTAAATTTGTTTCCCAGGATTTATAGGTAATTGTAGTCGAGCAATTTCTTTTCTCTGAGTTGTCATGCTTTAGAACTGCCACGTTCCCCTCGCCAATCACCAACACCCTTCGTCGCCAACTTTTCCCCCTCTTTCTCTGACATTCAAATCGTCGTTAGTGTGGTGCGACTTCTTGTAAGAATGAAGGTGGTGCGAGGAGCATGGAGTTTGGAATTAAGAGGAGTGATAGACCGAGCAGTTACGAATTGAGGGAGAAGGGTTGAGGAGCTCGAAGACGATTCCTCTATTGGGGATCTGCTCGTGGTAGTGGCCGGAGAAAGGCTTTGGTGGGAGGTAAATGCCTGCCTATCGGGTCGTAACAGTGGTAGAATAAGGCCACCGGACGGGTCGTGGGGTAGGATGTAACGACCCGCATTCTACGTATCGGAGGATCATAGAATATTTATTTTATTTTCATACGAGGTCGTATGGTTGTGTAACTTTGGGGAACGACTTTTGGGGTCATTTCCCATGTTCATGATTTTTGCTGAATTTTATACGACCATTTTGCCCCTGGTGAATTTGTTTTGCCTATAACTTTTGATTGGTAAGGACTTTTGACCTGAAATTACTTCCATTGGATTCAGATGATGGTTTACCTTTCCGTAGGGTGGTCACACTAATCAAACGGACTTATCGTTTGGGAGATATGACTGAAATAAGGTTTGGAAGTTGAAAAAACTGCATAATTGGGCTAACAGGGTGATTAGTAGCTAAGCCCATGACTCATTTCGGGATTAGGTTTATGGGAGAGCTGAAAGGGTTTGGGAAAACATTTCATTTCAGTTTTCTAGCAGCTACTAACCTCTTTTGAATCCTAGCAATGACCTCCATCTTCTAAATCACTCCCAAATCACCTTTTAATCACATATTAAGCAAATCTACATCAAATCAAGGCGGACTGATATCAAATCAGAGATAGGGCTGCTGCTATACATAGGAATTCGACCCAAATCAGTGGAGTTTCAGATCTAAGAATTTATTTATGGCTAAGGTGAGTGATTAACATGTTTATTCACTAATTACGGCTAATTAGGGGTGATTAGGATAATTAGCGAAATTATGCATCATAAAAATTTGGAAAAATATGCATAAATTCTTAAATATTATTTTATGTCACTGGGGAAAATTTGGGTTAATTTGGATTAATTTTGCTAATCCTGTAGTTAAAATATGATTAAAGTGATTAAAGGGAAAATCATGTTTTTGTGGTATGTTTGATCTAAAATGACCTATATGCTTGATGTTTTAATGTTTTTGAATGAACCTATATGTTGTTATCTTTGTTTGTGATGTTTTATGATTGATTAGAAAAGTTAGAATGGTTGAAAACGCCGTCGTATGGTGAGATTAGACGTAACAAGCTTGCTGGAAAAGTGTCAGGATTCCGGATCAGATTGGAGAAGGGAGATTGGATCGGATGGACCGAATCGGACCGGAGCGTGGCATAAGAGAAAACATGGCAATAAGGTGTATGGAGTTGGAGTTGGAATGGACAGTCGAACCGGAACGAGATGGAGTGGTACCGAACCGAAATAGTCGAGCCAAACGGAGGGCTTGACCACCGAACCGAACCGAGGAGGGAGTACCGAACCGAACCAAGGTGACGTGGAGGACTGAACCGAACCAAAAGGAGTGACCTGGATACCGAACCGAACCGGATGGCCGAACCAAACCTGTTTGAACCTCTATTACTACTACGCGATGACCCTTCTGAAGACCAACTCCAATTCGACCAAAACCCGAGATGCAAAGGAAGTTCAAATGAGAGGTTATTACTTAGGATCCAGATGGGAACCAATGAGTGAACTTCAAGGATTGGACTTTGCTGCGGGACGTGTGCAATGGAGTTATCGATTTCTATAGCTTTGATTCACTATTGATGGGAGGGACATTGACAATGGACCAGTGCAGTGGTGTCAAAGTTGTATGGAGTCGAGCTTCATCAGGACCCCAAGGGCAAAGTGGTCGTAGTAAGGTTTGGATGGAGTTGGACTCCTTCATGGCCCCAAATGGTTCTGGTGATCAAAGCAGTGGATATTGTATACTTTACGCACTGAGTGAGTGATGTGAGGATGATTGCTATGTTTGATGTTTGCTATCACCATGACATACACACTCCCATTTTTACAATATATGCTAGTGTTACCTTAGAGTACTGTACATCTTGTTGTGCGTACTCTTTGGTTGCAGGTCCAGGTTCAGGCATGATTATTTATACCTATTATTGTTTTATTTTGCTGCTGTCGCTCATACCAGACTTTTTTCTGACCTAGAGTTTAATGTCTCTTCTTATTACCCTGGGTGCTCCTAAACGAGAAGACTTGAGACAGGTTAGGTGGTTATGCGCGAATAGCTGTCTGAAGATGAGCAGGAGGCTTCCACGTACTATTTACATATATTCTCCCTGCGTTGTTGCTGGTCACTACTTTGGACATTAGTAGTGTACCTTTTCTATTTTGCTTTTGAGACAGTATTTTGAAGTTGTAATAATGGTTTGGATCATAAGCTGTATTTTGGATTCCGCTGCTGTGATGGTTTAGTTTTCAGCTTATGCACTATCTCGCCTGTTTTATGTCAAGTTATGTTACTATTATATTTTATTCCATGCGCTGTGAGATATACTACAGGTTCTTTGATTATTTATCATTTCAAATCCCTTTTCTTTGACGACCGCCCCGTGCTGGCTGCACATCGGTACAGCGCATTTCATTGGAAATGTCGGCTGGTGCGGGGAGGGCCGTCACACTTGGTATCAGAGCCAGGTTGCGTAGTTTAACCTAGGGGAAGACATTAGGGAGATATAGTATACGTATATAAGAGCTCGTATTTGTGATATTTTGGTTTTCAAAAAGCTATATATATACATACTATAGGTGTATCTAAGGATGAAGTCGCACTGCACTGGCACCACTATGGAGATGGTTAATCGTCTTCTCTTTACAGATTGAACGATGAGTCGATATACGAGGAGTACGGGTTCAGCGGCCAATGATAGGAATGTCCCTGATATGAGGACGATGTTTACTACCTTCATGCGAGAGATGCTTAGGGATGTTCAGGGAGAAGTTCCTAATGCTGCTAACGGTGGTTGTGCAGTGGTGCAGGCGCCTAGAGCCAATTTCGCCAAGCTTAACAATGCTTATACTAGTCTTGGTGGGAAGCCGTTCCACGGAACGGAATCGGCTACGAATGTTCAAGATTGGCTTGATAGTTGTGAGCGCATCTTCGAGGATTTAGGGATCGATGATGCAATGAAAAGAAAGTTAGCATCGCGTCAGCTTCAAGGACGGGCTATGAATTGGTGGAATGCTATTAAAGCAGCTACTCCTGAGGATCAAGTTACTTGGAATCGGTTTAAAACTCGCTTCAGTGACAAGTTTATTCCAGCTGCTCAGAAATCCAAATTGTTC
This sequence comes from Allium sativum, assembly GCA_030737875.1. Classification (NCBI taxonomy): domain Eukaryota; kingdom Viridiplantae; phylum Streptophyta; class Magnoliopsida; order Asparagales; family Amaryllidaceae; genus Allium; species Allium sativum. Next base: position 553,431,399 of record CM060915.1, read on the forward strand.
ATGAAATTTTTGGAGCTTAAGCAGAGTGGTAGGACATTCTTCGAATATATTGCTGAATTCGATACCTTATCGAAGTATGAATTATCCCTTATCGATACTGTTGAGAAGAAGAACGAGAAGTTCATAACTGGCTTAAATGAGTACTTGGGGGAAAGACTAATAAACCATATTGATGAGAAATTCGAGTCTATTGTGGGAAAGGCATTGAGATCAGAAGCCTTTACCCTAAGTCATAGACCAAGGTTGCTATTGCATTTGCAAGAGAGCCAAAACCGCAGACGAGCGGTGGAGGCAAGAATAATTCCCAGAATAAGAGAAAACAGAACCAAACTAAGGATGGTCAGAAAAAGAGGGATAAGAAAGATGTAGAGTGCTATAGCTGTGGAAAGAAGGGCCATTATGCCAGAGAATGTCGAGCAAAGCCAGCGGACAGGAAGTGCTTCAATTGCGGCCAAGTGGGACATCACAAGAATAAATGTCTGCAACCTCCTAAAGAGAAGCAGATTGTGAAAGCATATGCCATCAATGTTGTTCCTTCTTCGTCGAATGCCCCAACTGTGGCGAAGAAAGGAAAGGGTGTCGTCATTTAAGGTATGCTTTTCATTTATGATGTTCCTGTTCAAATACTATTTGATACCGAGGCTTCCCGTTCCTTCATATCTAGTGACCAATAGATAGGTTGGAATTGGAACCTGAGATAGTCGATAGACCTTTAGTTGTGATGAACCCGATTGGTGGTTCGACTAGCCTTAGTATGATTTGTCATAATTTGGTCTTATCGAGCCATGGATGTATGCTTGCTTTGTTTTGGGCTTTACTGGGTTTGGCATTATTTTGGGAGTCGATTGGCTCCAAAGGTATGGGGTGGTGGTAGACTGTGAGGGGTCTTTGGTGACCATTAGAGCCGACGATGGGCAGAGGGTACTGTTTGGTAGCCTACCTAGTGATGGGGTGATGGCTAGTTTTCTAAATTCCCTCGACATCCCGCATGATGAGTTGTCAGATGTGTCTATTGCTGGCGAGTATCCGGACATCTTCAGGGAAGTGACCGGACTTCCACCACACCAAGAGATCGAGTTTCAGATTGATTTAGCGAAAGATGCCAGAACTATAGTGATGCCACTTCGCAGTATGGTACCAAGGGAGCAGTGAGAGCTCGAGGTGAAAGTAAGAGATTTTTTGAAGAAGGGATTTATCCGAAGAAGTGTTTCTGAGTGTGGAGCACCAGTTGTGTTTGCCACCGAGGCCGATAGTTCCCTTCGTTTATGTGTAGATTACCGTGAGATGAAAAAGGTGACTAGGAAGAATAAGTATCCTCTTCCACGAATAGACGATTTGTTTGATCAGTTAAATGGAGCGAGAGTGTTCTCCTAATTAGATCTCACGACAAGTTTTCATCAGCACCGAGTAGCAGCTGAGAGTATACATAAAATGACATTTCAGACATCGTCTGGATTTTATGAGTGGTTGGTCATGCCATTCGGGTTGACCAATGCACCAATATATTTTGTGAATCTTATGAATAGGGTATTCAAGGATCAATTGAATAAGTTTGTTCTTGTGTTCGTGGACGATATCTTGGTTTACTCGAGGACAGAGAAAGAACACAAAGAACATTTGAGGATAGTGATTGAGGTGTTGAGGACACACTAATTAAAAGCAAAATTTTCTAAGCGTCACTTCTGGAGGAGGGAAGCGAGATTCTTGGGTTGTAACGACCCAACTTTCGAACACATTGGAAGTTGTGTAGTTAATAAGAAATGAGAATAAATAGAAGATGTAATCACCGAAAACATCAGAATCTCACAGCGAAATTTTTACAAAAAGATAATACTTTACAATATTACACAGCGGAATATATTACATCAGAGCATACGAAATCTAGTGATACAAGCCATTTCATAGTACATCTGTAATTATACAGATCAAAGATGATCAACTGACAGACTTAATTATACAGTAGATAGATGGACCAGCATACAACAAAATCTTCATTCCAGCTTCCCAGATTTCATCAAATCCTGATTCACTTGTCTATTCATAACAAGCGTTATGAATACCCAAGAGTTTAAGGGAAAACACAGGAAAATAAACTCCGGCTCAGTCAGGGGACTGGTATGAGTAAACAGTTTAAAACAAATAAAAATATCTCATAAGACCACGCCATAAATACGGAACGGGTTTTTACCTTATGAGATCAAAATCCTTTGTATACTTGAAATCAGATATTATCATAGTGTCTAAGTGTTTCACAATTAATTTAGAATCTAAAAGAATGGTTGCATCTCACATTCTCCTATATAGTATACAAATAAAAACCGCTTGGTGGTTAGGGAAATTGGATTTCTAACTATGACAAGGTATGGGACCACCTTCCGATGATGTATCTCTAGAGGCAAATACACCTGGGTTCAACAAAAACATCTTGCAACCCGGCCCTCACATGTCCGACCACTCATTTCGCTTGAGTGTATCGAATGTATATCACCAACGGTTTGGATCAGCAACCGTTCCCGCATGGGCAGAATCGATAGATTAAGAAACAAAAGGAATTTCTCTAGATAGGTGATACTACACCCTAATGGGGCGACCCACATAGCCATGCTGCCAGCCCGATTTTTTTCATTTCCTGGGTGTGAGGCTTGAGGCTAGACTTACGTTATCTTATCATCATTACTGGTTTAATTCCTCTGAATGCCACATCGTCAAACCCGTCAAATCACAAATTGATCTCGCCAAAACTACGAGTATAAAGCTAAGAGAAACGAATTCCTCCGCCACCAAACTAAGTTTTGAAAAGACCAACTTACGCGATATGTTAGGTATACTTTGTCAGACATTCGTCCATACAAGTTGTCCTGGGTCTGGACAAACCGAAGGCACTATTTAAAAATAGTCCTTGTATATCGTCGTCTTCGATTCAACAATCTGTGACGCGTGGCATATAATCAAATCAAAGTGAAATATTTACTTCGGCCTCTTTGAAATGATTAATGAACATTTTTCATTTTAAATTATAAATCTTACAGGATTATAATCTATTCTGTATATACAGTTATAGTCAAACCAAACAGTACATGATTATCTGGTCAATATTTGGAATATTGATCATCTTTTCAAAACGGTCAATTCTAGTGTGTGCGTCGCACGGGTTTTTCTTTCCGTTTTGTTCATCATCTTTAAAAATGAATTCTTCTCTATTTTTCTATAGAAAAATATTACTCATCATTTTTCATTTATCTGATCACTCATACACGACTTAAATTAATCACTTATTTTACAACTTCTACCCTTGGTATTTCCTCGTCAAATTCCCTTTTGATCCTTTATTCTTGATCTAGTTCCTTTTCTTTCTATACTGATAAAATTATTCACTTTATTGTCAGTCTACATACGATTAAAACATTTATTCATAGTTCTCATTTTTAAAAGTGCAGAACTGTTCATGATCACATCCTTTGGATTTCAGTTTAAAACGAACCAATTCTGGCGTATGTGTCACATTCGATTTTCCTACCTTGTTTGAATTCAAATATCCCATCAGAAAATAGATTCTATTTATAAAATAAGTTTATAATTTATCTAAAATAACAGCTTCTGTGCTGATTCCTCGACTTCACATCAAAAAACCAGATCTGCTCTTTTACATTGACCGACTTTCTTTCCGTCGACTTTACAGTTTATATACTCCATTAGAAAATCCTTTCAAATTTATAAATTAAATTTATAATTTAATTCAAATTTATAGTATTTGTATTTTTATTTCAGTCTTGACAAAACTGCGGTTTCTTATCCTGATTCACTTCTGTACTAACGTTTCAACCTTGACCAAACAATATCTGATCTTTCACCGTTTGATCAACTTTCTTTTATTTACTTCCAGTTTGAATATTCCTGTTAGAAAATCATTTCTAATTCTTCTTTAAATTAACTTAAATTTAATTTAAAATTTCAGCTTCAGTATTTAAATTTCAGACCTTGAAAAAATTATCTAAACATGATTAAAATACAGTTCTTATTCTATACTATACAGAACAGTATTTATTGGTGACAGGGAATTCGGGTTTGTAGTTTAACCCGGCAAATTCATCGTATGGTTTTGCACTTAGTTTCTCTTCTATAAAATATAAATTATAAACTAAATTTATAATTAAATTTTATCACACTTCTGTATTTTAAATTCAGTTCTTCGACGAAGACTGAATTTCAGATCTTGCTTCACTTCTTTCTTTTGCTCTTGCAAAATATTATTAAATATTTATTTTCCCCTTTCTTTCTTTTTATTTCTTTTTATTTTATTTTATTATTTAATTTAAAACAAGTTTTAAATAAAAATTTAGTTTAAACCCTCATTTCAAAGCCAACAACAAAGTACCATCTTGGTGAAGTGCCAGTTTCAAAAAAAAAACATGGTGTACTTATGAAATTAACAATGCAAAGTACCATTTTGCTGATTTCTTTCCAATGTACCACATTAGCAAACACTGATGTTTCACCATCAGATCACCCCAAATCCCTATGATTCCGTCCAGCTCCAACCAAGTGGTAGTACCACTTCCTTCTCCTTTTCCTTACCAGTGCACAGCCCGTCCATGGAGCACGTGCACAACACCAATGGTGATGAGACCGACGCCGCACCACCACACACCTGTCATGTCACCTCCTCCGGTCATCCTCGGCCATCTGCCATGTCCCCACGTCCCCTCCTTCTCAAAGTAACCTTTCAACCCTAAAACCGAAAATAAACACTACCAGGTCGTTCCAGAAAACAACCTCCGCCGATCACCTCTGTCCACCTGCAATCGCTGTGCCACCTCCATCCTCTCTGCTGACCTCAGCCGCTCCTCTCCCCTTGCTCTCGACCCACTCGAACAGGTATGGACCCCTCACGAGCCTCTTTAATACCCAAACCCAAAACTGTTCTTCACAACCTATATTGATTAAATTCTCAAATTTGATGTAATAAAAATTTTAATTAGTATTTTTCCCATTATCCTTGCTCCATTACGGCCCTCCACCGTCGTTGCCAAGGTCCACCATCATCGACGTTGCCTGAATTTGACCAAAATCCCTCTTTTGAACATTTCTTAAATTCTCCTAATCCCCATTGGTAAAAATCTTGAAATTTCTTTTAAAAATCATGATTTTGATTCTTCATTATATCTGTAAAATCAAAACAAGATTTTTCAATGTTTGAAAATCAAATTTGATTTTTTGATCCAGAGAGCTATACTGTCATTTTGTTCTTAAGTAGCAGTAACGGTTTGGCAAGTGTTTGTTTCATTATAAACACTTAAATGACTAATAAGGATCTTAAACAAGGTATCCCACCTCGTTCAACTTCACTAACATGGATTTAGTTGCCACATTCAGATTTTGTAAGATTCAAACAAATGATAAGATCTGGAAACCAAACAGGGAGTGTCCCTTTCAAACACATGATGTTTAAGGGTTTATTTACAACCAAAATGGTTCCTACTTCAAGTTAAACAAAACAAACATACATGATATTGTTACTGGAACAAGACATCACCAACAATCCAAGTTCGAACATAGTTAAAATATCAAGACTGCAGGAAACTTAAGCAGGAAATTTAGAGCAGTTTAACTCACATTGAAGCTTAAAACCTTTAGACTTTCTTTCTTCCTTTACTGATCTACTTGAATGGTTGTGTTTGTGTGAGGAAAATATGTGTGTGCTCATGACTTTATATAGTGGTAAAACTATTAAAATATATGCATTTTAAAACTGTTTTTAAAAGGTGCAAAAATCTATTTTCAGATTTGGTTTTGACAACACATAAAAAAAATATTTTCTCTCTTGCCAAATCTAAGTACAGATCCTGGTTGCACATGGCTTTCATCAGCCTAGATCCCACCTGCACATCCCCTATGCAAACCACCCCTTTCTTCTTATTTGTTCCCATCAAATCTGCAAATGTACCACCTATGATTTTCACAATCCTCCTCCTTGGTTTTACAAATTTTAGCATCCTTTGTTGTGTCACATATGTTCAGTTTTTCCTTGGATTTATCAACCCTATCTTCTCATGAAAATTTGATTTAACCACAAAAACATATAAAATCAAGACTTGCCTTCCAACGCAATGGAAAAATCTGAAAATTTGTACAACAAAATAAATGGTCATGTGAATGAAATTGACATGAAAACTCTTGAGAATCTATTTTTTTGTATGCATCTAAGGTAGGTGCATTCATGGTTTTAAATACATAAGATTTTACCAAATCTTTGGCACATTGTTTTATGACAAATTTGATATGCTTTGAAAATGCAAAAGGAATATCAAATTTCAAGAAAATCTTTGAGGGAAAAGAGGGGAAATTAAAAACTGAAAATATATGATAGTAACTAGATCTTGCCATGTGCTCATATCACTTTAGATTCCTCTTTTCTAAGGTAGGTGTTATCTTGAATTTTGTGTTCATGAACATTCTTACAAAAAGGAATTGATATTGTATGTTCTAGTGCATGTGAACTTGACATGCCTTTTAAAACTTGCTTTGACAAAAGAAAAAGGACTTTGGTTTGTTTAACTCAAATATTAAAAGGTTTTAAAACAAGATTTTACCAAAAACTAAATTTCTTAAATCCTTTAAAAGAATGAACAAACATGTATATAAAAATGGCATTACAAATTTGCTATTAAAAAGTGTTGTTTTTCCATATACATGTATAAAATAAAAACAAACGCTATTGAACTCAAGCTATCATACAGGAATGTGTAAGAATATGTTTTGGTAAACGTTGTGCTATACACTTGTATAAATGCTATTATACAAGAATTAACATGTTCTGAAATTATAGAGACTGGATTTTAAATCGTATTTACAAACACGTACTTACGATCAACCAGTATCTGTGTCAGTGCTGTGTCAAAAGCCCGGGTCATTACATTCTACCCCCCTTATAAAAATTTCGTCCCCGAAATTTGTCAGTAGTAGATTTAGAGTTATCGCCTTATATATATAAACACACATCAATAAAACACACATCAGCAATTTCCTATTCAAAACCAAAAATATTCTGTCAAAAATTCTCTTTCTAATTCATCGGCCACTTTACTTAACTTCGTTAAGTATTACCCCCAATCTTTGTTCACGTACTTACGATCTCCATTTCGGAACTCACAAATCTGATTTAATTCCACAAATTGACCCATTCACTTTTTCTCTGGATCCATATCCACTAAACCCTCCAGTCCAGCCCTCATTTCAGGAAATCCAAATTTTACTTTAATTTGGGATTCTGTCCTGATTTTCCGGTATCAATATGATTGGATATTATTCAAATTTAATCCAACCAGATTTATTTTATCTCCAGGCTGACCCTAGTTAATTAACTCCTTTTTATCTTGCCGGACTAGTACAACTTCCTCTACTGTTTCGACTTGATCCTGGGATCCAGTATTACGACCCGTAGAAGTGGACGACCCTCTAGCTCGACCTCTTCGTCCTTGGTTACTCATCTTAATCATCTGAATATAACAGGTCGTCATTCCAGACTTGATTGGATATAACTAACATAGGTATACCATCCAAGTTAATTTATTTTAAATTTATTTTTAATTTTATATAAAAATACGCTATCTCACACTCACCCAAAGCCTAGGTAATCAGTAACCTAAGCTCTGATACCAACTGTAGCAACCCGGGGGCAGTGGGCTAACCTCCCACCGTGGCTTACAGAGATACCTCATAACTGCTTTTACGGCCAGCCTTGCGACTCGACCAACCCACATTGTCGGGAGATGTAGGGGGTAAGAGTCTCCCGTTCGCCACCAAACGCGAAGCGAGAACCCCCTATCATCCGTACCGATTAAGCAACCAGCTCTGATACCAACTGTAACGACCCAACTTTCGAACACATCGGAAGTTGTGTAGTTAATAAGAAATGAGAATAAATAGAAGATGAAATCACCGAAAACATCAGAATTTCACAGCGAAATTTTTACAAAAAGATAATACTTTACAATATTACACAGTGGAATATATTACATCAGAGCATACAGAATCTAGTGATACAAGCCATTTCATAGTACATCTGTAATTATACAGATCAAAGATGATCAACTGACAGACTTAATTATACAGTAGATAGATGGACCACCATACAACAAAATCTTCATTCCAGCTTCCCAGGTTTCATCAAATCCTGATTCACTTGTCTATTCATAACAAGCGTTATGAATACCCAAGAGTTTAAGGGAAAACACAGGAATATAAACTCCGGGTCAGTCAGGGGACTGGTATAAGTAAACAGTTTAAAACAAATAAAAATATCTCATAAGACCACGCTGTAAATACGGAACGAGCTTTTACCTTATGAGATCAAAATCCTTTGTATACTTGAAATCAGATATTATCATAAAGTCTAAGTGTTTCACAATTAATTTAGAATCTAGAAGAATGCTTGCATCTCACATTCTCCTATATAGTATGCAAATAAAAACCGCTTGGTGCTTAGGGAAATTGGATTTCCAACTATGACAAGGTATGGGACCACCTTCCGATGATGTATCTCTAGAGGCAAATACACCTGGGTTCAACAAGAACATCTTGCAACCCGGCCCTCACATGACCGACCACTCATTTCGCTGGAGTGTATCAAATGTATATCACCAACGGTTGGGATCAGCAACCATTCCCGCATGGGCAGAATCAATAGATTAAGAAACAAAAGGAATTTCTCTAGATAGGTGATACTACACCCTAATGGGAGCGACCCACATAGCCATGCTGCCAGCCCGATTTTTGTCATTTCCTGGGTGTGTGGCTTGAGGCTAGACTTACGTTATCTTTTCATCATTACTGGTTTAATTCCTCTGAATGCCACATCATCAAACCCGTCAAATCACAAATTGATCTTGCCAAAACTACGGGTATAAAGCTAAGAGAAACGAATTCCTCCGCCACCAAACTAAGTTTTGAAAAGACCAACTTACGCGATATGTTAGGTATACTTTGTCAGAAATTCGTCCATACAAGTTGTCCTGGGTCTGGACAAACCGAAGGCACTATTTAAAAATAGTCCTTGTATATCGTCGTCTTCGATTCAACAATCTGTGACGCGTGGCGTATAATCAAATCAAAGTGAAATATTTACTTCGTCCTCTTTGAAATGATTAACGAACATTTTTCATTTTAAATTATAAATCTTACAGGATTATAATCTAATCTGTATATATAGTTATATTCAAACCAAACAGTACATGATTATCTGGTCAATATCTGGAATATTGATCATCTTTTCAAAACGGTCAATTCTAGTGTGTGCGTCGCACGGGTTTTTCTTTCCATTTTGTTCATCATCTTTAAAAATGAATTCTTCTCTATTTTTCTGTAGAAAAATATTACTCATCATTTTTCATTTATCTGATCACTCATACACGACTTAAATTAATCACTTATTTTACAACTTCTACCCTTGGTATTTCCTCGTCAAATTCCCTTTTGATCCTTTATTCTTGATCTAGTTCTTTTTCTTTCTATACTGATAAAATTCTTCTCTTTATTATCAATCTACATACGATTAAAACATTTATTCACTGTTCTCGTTTTTAAAAGTACAGAATTATTCATGATCAGATCCTTTGGATTTCAGTTTAAAACGAACCAATTCTGGCGTATGTGTCACATTCGATTTTCCTACCTTGTTTGAATTCAAATATCCCATCAGAAAATAGATTCTATTTATAAAATAAGTTTATAATTTATCTAAAATAACAGCTTCTGTGCTGATTCCTCGACTTCTCATCAAAAAACCATATCTGCTCTTTTACATTGACCGACTTTCTTTCCGTCGACTTTACAGTTTTATACTCCATTAGAAAATCCTTTTAAGTTTATAAATTAAATTTATAATTTAATTCAAATTTACAGTCTTTGTATTTTTATTTCAGTCTTGACAAAACTGCGGTTTCTTATCCTGATTCACTTCTGTACTAACGTTTCAACCTTAACCAAACAATATCTGATCTTTCACTGTTTGATCAACTTTCTTTTATTTACTTCCAGTTTGAATATTCCTGTTAGAAAATCATTTCTAATTCTTCTTTAAGTTAACTTAAATTTAATTTAAATTTTCAGCTTCAGTATTTAAATTTCAGACCTTGACAAAATTATCTAAACATGATTAAAATACAGTTCTTATTCTATACTATACAGAACAGTATTTATTGGTGACAGGGAATTCGGGTTTGTAGTTTAACCCGGCAAATTCATCGTATGGTTTTGCACTTAGTTTCTCTTCTATAAAATCTAAATTATAAACTAAGTTTATAATTAAATTTTATCACACTTCTGTATTTTAAATTCAGTTCTTCGACGAAGACTGAATTTCAGATCTTGCTTCACTTCTTTCTTTTGCTCTTGCAAAATATTATTAAATATTTATTTTCCTTTTTCTTTTTTTTATTTCTTTTTATTTTATTTTATTATTTAATTTAAAACAAGTTTTAAATAAAAATTTAGTTTAAACCCTCATTTCAAAGCCAACAGCAAAGTACCATCTTGGTGAAGTGCCAGTTTCAAAAAAAAACATGGTGTACTTATGAAATTAACACTGCAAAGTACCATTTTGCTGATTTCTTTCCAATGTGCCACATTAGCAAACACTGATGTTTCACCATCAGTTCACCCCAAATCCCTATTATTCCGTCCAGCTCCAACCAAGTGGTAGTACCACTTCCTTCTCCTTTTCCTTACCAGTGCACAGCCCGTCCATGGTGCACGTGCACAACACCAATGATGATGAGACCCACACCGCACCACCACACACCTATCATGTCACCTCCTCCGGTCATTCTCGTCCATCTGCCACGTCCCCGCGTCCCCTCCTTCTCAAAGTAACCTTTCAACCCTAAAACCGAAAATAAACACTACCAGGTCATTCCAGAAAACAACCTCCATCGATCACCTCTGTCCACCTGCAATCGCTGCGCCACCTCCATCCTCTCTGTTGACCTCAGCCGCTCCTCTCCCCTTGCTCTCGACCCACTCGAACAGGTATGGACCCCTCACGAGCCTCTTTAATACCCAAACCCAAAACTGTTCTTCACAACTTATATTGATTAAATTCTCAAATTTGATGTAATAAAAATTTTAATTAGTATTTTTCCCGTTATCCTTGCTCCATTACGGCCCTTCATCGTCGTTTCCAAGGTCCACCATCATCGACGTTGTCTGAATTTGGCCAAAATCCCTCTTTTGAACATTTCTAAAATTCTCCTAATCCCCATTGGAAAAAATCTTGAAATTTCTTTTAAAAATCATGATTTTGATCCTTTATTATATCTGTAAACTCAAAACAAGATTTTTCGATGTTTGAAAATCAAATTTGATTTTTTGATCCACAGAGCTATACTGTCATTTTGTTCTTAAGTAGCAGTAATGATTTGGCAAGTGTTTATTTCATTATAAACACTTAAATGACTAATAAGGATCTTAAACAAGGTATCCCACCTCGTTCAACTTCACTAACATGGATTTAGTTGCCCCCATTCAGATTTTGTAAGATTCAAACAAATGATAAGATCTGGAAACCAAACAGGGAGTGTCCCTTTCAAACACATGATGTTTAAGGGTTTATTTACAACCAAAATGGTTCCTACTTCAAGTTAAACAAAACAAACATACATGATATTGTTACTGGAACAAGACATCACCAACAATCCAAGTTCAAACATAGTTAAATATCAAGACTGCAGGAAACTTAAGCAGGAAATTTAGAGCAGTTTAACTCACATTGAAGCTTAAAACCTTTAGACTTTCTTTCTTCCTTTACTGATCTACTTGAATGGTTGTGTTTGTGTGAGGAAAATATGTGTGTGCTCATGACTTTATATAGTGGTAAAACTATTAAAATATATGCATTTTAAAACTGTTTTTAAAAGGTGCAAAAATCTGTTTTCAGATTTGGTTTTGACAACACATAAAAAAAATTCTCTCTTTCCAAATCTAAGTACAGATCCTGATTGCACATGGCTTTCATCAGCCTAGATCCCACCTGCACATCCCCTATGCAAACCACCCCTTTCTTCTTATTTTTTCCCATGAATTATCACTTCAAATCTGCAAATGTACCACCTATGATTTTCACAATCCTCCTCCTTGGTTTTACAAATTTTAGCATCCTTTGTTGTGTGACATATATTCAGTTTTTCCTTGGATTTATCAACCCTATCTTCTCATGAAAATTTGATTTAACCACAAAAACATATAAAATCAAGACTTGCCTTCCAACGCAATGGAAAAATTTGAAAATTTGTACAACAAAATAAATGGTCATGTGAATGAAATTGACATGAAAACTCTTGAGAATCTATTTTTTTTTGTATGCATCTAAGGTAGGTGCATTCATGGTTTTAAATACATAAGATTTTACCAAATCTTTGGCACATTGTTTTATGACAAATTTGATATGCTTTGAAAATGCAAAAGGAATATCAAATTTCAAGAAAATCTTTGAGGGAGAAGAGGGGAAATTAAAAACTGAAAATATATGATAGCAACTAGATCTTGCCATGTGCTCATATCACTTTTGATTCCCCTTTTCTAGATTTTCTAAGGTAGGTGTTATCTTGAATTTTGTGTTCATGAACATTCTTACAAAAAGGAATTGATATTGTATGTTCTAGTGCATGTGAACTTGACATGCCTTTTAAAACTTGCTTTGACAAAAGAAAAAGGACTTTGGTTTGTTTAACTCAAATATTAAAAGGTTTTACCAAAAACTAAATTTCTTAAATCCTTTAAAAGAATGAACAAACATGTATATAAAAATGGCATTACAAATTTGCTATTAAAAAGTGTTGTTTTTCCATATACATGTATAAAATAAAAACAAACACTATTGAACTCAAGCTATCATACAGGAATGTGTAAGAATATGTTTTGGTAAACGTTGTGCTATACACTTGTATAAATGCTATTATACAAGAATTAACATGTTCTGAAATTATAAAGACTGGGTTTTAAATCGTATTTACAAACACGTACTTACGATCAACCAGTATCTGTGTCAGTGCTGTGTCAAAAGCCCTGGTCATTACATGGGCCATGTTGTTTTAAAGAATGGTATTGCCGTGGATCCTGCGAAGGTATCTAGAGTGCAAGATTGGTCGACGCCTAAGAATGCAAAAGACGTGAGAAGTTTCTTGGTTTTAGCTGGATATTATCGTAAGTTTATCCAAGATTTCTCTAAGATAGCGGCATCGTTAACTCAGTTGATCAAGAAGAATCAAGCTTTCATTTGGGACGAAAGAAGTGAGAATGCATTTAAGAGTCTAAAGGAAAAGTTGACGTGCACACAAGTGTTAGTCATTCCTAAGGGTAATGAGGAGATGACGGTGTACACGGATGCCTGTGGTATCGGACTAGGTGTTGTACTGATGCAAGGAGGTAGGGTTGTAGCTTATGCTAGTAGGCAACTTAAAACCGCATGAGAAAAGATATCCTACCTATGATTTGGAATTGGCAGCGATTGTGTTCGCATTAAAGATGTGGAGACATTATCTCTTAGGAGAAAGATTTGAGTTTTTACCGATGATCGTTAAAGCATCTTTTCTCTCAGAAGGATCTAAATCTCCGTCAGTAGAGATGGTTAGAGTTCTTGGCTTCATATGATTTCAATATTGCATGCACACCTGGGAAGGGCAATGCGGTAGCTGATGCATTGAGTAGGAGACATGCCAATTTGGGGGCTATGTTTCTGGAATGAAAGCAACTGGAGTATATCGCGGGACATGATTTCAGATCTAAGTGCGAATTGGATCCAGAGATGTTAGCAAGTTTGATGATCAGACCCACCTTGATTGATCGGATCGGCTCCAGCCAGAGGGACGATCCTAATCTATTGGAAATCGTCTCCAAGTTAGAGATGGGCTTCGATGGTAAGGAAATGAACAAGTATGGACTTGATCAAGAAGGATGGCTTCGAAAGAATGGGAGATTAGTTGTACCCAACGTTAATGGATTGAGAAATGAAGTACTTAGAGAGTGTCATCACTCGAAACTGACTATACATCCCGGTGGTAACAAAATGTATCAAGACATGAAGCAGACCTATTACTGGGAAGGGATGAAGAGAGACATTGGGAAGTTTATACCTAAGTGCATGAATTGCCAACTAGTTAAAGTCGAGCAAAAGAAGCCTAGTGGTTTGTTACAACCATTGGAAATTCTCGAGTGGAAATGGGAACAAGTCTCAATGGATTTCATTGATGGTTTACCGAGGACTAGATCGGGTCATGATAGTATTTAGGTGATTGTGGATCGATTGACCAAAAGTGCAAGGTTTATACCAGTCAAGTCGAGTAGAACGACAACTAAGTTAGCGGAACTGAATATGAAGTGGGTAGTGAGATTTCATGGAGTACCTAAGGGTATTATGAGTGACCGAGATCCATTATTTACTAGTGGGTTTTGGAAGAGCTTACAAGAGGCTTTAGGATCAGAATTACATCCTAGTACCGCGTACCATCCTCAAACCGACGGTCAAACAGAGAGAGTGAATCGTGTATTAAAGGATCTCTTGAGTGCTTGTATATTGAATTTTGGAGGGTCATGGGATGACCATTTACATCTGGTTGAATTCGCATATAATAATAGTTATCAGTCCAGTATTGGTATGGCTCCATTTGAAGTTTTGTACGGAAGACCGTGCAACTCACCGTCATGTTGGTTGGAAACCGGTGAGAAATTTGTGCTTGGGCCGGATGTAATAAGAGAAACTTCAGATAAGATCAAGGTTATTCAACAGCGAATGGAGGCTGCCCAAGATAGGCAGAAGAGTTATGCGGCTAAAAGACGAAGATAATTGAAATTCTCCATTAGTGACTTGGTATTCGTCAAAATTTCTCCGTTAAAGAGCGTGATTCGATTTGGTAGGAGAGGTAAATTAGCACCAAGTTTGTTGGTCCGTCGTATAAAGTTGGATTGCCTGACAAGATGGCGAGAGTTCACGACGTATTTCATGTTTCCCAATTAAGGAAGTATGTGCACGATTCTGATATGACTATTTCACTAGATTAGTTGGACGATATTGAGGTAGAATCCGAGGCAGTTGGGAGCTGTAGGACGATTCGTATTGTCGGACACGATACAAAACAACTTCGAAGGAAAACAGTGAAACTAGTCAAGGTCCAGTGGGGTGATAATGAGCAGAATGTACTTGGGAAACAGAGGAGAATATAAGGAAGTCGTATCTAGAACTCTTTGTCTAGTAAGATTTTAATCACAATATGGTTATTCCCTTGTTTGTAAACCGCATGCTAGGATATGATTGTTGTGTTATTAGGTATGTTTGGTTGTTTGCAAATGGCTGATAGGCATGCAGAGTATCATAGTATTTTTGAGTTAAGGAATTTCGGGGGTGAAATTTCTTAAGGCGGAGAGAGTGTAACGACCTGCATTCTACGTATCGGAGGATCGTAGAATGTTTATTTTATTTTCATACGAGATAGTATGGTCATGTAACTTTGGAGAACGACTATTGGAGTCATTTCACATGTTCATGATTTTTGCCGAATTTTATATGACCATTTTGCCCTTGGTGAATCTTTATTTGCCTATAACTTTTGACTGGTAAGGACTTTTGATCTGAAACCACTTCCATTGAATTCGGATGATGGTTTACCTTTCCGTAGAGTGGTCATAATAATCAAATGGACTTACCATTTGGGACATATGGCTGAAATAAGGTTTGGAAGATGAAAAAACATAATAATTGGGCCTAATAGGGTGATTAGCAGCCAAGGCCATGACCCATTTCGGGATTAGGGTTATTGGAGGGCTGAAAGGGTTTGAGAAAGCATTTTGTTTCAGTTTTCTAGCCGCCACTAACCTCTCTTGAACCCTAGCAATGGCCTCCATCTTCTAAATCACTCTCAAATCACCTTTTAATCACATATTAAGCAAATCTACATCAAATCAAGGCGGATTGACATCAAATCAGAGATAGGGCTGCTGCTATACATAGGAATTCAACCCAAATCAGTGGAGTTTCAGGTCTAAGAATTTGTTTATGGCTAAGGTGAGTGATTAACATGTTTATTCACTAAATACGGGTAATTAGGGGTGATTAGTGATAATTAGCGAAATTATGCATCATAAAAATCTGGAAAAATATGTAGAAATAAATATTATTTTATGTCACTGGTGAAAATTTGGGTTAATTTGGATTAAGTTTGCTAATCCTACAGTTAAAACGTGGTTAAGGGGATTAAGGGGAAAATCATGCTTTTGGGGTATGTTTGATCTAAAATGACCTATATGCTTGATGTTTTAATGATTTTGAATGAACCTATATGTTGTTATCGTTGTTTGTGATGTTTCATGATTGATTAGAAAATTTAGAATGGTTGAAAACATCGTCGAATGACGAGATTAGACGTAACAAGCTTGCTGGAATAGTGCCAGGATTCTAGATCAGATCGGAGAAGAGAGATCAGATCGGATCGGTTGGACCGAACCGGACCGGAGCGTGGCATAAGAGAAAACATGGCAATAAGCAAGCCACTTGTATGGAGTTGGAGTTGGAATGGAGCGCCGAACCAGAACGAGATGGAGTGGTACCGAACCGAACCAAAATAGCCGAGCCAAACGGAGGACTTGATCACCAAACCGAACGTAGGAGGGAGTACTGAACCGAACCGATCCAAGGTGATGTGGAGGACTGAACCGAACCAAAAGGAGTGACCTGGATACCGAACCGAACCGGATGGCTGAACCGAACCAGTTTGAACCTCTGTTACTACTACGTGATGACCCCTCTGAAGACCAACTCCAATTCGATTAAAATCCGAGATGCAAAGGAAGTTCAAATGGGAAGTTATTACTCAGGATCCAAATGGGAACCAACGAGTGAACTTCAAGGGGTTGGACTTTTCTGCGGGACGTGTGCAAAGAAGTTATCGATATCTATAGCTTTGATTTACTATTGATGGGAGGGGCAACTGACTATGGACCAGTGCGGTGGAGTCAAAGTTGTATGGAGTCGAGCTCCATCAGGACCCCAAGGGCAAAGTGGTCGTAGTAAGATTTGGATGGAGGTGGACTCTGTCATGGCCCCAAATGGTTCTAGTGGTCAAAGCGGTGGATATCGTATACTTTACGCATTGAGTGAGTGATGTGAGGATGATTGCTATGTTTGATGTTTGCTATCACCATGACACACATACTCCTATTTTTACACTATGCTAGTGTTACCTTAGAGTAATGTACATCTTGTTGTGCTAACTCTTTGGCTGCAGGTCCAGGTTCAGGTATGGTTATTTATACCTGTTATTGTTTTATTTTGTTGTTGTCGCTCATAACAGATTTTTGTCTGATCCAGAGTTTTATGTCTCTTCTTATTACTCTGGGTGCTCCTAAACGAGCAGACTAGAGGCAGGTTAGGTGGTTATGCGCGAGTAGCTGTCCGGAGATGAGCAGGAGGCTTCCACGTACTATTTACATGTATTCTCCCTGCGTTGTTGCTGGTCGCTACTTTGGGCATCAGTAGTGTACCTTTTCTATTTGGTTTTTGAGACAGTATTTTGAAGTTGTAATAATGGTTTGGATCATAAGTTGTATTTTGGATTCCACTGCTGTGATGGTTTAGTTTCCAACTTATGCACTGTCTCGCATGTTTTATGTCAAGTTATGTTACTATTTTGTTTTATTCCATGTGCTGTGAGATATTCTACAGATTCCTTGATGATTTATCATTTCAAATCCCTTTTCTTTGACGACCATCCCATGCTGGCTGGACATCGGTACAATGCATTTCATTGGAAATGTCGGCTGGTGCGGGGAGGGCCATCACATAGGATGATAGGGTCACTTGTGGAAGAGAGCGAGGCATCAATTCGTGGAGAAAGGTGGAGTATCGGTTCATGGACAAGGGAGGCATATCGGTTCGTGGAGAAGGTGGAGCATCAGTTCAGGTCGTGGTGATGATTTATATACCATTTAAGCAATTCCTGATGATCCGGTCTTCGAGTCACGAGCCGCATGCAGATTTAACTCCCCTTCACGATCCGGTCCAGGTATTTTGAAGGAGGGTAAAGCAATGCCTACCCACGAGCCGTATTTCCTTCACGAGTCGGATAGGGCGAGCTGGGCTCCTTCTTGCGAACCGATCCCTTGCCATGAGCCATATTATAGAACTTCATGAATCGACTTGTCTCCGAGCCAATTCTTCTTACGCGACTACACTTGACTTTATAACATAAACTAACCAAACACGTCAACCTATGCTCTAGCTAGAAATCAACCACAACTTGAACGAATCGATGGACAGTTAGGTTAGAGCATTCAGAAAGAACTTTCTGTACTGAATGACCTTATGACTAAGCGGCATACAGCGATCAGTTTCATATTTCCATTATCTAATTCATGCTTTTCTTCTAAGTATTGCACATACTTGTACACACTAGCACCGGCACATACACGGGGTTCAAGGGTAACTACCTTCTAATCTCTTATGCTTGTTCAGCACCACCACAGACATGTCCGATAGACGCTCAGCAAGATTATAGGAGAAGAGAGCAGATCCAGAATCGTCAAGCTATTACAATCCTGATGCACTTCCATCGGACCTGGAATGGGATAACTTTGCATCTGATTATGAGACAGATACCGATGTGGAATCAACGTCTTCTGAAAGCACGTCACTTGAGGATGAAGAGGATGATCGGGCTCTTGATGAACTTGGGGAGTTAAGAAATTAGATGAGCCAAGTGATTCCATATCTTCCAAAATAGATGATATCAAGCTAATGAAAATTTGCTTAAGACATGGGATCCCTTGGGATGATGTGAAAACTCCAGAGAAAGAGGACAGGCTCCATTCTTCTCCGGAAGGGTATATGGCTATCAGCAAAGTCATATGCTCGGTAGGTGCTATTCCTCTTTTTCCTCTGATCGTCGTCGACCTCCTGAGACGACTACGCATTGCTCCCATGCAACTCCATCCCAATGCTTATGCTGCTCTATATACCCTGCACATCGCATATGCAGAAATTCTGGAGACCGAGCCTTTTTTCAAAGATTTGAACTTCTATTATTATTTATAAGCATCGTTCTACAGGGACCCTAAACTTTATTTTCTTCGAATCGATCCCCTCCAAGAAGGTCTTATCGGATGGATACAGTAACTTAGGCGATGCCAAATCCGAATGGTTCTACATAAAACATCAAGCTGGATGTGCGAGGAGGTGGCTACAATCAAGTAGGTTCTGAATCCTTCTGTGTACATCCCAACTGCATGATTAAAATGCTAATACCTTCTTTTTCTGTATAACCCATAATTTCCAGAAACAAGAGGGTGAAGTATACGAAGGTCGCTTGTCCCGCCTTGTAAAAGGAAACTCAGATTTTACAGAACCAAGAAGTGTATAACCGACGAGAACCTTCACAAGCACCATCTCCTTGACATAAGATTTGGGCTTGGTAAGGATGGCAGACCTTACAAGTATGTGCCCCATATTTAAGCGACCCGGGAATCTAGCAGCGTGCCCCGTGCCATGGGGGAAGTGACCACGGAAGCTATCAAGGAAATCGAGCTTCCAAAAAGTCCTTCGCCTATGGATGTTCAAGATGACGAAGAGATGAACGTATACAAAAGAGGTGAAGTTCGAGTCAACGATCCTCAGGATGATTTTGTTCCCGAAGGAGATTCATCTCATAAAATACCGTCGCCGACTGAACCTTCGACTGGTGATTTTTTAACGGTGGAACGGATTTACGGGGATTTAGACAAGCTCCCCCTACCGGATAACATTTACACATCTGAGGACTTTGGAGAGGAACCGTTCTTCCCTATCTCCGAGGGAGAATCCACCTCAGTCAAAGAGAAGGAAAATGTACAGACGAGCCTAGCTCCGGGCCCAAGTCTGTTAGGGGGGATCACATGGGACATACACATCAC
The DNA here is from genome assembly GCA_030737875.1 of Allium sativum. Taxonomy (NCBI): domain Eukaryota; kingdom Viridiplantae; phylum Streptophyta; class Magnoliopsida; order Asparagales; family Amaryllidaceae; genus Allium; species Allium sativum. The sequence goes on from CM060915.1 coordinate 553,451,328, forward strand.
ATGCACCACACATCACAACATTCATACACTGTATGTACTCATAGTCCTTATTCTTGCTTATAATTTTTGCAGGAAAGATGCCTTTTCGCCGCTCCTACTCTCATCATGAACTTCGTGAGTGCACGCCCAGACTTAATCCCGTACTTGAGCATGATCGCAGTACTAATCGGGGAAGAGACTGTAAGAATCACTATGATTCCCATTAGCTTCATCCTACATGCTCTCACTCTCCTTCGAGACAAGATCCCGAGAATCATCATATTCGACAAGTGCCACATGCGGGAGGAAAACAACTTCCCAAAGCTTCGACTCCTCTTAAGGTATTCCTTCTCAGGACAAATCCTCCAAGAAGTATCATAAGCCCAAGGATAATTACAAGGGTTCAAGCAAAGGCTTGGAAAATGAGAATACAACTCTTGCCCCCTCCGATCAACACAACCTAGATGTTTCCACTGCACAAGAAGTGACCCTTACTTCTGAAAATAAGGGAAAGCTGGAGCGTTTGTGAAAGCAATTCCCCGACATCTATTTCGAAAGGATGCTTTTCATTCCATATCTTGAACCAGTTTTTGACGATTGGGATATAGAAGTCGTTAACCGAGTGGGCCATATGGCTGCTCAATATAGGGCAATGAAGAAGCATGCTAAGAAGCTCTCAGAACTTATCCATTATCTAGAAAATGTCACGAAAAGGAATTTCGCTCGGTCTGAACCGGTCGCTAAACCGACCCAGACCGTTCGAAACGCCCTATCGTTTTGAGAACACGACAAAATAGAACGCATACGGAAGAACATTTCATTGTATATTACAACAATGCATCAGAATACATGAATATACAGAGTATAAACAAATAAATATTACACAGAAATATCAGAGATTTAAATTACATTTAAATACATCGCAGCGGAAAATAATACAATACACAACTAGAAGGAGACATACGGATACAAAGCTTTCCGGATATCGTTCCAGCTGTAAACCAGGATCCTGTGAATATAAATCTGCAAAACCAAAACTACTAGCTGCCCGTGTCAAAATAAGGGCACCCAGAGTTTAGGTTAAAACAATAAACTCCAGGTCAGTCATGGGACTGGTGTGAGAACTAAAACAGTTATTGATCTTTATTTTAAATTTCGGTAAATCAAGGGACCACGCCGTATAACACGGAACGGGTTTCCTCCCAAGAATACCAGTGCATAAAACAACATCGCAATGCTAAATAAAGAAAAATGAAGCTATTATAAGACCCAGGTCCTATCACACAATGCAACGCAAGCCGGGGGATAGGGTTTTTACCTTATAATAGCCAAGAATGCTTGATACGTTTAAAAGAAATCATTTTGATACTATTATAAGTGCATAGTGTATAAAACAACTTCAAATCATAAGTATCAATCATAGGCGGCATGGGTACCATATATCATGTCGCCATACTAGTTCTACAATTAAAGCCGCAAAATCACGTATTTGGAAGTTGGATTTCCATCTATGAACCGAGGCCAGGGATCGTCCTCTACCGATTCGAGACTGTCTAGCCCGAGTCTCAGGCAAGCGCGCAGGCAAGCCTTGGAGCGACAGGGCCGGTCCACCGATGTGGATTATTATGCCTGAACACTACGTTTCCCCGCCCTTTGGGGCGTAAATGAGCCAACGAATGACTCCATCGGACCCGGATCGTCCGATCTAACCGAGGCGCCTCGCAACAGCAACAACCACACAGGTGAAAAGTATATAAATGTCAGGGCTGGTAGGTCACTGACACCACCCTAGCTAGAAAGAAACGCATGCCCTCCCTGAGGTCCTCTCCCGTTTTTGGTTCACAACCGGGGTGCGAAACTCGCGAAGTAAACGTTACACAAAGCTACGCCACAAAGGTCGTGCTTTGATCATCACCACAAGACTTTGCTTTTCAACAGAAGCCTCGATCAATTGCCACTTAGGCATGCCACGCAGGCAATTCACTCCATGCGTTTGATATCCATCAATATATAACCCCTGAGCTCGTACGTCTCAGAGAAGGGCGTTAAGCAAGAGAATAAATTCTCCGCCGCCAAACAGATATATATTTAATAGAGATCAATCACACGGACTAAAATCCAATGTCAGACACACAGTCCATTTGCAAGTCCGTTCTGGGTCTGAACGAAACCGGAGGCACCTAGTACCCCGCATATCCATCGATCTCCAAGTACGTCTGGATGATCACCAACTGTTTCCATCTTCTTGGGTGTACAGCCCAATCAAGATCATCAGTAATCCTCCAAACGACGTGAAGACCTCCGGCCTTCAACCACCGTCTTCATCTTCGACTTATCGTCGTATCAGTTATTCAGAATGGGATAAACCCGGTCTTCCCGAATAACTCGCGTATACTTTAAATAAGTGTTACACAAACACAACATACGCCTCATTCCAATTCATCAGTCACTAACCGTAAATTAATCAAGAGAATAATTCCCCAAATATTAACCCCGAAGGCCGAAACCAACATCAGATCAATATCCAGGAAACCATTCTGCTTAGCTAACCGACAGTTAGTTTCTAAATTTCACATTCATAGGGAAAGGTTCCCATTAATTTTATCAAAGATAAATTCCTTGAATTTATTCTTTAATCTTCTTTCGAATTTTGATTCAACTAGTCGGGATTAACGAACCTTACCGAAGTAATCATTTGTTTTAATTTCCCAATCCCAACCTATTCATCCCATGAAGTAAAACTGGTAATACTTCATATCTAACACCACGGTGTTATCGGTAAATTCAATTACCATTTCACGTTCAAATCTAATTAAAGATTTAACTATCGCCTGGAGCAAAACTGGTGATACTCCACTCTCGAGCATTTCAATCTAATTAAAGATTCATTAAAACTCCACTTAGTTTTAATCGTTAACTGGGTTAAAGAATCAGTGTCATTTAAAACACGGTTCACGATAAACCCAAAATCACATCACATTAATTATCGGGTTAAAGAACAAGTGTTATTTAAAAACACTGTTCACGATAAACCCAAAAATCAATATCAATTCAATTCCAATTAAATATTGTTTAATTGGTACACTTCATTAAATCTAAATAAAAAGATTTAATCTTTTCTCAACTGGGTTCAAGAACAGTGTTAGTGAAGACACCATTCACGACAAACCCATATCACATTTGATATTCAATACAAGGCTCTGAATAGAAAATATATCGGCTTATATTCAATATCAAATTCTACGATTAACAAATGTCGTATTGGAAATAACGATATAAATATATATCTTTCAAATTTCCATAACAACATTTGTATAATCACGAATTCCAACATCGAAATATTCCGAAGACAATTTCGATTCAAATCCACTCCAATGCAATCATCGGAAATTCTGGTTATTTTTAAAACCCTTTTCAAATTCAATTTATTTATTTAAAAATAAATAGAATTATAATTCTAGTTCAAAACTAGTTCATTTCGATAAAAAACTATTTTTATCTTTTCAAATATGGAGTTTTTCATCCCAATTCTTTCTAAATCATTTCTTATGATTTTACACAAATTATTACTATTTTTAATAATTTTATCAAGGCCCGTACAGTCGATTTCCATCAACGGCCATCGAACTGCACTTACAGCGACCTTTTTCAAATTTGATTGGGACATAATTCCAAATCCAACCGTTAGATTTCTAATTTCTGATATTCGTTAGAAAGCTCTTTTCGATACGAACCCAACGGTTCCGGGTTTAGGAGAATCCGACGGTCGGATCTCCCGTAATATCCGTTCGAAGTCAATGGTCGAAATTCGCGAACTGCCGCGGCGCGGCGCGTTCTATTCAGGCCATTATATTATATATATAATATATACTTCGTCGATTTCAATTCAAAACGTGCTTTATAAATCATTTTAAATTCATTTTCAAAACGGTTTTAACTTCATATTCAATTTCAAATCAAAATTGAATATTCCAATATAAATTCGTTTTAAATTATTTTCAAATCGATTACAATTCGAATTGATTTCTAATTCAATTTCAGTTCTAATTCAATTCAATTCAATTTCAATTCGAATTCATTTATATTCAATTTCAATTTGAATTCATTTATATTCAATTTCAATATGAATTCATTTATATTCAATTTCAATACGAATTCATTTATATTCAATTTCAATTCGAATTCATTTCAATGTGATTTCAATTTCAAATCTATTCAATTTAATTCGAATTTCAATTCTATTTCAATATTCGTTGAAAAATGAATAAAATCGATATAAATATCGTTCACGTCAAAATGGCGTCAATCTAATCAACACGGCTTCATATATTCCTATTTTCAAATATTCTATTTCAAATATTTCTATTTCAAATATTTCTTTTTCAAATATTTCTTTTTCAAATATTCCTAAATATTTCTTTTTCAAAACTGGAATGAGGCCCAATCAATTACCATATAATGTTAATTATATGGATTTTCTACAACACATGTATATATTAACAACGATGAATAATCAACCATCATCCAAAGTGCATTCTACACTGTATAAGCATCAAATATAAATATTCAACGCTTATAACAGCCTGTCAATCAATCGATCGACATACAACTAAACAATCGGGATTAGTGTACGTCAAATATCATCTCAATATCCGTGTGGGGTTTCTAACAATCAAACACAGATTTTATTTGTGCAGTTGGGCGATGTGTAAAATTTTATCGTCCCAATCAATGTCCTTCAAATAGGTGTACATAAACAAACCGTCCGGTTTGTAAATGAATATTTGTTTATTCACATTCACGTTAAAAATTATATTTTTAACGATCAAACTATTTTATTCAACCTATGAATATTCTATTCGGTTCATCTATTAAATAAAATGTTCTCTTTATTTTTCTAACATATTTTTAGAAAATTTCGGCGGCATAACGGCGCGATACTAGAAACGGGACAAGGCCTAGCCTTATCCCCGGTCTAGTGAAGGCCCACGCCATTCACACATCAATCAAATCAATTTCTCTTCACCCAACAATTCAATTCAAACCAAATAATCTAACCAACTACACAATCAAACAATTAAACAATCAAGCCATCCATGGTCTTTGGATGACGGGTGTCGGGTGCTACTAAACACCGTCTGCATCCTAGTATATATATAACTAGAAAAAGAAATTGAAGAGTGAGAAGTTCTCACAGAATAGCTACTCCAACGCCACGACTCATCTTCGCAGAAAATCTTCGCCACTCGCCCTTCATCACTTTCTTTGCCCGTATTCTCTACATATGTAAAAATCAAAATTTTACTTCGCTATTCAATATATAAAAATCGAATTTTTACTATGCTATTCAATATATAAAAATCGAATTTTTTATATGCTATTCAATATATAAAAATCGAATTTTTACTATGCTATTCAATATATAAAAATCGAATTTTTACTATGCTATTCAATATATAAAAATCGAATTTTTACCATGCTATTCAATATATAAAAATCGAATTTTTACTATGCTATTCAATATATAAAAATCGAATCGAAATTTTACTATGCTATTCAATATATAAAAATCGAATTTTTACTATGTTATTCAATATATAAAAATCGAATTTTTATTCTTCCTACCCTATAAAAAATATATTTTTATCATCTCTACATAATAAAAATTATATTTTTATTCCTTAAAACCATATGTTTATATTGCCAACATTATATATAAAGGTCGAATTTTATTTCGTTTCATATGAAAAAAAAGTTCATATTTTCCTATCGCTTCATCATATGAGAAAAATCACATGTCTTTAATGCAAGAAATATGAACAAAAATCAAGTTTTTTTTCTAAAAAATCAAATCTTTAGAGTTATTAAAAAAAAACGAATCTTTATAGTTTTAAACTATACAAAAATTAGTTTTTAAATTTAGAAAAACCAGGTCTTTACTTATATTAAAAAAAGAAAAGAAGAGCTTACAGTTAATCTCTGAAAAAGGGGGAGGATTGTCTGCGCGCGTCGGTCAACGGAGGGGGGGGGGGCTCGTCGGAGTCAGCTGGAGGTGGGGGACAGGAGTGGCGGCGCGATGGAGCTCGGCCTCGATTTGGCGATGGGTTTCGATGTGGGGTTCGCGGTTTGAATATCGCGAGACCAGAGGGGGTTTCGATCTGGGGATAAGGGGGAGGAGGAGGTCGCGGTTGGGTGGGCCGTGCCTAGGCGGCGGTGCGTTCATCGGAGCGGCTCCGATTGGTGGCGGCGCGCCTGGAGATGGCGATGGCGATGGAGGACGTCGGGTCTTCTAGGTCACGAGGTTTTTTTTTTAAACTGATCGGGTTTGGAGAATAAAAGGGGGCGTTGATCGATTAGAGGAGGGAGGAGGGGTAAAGGACGTTGACCAAGGAAAAGAATATATATATATATAATTTAAATTTTATCCCCAAAAAGCAACTTTAAATTTCGATCTCAAAACGGGACCCACCGCCTGTCGCCCCTAGCTAATTACCCTCATTCCGAACACAATAGGATATGTATCGTAAGCTGACTCGACTGTTTCGATCAGTTTTCGTTCAAATTAAAATATAAATCTTTATATATTCAATTTAAACGCACATTTCAAATTACCAGGGCCACACACTAACTCGAAAAATTCCCAAAAAATATTTTCTAGCTTCGTATTGACGATACGGTCCTAACAAAACTAATTTTGTTGAATTCTGAGACCGTTTGAAAAATGGCCATTTTCCAGTCGATTAAAATCAACTGAAACTGGTCAAATGCGTTTTCCTTTGCCACGCTCACATACTGATTCGAAAAATTATGAAATTTGGAATCTAGCAATAACTTGACACTGCGGATCCAACAAAAGTGGTTTCGTCAAAATCCGAGGTCGTTTGCAAAATTTCCATTTTTAAGGGCCTGAATTCCATAACGACTATTCAGAATTTTCAACTGGACATATCTTTTGATTCCCGCTATGAAATTTTGATTTTCTGGGTTCGTTAGAAAGATATTCTCAATTAGATCCTAATGTTTTTGGTTTCACTAAAATCCGGTTTATTTTGCACCCGGTATGTTCAATTGAAGTTTGAAATCGAATTATCGAACTACCGCGCTATTTTCAATTCTATTTATAATTATATATAATTATTTATATTCTAACGACGACGTATATAATATATACGTTCTAATTCTATTTAAAATAAATTTTTCGTCGACATTATTTAAAATAATTCATTTTAAATATTCAAAATCCGCTAAAATTGCCAAAATAAAAATTTTAAACTGGCCCAGATTTTCGGGTTATTACATTCTCCACCACTTAAAACTTTTCATCCCCGAAAAGGAACAAAGTCGAAAGTGGTTTGATTAATCAACCCTACGCTCGATCTGGCTTCCATTCTCCAACTTTTCAGTTTCTGAGAATTTTCAAATTTTCCAAAATTTGGCTAACACCCGGAATTTTCGAAAAATTTCGCCATAACCTCCCCTGCACCGGGAGCCACGGGAAAATCCCGAAATTGCCATACAGGCCTTCTGATCTCAAAAAGAAAAAGAAAAAGCCAAGCGGCTAGCCAATAGGATCATAAAATCATCATCACCCAAACAAAACAGTAAATTATGTAGTAAACATGTACCTATTTGTCGGGCAAACAAATTTTATTCTCTGCTCTAGCTTCCTTGCTATGACCTGTTCAATGTAAGTACATATATATGCAAGCAAATGCGACCAATTTTCAATACAATTCAATATTTGATTCAATTAGGCATAATGGTTCAAAATTATCAAACAAATAAACAAACAACACAAACATCAATCAATTAGTGAATTAACGTTTCAAATTCATAATTTTGATATATATACAAAAAATCATGTTTTTGATGCCATTCACAACAATAGGCCCTATCTAATTTTGGTTCTCACACCAGTCAATAGGAAATATATAAATATCACACCTTCGACACTCGAACACTAATTCTGATGATGAAGCTTCAATCATCAGAACCATCTCCGGGCGACTAGAGTGGGATTCTATATCTATCCAGTATATTAAAACTTCAAATACACGTTTGCAAGGCGTATATGCAAAAACTTTATATACTGGACTATCCAAATTTATATAAAATAAATAATCAAATACGAATAATTGATTTAAATTTCAAAACAAAATGGGTTTTCATTTTTATAAATATACTCTTCACACTCGTTCTAGGATACTACTGATCCCATCTCTAACGAGTCATTCTCATTGGATATTACTAATCCAATATCTGATGAATTCTTTCGTATGGTTCTAATGTGTCTTGTTCTCTAGCTTTGTAAACCAAAGCTCTGATACCAAATGTCACGAAAAGGAATTTCGCTCGGTCTGAACCGGTCGCTAAACCGACCCAGACCGTTCGAAACGCCCTATCGTTTTGAGAACACGACAAAATAGAACGCATACGGAAGAACATTTCATTGTATATTACAACAATGCATCAGAATACATGAATATACAGAGTATAAACAAATAAATATTACACAGAAATATCAGAGATTTAAATTACATTTAAATACATCGCAGCGGAAAATAATACAATACACAACTAGAAGGAGGCATACGGATACAAAGCTTTCCGGATATCGTTCCAGCTGTAAACCAGGATCCTGTGAATATAAATCTGCAAAACCAAAACTACTAGCTGCCCATGTCAAAATAAGGGCACCCAAAGTTTAGGTTAAAACAATAAACTCCAGGCCAGTCATGGGACTGGTGTGAGAACTAAAACAGTTATTGATCTTTATATTAAATTTCGGTAAATCAAGGGACCACGCCGTATAACACGGAACGGGTTTCCTCCCAAGAATACCAGTGTAACGAACCGGGATTTTCGACTCCGAAAATCAACATCAAACTACCATGTTGACCATTCAGACATCGAACATTCCAGATCATTTATAGAAAGAAGTTAGAGGGTGAGATAAGAAAGGAAGAAATATTAGAATAGAAGAAGAAGAAGAAGAACACCACACAGAGTCTCACATCGCAGCGGAACAAAATATAATACATAAATAATCTTTATTGGAAGCTTTAAAATACTTACAGTATCAGAGTACATCATACCATGGGACAGTCATAATAGTTTGTTCCCATACACAACACACAGCGGAATAGCAGCTATATAATATCATACGTCTGAACACCTCCAGCTCGTCTCTTCACAACAGTCGATAACCTGAACCTGTACAACCCGGTCTAACCCGAGCATTTACAAAACACCGGGTCAGTCTGGTGAACCAGAGTGAGATAAACTCGCACAGTAATAAGGGTAAATTATCCAATCATGATTTTAAAGTTCAAAAATCTTTTCCAAAGAAAAGGATAATCGTAAGACCAAATCCACACATAAATACGGACGGTTTTTACCTTACGATAACCCAAAACAGTTTTGAAACCAATATCTTGTCTGATATTATAATAATGTCTAAATACAAGTAAATAGAATCTAGTAGAACGCTTGCATCTCACGCTCTACATATATAGTATACAATCAAAACCGTGGGCGCTTATTGGAAATTGGATTCCGACTTGACAAGGTATGGGTCCACCTTCCGATCGTGTATCTCTAGAGACGAATACACTGGGTTCAACAAGAACTTCTTGCAACCCGGCCCTCACATGACCGACCCCTCATTTCGCTTGAGAGTATCGAATGTATATCACCGACGGTTGGGATCAGCAACCGTCTCCCGACAAGGGACAGCATCGAAACATAGATTTAAGAAACAAATAGGACTTCCTCTAGATAGGTGATCATACACCCTAATGGGAGCGACCCACATAGCCATGCTGCCTGCCCGATTTTTGTCATTTCCCGGTTGATGAGGCTTGAGGTCTAGATTACTCTTGAACATCTGGTCGTCATTCACTTTGAATGCCACATCGTCAGATCCGTCAGATATCACTAATTGACGTCCACAAAAAATACTCTAGCTGAAAGCTAGAGAATGGCAATTCCCTGCCAACAACTATCGTATGTTTGAAGAAATCAACGTACGTGACCCTTTGGAAATACTCTGTCAGACACTCGTCCATACAAGTCATCCAGGAACAGGATAAACCGAAGGCACTCTCCTACCGCATCCAATATTGGAATCACCCCATGGATCAGTAGCGAGAAGTCCTTGCACTCGTGGATTCCAACCACGACAGAACCACAGTTTATCTCTGGCCGCTAAACCAGAGGTTCTTAGCAGTTCCTCCGCTTATGAAGATCCACGGTCTTCAATGCTCCATCTCGACCGTCTTCAAATATCTTCACGTATTTGTTGGTCGGAATGGTTTTCGAATGTAAATTCGATCCCGGTCTTTCCATACCAACAATCGCATTGGTCAGATTTGATAGTCGGTGTTTTAACTATCAAAATGTACAGTGTTTCAATCATGACACTCCAATGAGTTCACTGGTTCAGTATTCAGCATCACTTGGCCTTTAACAAAACTGATTTACTTTTTGTTAAATTGAAACTTTCAATTTTTTTAATATTCAACAATACGATATTTGAATAACTCTAATTGATTTATTAACATTCGTCTTAACCCCATTCGCTTGACTCTAGATCACAGCGATCACAATGGTTACGCCTGAATCCCTCAGGAAACATCCGACCGCCGTAGGCTATCTGCAGCCCTGCGAATTACGCTAGCAGTCGTACGAAATGGCAACTTAGCCGAATAATTATGTTTGGCTAATTCTATCTTGAATAACTACATTCAATTTCCCATTTTGAAATCTCATTTAAAATTCTCCTTTTTACTAGATCTCATTTTCAAATAACGTTAATGTAAAATTAATGTCTTAACACTTTGGATCTCACTTAAAACCTCTGGTTTATAATAAACCCTTTTTATCGTAATCTCCTTTCACTTAATTCATATAATTGAGTACGTTTATTTCCTTTCACCATTCAATTGGCTTGCATCTCACATTCGGTCACTTTTTAAATGAATTCCCATTAAAAAAAATATTTTCCTAAATTCATCATTAATTAAAATAATAACTTATTTCAAACATTAACTACTTTAGTAGTTAATCCCTTTATTAACTAAATTAAATAGTAAACCCCTTTTAAACCCTTTATCTAAATTTAACAATATTCATCAAACACATAAATTTGATAATCACTTCCAATTCACAACGGTCGATTAAATTTTTTTTGATTTACATCAGCATTTACTTTACCAAAATAATTTACTAACAAATCAAAGTCTTGAATAAAATACTTATTTCTTTTTAATAACATTTATTTAAAATAATACATTTCAAATCTAACTTCAGTTATAAAATAAATTTTTTATTAACTTTAGTTCTATCGATCCACCTGACGGTGAAACACTATTTTTAACTTGATTGATTTTATAGGCCGTACTCTGCTAAACGCTTAACCAATACCACCCACTGGTTTAAACCAAACAGATGTTGAGTACCCAGTCAATAAACAACAACCAAATCAATCACATTTAACTGATGATAAATAACAACCATTTAACCTCAACCAAATATCACAACAATTTAAAACAATTAAACACGTTTATAAACAAACGTGACCAACAGGGTAAGCTACCTCCGTTGGATCCAATCGTTGAAACAACGATTTGGTATTTCACTGAAATTAAACACAGTTTAATTTCATCTGTTAAATCAACCGATAAACAGACAACTAGCAAAACAGTCAACCATTTTCAAGCAGAGCACACAAAAATAAAAATACCCAATTTATATAAAATATAAAAAAGAGTAACTGAGTGAGTTTAACTCACCTGGATCTGATTTGCCGTTAAAACAGTACATTTCAGTTGATCCCCTCTGTGCCTAAATATGTTCCATAACATTCTGCTCGTTGTCATGATTCCATTGTGATTTATTTGGTTAAATTCTGTTCAGATATGTGAGAGATATAAACAATATAATTATATGATTTAAATAAATAATTAAATCTCTTAATTATAGTTATCAATATTATAATTACTTTTGAATCAAATGTTCACTGCAGATCATTTTCGTTCCTGCTTCGTTCGTCCAACTGTTGTCTTCATTTCCCCTACGTATGAATTAGAATACCATAAGCACATGATTTAAGTTAATCAAATTAAATTTTAAACTAGTTATTACTGCTAGTTACTCTTTGTTTAACGTTTGACCGGAAGAAATCAGGCCCAATACTTTCCTTCCTTCCCGTACTGTTTCATTTATGAACCGGTAACCCTCCCTCTTGTAGCGTCTTTGTTCCCAAAACAATCCCCTAATTACGTTTATTCCAAATCAGAAACCCAAGCCGTGATTCTCTTCCTTCGTTTCAACGTTCCCAGTTTGGGTCATCTCCCCAATGACCAATAAAAGTCCATTTACGTTACAAAGTTCAGCTGACAATGTTCTCCTTTCAAAACCGCATATCGACTTCAGCTAAACCCAACGCTGCCAACCATAAATCCATCGCGCCGCCTCAGATTCTCCACCGGAGGTCCATCAGAGATCGGCTATACCAGCGTCGCTACCTCCTCAGCAACCCCCGTGAGTATCGCCCGTACCCCTTCATCGTTCATCAGCACAAGGCCAAAGGATGCCGGAGATTTCGAACTAAACCACAGCCACCACAACTCTCGAGATTACATCATAGCCGTTGGTGAGATCGATCTCACTGAGATAAATCATTTTCTAGTTGGGAGGTTCTTGGATTGATAAGCATATTTCAAAAATTTGAGGAGGAAATTTAGGAGCTTCCAGCCGTTCATTTGTGGAGGCGCTGGTTTAGGAATGTTGACCAGGCGAGAGAAAAATTTGGGTTGGCAAATCTGAGATGGGTATATATAGGCAAACGATGGTTTGGGTAGCACGAAATTGGGGTACACTTTTAGGATAGGTAGCTGAAAATACAACTAGCTGTATGCCTGGGAATCCACGACCCTTGGTCGGCAAGGCTTCACAAATTTGGGACATGAGTTGTACGTCAGAGCAGCTATGATTTTGATGTATCACTTAGCTTGCATGGGTAGGAAATATTTTATCCACTAAAAGAATCCAACTAGTTTAAGGTGCCAGGATTTATAACAAACGTTGGGCGCAAGTAGTGTGTTTGATATGAAAACACATGTTGGCATTAATTGTATAGGTTAAACTATTTAAGGCATTAGGCAAAAGGGGTGAAATGGTTTCAATTAATATTTTAAGTTTAACGAAACTACGCCGTAAAATATCACGTAAAACTAAAAATAATCAATTCCTGTTTACTGATGAAAAAGCTAATCTCGATGTAAAAAGATATTCCGGATCCAATGGGACAAGTTTCATCGAAATCCGAGGTCGTATGAAAAATTTTCCTTTATGAAACCAGAAATAAACACGCCTTTAATTTTTCCACGGTCACCAGATAAATCAAATCCACTTGAAACTGCGAACATCGACAATAACTTTTCGATACGAACCCAATGGCACTAGTTTCGTTGCATTCTGAAACTGTTGCTCCGGTAGGCTGTTTTTACCCCTAACCGCCCTACCCTTTTTAACACCAAATTTCACAGGCTTCAAAAATAACAAACTATATACATATCCTGACTCTAATCGACGATACGAACTCAACGGAACCGGTTTCGTGGCCTAATTCGATCATCTGCTCAAGTTACACTCAAATATCCCTTTATTTATTTAAATACGCGCTATAGAAATTGAACGGGCGTTTACGGCTACCGTGGTCACATACGACATCAGTTTTCCACGCCACTCACCACCGTACAATAATTTAACGATACGGTTCTAATGAAACTGGTTTGGTCGAAATCTGAGTTCGTTTGCAAAACGGCTACTTTAAAGGCCTATAATTAAATAACGGTTTTCCATAGTGACTATTTCAAAATTTGATTTGGCCATAACTATCAAATTATAACACGAAATCTGGATTTTTCTCTTTCATATGAAAATTATCGTCAATACGGTTCCAACGTTTCTTGTTTCACAGAAATCCAACGTAAATCGAATCCTGTATTCTCAGTTGAATTTCAAAACTCAAATTACGAACTGCACGCCATTTTCAAGCTCGATTTATATTATATATATAAATTATAACGTTCAACTTCGTTTCAATAACGAATTAAATATTAAATTCCATTATATCCCCAATATAATATTTAAAACTAATTTAAATATTCATATTCAAATGGTCGAAAAACACGGGTCGTTACATTCTTCCCCCCTTAAAATAATTTCGTCCTCGAAATTGCTAAGGTAAGAAAAAACGTTATAAACTCATTAAATTTCAAATCCAATTTTATATTAAATTAGAAACCAATTCAATACTGTAAATAAATATTTTCAAAAATATCGAAAATTTTCTAACACTTTAAATTTTCGAAAAATTTCGCCAGCACCTCCTCTGTACGGCTTAATCGGTACAACTCCAACTTGCCTTTCTAGGCCTTCTCCAATCCAAAAGAAAACAAAACAGCCAAGTGGCTTGCCGAATAGGCTCATAAACTTCCAAATCCACATAAAAGTAAACGTGTACCTTTTTGTCGGGCATATCATTATATCCTTTCCATCTGCTGCCCTGTCAGCATATACAAATGCATTTCCAAACGAAATTCCAATTTCATCCTTCGAACTAAATCCTTCAGGCGTTCAAGCCAAATCCCATTCTAAACTCCTTTTCCATCCATTATCAATTTCACCTCTTAACTCACCAGTCCAATATCATTTCAGATTCCTGTCTCCAATTCAAAATCTGATTCTACTTAATATATCATATCCCGATTCAATTTCCAGTTAATTGGTTTCAATTCACTTCATATTTGCTTTCACAAATTCGATTTAATCTTGTTTTTATTCAACAATTTCCCTGGGAGTTTTTAAACAGTTCAGCTCTTTTAAAAATCAAATAATCTTTTTCAGGATTCAAACAACTTGTTTTTCCTCAAAACAATTCAAAACAAGATTTTTGGTAGTAATCCGTCACTTAGAACTCGGAAATGAACACTGATGATGTGGCCAGCATCCTCAGAGTTATTCCCCAGCTATCGAAGTGAGTTCAATACTATATAAATTTTCAAAATCATATTTAAACATTTCCATTTTGAAATTATTTCCAAATATCCACCTCAATGTTTGCAAAACAATTTAAAATCTCCCAGGATTTTAAAATTCTCATATATTAAGTCCAATTCCAATTCAACCACTTGTTCGAATTTCCAACGTTTTAATTTCAATTCTGATTTAAATTCAGATTTAATTCATCTGATTCCATATTATACGAATTTTAATTGGTTATTTATATAACCATTTCAATTATAATCAACCAACACATCCAATATACTATAATATTTCCCATATATATATTTTCTTTATATCAAAATATAATTTGGGTAAATTATTTCATTTACCCTTTTTCAAAACATACTATGTCGGTTTATCGTGCTTGAGTGTTTAGAAACCCCTATCGATACAGTGGATCAAACTGATCGACCAGAACTCATAAACAACTCAAACAGATAAATCTCCACAATACAAAACAAATTTTTATAAAATCTACAAATACGTTCACTCGTATATATACACTCAACTCAATCTAGGGTATTGCTAACCCCATCTCTACTGAGTCACGCCACAGAGCCAAGGTAATTACTTAACCTTCAGCTCTGATACCACTGTAACGAACCGGGATTTTCGACTCCGAAAATCAACATCAAACTACCATGTTGACCATTCAGACATCGAACATTCCAGATCATTTATAGAAAGAAGTTAGAGGGTGAGATAAGAAAGGAAGAAATATTAGAATAGAAGAAGAAGAAGAAGAACACCACACAGAGTCTCACATCGCAGCGGAACAAAATATAATACATAAATAATCTTTATTGGAAGCTTTAAAATACTTACAGTATCAGAGTACATCATACCATGGGACAGTCATAATAGTTTGTTCCCATACACAACACACAGCGGAATAGCAGCTATATAATATCATACGTCTGAACACCTCCAGCTCGTCTCTTCACAACAGTCGATAACCTGAACCTGTACAACCCGGTCTAACCCGAGCATTTACAAAACACCGGGTCAGTCTGGTGAACCAGAGTGAGATAAACTCGCACAGTAATAAGGGTAAATTATCCAATCATGATTTTAAAGTTCAAAAATCTTTTCCAAAGAAAAGGATAATCGTAAGACCAAATCCACACATAAATACGGACGGTTTTTACCTTACGATAACCCAAAACAGTTTTGAAACCAATATCTTGTCTGATATTATAATAATGTCTAAATACAAGTAAATAGAATCTAGTAGAACGCTTGCATCTCACGCTCTACATATATAGTATACAATCAAAACCGTGGGCGCTTATTGGAAATTGGATTCCGACTTGACAAGGTATGGGTCCACCTTCCGATCGTGTATCTCTAGAGACGAATACACTGGGTTCAACAAGAACTTCTTGCAACCCGGCCCTCACATGACCGACCCCTCATTTCGCTTGAGAGTATCGAATGTATATCACCGACGGTTGGGATCAGCAACCGTCTCCCGACAAGGGACAGCATCGAAACATAGATTTAAGAAACAAATAGGACTTCCTCTAGATAGGTGATCATACACCCTAATGGGAGCGACCCACATAGCCATGCTGCCTGCCCGATTTTTGTCATTTCCCGGTTGATGAGGCTTGAGGTCTAGATTACTCTTGAACATCTGGTCGTCATTCACTTTGAATGCCACATCGTCAGATCCGTCAGATATCACTAATTGACGTCCACAAAAAATACTCTAGCTGAAAGCTAGAGAATGGCAATTCCCTGCCAACAACTATCGTATGTTTGAAGAAATCAACGTACGTGACCCTTTGGAAATACTCTGTCAGACACTCGTCCATACAAGTCATCCAGGAACAGGATAAACCGAAGGCACTCTCCTACCGCATCCAATATTGGAATCACCCCATGGATCAGTAGCGAGAAGTCCTTGCACTCGTGGATTCCAACCACGACAGAACCACAGTTTATCTCTGGCCGCTAAACCAGAGGTTCTTAGCAGTTCCTCCGCTTATGAAGATCCACGGTCTTCAATGCTCCATCTCGACCGTCTTCAAATATCTTCACGTATTTGTTGGTCGGAATGGTTTTCGAATGTAAATTCGATCCCGGTCTTTCCATACCAACAATCGCATTGGTCAGATTTGATAGTCGGTGTTTTAACTATCAAAATGTACAGTGTTTCAATCATGACACTCCAATGAGTTCACTGGTTCAGTATTCAGCATCACTTGGCCTTTAACAAAACTGATTTACTTTTTGTTAAATTGAAACTTTCAATTTTTTTAATATTCAACAATACGATATTTGAATAACTCTAATTGATTTATTAACATTCGTCTTAACCCCATTCGCTTGACTCTAGATCACAGCGATCACAATGGTTACGCCTGAATCCCTCAGGAAACATCCGACCGCCGTAGGCTATCTGCAGCCCTGCGAATTACGCTAGCAGTCGTACGAAATGGCAACTTAGCCGAATAATTATGTTTGGCTAATTCTATCTTGAATAACTACATTCAATTTCCCATTTTGAAATCTCATTTAAAATTCTCCTTTTTACTAGATCTCATTTTCAAATAACGTTAATGTAAAATTAATGTCTTAACACTTTGGATCTCACTTAAAACCTCTGGTTTATAATAAACCCTTTTTATCGTAATCTCCTTTCACTTAATTCATATAATTGAGTACGTTTATTTCCTTTCACCATTCAATTGGCTTGCATCTCACATTCGGTCACTTTTTAAATGAATTCCCATTAAAAAAATATTTTCCTAAATTCATCATTAATTAAAATAATAACTTATTTCAAACATTAACTACTTTAGTAGTTAATCCCTTTATTAACTAAATTAAATAGTAAACCCCTTTTAAACCCTTTATCTAAATTTAACAATATTCATCAAACACATAAATTTGATAATCACTTCCAATTCACAACGGTCGATTAAATTTTTTTTGATTTACATCAGCATTTACTTTACCAAAATAATTTACTAACAAATCAAAGTCTTGAATAAAATACTTATTTCTTTTTAATAACATTTATTTAAAATAATACATTTCAAATCTAACTTCAGTTATAAAATAAATTTTTTATTAACTTTAGTTCTATCGATCCACCTGACGGTGAAACACTATTTTTAACTTGATTGATTTTATAGGCCGTACTCTGCTAAACGCTTAACCAATACCACCCACTGGTTTAAACCAAACAGATGTTGAGTACCCAGTCAATAAACAACAACCAAATCAATCACATTTAACTGATGATAAATAACAACCATTTAACCTCAACCAAATATCACAACAATTTAAAACAATTAAACACGTTTATAAACAAACGTGACCAACAGGGTAAGCTACCTCCGTTGGATCCAATCGTTGAAACAACGATTTGGTATTTCACTGAAATTAAACACAGTTTAATTTCATCTGTTAAATCAACCGATAAACAGACAACTAGCAAAACAGTCAACCATTTTCAAGCAGAGCACACAAAAATAAAAATACCCAATTTATATAAAATATAAAAAAGAGTAACTGAGTGAGTTTAACTCACCTGGATCTGATTTGCCGTTAAAACAGTACATTTCAGTTGATCCCCTCTGTGCCTAAATATGTTCCATAACATTCTGCTCGTTGTCATGATTCCATTGTGATTTATTTGGTTAAATTCTGTTCAGATATGTGAGAGATATAAACAATATAATTATATGATTTAAATAAATAATTAAATCTCTTAATTATAGTTATCAATATTATAATTACTTTTGAATCAAATGTTCACTGCAGATCATTTTCGTTCCTGCTTCGTTCGTCCAACTGTTGTCTTCATTTCCCCTACGTATGAATTAGAATACCATAAGCACATGATTTAAGTTAATCAAATTAAATTTTAAACTAGTTATTACTGCTAGTTACTCTTTGTTTAACGTTTGACCGGAAGAAATCAGGCCCAATACTTTCCTTCCTTCCCGTACTGTTTCATTTATGAACCGGTAACCCTCCCTCTTGTAGCGTCTTTGTTCCCAAAACAATCCCCTAATTACGTTTATTCCAAATCAGAAACCCAAGCCGTGATTCTCTTCCTTCGTTTCAACGTTCCCAGTTTGGGTCATCTCCCCAATGACCAATAAAAGTCCATTTACGTTACAAAGTTCAGCTGACAATGTTCTCCTTTCAAAACCGCATATCGACTTCAGCTAAACCCAACGCTGCCAACCATAAATCCATCGCGCCGCCTCAGATTCTCCACCGGAGGTCCATCAGAGATCGGCTATACCAGCGTCGCTACCTCCTCAGCAACCCCCGTGAGTATCGCCCGTACCCCTTCATCGTTCATCAGCACAAGGCCAAAGGATGCCGGAGATTTCGAACTAAACCACAGCCACCACAACTCTCGAGATTACATCATAGCCGTTGGTGAGATCGATCTCACTGAGATAAATCATTTTCTAGTTGGGAGGTTCTTGGATTGATAAGCATATTTCAAAAATTTGAGGAGGAAATTTAGGAGCTTCCAGCCGTTCATTTGTGGAGGCGCTGGTTTAGGAATGTTGACCAGGCGAGAGAAAAATTTGGGTTGGCAAATCTGAGATGGGTATATATAGGCAAACGATGGTTTGGGTAGCACGAAATTGGGGTACACTTTTAGGATAGGTAGCTGAAAATACAACTAGCTGTATGCCTGGGAATCCACGACCCTTGGTCGGCAAGGCTTCACAAATTTGGGACATGAGTTGTACGTCAGAGCAGCTATGATTTTGATGTATCACTTAGCTTGCATGGGTAGGAAATATTTTATCCACTAAAAGAATCCAACTAGTTTAAGGTGCCAGGATTTATAACAAACGTTGGGCGCAAGTAGTGTGTTTGATATGAAAACACATGTTGGCATTAATTGTATAGGTTAAACTATTTAAGGCATTAGGCAAAAGGGGTGAAATGGTTTCAATTAATATTTTAAGTTTAACGAAACTACGCCGTAAAATATCACGTAAAACTAAAAATAATCAATTCCTGTTTACTGATGAAAAAGCTAATCTCGATGTAAAAAGATATTCCGGATCCAATGGGACAAGTTTCATCGAAATCCGAGGTCGTATGAAAATTTTTCCTTTATGAAACCAGAAATAAACACGCCTTTAATTTTTCCACGGTCACCAGATAAATCAAATCCACTTGAAACTGCGAACATCGACAATAACTTTTCGATACGAACCCAATGGCACTAGTTTCGTTGCATTCTGAAACTGTTGCTCCGGTAGGCTGTTTTTACCCCTAACCGCCCTACCCTTTTTAACACCAAATTTCACAGGCTTCAAAAATAACAAACTATATACATATCCTGACTCTAATCGACGATACGAACTCAACGGAACCGGTTTCGTGGCCTAATTCGATCATCTGCTCAAGTTACACTCAAATATCCCTTTATTTATTTAAATACGCGCTATAGAAATTGAACGGGCGTTTACGGCTACCGTGGTCACATACGACATCAGTTTTCCACGCCACTCACCACCGTACAATAATTTAACGATACGGTTCTAATGAAACTGGTTTGGTCGAAATCTGAGTTCGTTTGCAAAACGGCTACTTTAAAGGCCTATAATTAAATAACGGTTTTCCATAGTGACTATTTCAAAATTTGATTTGGCCATAACTATCAAATTATAACACGAAATCTGGATTTTTCTCTTTCATATGAAAATTATCGTCAATACGGTTCCAACGTTTCTTGTTTCACAGAAATCCGACGTAAATCGAATCCTGTATTCTCAGTTGAATTTCAAAACTCAAATTACGAACTGCACGCCATTTTCAAGCTCGATTTATATTATATATATAAATTATAACGTTCAACTTCGTTTCAATAACGAATTAAATATTAAATTCCATTATATCCCCAATATAATATTTAAAACTAATTTAAATATTCATATTCAAATGGTCGAAAAACACGGGTCGTTACAACCAGTGCATAAAACAACAGCGCAATGCTAAATAAAGAAAAATGAAGCTATTATAAGACCCAGGTCCTATCACACAATGCAACGCAAGCCGGGGGATAGGGTTTTTACCTTATAATAGCCAAGAATGCTTGATACGTTTAAAAGAAATCATTTTGATACTATTATAAGTGCATAGTGTATAAAACAACTTCAAATCATAAGTATCAATCATAGGCGGCATGGGTACCATATATCATGTCGCCATACTAGTTCTACAATTAAAGCCGCAAAATCACGTATTTGGAAGTTGGATTTCCATCTATGAACCGAGGCCAGGGATCGTCCTCTACCGATTCGAGACTGTCTAGCCCGAGTCTCAGGCAAGCGCGCAGGCAAGCCTTGGAGCGACAGGGCCGGTCCACCGATGTGGATTATTATGCCTGAACACTACGTTTCCCCGCCCTTTGGGGCGTAAATGAGCCAACGAATGACTCCATCGGACCCGGATCGTCCGATCTAACCGAGGCGCCTCGCAACAGCAACAACCACACAGGTGAAAAGTATATAAATGTCAGGGCTGGTAGGTCACTGACACCACCCTAGCTAGAAAGAAACGCATGCCCTCCCTGAGGTCCTCTCCCGTTTTTGGTTCACAACCGGGGTGCGAAACTCGCGAAGTAAACGTTACACAAAGCTACGCCACAAAGGTCGTGCTTTGATCATCACCACAAGACTTTGCTTTTCAACAGAAGCCTCGATCAATTGCCACTTAGGCATGCCACACAGGCAATTCACTCCATGCGTTTGATATCCATCAATATATAACCCCTGAGCTCGTACGTCTCAGAGAAGGGCGTTAAGCAAGAGAATAAATTCTCCGCCGCCAAACAGATATATATTTAATAGAGATCAATCACACGGACTAAAATCCAATGTCAGACACACAGTCCATTTGCAAGTCCGTTCTGGGTCTGAACGAAACCGGAGGCACCTAGTACCCCGCATATCCATCGATCTCCAAGTACGTCTGGATGATCACCAACTGTTTCCATCTTCTTGGGTGTACAGCCCAATCAAGATCATCAGTAATCCTCCAAACGACGTGAAGACCTCCGGCCTTCAACCACCGTCTTCATCTTCGACTTATCGTCGTATCAGTTATTCAGAATGGGATAAACCCGGTCTTCCCGAATAACTCGCGTATACTTTAAATAAGTGTTACACAAACACAACATACGCCTCATTCCAATTCATCAGTCACTAACCGTAAATTAATCAAGAGAATAATTCCCCAAATATTAACCCCGAAGGCCGAAACCAACATCAGATCAATATCCAGGAAACCATTCTGCTTAGCTAACCGACAGTTAGTTTCTAAATTTCACATTCATAGGGAAAGGTTCCCATTAATTTTATCAAAGATAAATTCCTTGAATTTATTCTTTAATCTTCTTTCGAATTTTGATTCAACTAGTCGGGATTAACGAACCTTACCGAAGTAATCATTTGTTTTAATTTCCCAATCCCAACCTATTCATCCCATGAAGTAAAACTGGTAATACTTCATATCTAACACCACGGTGTTATCGGTAAATTCAATTACCATTTCACGTTCAAATCTAATTAAAGATTTAACTATCGCCTGGAGCAAAACTGGTGATACTCCACTCTCGAGCATTTCAATCTAATTAAAGATTCATTAAAACTCCACTTAGTTTTAATCGTTAACTGGGTTAAAGAATCAGTGTCATTTAAAACACGGTTCACGATAAACCCAAAATCACATCACATTAATTATCGGGTTAAAGAACAAGTGTTATTTAAAAACACTGTTCCCGATAAACCCAAAAATCAATATCAATTCAATTCCAATTAAATATTGTTTAATTGGTACACTTCATTAAATCTAAATAAAAAGATTTAATCTTTTCTCAACTGGGTTCAAGAACAGTGTTAGTGAAGACACCATTCACGACAAACCCATATCACATTTGATATTCAATACAAGGCTCTGAATAGAAAATATATCGGCTTATATTCAATATCAAATTCTACGATTAACAAATGTCGTATTGGAAATAACGATATAAATATATATCTTTCAAATTTCCATAACAACATTTGTATAATCACGAATTCCAACATCGAAATATTCCGAAGACAATTTCGATTCAAATCCACTCCAATGCAATCATCGGAAATTCTGGTTATTTTTAAAACCCTTTTCAAATTCAATTTATTTATTTAAAAATAAATAGAATTATAATTCTAGTTCAAAACTAGTTCATTTCGATAAAAAACTATTTTTATCTTTTCAAATATGGAGTTTTTCATCCCAATTCTTTCTAAATCATTTCTTATGATTTTACACAAATTATTACTATTTTTAATAATTTTATCAAGGCCCGTACAGTCGATTTCCATCAACGGCCATCGAACTGCACTTACAGCGACGTTTTTCAAATTTGATTGGGACATAATTCCAAATCCAACCGTTAGATTTCTAATTTCTGATATTCGTTAGAAAGCTCTTTTCGATACGAACCCAACGGTTCCGGGTTTAGGAGAATCCGACGGTCGGATCTCCCGTAATATCCGTTCGAAGTCAATGGTCGAAATTCGTGAACTGCCACGGCGCGGCGCGTTCTATTCAGGCCATTATATTATATATATAATATATACTTCGTCGATTTCAATTCAAAACGTGCTTTATAAATCATTTTAAATTCATTTTCAAAACGGTTTTAACTTCATATTCAATTTCAAATCAAAATTGAATATTCCAATATAAATTCGTTTTAAATTCTTTTCAAATCGATTACAATTCGAATTGATTTCTAATTCAATTTCAGTTCTAATTCAATTCAATTCAATTTCAATTCGAATTCATTTATATTCAATTTCAATTCGAATTCATTTATATTCAATTTCAATTCGAATTCATTTATATTCAATTTCAATACGAATTCATTTATATTCAATTTCAATACGAATTCATTTATATTCAATTTCAATTCGAATTCATTTCAATGTGATTTCAATTTCAAATCTATTCAATTTAATTCGAATTTCAATTCTATTTCAATATTCGTTGAAAAATGAATAAAATCGATATAAATATCGTTCACGTCAAAATGGCGTCAATCTAATCAACACGGCTTCATATATTCCTATTTTCAAATATTCTATTTCAAATATTTCTATTTCAAATATTTCTTTTTCAAATATTTCTTTTTCAAATATTCCTAAATATTTCTTTTTCAAATATTTCTTTTTCAAAACTGGAATGAGGCCCAATCAATTACCATATAATGTTAATTATATGGATTTTCTACAACACATGTATATATTAACAACGATGAATAATCAACCATCATCCAAAGTGCATTCTACACTGTATAAGCATCAAATATAAATATTCAACGCTTATAACAGCCTGTCAATCAATCGATCGACATACAACTAAACAATCGGGATTAGTGTACGTCAAATATCATCCCAATACCCGTGTGGGGTTTCAAACAATCAAACACAGATTTTATTTGTGCAGTTGGGCGATGTGTAAAATTTTATCGTCCCAATCAATGTCCTTCAAATAGGTGTACATAAACAAACCGTCCGGTTTGTAAATGAATATTTGTTTATTCACATTCACGTTAAAAAATATATTTTTAACGATCAAACTATTTTATTCAACCTATGAATATTCTATTCGGTTCATTTATTAAATAAAATGTTCTCTTTATTTTTCTAACTTATTTTTAGAAAATTTCGGCGGCATAACGGCGCGATACTAGAAACGGGACAAGGCCTAGCCTTATCCCCGGTCTAGTGAAGGCCCACGCCATTCACACATCAATCAAATCAATTTCTCTTCACCCAACAATTCAATTCAAACCAAATAATCTAACCAACTACTCAACCAAACAATTAAACAATCAAGCCATCCATGGTCTGTGGATGACGGGTGTCGGGTGCTACTAAACACCGTCTGCATCCTAGTATATATATAACTAGAAAAAGAAATTGAAGAGTGAGAAGTTCTCACAGAATAGCTACTCCAACGCCACGACTCATCTTCGCAGAAAATCTTCGCCACTCGCCCTTCATCACTTTCTTTGCCTGTATTCTCTACATATGTAAAAATCAAAATTTTACTTCGCTATTCAATATATAAAAATCGAATTTTTACTATGCTATTCAATATATAAAAATCGAATTTTTTCTATGCTATTCAATATATAAAAATCGAATTTTTACTATGCTATTCAATATATAAAAATCGAATTTTTACTATGCTATTCAATATATAAAAATCGAATTTTTACCATGCTATTCAATATATAAAAATCGAATTTTTACTATGCTATTCAATATATAAAAATCGAATCGAAATTTTACTATGCTATTCAATATATAAAAATCGAATTTTTACTATGCTATTCAATATATAAAAATCGAATTTTTATTCTTCCTACCCTATAAAAAATATATTTTTATCATCTCTACATAATAAAAATTATATTTTTATTCCTTAAAACCATATGTTTATATTGCCAACATTATATATAAAGGTCGAATTTTATTTCGTTTCATATGAAAAAAAAGTTCATATTTTCCTATCGCTTCATCATATGAGAAAAATCACATGTCTTTAATGCAATAAATATGAACAAAAATCAAGTTTTTTTTCAAAAAAATCAAATCTTTAGAGTTATTAAAAAAAATGAATCTTTATAGTTTTAAAGTATACAAAAATTAGTTTTTAAATTTTAGAAAAAATCAGGTCTTTACTTATATAAAAAAAAAGAAAAGAAGAGCTTATAGTTAATCGCTGAAAAAGGGGGAGGATTGTCTGCGCGCGTCGATCAGCGGAGGGGGGGGGGCTCGCCGGAGTCAGCTGGAGGTGGGGGACAGGAGTGGCGGCGCGATGGAGCTCGGCCTCGATTTGGCGATGGGTTTCGATGTGGGGTTCGCGGTTTGAATCTCGCGAGACCAGAGGGGGTTTCGATCTGGGGATAAGGGGGAGGAGGAGGTCGCGGTTGGGTGGGGCCGTGCCTAGGCGGCGGTGCGTTCATCGGAGCGGCTCCGATTGGTGGCGGCGCGCCTGGAGATGGCGATGGCGATGGAGGACGTCGGGTCTTCTAGGTCACGAGGTTTCTCTTTTTTTTTTTTTTTAAACTGATCGGGTTTGGAGAATAAAAGGGGGCGTTGATCGATTAGAGGAGGGAGGAGGGGTAAAGGACGTTGACCAAGGAAAAGAATATATATATATATATATAATTTAAATTTTATCCCCAAAAAGCAACTTTAAATTTCGATCTCAAAACGGGACCCACCGCCTGTCTCCCCTAGCTAATTAACCCCATTCCGAACACAATAGGATATGTATCGTAAGCTGACTCGACTGTTTTGATCAGTTTTCGTTCAAATTAAAATATAAATCTTTATATATTCAATTTAAACGCACATTTCAAATTACCAGGGCCACACACTAACTCGAAAAATTCCCGAAAAATATTTTCTAGCTTCGTATTGACGATACGGTCCTAACAAAACTAATTTTGTTGAATTCTGAGACCGTTTGAAAAATGGCCATTTTCCAGTCGATTAAAATCAACTGAAACTGGTCAAACGCGTTTTCCTTTGCCACGCTCACATACTGATTCGAAAAATTATGAAATTTGGAATCTAGCAATAACTTGACACTGCGGATCCAACAAAAGTGGTTTCGTCGAAATCCGAGGTCGTTTGCAAAATTTCCATTTTTAAGGGCCTGAATTCCATAGCGACTATTCAGAATTTTCAACTGGACATATCTTTTGATTCCCGCTATGAAATTTTTATTTTCCGGGTTCGTTAGAAAGATATTCTCAATTAGATCCTAATGTTTTTGGTTTCACTAAAATCCGGTTTATTTTGCACCCGGTATGTTCAATTGAAGTTTGAAATCAAATTATCGAACTACCGCGCTATTTTCAATTCTATTTATAATTATATATAAATATTTATATTCTAACGATGACGTATATAATATATACGTTCTAATTCTATTTAAAATAAATTTTTCGTCGACATTATTTAAAATAATTCATTTTAAATATTCAAAATCCGCTAAAATTGCCAAAATAAAAATTTTAAACTGGCCCAGATTTTCGGGTTATTACAGAAAAGGATGTAGAGAAAGCTAAAGAGAAGGCTGAACATGATGTCAAGGCCAGGGACAAGCCTGAGAAATAACTCGAAGATACCCTAGCTCTTCTTGCCTTAGCTCAGAGGGATGCCAAAAGCTATAAGACACAGTTGGAGGAAGCGAAAAAACGTTTCCACTTTGAGCTTGATTCGAACAGCCAAGAGCGTATAGCTATGAAAAAGGAAATAGAAGATCTCAAGTTAATTAATGCCGAGCTAAAAATATCACAAGATCGCTTTACCATGGAAAAGGATGCTTGGGAAAAAGGAATGGCAGGCTTAAAAGATAAACTCGTTCATGCTAAGGAGAATCTGCCTCGAATACTATCACTAAACTTACCGCAGCCGAGCAAGAGATAGAAGGACTCGATGAACTATTAATGGACTTTTTCACTCAGGTCATTCAGACTCAAGATATTTCCTGGATCAAGAACTATCCCTCTACTTTAGTTGATGTATGGGACCGGATTATTGAAAGCGAGAGGCAGCACTTAAAGGTCGAGGATATCGATGAGAATCAACTTATGCAGACCTTCCTCAGAGGTGAAGAGGCTGAGGTATTAGCAGAGAATTGACGTCAGATTAAAGAGTCTGTGGAGGTGGAGAGGCTTAAGCTCAAAGGCAAGGACAAAATCGATGAGGGTTCAAGCTCAGCTGTGGAGCTCAAAACTTCTAGGGCCGACGAGTATAACCCCGATGACTCGTTTATCTCTGAGATTCCTGTCCCCCTACCTGTGGGGGTTTCCACTGCAACTCCGGATGAGCAGTCGGCGGGAGGTATCTCCACAATTTGTTAAAGCTGTTATAACTTGTCGTCGCATTGTGGAGCAAATAATTGAGAAGGCCATATTTTCTCCTAAATTAATAACAGTTGCTTCTCATAATGAAGGTGCTAAACCAGCCGAGGGGACTGTAGCAAAGAGCGCAAAGGTCAAGAAAGCCACCGTACCATTGAGCCCTAAGGCCCCCGAAATCCCTACACAAACTGAGGTTGAAGCGACCGAGAATGCTATCATGCCATCGAGCACTGATGCTCCTCAGGATGCCGAAATCATTGGGGCTTAACGGACACTGGCGGGGATGAAGAAGAGGATGCTACTATTACAGGGGAGACAAAGGATTATGATAATCTGACGTTAGCCGACATGAAGGCCAAGCAGGATGAGCAACTGAGAATTAAGGCCGAGGAAGGGCCTTTAAATGTGCTTCCTCTCTCTGCTGCTGCTCCTAGATCCAGACTGGTTATAAAGCTCTCCTCCAAGTCTTTAACCACATAGCTCACGTCACAGTCCTCTACTATTCCACAAGATCCTCCTTCGGATAAGAAGAAGAGGAAAAAGCATGACGAGTCCGGTACTAACAAGGAAGAGCCTGAGAAGCAAAAGAAAGAGAAGAAAACGAAGCAGTCTCCGAAGCCTAATTAGAGCTTGTTTACTTTTGCTTGTTTTAAATTTCTCCTGGCCTTATGATGTAATTGTGAGAGTGGCCCTCGCATTTTGACTAGTTTGTATTTCTGCACTTTGTAAATGAAATCTTGTTTCTTTCGTATTATGGTGTACCTGCAGTTTTATCATACTTAGTCACACATAAACATTCAGATCATAACTAAGTTAAAATCACATCATAAACCATTCTGGTATCAGAAAAATTAAAATCAATTCATCGCATATGTGTATGATGTATATGCCCCCAATCAATCATTAACGTGATGCCTGGCCAAGACTTGTTGAGGATTGATTAGGATCGTATAAGTGTTGCCCCCCATGTCCGAAAATGAGGGGTTCGGGCTCAGCTTTCATTCTTGTTCCCTGCCGTGCGGCGGGATAGGAACCCTTTTGTAGAATTTAATCAAAACTCCTTTATACTCTCCCGTCGTGTGCCTAGGATAGAATTCGAACTCAGTTTTCAGTTTTCCCGCCAATCCTTCAGTAGGGTAGGAGTTCATTTGGAGCGCTCAGTCCTTGGCACCTTTATACTCTCCCGTCGGATGCCAAGGGTAGAGTAGGGCCGAGGCGGTCTTTTTGATCTTGGTGCACCTTCACGCCGTATGGACAATTCATTTCCTTATCCTTTATACTCTTTCTTAGGTCACGAGAGTTAGAGTATCCGAGGTTGCGTCGTTTACTCCATTGTACCTTCGATATTTCGTATGCCACTGACCTGCTGATTTGATAGAAGATTCTTTGAATTGCATGTTTTGAAACCGTTATAAGGTTTATAACGAATATCACAATCATAATATCTCATATGAGTAAAGAATGAAAGAGCGAATAAGAAATGGTGCGATAAAAGTAAATGACATACGGTGTTTTTATAGTGGTTCAGTCAAATTGTGACCTACATCCACTTTATAATCTTTTGCTTATGTAACCAGATAGTTCTAGGCAAGTCATGCCTTTTTACACGGTCCTTAAAAAAAGCATAAGAGTAAAAATGACAATTTCATGTCAAGTAATGCCGCGGATGTTGGGCATTCCACACTCTAGGGATTTCATCTTCGTCCACAGTCGCTAGCTTGAAGGATCCATTATCAAGCCTCCGTAGGATGGCATACGATCATTTCCATTTCGGACCCAAATGGACTGAGGGTGGAAAGACACGCTTTAGAACCAAGTCTCTGGGTTGGAAGGGTCGAGCTCGGACCTTCTTATTGTAATACCGGGCGATCTGCTGCTTGTGCTTCAAGGCATGTAGGTCTGCCTCATCCCTTTTTTCTTCTACCATATCTAGGGATTCGAGGAGCAGTTCATTATTAGTTATTGGGTCGTAGTAAGTGGTTCTATGGGATGGTACCTTTAATTCGACTGGAATGAACCGGAAAGCAAAGGAGAAGGGGGTGTGCCCCGTGGCTGATTTGTAAGTTGTTCTATAAGCCTATAAAGCCAAGGGTAAGTCGTCGACCGACATAGCTCTTGCTCACTTCAATCGCTTCTTTAGAATGGACTTAATCACTTTGTTTGCTGCTTCTACTTGTCCATTCGACTGCGGATGCGCCACGGCAATATACCTTTTCTCGAAGTGATATTTCTGGCAAAATTCCCGAAATTCCGTACTACCGAATTGGGTCCCATTATCTATTATGATGATTTTTGGGATCCCAAACCGACATATAATGTTTCTGACGACAAAGTTTATCACTCGTTTGGTTGTGATCATGGTTAGCGGTTCAGCTTCGACCCACTTTGTAAAGTAATTCACGGCCACGATGGCAAATTTAGCTCCGCCCTTTGCAATGGG
Organism: Allium sativum; assembly: GCA_030737875.1. Taxonomy (NCBI): domain Eukaryota; kingdom Viridiplantae; phylum Streptophyta; class Magnoliopsida; order Asparagales; family Amaryllidaceae; genus Allium; species Allium sativum. Next base: position 553,481,744 of record CM060915.1, read on the forward strand.
GAGGCTTCCGATAATGTCAATTCCCCAGATAGTGAAGGGCCACGGGCTCATCATCGTCTTTAATCGTTAGGAGGTGCCTTGTGGACCTTAGAAAATTTCTAGCATCTGTCGCAACGGCATGCATATTTTTCTGCATCTTTATTCATGGTAGGCCAGAAATAACCATATCGTAATATCTTCTTAGCGAATGTTTGACCTCCGGTGTGATCACAACATTCACCTTCGTGTACTTCACTTAGCACCTGCTCGATGTCGTCATGAGCTATACACCGGAGGAGTTGCATCGAGAATCCTTGTCTGCAGAGGTCTTCGCCTTGCATGACATATCCAGAGGCCTTTCGAATAAAAGCACACCTTTCGCTTTTCTTGGTTGGAAGCGTTCCATCACTACAACAAAATACCATATTACAACTGTGCGAAAAACACAGTTGTAATAAATGCTTTTTTACAACTGTGCAAAACGCACTGTTGTAATAAATGTTTTTTTACAACTATGAAAAAATCACTGTTGTAATAAACGTATATATCACAACTTTTCTTTTTTGTCTGTTGTAATAACTAATATATACTATTTATTTTCTGATAATTAATAGTTAAATTAGAAAGTTGTTTAAACTCACTTTTAGTAACTCTTTTTTCTATTTCTTGAATTAGAGACCTATTAAATATTAATAACAACTTATATTTAATAATTAGTAATATTATCATTTAAGAATAATTCATATTCAATAATAAATTTACAAATTAATACCAATTACTATTAATACTATTAGTTAGATAAAAACCGCTTAATTGATGATTAATAAATAATAGTTACTTTTTAAGAATTACAATTAAATATTTAATAGTATATAATCAATAACATTTACGTAATAATTAACTTTTAATAGTTGAAATTCAAATAACTTTGAAGAAATAGGTAATAATTAATATTAACTATTATTAATCAGTAGTATTTAATATTTTAGTAAAAATCAATTCTCAAGAAATTTATATTATATTTATATTTAACATAAAATTTTACTTATTAATTCTAAATTATAATATTTAATTCTCTAAATTTTGGTGAAATTTTAATTGTAAACAATGGAAAACTGACGGTCATGTTAAATGCAAAACAATGAAATTTAAGGGCGGCAAAACTGAAAATTTGGCTCTCACTGATTCGCGTCTTGTATTTCTAGTGCCTTCTATCGGCTGTCCTATCCGGTTCTCGTCTGTATGTCAAAACCAAAATCCCCAATTCCTCCTTCCTCAAATAATCTTGCGCCCTTCGCCTTCTATTTCCCTTTCCGCCTTCTGCTTCCGCCCATGCCCTTCCATCCCTTTTATGCCCACGCAACTTTCCCTACCCTTACCGTTCACACCTACTTCTCTTCAACAAAAATCTTTTCCTTTCCCAAATCGCGTAATGGCCGCCGAATCAATCGGCCTCCACTCCTCTTCATCCCCAGACCGTTACCCCACCTATGTTCGTCGAACCCCGTGTCGAAGCTCCTCCTGAAATCCGCCGCTCCTTGTCATCTCGACTAACGTGAAGCAAACCGCCTTCAATTGAATCGTTTCACCCAATCACCGTCCGCCTTCAACACCTGGAGCCGCCTTCTCTTGCTAGTCGCCTCCTCCGCATGCGGTACCAGATTTGAAGCTCCCTGCTATGAACCACGCCCTTTGGTGGGCCTACCGCTGCGCGAACTGTGAATCGCCATCTCCGTCCTTTTGAAACCCATTCCAGCCTCTCCGAGCCAGTGTTCTGTCCATCTCCATTCGCACTTCAGCCCAGTCCCGCTGTCATGACCAATTGTAAGTTTAACTTACGATTATATTTATTCAAGTCACGACCTTGTACTCACTAAGTATAGTGGTTGTAAGCCGTTCACTACTACATGTTGTTTACCTTCGTTCATCGTCATGACTTTAGTTCGGTCATTGCTAGCTAGAATTTAGGGTCAGTTGGGTATTAATGTGGTGACTACTACTCATGTATTTGCTGCGTATTTTAATTCACACTCTTGTTTTGGGGTATGTCATATTTCACGCATGGGGTACTTTAATTACCCTGAGACCAAATCTGTGTGCTTTTGTCTTTGCTGACAGGATTAGTATGATATGGGATGGTTGTTTGGTTATATTTTGCCTTGGATAATTGTAATGAACTAGGTAGCAAATGTTAACTGTTGGGATTTGAGACCTTTGTAAATTATAATTAGAATGAATATCCACAGTAGCCAACTAAACCATGTATGTGAGCATGTATGGGTTCCATGGTCTACTACAAGATATGTTTTATTATGTATCCAAACTTAGATGTGTAAAGTATACACCTATATATATGTATGTATGTATATATATATATATATATATATGGCCACAAACCTTGCATGCCTGTTTTTCATATAGGCTACCAAACCATTTTTCTCCTACATCAATCCTCATCTTTTAAATGAACCAGACCCTTTGTATCATCAAACAAAAATCAGAATTTTTGTGGATAATGGCACTACTATTATCGTCACTTTGATCTTTATATAGTGCACCCTACATAAGCTTTTGCTGATTTTACGGAAATTTTAGCTTTAACGTTCAATCGATTATTGGTGTCATGGTGTATTATTTTTTTAACACTTTTTAACTTAACTATTTTATTTTAAAATAGCAAAATTATATTAAGACTTCAGATTTTAGGTATATTTGCATATGTAAATTCTTGATGCTGGTTTCAAATACTGTTTCAATCGAAAATTGGGGTTTACAGCTCCTTGTAGGTGGATAATATGAAGTACACACTGTCATTTGCACACTTGCTACATGATCTACTTTTGCTGTTAGTAACAAACAATGATATTTGAGCTGACATAGTAGGTTTGGATACTTTATTGTTAATTAAATTTCCAATATCAGAAGAACAGCTGCAAGTCGCAATGCTGAATTAACACCAAGATTTAACATAATAATACAGAATGTGTTGTTTGGTAAACATTAAAACAAACTTAAATGTCTGTGTGATGCACATCGGACCAAAACAATTAATGGTTCTTTTGCACTGTTGATCAGAGCATTCAATACATATGTGCATTAAGTTACTGTGACAACTATTTAAAGTCGGCCAATAGAACTTCCCTAGTTGATATCAGTAATGCCTTGAACTCCTAGTCATTTCATTCGTTGGCTGTTATTTACTTTGTGCTCATTAGTTGATTTGCGACTAAACCTATATAGTCATGCTTAGATGAAACTACCTTACCAAAATTTTAAAACAATTAGCATTTCACAACCGGATCGCACAAGTTCACAACTGATTTTTTTTTAACACAAGACAAGAAATGATTTTCATAGACAAGGCCCAATGGATAAATTGTTTACTACAAGCCTACTGTAATGAAAAAATAAAAAAATTGTTAACTGCAATGAATAAATTCACCAACCTACAACCTTCTGACATTGACTTGCAGGCCTTTCATGTGGTAACTGAGTCCAAAATCATAATATTTATGCGTTTTCTAACAAGTGACCATCTTTATACTTTTACAGATGTCTAGCAGGGAAGGAGCATACATTTTCTATGAAGTAGTAGGAGAAAAGTTCGATTGTAAAATGATGTTGCAATGAAGATTAGAGAAATTAAGATACATTTTGAAATTTATTTTGTATATTTTTAGAAATAAATAAATTATCTGTGCTTACATCCTTAGCATCTGTACTAGCTAATGGACTTTACATTTTTAGAACTGCAATCTTAATTACTGAATTTCTTTATTGTAGTGGATTACATATTTGAAATAAATAAATGAACAATCACAACAACATTTCCACATACGAAACATGTCTAATGTTGTTGGAAGTAAGTCGATTATGATGCTTCTTCGTAATGTACTCTCAAACAAGGTCAAATAGGAATCTTAAACTATTATTATTTCCCTTATTATATTTCTAAATAAGAAGCATGTTGCACAAAAAACAATGTACTAATTTTTTTATTTTTTTATAGCTCAAACGCACTACCCAAAGCATATGTGAACTTGACGACAAGCGAGGAATCTCTTTTGGCGGAATTCTACCCCGAAGATAAAGATAACAGTTCTTATTTCTTCTTTTGATGAAAATTTTCAAGTATGGCACATGAGCTTATTACAGTGTTTGTAACTTTGTAGTGTTGCTGCGTTATCTCCTATGCTTGGTGTGTCGTCTTGTTTGAGGACAGGTGTTTCTCTGGTTGATGTGTATTGTTTTGTAGTGTCGCTTTGTTGAAGCTATGGTTCTTATGCTATTGGGGTGACTTGAGATGAAGTAATTATCTTTTGGATTTCTTGATGCATCAGCTTCGATTGGCATCTTGCCTCCTCTTAGTTGCATGTCAAGGAACTCAACTCAATGGCGTTGCAAGTGAGTCTCTCATGCCATGTTTGCAGGCCTGTTTGTTCGGAATTGTTTTTTCTATGTCATTGTTGTTTGATGTCAAGCATGCAAGTTGGTGTATGATCATGTAATAATACAGAAATATTTTATAAAAATTATTGTTTGTAATATTGAAAATTTGAGTATTTAAATTAGTTTGCAAATAACTGTAATATTTGTTTTGCTTATGGAGTATCGCTATATTTAGTGTATTGTTCATTTCAGCTGCAAAAGATGTTTTTTTAAAACGCAACTGTTAGTCACAACGGTGCATAACAGTTGTAGTAGATATTATTACAACAGTGCATAACTGTTGTAATAAAGTTTATTACAACGATGGAAAAAAGTTGTAAAATATACATATTACAACAGTGTTGCAACGATGCAAAAAAGTTGTAAATTTTTTTAGTCTATTACAACTTCTTAATACACGGCGGTTAGCCCACCGTTGTAAAATGTATATTACAACGTTTTCCACCATTGTAATAGGGTCATTTTGTTGTAGCATTCATCAGGAAGTTCTTTAAGGGTGTCATCCATGACTCCTTTTCCGGTTCAGTTTCCAGTACGGGATCAATTTCCATCTAATCAATACTTGGAGACTGCAATATTTCAATCCAGACTATCTCTGTGTCTTCAGGACTATCAGAGCTAGCCAACTTGGCCAACTTATCTGCTTTCTGATTCTCTGATCGGGGAATATGGGTCATGCTGTAATGTTCAAAACCATCTAGCAATTTTCTCACTTATTTTAAATATGACACAAGTCTTGCCCCTTTGGCCTGAAACTCCTCATTGACCTGATTTACGACAATCTTGGAATCACAAAGAATATCTAACTTCGTTATTCCCAACTCCTTTGCGAGCTTTAGTCCAGCAATCAGGGCTTCATGTTCTGAGTCATTGTCGATGGCATGGAATTCTAACCTGAGAGCGTAGTATAGTGACCATTTCTCAGGAGTCGTTAGCACAACTTCGATGCCGGACCGTCTGTCATTCTTGGCACTGTCAGTATATAGCTTCCAGGTATTGGGGTCGAATTGTTGTGTTGAGGGACCAGCTTCTTCACTCGCTACATCTTCCTCATGAATAGTAAATTCTGCTATGAAGTCTGCCAATATTTCCCCCCTTATTGATCTTGGGGGTTGGAAATTCAAATCGAACCGACTTAATTCTATGTTCCACTTGAGTAATCTTCCTGATGCCTCTGGTCTATGCAAGACTTGTCGGAGTGGATGGTCAGTGTACACGGTGATGGGATGAACTTGGAAATAGTGGCGAAGCTTTCTGAATGCGATTAGCAAACTGTACGCAAGTTTTTCTACTCTCTGATAGTTTCGTTCGGCTGCCGCTAGTCTTTTACTCACGTAGTACACTGGCCTCTGGACTTTATCTTCTTCCCTTACCAGGGCTGAACTTATTGCATGAGACGACACGGCCAAGTGTACGAACAAGTCCTCGTGGTCGACTGGTTAGGACAGTATCGGGGGTCTTTCCAGGTGAGTCAAAAGGTTTTGAAATGCTACCACACAATCAGGAGCCCATCTAAACTTGCGCTTTCCTCGCTTTATCAAGTCGAAGAATGGAATGCACTTATCTGTAGCTTTAGAAATAAACCTGCTTAATGTGGTCACTTTTCCAGCGAGGCTTTGCACATCTTTAATCTGTGTTGGTTCTTGGATATTGCTGATTGCCGCGATCTGATCTGGATTAATTTCAATTCCACGCGAGATGACGATAAAGCCCAAGAATTTCCCAGAGGCAACTCCAAATGAACACTTTAGAGGTTGAGCTTCATTCCGTATCGCCGAAGAATATCGAACATTTCTGCTAGGTCAGCTGTATGATTAGAAGACTGCCGGGATTTCACAAGCATATCGTCAATGTACACTTCCATTGTCTTCCCGATCTGATTGTAGAACATTCGATTCACTAGCCGTTAATAGTTTGCTCCGATGTTCTTTAAACCGAAGGGCATCACCACATAATAGTATAGTCCCAAATCCGTGATGAAGCTAGTGTGTTCCTGGTTCGGAACATGCATGGGAATTTGATTATATCCTGAGTATGCATCCACGAAGGGGAGAAGTTCATGACCCGCTGTTGAATCTACCAATTGATCAATTCTAGGAAGTGGAAAACTGTCCTTTGGGCAAGCTTTATTCAAATCTGAGAAATCAATGCAAGTACGCAACTTTCCGTTGGCCTTCTTTACTAAAACGGGATTTGAGATCCATTCTGGGTAATTCGAACCTCTAATGAATCCGTTGGTTCTCAACTTCTCAACTTCTTCCTTCAAGGCAGCTGACCTCTTTGGGCCGAGCATTCGCCTCTTCTGCTTAATAGGTGGATGTTTTGGGTTGATACTCAATGAGTGGCTCATGATTGATGGTGATATCCTGCACACATCAGCGTGGGTCCAAGAAAACACATCCAAGTTTGCCTTTAAAAAGCCAGTTAATTCCTTTGCCCGAAGTGGATCTAGCTGAGATCCGATCTTTAAAACCCTCGTTGAGTCATCATTGTCAATCGGGATATCGCAGATTTTTGCTGAGTAATTAAATAATAATAACACAAATAATAATCAGAATAAATGCGGAAAATAAGTAACACACAGATATACCCAGCTTCGGCAAAACCCTGCCTACTGCTGCATTCCCCATGGTTTTTACTAGGAGTTAAAACAATCTCTACGCTTGCAATCCCCTATAAACTTGCGACATTCACTCCCAACTGTTATTAACCCTACGCTCAAAACCCTGCACTGGTTTCTATCTCTGAAACCAGATTTCCCCGAATTACAAATCATGTAATTCGGCTCCCTGATTTTAGTGACAAACTAGAAAACTCTAAAGATGATTGCAAATTAAAACAAAAATTTAAACCCTTAAAAATTTAAAACCCTAGTTTTAAAATAAAATGCCCTAATCTTCTTTATTAACTAAGGCGGCCCCTTTGTCTTGCTTTAGCCACTTAAGTTTGTGACCCGATATCTCTTTATTTCTGGAAATTGTGGAGGCGATTTAGCTAGGGTTTCTTCCTCTTGTCCCAAATCTCGACCCCTGATGCTCTGAAATTGGAAACTAAAATTGGAAATTAAAATTCGAAATTAAAATTGGAAATTGAATCTGGTTCTATGTATGCTCGCATTTGCTCTAATTATTTAATCGAGTTGAGATGATTCGATCTAAGTTGCTTCTGTTCTCTGGTATGTTATTTCAATTTGGATTTTTGCTTGAACTGGGATAATCGAAAGTCGATGATGATGTGGGTGTTAAATAGGTTTTAGCATCTAATAATTCTCTGATTTCATATTACGATTTGGTCTGATTTGGATTGATATTGTGACGGCCCGCCCCGCACCAGTCGGCATTTCCTCCGAAAGTGCGCTGTACACGTGCCCGATTAGCACAGAACGGTCGCCAAAGAAAGGAAAGAAGTGAAGAACTAACACAAAACCTGTAGAATGCCTCACAGCGCATGGAATAAAGTATAATAACAACACACTTGACATAAAACAGGCGAGACGGTGCATAAGCTGAAAACTAACATCATCAGAGTAGAGGAAAAACAAAATACAGCTTATTACAACTTTCAAAATTGTCTCTAAAGCAAAGTAAAAGAGAGGTACACTACTAATGCCCAAAGTAGTGACCGTAGCAACACAGGGAGAATATCTATATATATACATATCATACGTGGAAGCCTCCTGCTCGTCTCCGGTACGGCTACTCGTGCATCACCAGCTAACCTGTCTCTAGTCTGCTCGTGAGAGCACCCAGAGTAATAAGAAGAGACATAAAACCCTGGGTCAGACAAAAAGTCTGGTATGAGCGATAAGCAGCTAAACAGAACAATAACAGGTATACTAAACCATACCTGAACCTGGACCTACAACCAAAGAGTCAGTACTACATACCGTACAATACTCTAGGATGCCAACAACATATGGTGTAGAAATACAGGGGTGGGGGTGTGTATGTCAAACAATCAAGCATAGCAACCATCCTCACGTCTCTCACTCGGTGCGTAAAGTATACGATGTCCACCACTGTCAATCACTAGACCCATTGAAGTAGTGACGGAGTTCAACTTGTACATCTACTGCTACTACCAAGCTTACCACATGGAGTCATGACCAAATCTTTACAAATGACCCCACTTCATTGGTTTATAGCCCTTTAGTCGTACCTAGGCCACTTTGGCCCTGAATCCGTTCACATACCTCCCATACATAGTGATCCAAAGTCATAGACATCGACAACTCCTTTGCACTCGTCCAGCAGCAAAGCCCAACTCATGAAGTGAACTCATTGGTTCCCAACTGGTTTCGGGATCCTGAGCTCTAACTTCCATTTGGACTACCTTTGCATCTCGGGTTATAGTCTTCACCTCTGGATCGGTCTTTATTCAGTCTTCTCCTCGGATCGTGCTCCCTTGGATGGTTCGGTTCGTGGCGCGCCTCCCCAATCAGATCGGGTCGAGTTCCTGCTAGCTCGTGGTGCTCCAGCTCCATCGGATCGTGTCGCGCCATACGGATCGCGCCTCAACAGCTCGTGGCGCTGGCAACCCATTGGGTTCGGGTCGTGCTACCTCGTCTGGATCGTCGCGCCTCATCTCGGATCGCACCTTCTGATCGGTTTGTGGTCCACCAAGCTGGAGCGATTCGGATCGAGGTACTTCAGTTTGGACACGGCGCTGCATCGGTTCGTGGCCTTCGAAGTGGAACGGATCGTGGCGCATGGTGGCGTGAGCTTCAATCAGATCGTGCTCATAGAGGGGGCGATCCGATCCGGGTAAATTCCTGCACTTCGTTCCAGCGACAGTCTTTCGCCATTCGACGGCGTTTTTGACCAAACTAACACTTCTAAACAACACAAAACATCTCATACAGTCATAGCAACGTATAGTATCGACCACGAACACCATAGCACAAATCATAGCATGTAAAGTGGATCAAACTTAGTCAAAACCCCAAATTTTCCCTTAAGCATGTTTAAGCAAATCAAGTGATATACTTAGCAAAACTTAATCAAATCGAACCAAACTTCTGTCAAAGGTTTAAAATAACATTTCAGAATTTTGGAATATTTTTCCAGGATTTTATAGTGTAAAAATTTACTAATTATCACTAATCACCCTGATTAACTGTAATTAGTGTCAAGACTAGGCAAATCACTCACCGTTGCCACAATAAAACTTTCAAATCTGAAGTGAACCTCTGATTTGCACGGATTCCAATATATAACAGCAGCTCTACCTCGGTCCTTGTGCTAATCCTCCTTGATTTGATGCCTCTAAGCCTTAATCCTTGATTAGGAAGTGATCTTGGGTGTTTTAGAGAGATTTAGAGAGTGGAGGCCATGGCTAGATCAAGAGGAATGAATAGTGACGGCTGAAAAATGAGAAAAAGGTATTCTCCAAACCCTAACAGCCCTTTTAAACTCCTAATCCCGAAATTCCCCTTTGGGCCTAGCTGTTAATCACCCGGTTAAGCCCAATTAAGCTGTTTTTCACCATCAGAAACTTGTTTCAGCCATATCTCCCAAACGGTGAGTCCGTTTGGCTAATGTGACCACTCTACGGAAAGAGAAACCATCATCCGGAGCCAATGGAAGTGGTTTCAGGTCAAAATTCCTTTCCAGTCAAAAGTTATGGCCAAAACAGTGCCAACTAGGGATAAAATGGTCATTTAAAAATCGGGAAAAATCATGAACATGGGAAATGGGGTCGTCTCCCAAAGTTACATGACCATACGACTTTGTATGTGAAAGAAATAAATATTCTACGATCCTATGATGCGTAGAATGCGGGTCGTTACACTCTCCCCCTCTTAAGAAATTTCGTCCCCGAAATTCCTTAACCCAAAACATACAAAGGATCCCGCATGCCTAACACCCACATACCACAATCAATCATGCAAAACAAGCAAACAAGCCTATCCTAGTATGCGGAAAACTAAATCGAAGCCAAAATCTTACCAGGCAAAGAGTTCTGGGTGTGACTTCCTAATGTTCTCCTCTGTCTCCCAAGTACAATCATTCTCGTCCTCGCTCCACTGTACCTTGACTAGCTTCACCGCCTTCCTTCGAAGTTGCTTCATGTCGTGCGCGACAATACGGGCCGGCTTGCGGTTCCCAACCGCCTCGGGTTCTACTTCGAAGTCCTCTAACTGATCAGGTGAAATAGTCATATCTGAGTCGTGAACGAACTTCCTTAGTTGGGAAACATGAAATACGTTGTGAACTCCCGCCATCTTCTCTGGTAAGTCAATTCTATATGCCAAATTCCCGACTAGTTCAAGAACAGGGAATGGGCCAACAAATCTTGGTGCCAACTTGCCTCTCCTGCCAAATCGTATTATGCTCTTCAATGGAGAGATCTTGACAAACACCAAGTCACCAACGGAGAATTTTAGGTCTCTTCTTCTCTTATCAGCATAACTCTTCTGCCTATCTTGGGCTGCCTTCATTCGTCGTTGAATGATCTTGATCTTATCTGAAGTTTCCCTCACCACATCTGGTCCAAGCATAAACTTCTCGCCAGTCTCTATCCAACATGATGGTGAGTTGCACGGTCTTCCGTACAAAGCTTCAAACGGAGCCATACCGATACTGGATTGGTAGCTATTATTATATGCAAACTCTACTAGATGTAAATGGTCATCCCATGATCCACCAAAATCCAATATACATGCTCTCAAGAGATCTTCCAAAATACGATTCACCCTCTCCGTCTGACCGTCGGTCTGAGGATGATATGCGGTACTGAGATGTAACTCTGACCCTAGAGCCTCTTGTAAGCTCTTCCAAAACCCACTAGTGAACAACGGGTCTCGGTCGCTCACAATGCTTTTAGGTACTCCATGAAATCTCACTACCCACTTCGTATATAATTCTGCTAACTTAGCTGCCGTTCTGGTCGATTTGACTGGTATGAATCTTGCACTCTTAGTCAACCGATCCACAATTACCCATATGCTATCATGTCCCGATCTAGTCCTTGGTAAACCATCAATGAAATCCATCGAGACTTGCTCCCATTTCCATTCGGGAATTTCTAAGGGCTGTAACAACCCACTAGGCTTCTTTTGCTCGGCTTTAACTAGCTGGCAATTCATGCACTTGGATATAAACTTCCCAACGTCTCTTTTCATCCCTTCCCAGTAGTAAGTCTGCTTCATATCTCGATACATCTTGTTACCACCGGGGTGTATAGTCAGCTTTGAGTGATGACATTCTCTAAGCACTTCATCCCTCAATCCATTGACATTGGGTACAACAAGCTTTCCATTCTTTCTAAGCCATCCATCTCGATCAAGCCCATACTTGTTCATCTCCTCATCGACACACATCTCTAACTTGGAGATGATTTCCAATAGGTTAGGATCGTCCCTCTGACTAGAGCCGATCCGCTCAATCAAAGTGGGTCTGATCGTCAAACTTGCTAACATTTCTGGATCCAATTCGCACTTTGGTCTGAAATCAAACCTCGCGATAAACTCCAGTTGCTTCCATTCAAGGAACATAGCCCCTAAGCTGGAATGTCTTCTACTCAACGCATCCGCCACCGCATTGCCCTTTCCCGGTGTATATGCGATGTCGAAATCATAGGAAGCTAAGAACTCTAACCATCTCTGCTGACGGAGATTCAGATCTTTCTGAGAGAAGAGATACTTTAACGACTTATGATCTGTAAACAGCTCAAATCTTTCTCCCAAGAGATAGTGTCTCCACATCTTTAACGCGAACACGATCGCTGCCAATTCTAAATCATGGGTAGGGTATCTTCTCTCGTGCGGTTTCAATTGCCGACTTGCGTAAGCTACAACCCTACCGCCTTGCATCAATACAGCACCCAGTCCGGTACCACAAGCATCCGTGTATACCGTCATCTCTTCATCCCCCTTAGGAATGACTAACACTGGTGCGCTTGTCAACTTGTCGTTTAGACTTTTGAATGCATTCTCGCACCTTTCATCCCAGACAAAAGCTTGATTCTTCTTAGTCAACTGGGTCAATGGTGCTGCTATCTTGGAGAAACCTTGGATAAACTTACGATAATATCCGGCTAATCCCAAGAAACTTCTTACATCTGTTGCGTTCTTGGGCGTAGGCCAATCTTGTACCGTAGCCACGTTTGCCGGATCCACGGCAATACCATTCTCTGATACAACATGGCCCAAGAACCTCACTTCCCTCTTCCAGAAGTGACACTTAGAAAACTTTGCTTTCAATTGGTGTTTTCTCAACACCTCCATCGCTACTCTTAAATGTTCCTTGTGTTCTTCCTCTGTCCTCGAATAGACCAAAATATCATCAACGAACACAAGGACAGACTTATTCAACTGATCTCTGAATACCCTATTCATAAGATCCACAAAATATGCCGGGGCATTAGTCAGCCCAAATGGCATGACCAACCATTCATAAAATCCAGACGGCGTTCGAAATGCCGTTTTAGCTATACTCTCAGCTTCCACTCTAAGCTGATGAAAACCTGTCGCGAGATCCAACTGAGAGAACACTCTCGCGCCACTCAACTGGTCGAACAAATCATCTATCCGCGGGAGAGGGTACTTATTCTTCCTCGTCACTTTATTCAACTCGCGGTAGTCTACACACAAACGAAGGGAACCATCCGCCTTGGTAGCAAACACAACTGGTGCTCCCCATTCAGAAACACTCCTTCTGATAAATCCCTTCTTTAAAAGATCGTTGACTTGCACCTCGAGCTCTCGCTGCTCCCTTGGTGCCATACGACGAAGTGGCATCACTATAGGTCTGGCATCTTTTACCAAATCAATACGAAACTCAATCTCTCGGTGTGGTGGAAGTCCGGTCACTTCTTCGAAAACATCCGGATACTGGCCAACCACGGGCAAACCCGACAACTCACTATGCGGAATGTCGAGGGAGTTTAGAAAACTAGCCAATACCCCCATACTGGGTAGACCACCAAACACTATCCTCCGCCCATCATCCGCTCTAGCTATCACTAAAAAGCCCTCACAGTCTACCACCACCCTGTATCTTTGGAGCCAATCTACTCCCAAAATAATGCCAAACCCAGTAAAGCCCAAAACAAAGCAATCACAAACATGCATCCATGACTCGATAAGACCACATTACGACAAATCATGCTAAGACTAGTCGAACCACCAATCGGGTTCGTCACTACTAAAGGTCTATCGACAATCTCGGGCTCCAATCCCAACCTATCTACCAGGTCACTAGATATGAAAGAACTGGAAGCTCCGGTATCAAACAAAACCCTAACAGGAACATCATAAACAGAAAGCATACCTTGAATGACGACATTCTTTCCTTTCTCCGCCGCAGTTGGGGCATTCGACGAATGAAATGACCCGAACTCCCCCGGTCTCCGAAGAGAAGGGAAAGGGCGGATTGTTTTGAGAACACGACAAAACAGAACGCATACAAAAGAACATTTCATTGTATATTACAACAATACATCAGATTACAAGAAAATACAGAGTATAAACGAATCAATATTACACAGAAATAACAGAGATTTAAATTACATTTAAATACATCGCAGCGGAAAATAATACAATACACAACTAGAAGAGATATACGGATACAAAGCTTTCCGGATATCGTTCCACCTGTAAACCAGGATCCTGTGAATATAAATCTGCAAAACCAAAACTACTAGCTGCCCGTGTCAAAATAAGGGCACCCAGAGTTTAGGTTAAAACAATAAACTCCAGGTCAGTCATGGGACTGGTGTGAGAACTAAAACAGTTATTGATCTTTATTTTAAAGTTAGGTAAATCAAGGGACCACGCCGTATAACACGGAACGGGTTTCCTCCCAAGAATACCAGTGCATAAAACAAACAGCGCAATGCTAAATAAAGAAAAATGAAGCTGTTATAAGACCCAGGTCCTATCATACAATGCAACGCAAGCCGGGGGATAGGGTTTTCCCTTATAACAGCCAAAGAATGCTTGATACGTTTAAAACAAATCATTTGATACTATTATAAGTGTATAGTGTATAAAACAACTTCAAATCATAAGTATCAATCATAGGCGGCATGGGTACCATATATCATGTCGCCATACTAGTTCTACAATTAAAACCGCAAATGTCACGTATTTGGAAATTGGATTTCCATCTATGAACCGAGGCAAAAGATAGTCCTCAACCGATTCGAGACTCTCTAGCCCGAGCCTCAGGACCCAGACACAGGTGGGCCCTTGGATCGTCAGGGCCAGTCCACCGATGTGGATTAAACTTAAACCCTGAACATGCGTTTCCCCGCCCTATGGGGCGTAGGTCTGGTCCGTCTGCCGACCAGAATGCATCGGCCGAAACCGATATAACCGAGGCGCCTCGCAACAACAACAACCACACAGGTGAAAAGTATATAAATGTCAGGGCTGGTAGGTCACTGACACCACCCTAGCTAGAAAGAAACGCATGCCCTCCCTGAGGTCCTTCTCCCGTTTTTGGTTCATACCGGGTGTGAAACTCGCGAAGTAAACGTTACCCAAAGCTACGCCACAAAGGCCGTGCTTTGATCATCACCACAAGACTTTGCTTTTCAACAGAAGCCTTGATCAATTGCCACTTAGGCATGCCACACAGGCAATTCACTCCATGCGTTTGATATTCATCAATATATAACCCCTGAGCTCGTACGTCTCAGAGAAGGGCGTTAAGCAAGAGAATAAATTCTCCGCCGCCAAACAGATATATATTTAATAGAGATCAATCACACGGACTAAAATCCAATGTCAGACACCCAGTCCATTTACAAGTCCGTTCTGGGTCTGAACGAAACAGGAGGCACCTAGTACCCCGCATATCCATCGATCTCCAAGTACGTCTGGACGATCACCAACTGTTTCCATCTTCTTGGGTGTACAGCCCAATCAAGATCATTAGTAATTACCCAAACGACGTGAAGACCTCCGGTCTTCGACCATCGTCTTCATCTTCGACTTATCGTCGTATCAGTTATTCAGAATGGGATAAACCCGGTCTTTCCGAATAACTCGCGTATATTTTAAATAAGTGTTACACAATCACAACATACGCTTCATTCCAATTCATCAGTCACTAACCGTAAATTAATTAAGAGAATAATTCCCTAAATATTAACCCCGAAGGCCGAAACCAACATCAGATCAATATCCAGAAAACCATTCTGCTTGGCTAACCGACAGTTAGTTTCTAAATTTCACATTCATAGGGAAAGGTTCCCATTAATTTTATCCAAGATAAATTCCTTGAATTTATTCTTTAATCATCTTTTGAATTTCGATTCAACTAGTCGGGATTAACGAACCTTACCGAAGTAATCATTTATTTTAATTTCCCAATCCCAACCTATTCGTCCCATGAAGTAAAACTGGTTATACTTCATATCTAACACCACGGTGTTATCGGTAAATTCAATTACCATTTCACGTTCAAATCTAATTAAAGATTTAACTATCGCCTGGAGTAAAACTGGTGATACTCCATTCTCGATTATTTCAATCTAATTAAAGATTCATTAAAACTCCACTTAGTTTTAATCGTTAACTGGGTTAAAGAATCAGTGTCATTTAAAACACGGTTCACGATAGACCCAAAGTCACATTCATTAATTATCGGGTTAAAGAACGAGTGTTATTTAAAACACTGTCCACGATAAACCCAAAAATCAATATCGATTCAATTCCAATTAAATATTATTTAATTGGTACTCTTCATTAAATCTAAATAAAAAGATTTAATCTTTTCTCAACTGGGTTCAAGAACAGTGTTAGTGAAGACACCATTCACGACAAACCCAAATCACATTTGATATTCAATACAAGGCTCTGAATAGAAAATATATCGGCTTATATTCAATATCAAATTCTACGATTAACAAATGTCGTATTGGAAATAACGATATAAATATATATCTTTCAAATTTCCATAACAACATCCGTATAATCACGAATTCCAACATCGAAATATTCCGAAGACAATTTCGATTCAAATCCACTCCAATGCAATCATTGGAAATTCTGGTTATTTTTAAAACCCTTTTCAAATTCAATTTATTTATTTAAAAATAAATAGAATTATAATTCTAGTTCAAAACTAGTTCATTTCGATAAAAATCTATTTTTATCTTTTCAAATATGGAGTTTTTCATCCCAATTCTTTACAAATCACTTCTTATGATTTTACACAGATTATTCCTATTTTTAATAATTTTATCAAGGCCCGTACAGTCGATTTCCATCAACGACCATCGAACTGCACTTACAACGACCTTTTTCAAATTTGATTTGGACATAACTCCAAATCCAACCGTTAGATTTCAAATTTCTAATATTCGTTAGAAAGCTCTTTTCGATACGAACCCAACGGTTCCGGTTTTAGGAGAATCCGACGGTCGGATCTCCCGTAATATCAGTTTGAAATAAATGGTCGAAATTCACGAACTGCCGCGGCGCGGCGCGTTCTATTCAGGCCATTATATTATATATATATATAATATATATTTCGTCTATTTCTATTTAAAACGAATTATATAGATAGTTTTGAATTCGTTTCAAAAACAATTTCAACTTCTATTTCAATCCAAAGCACAAATGAATTCTTCTTTATAAATTCGTTTTTAAAATTCATTTCTATTCAATTCATTTCGAAATCGTTTTCTATTCGATTCATTTCGAAATCGTTTTCAATTCGATTCATTTCGAAATCGTTTTCAATTCAATTCGTTTCAAAATGAATAAAATCGATATAAATATTGTTCACGTCAAAATGGCGTCAATCTAATCAACACGGCTTCATATATTTCTATTTTCAAATATTCTATTTCAAATATTTCTTTTTCAAAATAGTTGTTATTATAAAAATATTTCTTTCAACACATGACTAATCTCAACGGATGAGTACTGTCAACACATGAACCTTTATTTTATATTACTAAAGATGTAAATTTTATTACTAAAATATTCTTTATTTTCTAAATTGGAATGAGGCCCAATCAATCACCATATAATATTAATTATATGGATTTTCATACATCACAAGTATATAATAGCATTGAAAAATAATCAACCATCAACCAAAGTGCACTACACTATATAAGCATCAAATATAGATATCTAACGCTTATAACAGCCTGTCAATCAATCGATCGACATATTTAATCAATCAGGATGAGTGAACTTCAAATTTCATCCCAACACCCGTGTGGGGTTTCAAACAATCAAACGCATATTTTATTTGTGCAGTTGGGCGATGTGTAAAATTTATCGACCCAATCAATATCAGTCAAATCAATGTATATAAACAAATCAGCCGATTTGTTTATAAATATTCATTTATTCACATTCACGTTAAAAATTATCATTTTAACGACAAAACATTTTATTCCAACACATGAATTTCTATTATTCATTTATACAATAAAATGATATTTTTATTTTTCTAACTCATTTTAGAAAATTTCGGCGGCATAACGGCACGATACTAGAAACGGGACAAGGCCTAGCCTTATCCCCGGTCTAGTGAAGGCCCACGCCATTCACATATCAATCAAATTCACCAAACAACCAAATTCAAATCAAACCATCTAACTAATTTATGTAACCAAACAAACAAGTCCATGGTCTGTGGACGATTGTGTCGGGTGCTACTAAGCACCGTCTGCATCCTAGCATATATATATAACTAGAAAAGAAATTGAAGAGTGAGAAATTCTCACACAAAAGCTATCCAATCATCTTGACTCTTCTTTTATAGAAATCTTCGCCAATCTCGCCTTTTGTCGCTTTCGTTGCCCGTATTCACTACATATGTAAAAATCGAATTTTTTACTTCGCTATTCAATATATAAAAATCGAATTTTTACTTCGCTATTCAATATATAAAAATCGAATTTTTACTTCGCTATTCAATATAAAACAAATCACGTTTTTATCTTCATAAAAATATTTCAAACATACAATAAAAATCATATCTTTATCTTTATAAAAATTATATTTTCAAAATCAAATTCCAGTTTGTATTTCAAAACATTGCTATTCTTGTTTTCAATACTATTTTATAAAAATATAATCTTTCTTTATTTTCAAACTATTTATATATAGATACATAAATAAATTTCATTTTAAAACAATGACATTATATTAAAATCAGGTTTTAAAAACTATGTTTTAACATAGAACTAAAAAAGAAAAATGAATAAAACAATTAAATGAACATGTAAAATAAAAGAGAAACTCACTGTGGTTGGGGACTGGGCGGGGAGAGCCATTGTCTGAGGTCGGAGGGGGTGTGGGCGCGCCATCCGGGGTGGCGCAGGTCAGAGCAGGTGGCGGTCTCGATGGTGGTGGCATTGGGGCGCGAGTTTCAAATCGATTTGGGTCCAGTGCTTCTCGAAGGGCACGGAAGAGGGAGGGTCGAGGGCAGAGGAGGTGGTGGCAGGGAAAGGCGGTCGGCGTCAGGGTTGAACGGGGTGGCGTCAGGCTTGGGCGTCGGGTTCGGCCTTCGAACTGCGAGGGAAAGGAGGAAAAGGGGAAAGGAGGCGTAGCAGGAGGAGTCGCCGGACTGGGGGAGGCCGCGGCCGGCGGTGGCGGCGTCGTCTCTGGCGGCTAGGGCTCCGTCGTCCATCTCCCCCCCCCTTTTTTCTTTTATTTACTTCGGTTTTGAACTGGTCAACGGGGGAAATAGGAAAGGAAATAGGGGCTTTAATTATAATTAATATATATATTCAATTTAATTTATTTCAAAAAGCAACCTTTTTATTCGATTTCCAATTCAAACCCAACGACTGTCGCCCCTAGCTAATTACCCCCATTTCGAACACAATGGTATATGTTTCATAGGCCAATACGGCTGTTACGATAGGTTTTTCTCAAAATAAAATTATAAATCAGTGTATATTCAATTTTAAACGTACCTTTCAAATTACCGGGGTCACATACGAACTCTAAAAATTCCAAAAAAATATTTTCTAGCTTCGTATTGACGATACGGTCCTAACAAAACTAATTTCGCCGAATTCTGAGACCGTTGGAAAAATGGCCATTTTCCAGTCGATTAAAATCAACTGAAACTGGTCAAACGCGTTTTCTTTTGCCACGCTCACATATTGATTCGAAAAATTATGAAATTTGGAATCTAGCAATAACTTTACATCACGGACCCAACAAAACTGGTTTCGTCGAGATCCGAGGTCATTTGCAAAATGTCCATTTTTAAGGGCCTGAATTCCATAGCGACTATTCAGAATTTTCAACTGGACATATCTTTTGATTCCCGCTATGAAATTTCGATTGGTCGGATTCGTTGGAAAGATGTTCTCAAATAGATCCCAATGTTTTTGGTTTCACTAAAATCCGGATTGTTTTGCACCCGGTACATTCAATTGAAGTTTGAAATCGAATTATCGAACTACCGCGCCATTTTCAATTCTATTTATAATTATAAATAAATATTTATATTATAACGACGACGCGCATAAATATATACGTTCTAAATATATTCAAAATAAATTTCTCGTCGATACTATTTAAAATAATCTATTTTAAATGTTCAAAGTTCGCTAAAATTGCCAAAATAAAAATTTTAAACTGGCCCAGATTTTCGGGTTGTTACAATCTCCCCCACTTAAAACTTTTCGTCCCCGAAAAGGAACAATGTCGAAAGTGGTTTGATTAATCAACTCAACGTTCGATCTGGCTTCCATTCTCCAACTTTTCAGTTTCTGATAATTTTCAAATTCTTCAAAAATTTGGCTAACACCCTAAATTTTTGAAAAATTTCGCCATAACCTCCCCTGCACCGGGAGCCACGGAAAAATCCCGAAATTGCCATATAGGCCTTCTGATCTCAAAAAGAAAAAGAAAAAGCCAAGCGGCTAGCCAATAGGCTCATAAAATCATCATCACCCAAACAAAACAGTAAATTATGTAATAAACATGTACCTATTTGTCGGGCAAACAAATTTTATTCTTCGGCTCTAGCCTCCTTGCTATGACCTGTTCAATGTAAGTACAAGTATATGCAAGCAAACACGACCAATTTTCAATACAACTCAATATTCAGTTCAATTAGGCTAAATGGTTCAAAATTATCAAATAAATAAACAAACAACACAAACATCAATCAATTAGTGAATTAGAGCTTCAAATTCATAATTTTGATACATATACAAAAATCATGTTTTTGATACCAAATCACAACAATAGGCCCTATCTAATTTTTGGTTCTCACACCAGTCAATAGAAAATATATAGATATTACACGTTCGTCACTCGAATATAAATTCTAATGATGGAGCTCCATCATCAAAATCATCTTCGGGCGATTAGAGTGTAATTCTATATCTATCCAGTATATTAAAACTTCAAATACACGTTTGCAAGGCGTATATGCAAAATCTTTATATACTGGACTGTCCAAATCAATACAAATAAATAATCAAGTACGAATAATTGATTTAAATTTTTAAAACAAAATTTGTTTTCATCTTAAAAATATACTCTTCACACTCGTTCTAGGATACTACTGATCCTATCTCTAACGAGTCATTCCCATTGGATATTACTAATCCAATATCTGATGAATTCTCTCGTATGGTTCTAAGGTGCCTTGTTCTCTGAGCTTTGTAAACCAAAGCTCTGATACCACGATGAAACGACCCGAACTCCCCCGGTCTCCGAAGAGAAGGGAAAGGGCGGATTGTTTTGAGAACACGACAAAACAGAACGCATACAAATGAACATTTCATTGTATATTACAACAATACATCAGATTACAAGAATATACAGAGTATAAACGAATCAATATTACACAGAAATAACAGAGATTTAAATTACATTTAAATACATCGCAGCGGAAAATAATACAATACACAACTAGAAGAGATATACGGATACAAAGCTTTCCGGATATCGTTCCAGCTGTAAACCAGGATCCTGTGAATATAAATCTGCAAAACCAAAAATACTAGCTGCCCGTGTCAAAATAAGGGCACCCAGAGTTTAGGTTAAAACAATAAACTCCAGGTCAGTCATGGGACTGGTGTGAGAACTAAAACAGTTATTGATCTTTATTTTAAAGTTAGGTAAATCAAGGGACCACGCCGTATAACACGGAACGGGTTTCCTCCCAAGAATACCAGTGCATAAAACAAATAGCGCAATGCTAAATAAAGAAAAATGAAGCTGTTATAAGACCCAGGTCCTATCATACAATGCAACGCAAGCCGGGGGATAGGGTTTTCCCTTATAACAGCCAAAGAATGCTTGATACGTTTAAAACAAATCATTTGATACTATTATAAGTGTATAGTGTATAAAACAACTTCAAATCATAAGTATCAATCATAGGCGGCATGGGTACCATATATCATGTCGCCATACTAGTTCTACAATTAAAACCGCAAATGTCACGTATTTGGAAATTGGATTTCCATCTATGAACCGAGGCAAAAGATAGTCCTCAACCGATTCGAGACTCTCTAGCCCGAGCCTCAGGACCCAGACACAGGTGGGCCCTTGGATCGTCAGGGCCAGTCCACCGATGTGGATTAAACTTAAACCCTGAACATGCGTTTCCCCGCCCTATGGGGCGTAGGTCTGGTCCGTATGCCTACCAGAATGCATCGGCCGAAACCGATATAACCGAGGCGCCTCGCAACAGCAACAACCACACAGGTGAAAAGTATATAAATGTCAGGGCTGGTAGGTCACTGACACCACCCTAGCTAGAAAGAAACGCATGCCCTCCCTGAGGTCCTTCTCCCATTTTTGGTTCATACCGGGTGTGAAACTCGCGAAGTAAACGTTACCCAAAGCTACGCCACAAAGGCCGTGCTTTGATCATCACCACAAGACTTTGCTTTTCAATAGAAGCCTTGATCAATTGCCACTTAGGCATGCCACACAGGCAATTCACTCCATGCGTTTGATATCCATCAATATACAACCCCTGAGCTCGTACGTCTCAGAGAAGGGCGTTAAGCAAGAGAATAAATTCTCCGCCGCCAAACAGATATATATTTAATAGAGATCAATCACACGGACTAAAATCCAATGTCAGACACCCAGTCCATTTACAAGTCCGTTCTGGGTCTGAACGAAACCGGAGGCACCTAGTACCCCGCATATCCATCGATCTCCAAGTACGTCTGGACGATCACCAACTGTTTCCATCTTCTTGGGTGTACAGCCCAATCAAGATCATCAGTAATTACCCAAACGACGTGAAGACCTCCGGTCTTCGACCATCGTCTTCATCTTCGACTTATCGTCGTATCAGTTATTCAGAATGGGATAAACCCGGTCTTTCCGAATAACTCGCGTATATTTTAAATAAGTGTTACACAATCACAACATACGCCTCATTCCAATTCATCAGCCACTAACCGTAAATTAATTAAGAGAATAATTCCTTAAATATTAACCCCGAAGACCGAAACCAACATCAGATCAATATCCAGAAAACCATTCTGCTTGGCTAACCGACAGTTAGTTTCTAAATTTCACATTCATAGGGAAAGGTTCCCATTAACTTTATCCAAGATAAATTCCTTGAATTTATTCTTTAATCATCTTTTGAATTTCGATTCAACTAGTCGGGATTAACGAACCTTACCAAAGTAATCATTTATTTTAATTTCCCAATCCCAACCTATTCGTCCCATGAAGTAAAACTGGTTATACTTCATATCTAACACCACGGTGTTATCGGTAAATTCAATTACCATTTCACGTTCAAATCTAATTAAAGATTTAACTATCGCCTGGAGTAAAACTGGTGATACTCCATTCTCGATTATTTCAATCTAATTAAAGATTCATTAAAACTCCACTTAGTTTTAATCGTTAACTGGGTTAAAGAATCAGTGTCATTTAAAACACGGTTCACGATAGACCCAAAGTCACATTCATTAATTATCGGGTTAAAGAACGAGTGTTATTTAAAACACTGTCCACGATAAACCCAAAAATCAATATCGATTCAATTCCAATTAAATATTATTTAATTGGTACTCTTCATTAAATCTAAATAAAAAGATTTAATCTTTTCTCAACTGGGTTCAAGAACAGTGTTAGTGAAGACACCATTCACGACAAACCCAAATCACATTTGAAATTCAATACAAGGCTCTGAATAGAAAATATATCGGCTTATATTCAATATCAAATTCTACGATTAACAAATGTCGTATTGGAAATAACGATATAAATATATATCTTTCAAATTTCCATAACAACATCCGTATAATCACGAATTCCAACATCGAAATATTCCGAAGACAATTTCGATTCAAATCCACTCCAATGCAATCATTGGAAATTCTGGTTATTTTTAAAACCCTTTTCAAATTCAATTTATTTATTTAAAAATAAATAGAATTATAATTCTAGTTCAAAACTAGTTCATTTCGATAAAAATCTATTTTTATCTTTTCAAATATGGAGTTTTTCATCCCAATTCTTTACAAATCACTTCTTATGATTTTACACAGATTATTCCTATTTTTAATAATTTTATCAAGGCCCGTACAGTCGATTTCCATCAACGGCCATCGAACTGCACTTACAACGACCTTTTTCAAATTTGATTTGGACATAACTCCAAATCCAACCGTTAGATTTCAAATTTCTAATATTCGTTAGAAAGCTCTTTTCGATACGAACCCAACGGTTCCGGTTTTAGGAGAATCCGACGGTCGGATCTCCCGTAATATCCGTTTGAAATAAATGGTCGAAATTCACGAACTGCCGCAGCGCGGCGCGTTCTATTCAGGCCATTATATTATATATATATAATATATATTTCGTCTATTTCTATTTAAAACGAATTATATAGATAGTTTTGAATTTGTTTCAAAAACAATTTCAACTTCCATTTCAATCCAAAGCACAAATGAATTCTTCTTTATAAATTCGTTTTTAAAATTCATTTCTATTCAATTCATTTCGAAATCGTTTTCTATTTGATTCATTTCGAAATCGTTTTCTATTCGATTCATTTCGAAATCGTTTTCAATTCAATTCGTTTCAAAATGAATAAAATCGATATAAATACCGTTCACGTCAAAATGGCGTCAATCTAATCAACACGGCTTCATATATTTCTATTTTCAAATATTCTATTTCAAATATTTCTTTTTCAAAATAGTTGTTATTATCAAAATATTTCGTTCAACACATGACTAATCTCAACGGATGAGTACTGTCAACTCATGAACCTTTATTTTATATTACTAAAGATGTAAATTTTATTACTAAAATATTCTTTATTTTCTAAATTGGAATGAGGCCCAATCAATCACCATATAATATTAATTATATGGATTTTCATACATCACACGTATATAATAGCATTGAAAAATAATCAACCATCACCCACAGTGCACTACACTGTATAAGCATCAAATATAGATATCTAACGCTTATAACAGCCTGTCAATCAATCGATCGACATATTTAATCAATCAGGATGAGTGAACTTCAAATTTCATCACAACACCCGTGTGGGGTTTCAAACAATCAAACGCATATTTTATTTGTGCAGTTGGGCGATGTGTAAAATTTATCGATCCAATCAATATCAGTCAAATCAGTGTATATAAACAAATCAGCCGATTTGTTTATAAATATTCATTTATTCACATTCACGTTAAAAATTATCATTTTAACGACAAAACATTTTATTCCAACACATGAATTTCTATTATTCATTTATACAATAAAATGATATTTTTATTTTTCTAACTCATTTTAGAAAATTTCGGCGGCATAACGGCACGATACTAGAAACGGGACAAGGCCTAGCCTTATCCCCGGTCTAGTGAAGGCCCACGCCATTCACATATCAATCAAATTCACCAAACAACCAAATTCAAATCAAACAATCTAACTAATTTATGCAACCAAACAAACAAGTCCATGGTCTGTGGACGATTGTGTCGGGTGCTACTAAGCACCGTCTGCATCCTAGCATATATATATAACTAGAAAAGAAATTGAAGAGTGAGAAATTCTCACACAAAAGCTATCCAATCATCTTGACTCTTCTTTTATAGAAATCTTCGCCAATCTCGCCTTTTGTCGCTTTCGTTGCCCGTATTCACTACATATGTAAAAATCGAATTTTTACTTCGCTATTCAATATATAAAAATCGAATTTTTACTTCGATACTCAATATATAAAAATCGAATTTTTACTTCGCTATTCAATATAAAAAAAATCACGTTTTTATCTTCATAAAAATATTTCAAACATACAATAAAAATCATATCTTTATCTTTATAAAAATTATATTTTCAAAATCAAATTCCAGTTTGTATTTCAAAACATTGCTATTCTTGTTTTCAATACTATTTTATAAAAATATAATCTTTCTTTATTTTCAAACTATTTATATATAGATACATAAATAAATTTCATTTTAAAACAATGACATTATATTAAAATCAGGTTTTAAAAACTATGTTTTAACATAGAACTAAAAAAGAAAAATGAATAAAACAATTAAATGAACATGTAAAATAAAAGAGAAACTCACTGTGGTTGGGGACTGGGCGGGGAGAGCCATTGTCTGAGGTCGGAGGGGGTGTGGGCGCGCCATCCGGGGTGGCGCAGGTCAGAGCAGGCGGCGGTCTCGATGGTGGTGGCATTGGGGCGCGAGTTTCAAATCGATTTGGGTCCAGTGCTTCTCGAAGGGCACGGAAGAGGGAGGGTCGAGGGCAGAGGAGGTGGTGGCAGGGCAAGGCGGTCGGCGTCAGGGTTGAACGGGGTGGCGTCAGGCTTGGGCGTCGGGTTCGGCCTTCGAACTGCGAGGGAAAGGAGGAAAAGGGGGAAGGAGGCGTAGCAGGAGGAGGCGCCGGACTGGGGGAGGCCGCGGTGGCGGTGGCGTCGTCGTCTCTGGCGGCTAGGGCTCCGTCGTCCATCTCCCCCCTTTTTTTCTTTTATTTACTTCGGTTTTGAACTGGTCAACGGGGGAAATAGGAAAGGAAATAGGGGCTTTAATTATAATTAATATATATATTCAATTTAATTTATTTCAAAAAGCAACCTTTTTATTCGATTTCCAATTCAAACCCAACGACTGTCGCCCCTAGCTAATTACCCCCATTTCGAACACAATGGTATATGTTTCATAGGCCAATACGGCTGTTACGATAGGTTTTTCTCAAAATCAAATTATAAATCAGTGTATATTCAATTTTAAACGTACCTTTCAAATTACTGGGGTCACATACGAACTCTAAAAATTCCAGAAAAATATTTTCTAGCTTCGTATTGACGATACGGTCCTAACAAAACTAATTTCGCCGAATTCTGAGACCGTTGGAAAAATGGCCATTTTCCAGTCGATTAAAATCAACTGAAACTGGTCAAACGCGTTTTCTTTTGCCACGCTCACATATTGATTCGAAAAATTATGAAATTTGGAATCTAGCAATAACTTTACATCACGGACCCAACAAAACTAGTTTCGTCGAGATCCGAGGTCATTTGCAAAATGTCCATTTTTAAGGGCCTGAATTCCATAGCGACTATTCAGAATTTTCAACTGGACATATCTTTTGATTCCCGCTATGAAATTTCGATTGGTCGGATTCGTTGGAAAGATGTTCTCAAATAGATCCCAATGTTTTTGGTTTCACTAAAATCCGGATTGTTTTGCACCCGGTACATTCAATTGAAGTTTGAAATCGAATTATCGAACTACCGCGCCATTTTCAATTCTATTTATAATTATAAATAAATATTTATATTATAACGACGACGCGCATAAATATATACGTTCTAAATATATTCAAAATAAATTTCTCGTCGATACTATTTAAAATAATCTATTTTAAATGTTCAAAGTTCGCTAAAATTGCCAAAATAAAAATTTTAAACTGGCCCAGATTTTCGGGTTGTTACAACGAAGAAGGAATAGCATTAAGGGCATATGCTTTCACCATTTGCTTTTCTTTAAGGGGTTGCGGACACTTGTCCTTGTGATGTCCCATTTGGCCACAGTTGAAGCACTTCCTGTCCGCTGGCTTGGCCCGACAATTACTAGCATAATGGCCCTTCTTACCACAGCTGAAGCACTCCACATCTTGCTTATTCTTTTTCTTCTGGCCATCCTTAGTCTGATTCTGCTTTCTCTTATTCTGGGAACCACCCTTGCCTCCGCCACTTGCTTGTGGCTTTGGCTCATCTGCGGATGCAACCTCAGTCTTCGGCTTAGGGTAGAGACTTTCTGATCTTAATGCTTTCCCCACAATCGATTCAAACGTCTCATCGATGTGGTTAATAAGTTTTTCCCCCAAGTACTGATCCATACCAGTTATGAATTTCTCATTCTTTTTCTCGGCAGTATCAATAAGAGATAACCCATATTTTGACAAAGTGTCAAATTCAGCAATATACTCCGAGACAGCTCTGCCATTCTGCTTGAGCTCCAAGAACTTCTTAAACAGCACTGACTTCTGAGCAGCTGGAATGAACTTCTCGCTAAAGCGAGCCTTAAACTGCTCCCAAGTAATCTGATCTTCGGGAGTAGCTGCCTTTATAGCATTCCACCAATTCATTGCCCGCCCTTGCAACTGACGGGACGCTAGCTTTCTCTTCATCGCATCCTCGATACCCAAATCCTTGAAGATACGTTCGCAACTATCCAACCAATCTTGAACATCTGTGGCCGACTCCGTTCCGTGGAACGGCTTTCCACCAAGGCTAGTATAATCCTTATTCAGCTTGGCGAAGTCGACTCTTGGCGCCTGCACTATTGGACCACCACCATTTCCACCATTGGGAGCTGCCCTCTGTACATCTCTAAGCATCTCCCTCATGAGGTCATTAAACATCGTCCTCATGTCAGCAGCATTCCCATTATTGGCCCCTCTACCGGTACCTCTAACATATCGGCTCATTGTCAATCTGAAAAAAAGGAAACGATTAACGACCCCATAGTGGTGCTAGTGCAACACGACTTCATTCTTATACTACTAATAGTATATATTTAGCTTTTAAAAAATCAAAATAATCACAAATACGCTCTCTCGTATACGTATATTATCTCTCCCTGATAACTTCCCTAGGTTAACTACGCAACCTAGAGCTCTGATACCAAATGTGACGGCCCGCCCCGCACCAGTCGGCATTTCCTCCGAAAGTGCGTTGTACACGTGCCCGATTAGCACGGAACGGTCGCCAAAGAAAGGAAAGAAGTGAAGAACTAACACAAAACCTGTAGAATGCCTCACAGCGCATGGAATAAAGTATAATAACAACACACTTGACATAAAACAGGCGAGACGGTGCATAAGCTGAAAACTAACATCATCAGAGTAGCGGAAAAACAAAATACAGCTTATTACAACTTTCAAAATTGTCTCTAAAGCAAAGTAAAAGAGAGGTACACTACTAATGCCCAAAGTAGTGACCGCAGCAACACAGGGAGAATATCTATATATATACATATCATACGTGGAAGCCTCCTGCTCGTCTCCGGTACGGCTACTCGTGCATCACCAGCTAACCTGTCTCTAGTCTGCTCGTGAGAGCACCCAGAGTAATAAGAAGAGACATAAAACTCTGGGTCAGACAAAAAGTCTGGTATGAGCGATAAGCAGCTAAACAGAACAATAACAGGTATACTAAACCATACCTGAACCTGGACCTGCAACCAAAGAGTCAGTACTACATACCGTACAATACTCTAGGATGCCAACAACATATGGTGTAGAAATACAGGGGTGGGGTGTGTATGTCAAACAATCAAGCATAGCAACCATCCTCACGTCTCTCACTCAGTGCGTAAAGTATACGATGTCCACCACTGTCAATCACTAGACCCATTGAAGTAGTGACGGAGTTCAACTTGTACATCTACTGCTACTACCAAGCTTACCACATGGAGTCATGACCAAATCTTTACAAATGACCCCACTTCATTGGTTTATAGCCCTTTAGTCGTACCTAGGCCACTTTGGCCCTGAATCCGTTCACATACCTCCCATACATAGTGATCCAAAGTCATAGACATCGACAACTCCTTTGCACTCGTCCCGCAGCAAAGCCCAACTCATGAAGTGAACTCATTGGTTCCCAACTGGTTCCGGGATCCTGAGCTCTAACTTCCATTTGGACTACCTTTGCATCTCGGGTTATAGTCTTCACCTCCGGATCGGTCTTTATTCAGTCTTCTCCTCGGATCGTGCTCCCTTGGATGGTTCGGTTCGTGGCGCGCCTCCCCAATCGGATCGGGTCGAGTTCCTGCTAGCTCGTGGTGCTCCAGCTCCATCGGATCGTGTCGCGCCATACGGATCGCGCCTCAACAGCTCGTGGCGCTGGCAACCCATTGGGTTCGGGTCGTGCTACCTCGTCTGGATCGTCGCGCCTCATCTCGGATCGCACCTTCTGATCGGTTTGTGGTCCACCAAGCTGGAGAGATTCGGATCGAGGTACTTCAGTTTGGACACGGCGCTGCATCGGTTCGTGGACTTCGAAGTGGAACGGATCGTGGCGCATGGTGGCGTGAGCTTCAATCAGATCGTGCTCATAGAGGGGGCGATCCGATCCGGGTAAATTCCTGCACTTCGTTCCAGCGACAGTCTTTCGCCATTCGACGGCGTTTTTGACCAAACTAACACTTCTAAACAATCACAAAACATCTCATACAGTCATAGCAACGTATAGTATCGACCACGAACACCATAGCACAAATCATAGCATGTAAAGTGGATCAAACATGGTCAAAACCCCAAATTTTCCCTTAAGCATGTTTAAGCAAATCAAGTGATATACTTAGCAAAACTTAATCAAATCGAACCAAACTTCTGTCAAAGGTTTAAAATAACATTTCAGAATTTTGGAATATTTTTCCAGGATTTTATAGTGTAAAAATTTACTAATTATCACTAATCACCCTGATTAACTGTAATTAGTGTCAAGACTAGGCAAATCACTCACCTTTGCCACAATAAAACTTTCAAATCTGAAGTGAACCTATGATTTGCACGGATTCCAATATATAACAGCAGCTCTACCTCGGTCCTTGTGCTAATCCTCCTTGATTTGATGCCTCTAAGCCTTAATCCTTGATTAGGAAGTGATCTTGGGTGTTTTAGAGAGATTTAGAGAGTGAAGGCCATGGCTAGATCAAGAGGAATGAATAGTGACGGCTGAAAAATGAGAAAAAGGTATTCTCCAAACCCTAACAGCCCTTTTAAACTCCTAATCCCGAAATCCCCCTTTGGGCCTAGCTGTTAATCACCCGGTTAAGCCCAATTAAGCTGTTTTTCACCATCAGAAACTTGTTTCAGCCATATCTCCCAAACGGTGAGTCCGTTTGGCTAATGTGACCACTCTACGGAAAGAGAAACCATCATCCGGAGCCAATGGAAGTGGTTTCAGGTCAAAATTCCTTTCCAGTCAAAAGTTATGGCCAAAACAGTGCCAACTAGGGGTAAAATGGTCATTTAAAAATCGAGAAAAATCATGAACATGGGAAATGGGGTCGTCTCCCAAAGTGACATGACCATACGACTTTGTATGTGAAAGAAATAAATATTCTACGATCCTATGATGCGTAGAATGCGGGTCGTTACAGATATATACGAAATTTTTACGTGAATTTTGGGGCTTTGAAATCTTCTGAAATCCTGGAGAATTCTTTGACTTAAACTTCGAATTAATATTGCGTGATATCTGGAAGTAAAAACTTGGCCCGTATACAATTTTTATCAAAAAATTTGTGGCTTCTAGAGGCTTTGATTGAGTCCTTTATTCAAAAATCTCGTATATCAATTTTTCTGGAATTACTTGTGGTAGTTTCATTGCTTGTCCATGATTTCTGGAATCCAAACTTTGATTTTGAACTTGAAATTATTTCTAATATTCATCTGTGAACTTGAACATTTTTGAAACTGATAAGACCACTTGCTTCATTCGATCACGCCACTTCCTTGAACTGATGCTGTTGTATATTTGTGGTATGCTTTATTATTATTATTGTTATTTTTATTTGAGCTTAATAATTTGAATTTTGGGTCTTGGCATTCGGCAATGATCTCGATCCATAAAAAAATTGAAATGCACAGATGCTACAATTCTCGATCCTAATATGTTTGTGCACTTGCACTTATATGCTAACACTGTTTTTCTTGCATTTGTGTTGACTCTGGACCAATGTTTAAAACCTATAATGTATTGCACATACACACACAACATGCTATTCTTGACTTGTTAAAAACTGTCTCGGCTGCACACATGAGCATTTTGAATCATGTTTGCCTGACATGCTATATGACACATGAACACTTGTAAAAACTTTGCATGACTTTGCCCTGAAACTGGACCATGAACTGATTATGTATGAGTGTCGTTGTACATTCAGTATTGCTTCACACTTGGCTTGAACTTCATATAATCTTGAAGTTGTAAACTAGCTTATACACACACCAGTATTTGCAAATCTTCCTTTCACCATACATGTTTATGCACTTGCTCCCGTAAGTTTTCTTGAACCATTTTGCACTCTTACGCACTTGCATCACTGCTTGACTTGGGTTGTGAAGTTGTGTCACCATTATTACTTGCTTGAGCAACTAGTTCGACTTCATGCTCATGTTTTGCTTGCTTCCTTTTGCTTTGACCCTTCTGAACTGCACCATCGTACATGCTCCCATGACTTTTGACCTGTAGTTCTTTATTGCTGCTATATGAATTTGCTCTGTCCATGTTGTATGTGTGTATTGCGTCGGCCATGTGTCTTGAACATGTACATTGGCACAATTTTATCCTTGCTGCAATGAACATTCTGCCTTTCACCATTTTCTTAAGACCCATTTGAACATGTGTGCACACCTTTGCCATTGATGCTGAAACATGTTTTTTTGACCTATTCATGCTATCACACTTGCTGCAATTAAGATTGAATCTTTGTTGTGTTTTTGATCATTCATGTGTGCCGTTTTGACTTGTGCTTGACCATTTTTCACTTGTAATTTGTTTATTTTTTTAATGTGCACTGAGTCAAGTTGGTCGATGTGGCTGATCCTCAGTTGCTATACTGCATTTTGATTGGCGAGGCAGTGCACGCGTGTATATTTATACACGTGTGTACATGCAGCCATTTAGAATAATTTTCCTATTCTTGCATATTAGACCGAGTCAAAAAAATGATGAGAAACACACCGAAATTCTGAGGCAAATAAAATTTAAAATAAATTTATATTTGCACGTATTCAGTTTTATTTCTATTGCAGTGTACATTGTGTATTTTTCTATATGTGACAGGTATGTAGATGGTGACAGGACTGAATGTGAACTGCTGTGAAGGCAAGAAGACAGAAGACAAGTATTGAGCCAGTGAGTGTATGAAATAGTGTTAGCAAATGTATATGAGTCTGTAAACTGTATATGAGTGGCAGAGTGTTGTAGTGAGGAACAAATGTACATAATTAGAAAATTGTACTTAGATTTGTAATAAACAAATTTGAATAAAAGATTATTTTATTGTGTTCAAACAAATTTGTCTATCGTATTCAATTTATTTACGAGTACAATATCATGTGAAGTAATATCTGTGAATATTCAATAGTGGAGTTTGAATGTTGTACTATTTTAAATATTGAAATAAAATATTTATTTGAATAAATAAACCATGTGAATATTCAATTGTGTACGCTAGTATATTATTCAATATATATTTATTCCTATGAAATGAAATATAAAATAGTACAACTACAAACCCATTTAAATAATATCATATGTTTGATATCATCAATCAATAATCAAACAACACATTGTTGTACCCAACAATATGGAAATGGACATATGTTAGTTTCTGGCTAGGAGTAACGTCACGGTATGGAGCCCAGACTGTTTACTCATGTGGATGTTGCTTATTATTACTTGATGGATAGAGAGGCGCCTCGGATATATTGGCCATTACGGGCCGATGGATGTTATGGTCGATATACTGACCAGATTTTATGCCCCATAGGGCAGACTAACATATAATTTATGGTATTACTAATCATCGACGGGTGACCTGCCATACGGCTAACCGCAGGTGCAGTTGTGACTGTATCCTAAGGCTCGGGCTAGAGAGTCTCAAATCGGTAAGGACGATCGCTTGCCTTGGTTCATAGATAGAAACCCAATTTCCAATACGTGATTTTTTGGTTTTAGTTGTAAATATATATTTGGCGATGTAGTATATGGGTACCTACGCCGCCTATGATTGATACATTTATATTTGAAGTTGATTTCTTCACTTATTGTAATAATAAAATATGAAATTTCACATACCAAGCATTTTTGGCTATTATAAGGTAAAAACTCTATCCTTCGGCTTGCGTTGCATTGTGTGATGGGACCTAAGTCTTATAATAGCTTCATTTTTCTATTTAGCATTGCGCTGTATGTTTTATGCACTGGTATTCTTGGGGTTAAACCCGTTTTGTGTTATACGGCGTGGTCCATTGATTTATCTAACTTTAAAATCAAGCTAATAACTGTTTAGTTCTCATACCAGTCACATGACTGACTCGGAGTTTATTGTTTTAACCTAAACTCTGGGTGCCCCTATTTTCCACATGGGCAGCTAGTAGTTTTGGTTTTTGCAGATATTATTTTCATAGGATCCTGGATTTACAACTGGTACTATATTCGGTAAGCTCTGTATCCGTGTATTTCTTTCAGTTGTGTTATGTACTATTTTTCTGCTGCTATGTATTTAAATGTAATTTAAATCTCTGATATTTTCTGTTGTATATTATTTATTCATACTCTGTTGTATTCTTGTACTCTGATTTAATTGTTGTAATAGCAATGAAATGTTCTTCTATTTGTGTTCTGATTTGTCGTGTTCTCAACTCAATTCGGGCTTTCTCGAAAGAGCGAGTTTGGGTCGTTTCAACCACTATAAATACTCGATTATGGTTATATGATGTATACCCTATCCTTATGTGTGTTTGGACAACTTCAAGATTTATTTTAACAACCCACACTTTTTTTATCCCGAGTTTCGTTAGGCCTACAATACAGATATTCATATATTTAGTCTATCTCTTTTCTCGGTGGCTATGGCCTCACTCAGCCCCTCAACTATGAAAAACCATTTCAAGAGCTAAATAACCATGCATCTAACAAACAATATAAACATCGAATTGGTGTTGTCCCTCATCTAACGTCTCGATAGTGAAAGACCATTGACCTGTTAGTTTAGCTCCAGTCTTTCTCGTACTCACTCTAATTGACGATGACAATTACCCAACGACTTACTATCCTTTTTTGTTCCTGACCACAATACCTTCTCTCGAAGTCGAGGCAACCGCCAAATCCCAAAATCATCCCATCAGTCTTCTAGCTGCCCATAATATAAAGGCAGCCAGACATACTTTATAAATGGAACCGTACAAACCTGCCTCTGAGGTAGCTGACCATGGTCATTCCCCAGAGGTCCATCTTAGAGCATCCTCATGTCCCGTAGAAGAACTACCCACCTCTGGGGATCAACTGGCCACGATTTTTCCCAGAGGTCTTTCTTCAGTTTCGATGAATATCAAGTCGGACGTGCTACTACCATGTCTTCGGACGCCTACTATGAACTGCTCCGTTGGGCTACTCGAAATTTCTTCGGACAGGTCCAAACGCATCTCCCTATATTATTAGATCCTATGTCTAATCTTTCATCATGTGTTTACCTCACTTTTCTTTTTGCGATATATCATTATCGTTCAGTTCATTAAATTTGAACTTTAATTACTAATTTATCAACTTTACCAACGACTATAGAACCATCGAATAACCATATAATGGCTAATCAGGCCACCATAGAACAAAATGCCTAATCGCAAGGCCACCATAGAATAGAATACCTAATCACAAGGCAATCATAGAACATAATGCCTAATCACAAGGCCATCTTAGAATAGAACGGCTAATCGCAAGGTCACCATAGAATTTTACTTATTAAGCTTAATTCACAAATTTATTCATAATATGCCTTTCTTATTTCATTTCCTTTTAATTACAACTTTCAGGTTATTGTCTTACTTTCACCATAGAACCATATTCATAGAATTAGCTTATTAAACTTAATTTACACTTTTAAGTTTATTCATAATAAGCCTTCATTTCAGTTTAAATTATAACCTTCATATTGTAATCTTGCTTATACATACATCAAAACTGTCCATTATGATTCATTTTTGTGTCTACGCAATTATCATAATATTCTTTTTATCAAAAAGAATTATCATAATATTCTTGCTAATATGTTCAACTTGTCTTATTATGATCAATTTATGTGTCCGTGCAATTATCATAGTAGGTCATATTCCTTTCTAGTTATCAAGTACTTAACTTGTTTTCTTATTCCCTTTCTTTGCATAACTTCTTTTAGTTATGTTTCCCTTATTCTTTCCGACGTTGTAAATTTATTTTTTAGGAAGTTATGCATGTTCTTATTTGATTTGTTATTGAAATTGCACAATAATCTATTTTTATAATTTAAGGTAATTGCAACAGTAAAAACTCACAACTACAAGGTATTCTTTTCAATTATTTTAAGCTATTTTTAGGCTATTGGACAGTGTGCAATACGACTAAACCCCTATTTCACACAAATCCATGCCTTTATTTCTTTTTATACTAGCAATTATTTTTTTCATTTTTCATACAAACCAAACTATGGAAATACATTCCCTTTTCCTAGCCAATCACCTAGGCTATTCTAACTTCTTATTTTAATCGGTATACATTAATGCCTTTTCTCAATTTATATTCCCATTTAGCATAACCACAGTTAAATTTGCTCACAATTAGGCCTATACCCTATTTTTTTCTATCCCATAATTTCTATATTCATTCCATTATAATTTTGAATGGTAATTTTAACTAAAAAATAGGGGAATTCTCAGATTTACCATTCAACTATAAATTTAATATACTTAGTATAAATTATGTCACTTCAACCCGTGTTATGGTTATTTGGCAAGTCCTATCAAATTTGCCTATCTTTAGTCCAAAATCACTTTTATTACAGTCTTGGCATTACTTGTTCTTTTAGCCCCAAAGTATCGAATCCTCTTTTTCATTGTTCCAATTGAATCATATTTTCCGATGTGCGCAAAATAAAAGGATTAATCGGTTGCATAGGATTAGCAAAAAAATCAGTGCCTAAATCAGTCATATACATATGCCAATATTGCAGATTTATGCATATTTTGCGCATAACCAAAATTCAATATAAGACTGTAAAATCCGACGCAGATAGTGGAAAAGAGGACCAAGAAAATATCTTATTGATTTAACAAGATTCAAACAACTATATATACCGCTATTAAAAAGAATAATTTAAATCCACTCACCCGAAGTTTGTGCTTCAAGTTTTGATCTGATTTAGATTTAGATTTGTTATCCGTGGTCTTTCCTATTTGAATCTACAAACTGTTTTTTCATCGATTTACAAACTTGAATCCAAAAGAAATAAAAGAAATTATTTAAATTCAGATCCGAAAAACTTACCTCGTATGGACGGAGAATTTAGGTATCTAAACCTTAAATCTATAACATCTACCTCCAAATCTTGAATCAAATAGCCTAAATCTAATATTTTTTGTTTCTAAAGAATTTGAGGAGAAAGGGAATGATAGGGCTTTCAGGCCAACTCAAAAAAATATGTGAGTTTGACGGCTAGCATTGTAGGTTTATTTAAACCTATTCAAATAAACCATGTACGTCCGATTTAAAATAATAAAAATCTAACCATCAAAATAAAGAGAGCACGCCGTTTAAACGTGGCCTGGGTCAACCAAGCCTATAATTGGGTTGACCCACCCATACATGGGTCGACCCATCTCTATTTTGGGTCGACCCAAACGATTTACACGTTGGGCCACTCCACGTTCCTGTTTTGATTGTGCATACTAAATTTTCGAGCGTTGTTTTTCAACGTTATCTTTGGTTTCCTGTTTTGTTTTATTTTCTTTTGTTTTTATGCACATTAACTTTAAATTCAAACATATATAATCCTAAAATGAATAGGTATATATATTTTTGAAATAAAAGTATTTATGCACATTTACACTTATAAATATTTTTCCAGTACGACTTCAAACGTTAATCACTTTTACATACGAACTCCATTCGTAACATATTATATATGTAAATTAATCGAAAAATTGACATGAACACAATGAATGATACATGCTTAGAAAAATTCTGACAACTCCAAAAATGTCTGTTTTCCATTATTGATCATTTCTGTAATTATTTTGATTGTTTTTGTTATTAAAAATGCGGGGTGTTACATTCTCCCACCATTTAGGAAATTTCATTCCCGAAATTTAGTAAGGGTAAAATTATGTAATTTCTCGCATAATTTACAAACATCATGTATACATCCAATTTTGCAACCATTTGTATGCTTGTGCAAGGTGCAATACAGCATAAAGGTTCATAAATGCAATGATTTCTAAGCAGTACCTTCTAGATGAATGCATATTTCTTCCAAAAATATTTTGAAAATATGATGTACAAAATATAAATATACTTGCAATTTCTACATGAATGAAAAAAAATAGAAATATCTTTTCATCCAATTTTTTCTATACTCTTACTAAATAAAGGCATAGTTCATCCAATTTTTGCAGCCAAACCCCACCAACCAACTTTAAATTTGCGAATTTCAGGAAAATCTAATTTTTCGAATTCGATTTCTCGTGTTAGTAAAAGATAGAAAATGGAAAATTCTATATTTTCCACTTCACTTTTACGCACTTTTCCCCATATTTGGAACTTTTCCAAGTATAGTTTATATAAGAAGAATTTCCTTTTCAATTCCTCATACTTAATTTTGAAGAATTTATTTTTTTCTTGTTGTTCTCATTTATTGCAGTTTTCACATTCGTTGCTTTCTGTATATTTTGTTTGTTTTTCTTTTAGTTATTCATCCTTCACTTCCATTTTTATTTTATTTACATTATCTTATTTCTTTATTCCTTTTTAGCGATCAATACAAATACCTAGAAAGTGAATGTTACACAAAACTATTCCATTTTTCAATAATAAAAAAAATACTACATAGAAGTGCAAATCTGTACTAAAAGAAAACATGCTCTACTACAATAACTACTAGGCAAAAGTTACAATGACTAAATATAGCTACCCACAGGGACTATGAGGCATAAGGCCATGTCCCTCTGACATAAAATATCCCTCATCATTGAATCTAGACAACCATAACGCTTCTTCTTTTCATCTATCACTCTTTACAAACTTATGCCACATATCCCTAGTTCTCACTCCACCATAGATTATGACAACATGTCAAAACTTCTTATTTCCTCAAAAAGTGCTGAAAAAAGATTTCCATCAATTACAAATCATGTTGTAATTCCATTTACAAAATCCCAAACTTTTTCTTTCTAATCTGTTTCCTTTTTTCGATCCTCTTACATTATTGTATAACTTTTGAATGTTGACCATTTCTTGTTTCTACTTCCTAAGGTTTTCTAC
This sequence comes from Allium sativum, assembly GCA_030737875.1. Taxonomy (NCBI): domain Eukaryota; kingdom Viridiplantae; phylum Streptophyta; class Magnoliopsida; order Asparagales; family Amaryllidaceae; genus Allium; species Allium sativum. Next base: position 553,520,656 of record CM060915.1, read on the forward strand.
GGTTGTTATCCAAGTTTAATGATTTACTCATTACCGAGATAATTCCTCAGAAATTTACCAATAGTTCAAGCACGCTACTGGAATCATTCTACTAAGCCATCTTTAAAAAATTAATCTTAAAACTTTTCTCAAAAATTAAAAAAGATTATGCATTTTAACTCAGTTGCAGCTCTTATTTATTTTAATATACATTTTTTTCAATAGGAATTAATAAGATTAAGTTTTGTATGAATTTTTTCTAAAGAGAAATTTTGCGTTTTGTGTAAAGTAACGAGGAAACTTCATTATTTTAGTATTTTTCATTTCTTTGTTGAAATAGGTAGCACATGTTTCACTTATATTTTGTACACCTCTTCACTGTACATTTCCTTGTTACTTTAAAAAAACACGTTTACTTGCGAACTTATTGATTCATAAAATCCTATCTTATAATTATTCTTGTTTCAATAAATTAAGGTGTATCACAATCCATTCTTTATGAAAAGCTTTTACATTTTCTTCCCAAAACAAATATGTTGTTTACTTTTACTTAAGATCACATATACACCAAATATGTCTAATTCATTTATATTTGCGCTTTCTCTTAACCATTTATATAACTCCATAACTTGTTACGCACTTTATTCTTTTAAAAATAATTTTGCATAATTTTCTAAAGAATTATTTTGATGTAAACCTCGATATTACAAATCAATAAATCTCTAAAAAATGTAAATTTGAAAACTTTTCAAGAAATCTTTTTCTATATCTATATTATTTTTCAAGTTCTTTTTCAAAGTTTAACTATAGGGCTAAGTACAAAGTGGTTTCTTAACTGCTATTTGTATACGCAAAATTATATTTCTTCGTCCACATTAAAATCCTTCCTCGGACACTATTGGAGACGCTAAGGAGCTTTTCTTAAAATCAAACGCTTTGAAGTTTTGCCTCCATGGTTGTCAGCATCAATGATGACAATGAGGAATTTATTTTCTAAATTATAATAATATCTATACATTTTATAAATAGAATAGATGCCTTGCCTTTATTGCTTGCTGTCATTGCGGGACAACATATATTGTTTGTAGTTGAGCAAGCGAAGCCGAAAGGACTACCCCTTTCAGAATAGCTTGGAATGTATTTCAATATCATTTTGGGAGTCGAAGAAAATGGGGGCCGACACAGGTGTCGGGTCTAATGTGGTGTATGTGTTTTTCTTATCCTTGAAATGTTATGTATTGGTTATCGTCATTGTAAAGTCATTGCATTTGTGCGGGGAATAATGGGAGGGTCCCGGGGTGGGAAATTGACACTCACCTACAAATAAAATAATGTTAAATGAAGGAGAATATATTGCTTCATGCAGTATGGAAAGATTTAGGAAAAGATCCTTCGGTTTTGTGTTAGTGGGAATGTAACACCCCAAAATTTACTACATTACAACCATGCTATAAAGACAATAAATTGGGAATTACTTAATTAAATATTTAGATTTAAGTAAAAATGGCTTTACCGTTGCATTCGTCTCGGAATTCTGGTTCAAATGGACCGCAAGTTTGCATAAATCAGACACGTATGAAGAAGTTATGAACCTTAAAAGTTTGTACATATATAAGAGCAATATATATAAATGTATAAATATATAATTCAAATAAATTCAAACAGAGACGACGTAGATACCTGGACTGTTATGGGGCGACCCATCTTCGTCCTGGACTGTTATGACTCAGTGCTACGTGTATGGCATAGATTGAAAACCTAATATCTAAAGGTTAAGATTAGCTCTATAAATTTATAAATAGGTGGCTTTCTCCCATTTCAATACACACAATTATTCTTCATATTCTCTTCCTCCATGAATCTATTCTAAAAATATATATAATGGGGAGGTGCTGCTGAAGCCTAGATCTATAGAGATAATTCCGAAATACAAGAACTACATACAACAATAAAAGAGATAGCTGTGAGTTCCCTGTTGTTTTCAGATCTGATACCTAAAGAAACGACCCGAACTTCCCAGTAAAGGAAAGCCTGGATTGCTTTGATAACAACACACATCAGAACATAAATTGAAGAACATTTTATTGCTGTTTACAACAATTACATCAGAGTACAAGAAAATCACAGAGTATGAATATATATTACACAATAGGAATACAATAATATCAGAGATTTAAATTACACTTAAATAGCAGCGGAAAAATAATACAAATGTACAACTGAAAGGAATACACGGATACAGAGCTTTCCGAATACTACTTCAGCTGTAAACTAGGATCCTGTAAATATATATGCAAACAGCTACTCGATTGCCCGTGTGGAAAATAAGGGCACCCGAGTTTGCCAGTGAAACAAACTACAGGTTAGTCATGGGACTGGTATGAGAAATCTTAACTTAACTTATCTAATAATAAGGCTAATCACAGGACCACGCCGCTAACGCGGAACGGGTTTACCCCATTGGATTGCCAGTGCCTAAATTAAAGTAAATCGTTAAACAACGCAATGCTTTTTAGAAAAATGAAACCATTATAAGACCCAAGTCCCATCACACAATGCAACGCAAACCGGAGGATAGGGTTTTACCTTATAATGGTCAAAAGATGCTTGATACGATAAAGACGGATTTGATATTATTAGTGTATATATATGGGTATATATTTTTCAAAAACATTTAAATCATAATGTATCAATCATAGACGGCATAGTACCCCATCCTACTATGTCGCCATACTAGTTCTACAATCAAAACCGCAAGGTCGTATTGGAAATTGGATTTCCATCATGAGTCGAGGCTAGGGGCAAGCTCCTCTCCGATTCGAGACACTCTAGCAAATGCCTCAGGATCCCCCGCAGTGAACCCTTGGATGCGGTAGGGCCGGTCCCCGCCTATCGGCAGTGGATTAATTATGTGTGACGAGAAGGAATTTCGCTCGGTCCGAACCGGTCGCTAAACCGACCCAGACCGTTCGAAACGCCCTATCGTTTGAGAACACGACAAAACAGAACGCATACAAAAGAACATTTCACTGTATATCACAACAATGCATCAGATTACAAGAATATACAGAGTATAAACAAATAAATATTACACAGAAATATCAGAGATTTAAATTACATTTAAATACATCGCAGCGGAAAATAATACAATACACAACTAGAAGTAGATATACGGATACAAAGCTTTCCGGATATCATTCCAGCTGTAAACCAGGATCCTGTGAATATAAATCTGCAAAACCAAAACTACTAGCTGCCCGTGTCAAAATAAGGGCACCCAGAGTTTAGGTTAAAACAATAAACTCCAGGTCAGTCATGGGACTGGTGTGAGAACTAAAACAGTTATAAATCTTTATTTTAAAGTTAGGTAAATCAAGGGACCACGCCGTATAACACGGAACGGGTTTCCTCCCAAGAATACCAGTGCATAAAACAACAGCGCAATGCTAAATAAAGAAAAATGAAGCTATTATAAGACCCAGGTCCCATCACACAATGCAACGCAGCCGAGGATAGGGTTTTCCCTTATAATAGCCAAGAATGCTTGATACGTTTAAAACAAATCATTTGATACTATTATAAGTGTATATTGTAGAAAACATCTTCAAATCATAAGTATCAATCATAGGCGGCATGAATGCCCCATCCCACTATGTCGCCATAAATAAGTTTACAATCAAAACCGCAAGACGTCGTATTGGAAGTTGGGTTATCATTTATGGTATGAACCGAGGCTAGGGGCAAGATCCTCAACCGATTCGAGACAATCTAGCCCATGTCTCCGGAACAGCCGCAACTGCCCCTTGGATCGTCAGGGCCGGTCCACCGATGTGGATTATTATGCCTGAACACTACGTTTCTCCGCCCTTTGGGGCGTAAATCTGGCCCGTCAGCCGACCAGAAGCATCGGCCGAAACCGATATTACGAGGCGCCCCGCTTTTCAGTAAGTAATAATAAGTAACATCCACATGAGTCAAACTCGTCAGCCAGTTCAAGCACTGACGCCACTCCTAACTAGAAAGAAACGCATGTCCTCCCTGATGTCCGTCTCCCGTTTTTGATTCATACCGGGTGTGATACTCGCGAATCAACGTTACACAAAGCTACGCCACAAAGGCCGTGCTTCGATCATCACCACAAGACTTTGCTTTTCAACAGAAGCCTTGATCATTTGCATCTTAGCATGCCACACAGGCAATTCACTCCATGCGATTGATATCCATCAATGTATAACCCCTGAGCTCGTACGTCTCAGAGAAGGGCGTTAAGCAAGAGAATAAATTCTCCGCCGCCAATCAGATATATATTTAATAGAGATCAATCACACGGACTAAAATCCAATGTCAGACACACAGTCCATTTACAAGTCCGTTCTGGGTCTGAACGAAACCGGAGGCACCTAGTACCCCGCATATCCATCGATCTCCAAGTACGTCTGGACGATCACTAACTGTTTCCATCTTCTTGGGTGTACAGCCCAATCAAGATCATCAGTAATTACCCAAACGACGTGAAGACCTCCGGTCTTCGACCATCGTCTTCATCTTCGACTTATCGTCGTATCAGTTATTCAGAATGGGATAAACCCGGTCTTTCCAAATAACTCGCGTATATTTTAAATAAGTGTTACACAAACACAACATACGCCTCATTCCAATTCATCAGTCACTAACCGTAAATTAATCAAGAGAATAATTTCCCAAATATTAAACCCGAAGGCCGAAACCAACATCAGATCAATATCCAGAAAACCATTCTGCTTAGCTAACCGACGGTTAGTTTCTAAATTTCACATTCATAGGGAAAGGTTCCCATTAATTTTATCCAAGATAAATCCCTTGAATTTATTCTTTAATCTTATTTTGAATTTCGATTCAACTAGTCGGGATTAACGAACCTTACCGAAGTAATCATTGGTTTTAATTTCCCAATCCCAACCTACTCATCCCATGAAGTAAAACTGGTGGTACTTCATATCTAACACCACGGTGTTATCGGTAAATTCAATTACCGTTTCACGTTCAAATCTAATTAAAGATTTAACTATCGCCTGGAGCAAAACTGGTGATACTCCATTCTCGATGATTTCAATCTAATTAAAGATTCATTAAAACTCCACTTAGTTTTAATCTTTAACTGGGTTAAAGAATCAGTGTCATTTAAAACACAGTTCACGATAAACCCAAAATCACATTCCATTAATTATCGGGTTAAAGAACGAGTGTTATTTAAAACACTGTCCACGATAAACCCAAAAATCAATATCAATTCAATTCCAATTAAATATTATTTAATTGGTACACTTCATTAAATCTAAATAAAAAGATTTAATCTTTTCTCCACTGGGTTTAAGAACAGTGTTAGTGAAGACACCATTCACGACAAACCCAAATCACATTTGATATTCAATACAAGGCTCTGAATAGAAAATATACCGGCTTATATTCAATATCAAATTCTACGACTAACAAATATCGTATTGGAAATAACGATATATATATCTATATCTTTCAAATTTCCATAACAACATTTGTATAATCACGAAATCCAACATCGAAATATTCCGAAGACAATTTCGATTCAAACCCATTCCAATGCGATCATTGGAAATTTTGGTTATTTTCAAAACCATTTCAAATTCAATTTATTTATTTAAAAATAAATAGAATTATAATTCTAGTTCAAAACTAGTTCATTTCGATAAAAATCTATTTTTATCTTTTCAAATATGGAGTTTTTCATCCCAATTCTTTCTAAATCATTTCTTATGATTTTACACAAATTATTACTATTTTTAATAATTTTATCAAGGCCCGTACAGTCGATTTCCATCAACGGCTATCGAACTGCACTTACAGCGACCTTTTTCAAATTTGATTTGGACGTAACTCCAAATCCAACCGTTAGATTTCAAATTTCTAATATTCGTTAGAAAGCTCTTTTCGATACGAACCCAACGGTTCCGGTTTTAGGAGAATCCGACGGTCGGATCTCCCGTAATGTCCGTTTGAAATAAATGGTCGAAATTCGCGAACTGCCGCGGCGCGGCGCGTTCTATTCAGGCCATTATATTATATATATAATATATATAATATATATTTCGTCGATTTCTATTTAAAAACAGATTATATAAATAGTTTTAAAATTCGTTTCAAAAGCAATTTCAACTTCCATTTCAATTCAAATCAAAATTGAATTCTTCTTTATAAATTCGTTTTAAAATTCATTTCTATTCAATTCAAATTTCAATTCAATTTGAATTCATTTCAATTCGCTTTCAATTAAATTTGAATTCGTTTTCAATTCAATTCATTTCGAAATCGTTTTCAATTCAATTCATTTCGAAATCGTTTTCAATTCAATTCATTTCGAAATCGTTTTCAATTCAATTCATTTCGAAATCGTTTTTAATTCAATTCATTTCGAAATCGTTTTTAATTCAATTCATTTCGAAATTGTTTTCAATTCAATTCATTTCGAAATCGTTTTTAATTCAATTTATTTCGAAACCGTTTTTAATTCAATTCATTTCGAAACCGTTTTTAATTCAATTCATTTCGAAATCGTTTTTAATTCAATTCATTTCGAAATCGTTTTATATATCGTTCACGTCAAAATGGCATAAATCTAACCAACACGGCTTCATATATTTCTATTTTCAAATATTCTATTTCAAATATTTCCTTTTCAAAATAGTTGTTATTATCAAAATATTTCGTTCAACACATGACCAATCTCAATGGATCAGTACTGTCAACACATGAACCTTTATTTTATATTGATAAAGATGTAAATTTTATTACTAAAATATTTCGTTCAACACATGACCAATCTCAATGGATGAGTACTGTCAACACATGAACCTTTATTTTATATTATTCTTTATTTTCTAAATTGGAATGAGGCCCAATCAATCACCATATAATGTTAATTATATGGATTTTCATACATTACACACATATAATAGCATTGAAAAATAATCAACCATCAACCAAAGTGCACTACACTGTATGAGCATCAAATATAGATATCTAACGCTTATAACAGCATGTCAATCAATCGATCGACATCTTTAATCAATCAGGATGAGTGAACTTCAAATTTCATCCCAACACCCGTGTGGGGTTTCAAACAATCAAACACAGATTTTAGTTGTGCAGTTGGGCGATATGTAAAATTTACCGTCCCAATCAATGTCAGTCAAATCGGTGTACATAAACAAACCGTCCGGTTTGTAAATGAATATTTACTTATTCACATTCACTATATTCATATTCACGTTAAAGATTATATTTTTAACGATAAAACATTTTATTTTAACATATGAATTTCTATTCAGTTCATTCTTTAAATAAAATGGTATTTTTATTTTCTAACTTATTTTAGAAAATTTCGGCGGCATAACGGCACGATACTAGAAACGGGACAAGGCCTAGCCTTATCCCCGGTCTAGTGAAGGCCCACGCCATTCACACATCAATCAAATTCACCAAACAACCAAATTCAAATCAAATCATCTTACTAATTTATGCAACCAAACAAACAAGTCCATGGTCTGTGGACGATTGTGTCGGGTGCTACTAAGCACCGTCTGCATCCTAGTATATATATATAACTAGAAAATGAAATTGAAAGGTGAGAAATTCTCACAGATAGCTATCCAATCATCTTGACTCTTCTTTGATAGAAATCTTCACTGTCCTCGTCTCATATCACTTTCTTCGCCCGTAGCCACTACCTATGTAAAAATCGAATTTTTATTACGCTATTCAATATATAAAAATCATATTTTTAACTAATCAATATTTATTTCATAGTATGATTATTTTATAAATAACGTATATACGATAAAACCCATATTTTTAGCGAACTAAAAATATTTTCGTGACTTGACTATTTTTAGAATAACACACATAGGCTAAAATTATATTTTTAGCTTTCTAAACATATTTTCATAGTTCAACTGTTTTATACATAGTATACATAAGCTAAAAAATATATTTTTAGCTTTCCAAAAATATTTTAATAGCTTATACTAGTTACAAATCATATTTTTAACTTATAAAAAAAATATTTCCTTTAATACGATAAAATCCTATTTTTATATATGATGAAATCATATATTTCAAATCCACGAAAACATTATTTTTCGAATCAAAGAAATATGATTCTTCAACTCAAAGAAATTGATATTTTCGATTCAAGAAAATTTATATTTTCAATTCAAAGAAAATTCTATATTTTCATAACGATGAAAAATCTATTCTCATAATCAGAGTTATTTTATTTCTCAAAAGAAATGCTATTTTTATATAGAAAAATCAATGCTAAATTTTATTTAAACTAAGTATATTATTAATTAACTTTCATAACGCAAAGTAACGTTACCTTTCCTGTTCGGTTTTCCTGAATAAACCCGCACCTAACTGCCACGAACTAGGGTTCGAGATGGTGCGCATATCGAGACACCGGATGTTGATTGGCTGCTTCCTCCTGATGCGCCTCCGCGAGAGTCTTGAGTGGCCACCGACGCAGTGAACTCGGCGGCTCCCTGCAGTCCTATTTCTTCTTCGAACACCGGGCTTTTGGCGCAAGAAATCACAGGATTCAGGGCACGAGATTCCACCAAAGTGGTATAGATTTGAAGCCCACAAAATCCTCTCCAATTCCTGCTTTGATCGAACGATTTGATTAGGAGCGGATAAGGAGAATTTTGGAGGAGATGGTTGGAGCGATTTTAGCCCTTAATCGAAGTGGCGGCTGCTGCCTTGTAATGGAACTAGGGTTTCCATTTTTAGGGTTATATAATATAATATATTATTATTATACTCATACGTTCCTTGTTTATCGATCCGAACACCAGATTCAACCCAACGACTGTCGCTCCTAGCAAAATACCCCCATCCCGGACACAATGGGATATGTTTCGTAGGCTATTTCGGCTGTTACAGAAGTTATTCTTCAAATTAAAATATAAAACATTCAAATTCTATTTTGAACGTACATTTTAATTTGTCGGGCCCGTATACTAACTCGAAAAATTCCAGAAAAATATTTTCTAGCTTCGTATTGACGATACGGTCCTAACAAAACTAGTTTCGTCGAATTCTGAGGCCGTTGGAAAAATGGCCATTTTCCAGTCGATTAAAATCAACTGAAACTGGTCAAACGCGTTTTCCTTTGCCACGCTCACATATTGATTCGAAAAATTATGAAATTTGGAATCTAGCAATAACTTGACAACACGGACCCAACAAAACTGGTTTCGTCGAAATCCGAGGTCATTTGCAAAATGTCCATTTTTAAGGGCCTGAATTCCATAGCGACTATTCAGAATTTTCAACTGGACATATCTTTTGATCCCCGCTATGAAAATTTGATTATTCGGACTCGTTGGAAAGATATTATCAATTAGATCCCATTATTTTTGGTTTCACTAAAATCCGGATTGTTTTGCACCCGGTACATTCAATTGAAGTTTGAAATCGAATTATCGAACTACCGCGCCATTTTCAATTCTATTTATAAATATATATAAATATTTATATTCTAACGACGACGTATATAAATATATACGTCGAATTCTATTCAAAATAAATTCCTCGTTGATTTTATTTAAAATAATCTATTTTAAATATACTAAATTCGCTAAAATTGCCAAAATAAAAATTTTAAACTGGCCCAGATTTTCGGGTTGTTACAATCTCCCCCACTTAAAACTTTTCGTCCCCGAAAAGGTACAAAGTCGAAAATGGTTTGATTAATCAACTCTACGTTCGATCTGACTTCCATTCTCCAACTTTTCAGTTTCTGAGAATTTTCAAATTTTCAAAAATTTGGCTAACACCCTAAATTTTCGAAAAATTTCGCCATAACCTCCCCTGCACCGGGAGCATCGGGGAATTTCAAATAGCTTCCCCGGTCCTTCAGATCTCAAAAAGAAAAAGAAAAAGCCAAGCGGCTAGCCAATAGGCTCATAAAATCATCATCACCCAAACAAAACAGTAAATTATGTAGTAAACATGTACCTATTTGTTGGGTAAACAAATTTTATTCTCTGCTCTAGCCTCCTTGCTATGACCTGTTCAATATAAGTATATGTATATGCAAGCAAATGCGACCGATTTTCAATATAGTTCAATATTTGGTTCAATTAGGCATAATGGTTCAAAATTAGCAAACCAATGAACAAACAACGCAAACATCAATCAATTAGTGAATTTAACGTTTCAAATTCATAATTTTGATACATATACAAAAAATCACGTTTTTTGATGCCAATTCACAACAATGTGTTCTAACTATATAAGTTTTGGTTCTCACACCAGTCTAATGGAAGTATATAGAAAATCACACCTTCGAAACACGAACATAAGTTCGGATGATGATCGATCAATCATCAGAACCATCTCCGGGCGTCTAGAATGTGATTCTATATCTATCTAATTTATTAAAACTTCGAATATACGTTCATGACGCGTATATGCAAAATCTTTATATATCAGACTGTCCAAATTCAAAGTAAATAAATAATCAAATACGTTTAAAACGATTTAAATTTTCAAAACAAAATTGTTTTCATTTGAAAAATATACTCTTCACACTCGTTCTAGGATACTACTGATCCTATCTCTAACGAGTCATTCTAATTGGATATTACTAATCCAATATCTGATGAATTCTTTCGTACGGTTCTAATGTGTCTTGTTCTCGAGCTCTATAAACCAAAGCTCTGATACCAACTGTGACGAGAAGGAATTTCGCTCGGTCCGAACCGGTCGCTAAACCGACCCAGACCGTTCGAAACGCCCTATCGTTTGAGAACACGACAAAACAAAACGCATACAAAAGAACATTTCACTGTATATCACAACAATGTATCAGATTACAAGAATATACAGAGTATAAACAAATAAATATTACACAGAAATATCATAGATTTAAATTACATTTAAATACATCGCAGCGGAAAATAATACAATACACAACTAGAAGTAGATATACGGATACAAAGCTTTCCGGATATCATTCCAGCTGTAAACCAGGATCCTGTGAATATAAATCTGCAAAACCAAAACTACTAGCTGCCCGTGTCAAAATAAGGGCACCCAGAGTTTAGGTTAAAACAATAAACTCCAGGTCAGTCATGGGACTGGTGTGAGAACTAAAACAGTTATAAATCTTTATTTTAAAGTTAGGTAAATCAAGGGACCACGCCGTATAACACGGAACGGGTTTCCTCCCAAGAATACCAGTGCATAAAACAACAGCGCAATGCTAAATAAAGAAAAGTGAAGCTATTATAAGACCCAGGTCCCATCACACAATGCAACGCAGCCGAGGATAGGGTTTTCCCTTATAATAGCCAAGAATGCTTGATACGTTTAAAACAAATCATTTGATACTATTATAAGTGTATATTGTAGAAAACATCTTCAAATCATAAGTATCAATCATAGGCGGCATGAATGCCCCATCCCACTATGTCGCCATAAATAAGTTTACAATCAAAACCGCAAGACGTCGTATTGGAAGTTGGGTTATCATTTATGGTATGAACCGAGGCTAGGGGCAAGATCCTCAACCGATTCGAGACAATCTAGCCCATGTCTCTGGAACAGCCGCAACTGCCCCTTGGATCGTCAGGGCCGGTCCACCGATGTGGATTATTATGCCTGAACACTACGTTTCTCCGCCCTTTGGGGCGTAAATCTGGCCCGTCAGCCGACCAGAAGCATCGGCCGAAACCGATATCACGAGGCGCCTCGCTTTTCAGCAAGTAATAATAAGTAACATCCACATGAGTCAAACTCGTCAGCCAGTTCAAGCACTGACGCCACTCCTAACTAGAAAGAAACGCATGTCCTCCCTGATGTCCGTCTCCCGTTTTTGATTCATACCGGGTGTGATACTCGCGAATCAACGTTACACAAAGCTACGCCACAAAGGCCGTGCTTCGATCATCACCACAAGACTTTGCTTTTCAACAGAAGCCTTGATCATTTGCATCTTAGCATGCCACACAGGCAATTCACTCCATGCGATTGATATCCATCAATGTATAACCCCTGAGCTCGTACGTCTCAGAGAAGGGCGTTAAGCAAGAGAATAAATTCTCCGCCGCCAATCAGATATATATTTAATAGAGATCAATCACACGGACTAAAATCCAATGTCAGACACACAGTCCATTTACAAGTCCGTTCTGGGTCTGAACGAAACCGGAGGCACCTAGTACCCCGCATATCCATCGATCTCCAAGTACGTCTGGACGATCACTAACTGTTTCCATCTTCTTGGGTGTACATCCCAATCAAGATCATCAGTAATTACCCAAACGACGTGAAGACCTCCGGTCTTCGACCATCGTCTTCATCTTCGACTTATCGTCGTATCAGTTATTCAGAATGGGATAAACCCGGTCTTTCCAAATAACTCGCGTATATTTTAAATAAGTGTTACACAAACACAACATACGCCTCATTCCAATTCATCAGTCACTAACCGTAAATTAATCAAGAGAATAATTTCCCAAATATTAACCCCGAAGGCCAAAACCAACATCAGATCAATATCCAGAAAACCATTCTGCTTAGCTAACCGACGGTTAGTTTCTAAATTTCACATTCATAGGGAAAGGTTCCCATTAATTTTATCCAAGATAAATCCCTTGAATTTATTCTTTAATCTTCTTTTGAATTTCGATTCAACTAGTCGGGATTAACGAACCTTACCGAAGTAATCATTGGTTTTAATTTCCCAATCCCAACCTACTCATCCCATGAAGTAAAACTGGTGGTACTTCATATCTAACACCACGGTGTTATCGGTAAATTCAATTACCATTTCACGTTCAAATCTAATTAAAGATTTAACTATCGCCTGGAGCAAAACTGGTGATACTCCATTCTCGATGATTTCAATCTAATTAAAGATTCATTAAAACTCCACTTAGTTTTAATCTTTAACTGGGTTAAAGAATCAGTGTCATTTAAAACACAGTTCACGATAAACCCAAAATCACATTCCATTAATTATCGGGTTAAAGAACGAGTGTTATTTAAAACACTGTCCACGATAAACCCAAAAATCAATATCAATTCAATTCCAATTAAATATTATTTAATTGGTACACTTCATTAAATCTAAATAAAAAGATTTAATCTTTTCTCCACTGGGTTTAAGAACAGTGTTAGTGAAGACACCATTCACGACAAACCCAAATCACATTTATATTCAATACAAGGCTCTGAATAGAAAATATACCGGCTTATATTCAATATCAAATTCTACGACTAACAAATATCGTATTGGAAATAACGATATATATATCTATATCTTTCAAATTTCCATAACAACATTTGTATAATCACGAAATCCAACATCGAAATATTCCGAAGACAATTTCGATTCAAACCCATTCCAATGCGATCATTGGAAATTTTGGTTATTTTCAAAACCATTTCAAATTCAATTTATTTATTTAAAAATAAATAGAATTATAATTCTAGTTCAAAACTAGTTCATTTCGATAAAAATCTATTTTTATCTTTTCAAATATGGAGTTTTTCATCCCATTCTATCTAAATCATTTCTTAAGATTTTACACAAATTATTACTATTTTTAATAATTTTATCAAGGCCCGTACAGTCGATTTCCATCAACGGCTATCGAACTGCACTTACAACGACCTTTTTCAAATTTGATTTGGACGTAACTCCAAATCCAATTGTTAGATTTCAAATTTCTAATATTCGTTAGAAAGCTCTTTTCGATACGAACCCAACGGTTCCGGTTTTAGGAGAATCCGAAGGTCGGATCTCCCGTAATGTCCGTTAGAAATAAATGGTCGAAATTCGCGAACTGCCGCGGCGCGTTCTATTCAGACCATTATATTATATATATAATATATATAATATATATTTCGTCGATTTCTATTTAAAAACAGATTATATAAATAGTTTTAAAATTCGTTTCAAAAGCAATTTCAACTTCCATTTCAATTCAAATCAAAATTGAATTCTTCTTTATAAATTCGTTTTAAAATTCATTTCTATTCAATTCAAATTTCAATTCAATTTGAATTCATTTCAATTCGCTTTCAATTCAATTTGAATTCGTTTTCAATTCAATTCATTTCGAAATCGCTTTCAATTCAATTCATTTCGAAATCGTTTTCAATTCAATTCATTTCGAAATCGTTTTCAATTCAATTCATTTCGAAATCGTTTTTAATTCAATTCATTTCGAAATCGTTTTTAATTCAATTCATTTCGAAATCGTTTTTAATTCAATTCATTTCGAAATTGTTTTCAATTCAATTCATTTCGAAATCGTTTTTAATTCAATTCATTTCGAAACCGTTTTTAATTCAATTCATTTCGAAACTGTTTTTAATTCAATTCATTTCGAAATCGTTTTTAATTCAATTCATTTTGAAATCGTTTTATATATCGTTCACGTCAAAATGGCGTAAATCTAACCAACACGGCTTCATATATTTCTATTTTCAAATATTCTATTTCAAATATTTCCTTTTCAAAATAGTTGTTATTATCAAAATATTTCGTTCAACACATGACCAATCTCAATGGATGAGTACTGTCAACACATGAACCTTTATTTTATATTGATAAAGATGTAAATTTTATTACTAAAATATTTCGTTCAACACATGACCAATCTCAATGGATGAGTACTGTCAACACATGAACCTTTATTTTATATTATTCTTTATTTTCTAAATTGGAATGAGGCCCAATCAATCACCATATAATGTTAATTATATGGATTTTCATATATTACACACATATAATAGCATTGAAAAATAATCAACCATCAACCAAAGTGCACTACACTGTATGAGCATCAAATATAGATATCTAACGCTTATAACAGCATGTCAATCAATCGATCGACATCTTTAATCAATCAGGATGAGTGAACTTCAAATTTCATCCCAACACCCGTGTGGGGTTTCAAACAATCAAACACAGATTTTAGTTGTGCAGTTGGGCGATGTGTAAAATTTACCGTCCCAATCAATGTCAGTCAAATCGGTGTACATAAACAAACCGTCCGGTTTGTAAATGAATATTTACTTATTCACATTCACTATATTCATATTCACGTTAAAGATTATATTTTTAACGATAAAACATTTTATTTTAACATATGAATTTCTATTCAGTTCATTCTTTAAATAAAATGGTATTTTTATTTTCTAACTTATTTTAGAAAATTTCGGCGGCATAACGACACGATACTAGAAACGGGACAAGGCCTAGCCTTATCCCCGGTCTAGTGAAGGCCCACGCCATTCACACATCAATCAAATTCACCAAACAACCAAATTCAAATCAAATCATCTTACTAATTTATGCAACCAAACAAACAAGTCCATGGTCTGTGGACGATTGTGTCGGGTGCTACTAAGCACCGTCTGCATCCTAGTATATATATATAACTAGAAAATGAAATTGAAAGGTGAGAAATTCTCACAGATAGCTATCCAATCATCTTGACTCTTCTTTGATAGAAATCTTCACTGTCCTCGTCTCATATCACTTTCTTCGCCCGTAGCCACTACCTATGTAAAAATCGAATTTTTATTACGCTATTCAATATATAAAAATCATATTTTTAACTAATCAATATTTATTTCATAGTATGATTATTTTATAAATAACGTATATACGATAAAACCCATATTTTTAGCGAACTAAAAATATTTTCGTGACTTGACTATTTTTAGAATAACACACATAGGCTAAAATTATATTTTTAGCTTTCTAAACATATTTTCATAGTTCAACTGTTTTATACATAGTATACATAAGCTAAAAAATATATTTTTAGCTTTCCAAAAATATTTTAATAGTTTATACTAGTTACAAATCATATTTTTAACTTATAAAAAAAAATATTTCCTTTAATACGATAAAATCCTATTTTTATATATGATGAAATCATATATTTCAAATCCACGAAAACATTATTTTTCGAATCAAAGAAATCTGATTCTTCAACTCAAAGAAATTGATATTTTCGATTCAAGAAAATTTATATTTTCAATTCAAAGAAAATTCTATATTTTCATAACGATGAAAAATCTATTCTCATAATCAGAGTTATTTTATTTCTCAAAAGAAATGCTATTTTTATATAGAAAAATCAATGCTAAATTTTATTTAAACTAAGTATATTATTAATTAACTTTCATAACGCAAAGTAACGTTACCTTTCCTGTTCGGTTTTCCTGAATAAACACGCACCTAACTGCCACGAACTAGGGTTCGAGATGGTGCGCATATCGAGACACCGGATGTTGATTGGCTGCTTCCTCCTGATGCGCCTCCGCGAGAGTCTTGAGTGGCCACCGACGCAGTGAACTCGGCGGCTCCCTGCAGTCCTATTTCTTCTTCGAACACCGGGCTTTTGGCGCAAGAAATCACAGGATTCAGGGCACGAGATTCCACCACAGTGGTATAGATTTGAAGCCCACAAAATCCTCTCCAATTCCTGCTTTGATCGAACGATTTGATTAGGAGCGGATAAGGAGAATTTTGGAGGAGATGGTTGGAGCGATTTTAGCCCTTAATCGAAGTGGCGGCTGCTGCCTTGTAATGGAACTAGGGTTTCCATTTTTAGGGTTATATAATATAATATATTATTATTATACTCATACGTTCCTTGTTTATCGATCCGAACACCAGATTCAACCCAACGACTGTCGCTCCTAGCAAAATACCCCCATCCCGGACACAATGGGATATGTTTCGTAGGCTATTTCGGCTGTTACAGTCAGTTATTCTTCAAATTAAAATATAAAACATTCAAATTCTATTTTGAACGTACATTTTAATTTGTCGGGACCACATACTAACTCGAAAAATTCCAGAAAAATATTTTCTAGCTTCGTATTGACGATACGGTCCTAACAAAACTAGTTTCGTCGAATTCTGAGGCCGTTGGAAAAATGGCCATTTTCCAGTCGATTAAAATCAACTAAAACTGGTCAAACGCGTTTTCCTTTGCCACGCTCACATATTGATTCGAAAAATTATGAAATTTGGAATCTAGCAATAACTTGACAACACGGACCCAACAAAACTGGTTTCGTCGAAATCCGAGGTCATTTGCAAAATGTCCATTTTTAAGGGCCTGAATTCCATAGCGACTATTCAGAATTTTCAACTGGACATATCTTTTGATCCCCGCTATGAAAATTTGATTATTCGGATTCGTTGGAAAGATATTATCAATTAGATCCCATTATTTTTGGTTTCACTAAAATCCGGATTGTTTTGCACTCGGTACATTCAATTGAAGTTTGAAATCGAATTATCGAACTACCGCGCCATTTTCAATTCTATTTATAAATATATATAAATATTTATATTCTAACGACGACGTATATAAATATATACGTCGAATTCTATTCAAAATAAATTCCTCGTTGATTTTATTTAAAATAATCTATTTTAAATATACTAAATTCGCTAAAATTGCCAAAATAAAAATTTTAAACTGGCCCAGATTTTCGGGTTGTTACATTATGCCTGAACACATGCTTCCCGGTCCCTTTGGACCTTTAGTATGACCACTAACGGCCTATAAAAATCTGAGGCGCCTCAAAATCCATCATCCACATAAGTAAAATGCCATCCAGTTTAAGCACTGACACTACCACTAGCTAGAAAGAAACGTGTGCACTCCCTACGGTCCATATCCCGTTTTTGACTCATACCGGGGTGTGAGGCTCGCGAAGTCACGATATACACAAAGCTATGCCGTGATAGGCTATACTTTGATCATCCCACAAGGCCCTGCTTTTCAACAAAAGCCTTGATCATTTGCATCTTGGCGTGCCACATTGACAATTCACGCCATGCGATCAATCACTATTAATATATACCAGGGTGTTAAGCAGAGAATAAATCCTCCACCACCAAACAGACATACATTAACAGAAATCGATTTAATTCACATGGAACGAAATCCAATTTCAGACACGCATCCATTTACTAGCTTATGCTCTGGGTCTGAGCGAAAACCAAATCCGAATAATCAACAATAGTCCAGACGGCCACCACTGAAGCCCCTTCAAGGTAGCTACTCCCATCAAGGGTCTCTGTAGCAACACATCCATTCGATGTGAAGATTGTCGTCTTCAACCACCGTCTTCATCTTCGACTCTTCATCGTCGTAGTAATTATTCGGAATGAGTTGAACCCGGTCTTCCCGAATAACTCACGTATTTTATAATTAAAAATCAAGTACTATAAAAACACATCCAACGCCTCATTCCAATTCAAAATATTCTTCTAATAAAATATTCGTATTATTCTATCAAAGATGAATCCTTTAAGTTTATTCTTAAATCTTTCTTTTAAAGATTTATTAAAAAACCAATTTGGTTTTAAATATCAAAAATCTTTATTCAATGATTATTTAAACTTGAGAAATTAATCTTATTCTTAACTGGGTTAAAGAACTAATGTCATTTAAACATAGTTCACGATAAACCCAAAATCATCTTCAATAAAATATAGAATCTTCACAGAAATCAAATCAATATATAATCGTTATAAATTTCTGTATCCGACCAATAATATAAATGGAATAACGGCAAAGCCTTTTAAATTCCATATGTAGTATCGGTCTTCTTTTACAGAAGCTTATCTCGGTTATTATTAATTCGAATTCCATTCAATTCCAATTTAATATATTAAATTGGAAAACTTGGCTTTTGGAAAATTCCCACTTAAATCTTAATAAAAGATTTATAAATTCCAAACAATATTTTCACTGTCGGTTGGGTTAAAGAACACATGTCACTTAAAAACACGGTTCACAATAAACCCAACTCATATTTCATCTTATTTCAATCACTAAAAATAATTGAAAACTTTAATAATCTAAATTAAAAGATTATTCTTCTCATACGGGGGTTTAAGAATAGTGTTATTTAAGACACTATTCACGACAAACCGAAAATCCAATTTATTTAATTCATTCTCAATTAAATATTAACAAATTGGAAAACTTCATTAAATCTAAATTTAACGATTTATTCTAGTTAATAACTAGTTCATTTCAATAAAAATATATTTTTCCAAAATATATTCTTTTTCTAAAATATTTTCTTTTTCTAAGTATATTCTTCATTGGAATGTGACTCACTCATCAACCATACATTGCATATAATCAATAGTCATGATAAATAATTATCAAGCATCCAAATAACACCCAAAGTGGATTCTACACTAAATATTGGGACTAGTGTAGATCAAATATCATCCCAACACCCGTGTGGGGTTTCATCCAACAATCAAAAAATAAATTATTTGTGCACTTGGGCGATGTGTAAAAATTATCGACCCAATCACATAAACAAGTCGGATGACTTGTAAATGGAAGTGTAGTATTCAGTTTGAATATAATAACCTTATATTTAATACATCAAAAATACAACATCACAGCACACGTCTCAATTCTTTTTATTGTGAACAAATTGACAATAAAAATCCTAACTCTTATTTATTTACCAAAATGCATATTTTTGGTCTCATTCATTTTCATGACAAAATGAATATTTTACTTCATCTCCTTTGAAATGACAAAAATGTCTCTTTCTAATTCATCCTTTTAATATGACAAAAATAATCCTTTTTATTTTAATTTACATTTTCTAACATAATGTACTTTTTATTCCAATATTCATTTTCTAGCAAAATGTACTTTTTATTCTAATTTTCATTTCCTAGCAAAATGTACTTTTTATTCTAATTTTCATTTTCTAGCAAAATGCATATTTTTCTTTCTAACAAAAATTATGTTTAACTCAAATTCATTTCAATGTAAACAAAATGCCAGTTTTGTCTAATTCATTTCAATGTAAACAAAATGAGTATTTTTACTTCACTCTTTTTAAATGATAAAAAGAATGTTTTTATTTCATTCTTTACATTTGACAAAAATGAATACTTTTGTCATTCTTTTACCTTTGACCAAAAATGCATAATTTAGTCTAATCTTTTCAATGTACAAAATATGATAATTTTGTATAATCTTTTCAATGTTACAAAATATAATAATTTTGTATAATCTTTTCAATGTATAACAATGTTCACTTTTATCTAATTCTTTTCCACTAATCAAGTTTTGACAAAAATGTCATTCTTTTTCATAAATCAAGTTTTGACAAAAAAGTCATTCTTTTTAATGTATAAAAATATACATTTTCTACTCATTCCTTCTTTTTAATGTATAAAAATATACATTTTCATTTGAATTTTTTTTTATGAATTCTAATTATCATTAAAAATGTAAATTACATGTTAACAAGTTTCCAAACAAAGATACATTCTTTTTAATGAATTCTAATTATGATTAAAAATGGAAATTATATGTAAATACATCTTTATATCAAAGTGTTTATATTTTAATGTACCATTTACATTAAAAGTGTAAAATCAAATGCAAATACATTTTATATCAAAATGATGTTATGATTCCAACATAATATTTCTAACAATAATGGTGTTTTTATTCTAATACAACATGTTATAACAAAAATGTTATTTTATTCTAATGCAACAAAAATAACATTATTCTTTTATCAATTAGCAAAATGACAATTTGGTTTTGTCTAATCCCTTTTTATGTAATCAAAATATGAATTTTGTTATATCCTTTTAATGTAAACAAAATAATCGTCTAATCTAATTCTTTTAATGTACACAAAAATATCCATTCCTTCTGATATGACAAACATAATCATTTCTAATTAAACAAAGATGGCAAGTATAATTTGTCCATTCTAATTAAACTATAAATAACAATTATATGTTGTCAACATAAATGATAATTTTGTTTTGACTAACTTTCTAATCAACACCATTGTTAACTTTTGAGTCGACAAATCACAAAATGATATTTAACATAAATATTCTATCAACTTAACAGGTCAACAAACAACATCAAACAAAATCAAACAGTTAAAATCAAATCACGAACATTCAGCAAATATTACAGTGCATACTAAAATTATGATTAATAACTTTAATTATATAAAGGAATATGATTTCTCACATTGCTTTTCCATTCAGATCTAAATTTTACTGAATTTTCAACGTGCCCGGTTTCATCTCTAGTCAGCTTCATGGCATAGATCTCGACAATACGGTTCTAACGAACCTGAAATCATCAAATTCCGATTTGATTTGAATGAGATATGATAGTTTTAAGGTTTGCATTTTTAAATAGATATTTAAATTAATTAATTATAAACCTTATCATTGTTGACCAATCAAGCCGCGCCACCCTTTATCTCTTCTTCCTCGTTACTTCTACAGACAATATGAACCCATCCTCGTACAGCCAAGGTTGAATGGCGCACCACCCACAAGCTGCTGACCATCGATCGGAGGTCGTCACCTTGAAGCTCGCGGCATCCTCTACTGTCGCCCCTCCTATAGTGCAACTCGCACCAGTATTGGGTCCACACGGTGGCCCCTAAACCCCACACTTCCTGGCCAGAAATCCTCCTCTCTGTTGACCGAGACATCATCACCCCCTTATAGAATCGAAGACCTCAGAAATCTCGACCATGTTTGTATTGGATTCATGTTTTATTTTTAATGGGACTGGGTGCGATTAAGGGAAGAAAATGGAAGGGTTTCAGCCATTGATAGGATGAAAGAGGCGGCTGGAATATAAGGTTAGGGTTCACCATATTATACAGTGTATTTATACTGTATTTTTAATCTATTTAATTATTATATAATTCATTTACTCACAAAAAACCTGTTCTCTCATATTAACTCCAAATCAAACTCAACGAGTGTCGCCCCTAGCTAATAACCCCCGTCTCGGATACAATGGAATATGTTTCATAACCCAATTCGGCTGTTACGATATGTTTTTATTTAAATTTAATTATAAATCATTTAACTATTAAATTCAAACGTATATTTTAAATTACTAGGGCCACATAAGGACTCTAAAAATTACAGAAAAATTATTTCTGGTTATGTTTTGACGATATGGTCAAGACTAATTTCGTCGAATTCCGAGACTGTTTGAAAAATGGTCGTTTTCAAGTCGATTAAATTTAACCGAAACAGTCAAAACACGTTTACCTTTTCCACGCTCACATATTAATTCGAAAAATTCTGGAAAATTAAACTTAACAATAATTTGACATTCCGGTTCCAACAAAAGTGGTTTCGTCGAAAACAGAAGTCGTTTGCAAAATGACTATTTTTAAGGCCAATATATTTAATTAAAATATATATAAATTCTACAGCGACTTTTCTAAATTTTAAATTGGACATATTTTTTGATTTTTAAAGTGAAATTTAGATTTTTCGGATTCATTGGAAAGATATGATTAAACAGATTTAAATATTTCTGGTTTCGCTCAATTCTGATTTATTTTGAATCCGGTACAGTCAGTCGAAGTTCAAATTCAAATTTTCAAACTACAACGCTGTTTTAAACTCCTTTTATAATTAAATTAAATTTATTTGTTTTAAAATAAATTTTTAGCCGTTATTATTTAAAATAAATTATTTTAAATATTAAAGTCCATTAAAATTTCTAAAATAAAAATTTTAAGTTGGCCCCAAAATTCCGGGTTGTTACACCTAGAACTATATAATGATAGTAAATAAAATTGGGTTTAGAACATACAGTGCTTATAAGTTAATACCTATACATGTTTTATCACTGTTATTCAACTATGTTGTTGTTACAATAATTTATGTTGATTAATTGGTTATGTGTATCTATCTTCTTTTTCCCTATTTCTGCTGTCTTAGTTTATTTCCAGTCTTGCCTATATGCCTATTTATATACGTTGACTTGGTTTTATTCTCCTTCCTCTATTTTTCTCTTTTGTTTACGCTAAGCCTAGGCCTTGGAAATCCTAGGCCATGTCCAATTTAAGATTGCTTATAGTTAAAATTGGAATAATAAAAAATGACATGAAAAAGGGGAATTTGTGCATATTGTTAAATCGAGGACTGTTTGACTTTAATTTGGGAAAAGGGTTAATATACATAAACTTGTACATGTTGTAATTTAGGGATATAATTGAATGGAATAGTATGCATATGTATAAACATGTTAGATTTGACTTATCTAGACATTAAGTAAAGGACATGTTAAAATAATGTAAGTACCAGATGTATGTTAGGTAAACTAAATTACTATAGTAATTATACATACATCTGGGCTGGTGTTTTGAGGAAGGGTTATACACACATAATAACATGTAATATTACAACCACGCTTATTAGTAAACCTAAACCTGTTAGGTTAAACCTGGTTATTAATAAGCTAAGAGGTCCCTCGTTCTGTTGCTGTATCGGGTTTTGGGGCTCTTGAATCCTAGTTACTGGGGGCACAAGCTTAGGGGGTTTGGCTTGTGTCAATCTTACTATGTGGAAACCATATCAGTCAGTATCCCTATTAGTATTTTTTTAGAGGCCCTCGGACTAGGTAGGGGCCCGGGTACGCTTTACTGAACTGGATAGTAAAAGTTCAATCTGGGAAAGTGGGTACAGGCACATTCCGACGGAGTCATGAGCGTGCATGGGTTCGATTAGGGAAACTAAGCCACTGTAACACCTGTAAATAGGTCTGTGTTATATAAGTTTCTAGGTTAGGGAGACCCTACTGGTGGGGATGACACATGGTATTTACGTATTAGGGAGCTGATCACATGGGTAGTAATTAGGTACACCTAACCCTGTTGTTATGTAATTAGGGTACACCTAAGCCTGTTGTTTAATCCTGCTATTCCTGTTAAGTAATTAGGTTAATGCCTAATCCTGTTACACTAGTATTGGCGCAGACACAACCTGTTTTAGGGATATAAATGAGAAGCATTACTAGATCACTATTTATCTTGTTGTTTTGTTCATCTTGTTTACCTGTTGCCTTATATGATATTGTACTTTCTCATCCAGCCTTGTTTATCTGTCTTGGTATCTCTATTTTACGCATATTTTAAAATCTTTGGAACTCGCTAGGCTTTATGTCTAACCCTTTTTGTTTCACTTCTTTCTCTTCCTTTCCACCTCAGGTCTTCAGAGTGGTAGCACTACTTAGTGATTATGACTCTCTCTTTCAACTTGGATCTGGACTTTCTGAGATGTACCGCTTTGACTTACTTTCTACTCTATTATGGTTTGCTATGAGGAATATGGTTTTTATTATGGCACTCTGTTATTTTGCATTATGAGATAGATTTGAGGTTTTTGGTTTTTGATGTTACTGGTTTAATGATGTCACTTGTTTTGAGACGATGTTTTATTTTCAATAATAAAGTTGAAGTTTCCACTGCTTATTTTATATATGCCTTGTGAATTTCTGTAATGTTCACCTATTGCAGTTCATGAAACTTAATGCATTCTCTTATGAGTGACATTAACGGATGTGGGGTGTCACAGGAAAGGAACTATACGAAGCACTGAAGGGATCCAAATGGGATATTGGTTCCATATGGATGGTTTGCGATGCCACGAAATTACCAGAAGGGAACCAACAATAAAATGAAGGTTTAGCTCCATTGCTTAATAAAGAAGATCTTTGTGATAACACATATATAAGTCTAATTGGGGAGGGAATCAGTTGTGTGTTGCATAAATGAATGTTATACTTGTTATTGGATGTTTATAAGTCACAGTGTGATAAATAAACTAACCATTTTGATGCAGGGGATGAAGAGTTATATGCTTTAGTTAAAGATACCAACGAGAGGGAAACCATGTAACGAACCGCCTTTTCGAGCGTTTCGAGTCAATAATAAAATCAGCTTAAATCATTCAAAACAACAGATTGTTATTACTATGGGGTTAAATATAAAAATCAGTACAGACTCATAGATACAGAAAACAGAATTTCTCACAGCGGAATAAATAAAATACAATAGTAGTTCATGTAGCTACTATATACATAATCTCAAAATAGTACATAATATCAGAGTTACAAAATCAGATACAGCAAAACCTAAATACAAAGGAATTCACAAATACACAAGTAACTGGCTTAACTAAACCAATAACAAAGTAGATAAATAGATAGAGATACGATCTTCATCAAACGTCTAGCTCCGAAAGGTAAAACCTAAAACTAAAATACTCGGTCTGACCCGAGAAAAATGCAAAAAAATAAGACACTCAGATTAGAACTAACATTCTCATAAAAATAAATCGACTCAAGGGAACTATTTAATTGAAATGCATTACTAACTTAAAGAATGTTTGGGATTCTCATCCTCTAAGGATCCATGAAACTAGATACGTATAATACAATATGCTATTATAATAGTGTCTATGGTAAATATACTATTGAAAATATGTAAGTAGGATTACACTTTTACCCTTGCATCGTCTATAAACATTGTAGCCTATGCAGTACTATAAACTCCACCAAACATGTAGGCTATCGGGGAGCACTCCATAGATACATTGCAAAATAAAATCCTAGTGGGATCAATCAAGATTATATGACAAGGCATCGAGGAATAACAAATGATAGGAATCTAGTAGATTGCGGGACCAGGATAATGGTAACGCATAGCGGCTACTACCGCCTACCTCAAATAGCACTCCGAAAATCACAGGTGGCCACCAATCAAATCATAAAGTAATAGATATGATATCGAAGAAGAGGGTCTGATCAAAGGAACGACCTCCCATTAGCCTGGCCATGGCTCTTGTTTTAATTGTTTTAATTATGACCCGAAGATCAAGGATATTCATCATCGTTCTCTTACATCATTCTAGTAGCTTTCGTCAAACCATCTTACTTCATTTTGATTCTCTACCATGCACACAATTGTTAAAGTGGTTTTCGGTAATGGCAAAGAGTATGGCAATATCCGATCTCGGTCTCTTTAACAACCAAACGCTTATTTCACACCATGGTCATTTAAATTTAAAATCATATTCATGTGACATAAATCAATTTAACTTCAAGCATTGATTTATTAATAATCGTTACTTAAAAAATTAAGTATTGGTTTCAACTCAAATTTCAATTTCATATTATCGAACAGATCATTATCAAATTAAGATTCCAATTTAGATTTCTACTTCACAAATATCATCATTGATTGAAATTATTATCGTAAACAATTTCAGACTTAATATCTCAGACTGGGAATATACTATGTTTTTAAAATAGAAAAATATATTTAAAAATAGTTTAAATTTAAAATAGTTAAAATGTATATAAAAATTGAATTTAATATAAAATACTCTTATGAAAGGAGTTTTATTAAAATAGCTAAAATGGTTATAATAGTTAAAAATATATATAATAGTTTATTAAAAATACTTATAAAATTTAATAAATAAAATAGTTGAAATTAAATAGCTATCAAAATAATAGTTATGAAAATAATCAGTATGACAAACATATTTTAAGTGAAATGTTTGATATAAATAATAATCTAAAACAATCTAAATATAATAATCCCATCCAAACCAAATTTCTAGGTTTCAAAAAAAAATTTGATTTATCATTTAATCAGATTTCAAATTCCATTCAAATCAAATAAACTTATATTCATAAATTCAATTTAATTTCATATATTTAGAAAATCATTTTTATTGACCAACGGTGTCTGTATATAATATTCAAACCAATGGTCAAGTGAATCAGGTATGTATCATTTTAACCCGTTTAAATTAAAATTTCGGATATATATCATTTCAACTCGCATCCAAATTTAATATCAAAATGACATAGTGATTCAGGTATATATCGTTTCAACCCGTACTGATTTCCCTAAATCTACGGGAACTTGTAGTGTGAGAGTAACATACATAAACATGTCAAAACATATACATAACAACATATATCACTTGTGCAAAATTGTGTCGTAGATCGCGTGTCAATAATGTGTGCTATATGTGCACAATATACATGTCATATAATATGGTTTTCTGCAAGAAACCCTAACATTTCAATTAATCAGTTCAAATGTGTCGAAATATATTTCATAAAATATCATTCAAGTGTGAGATAAACTCACCTTTCGTGGAGCGAAAAGAAACGATGATACAAACAGATACGAGATAAACGACGAAGTCCGAGCACACTTAAGGTCGAATCAAATCGGCGACAACCCGGACCAAATTTGTTCGTGCACTACAAAAATGTACAGAAAGAAAAAACTTTAATTTTTTTTCTATTATACAAGAGATGGATGGCACGAACATAAACTTGCACATCAAGAATCAAACATACGCTACAGGTGGAAAGCATGTTCACATTAACAATATGTCCACGCCTTGTATCTCCCTGGAATAACACTTTCTCAACAAAACATATATACATATATGTTTTTTCAGGGAGGATGAGAACGAAGAAAAATAAGTGAACACAACAAGGAACTAAACCAAGCTTCAGCGCGAATGATATAAACACATCCAATGCACATAATTCTTATAATATATATATATATGTATGTATATACATATATATGTATGTATAATAAAATAGGACACACTACTCAGAAAAAAACAAAGCTTCAAAATGATTGGAAAAGAACTATCCACGCTACATGGAAAAATTGAAACAATTTGTAAAACCTTGTCTAAATCAGAATACAATATATATATATATGTATATATATATGATATGAAGATTAAACCCAAACCGTTAACACAGAAACACACGCAAAAAGGGAGTTGTTGATACACACAGAAGCACATTAAAAAGGGAAGAAAAAGATTGAAAGAAAAGTCAGGAACGAAAAACACAGGGAGCACGTGATGCTTCCTTTTTTTCTATTATGACATAAGAGGTTTACAAGAATTAAAGAAAATGGCACAAAATGAAGGTACCATGATGAAGCATGGAAAGGAAGAAATGGCCATAGAGTTTTTTTTTCTTTTTTGTGCAGAAGGTTACGTGAAAAATGCTTATTACCCATTCCTTGGCCAAAAATCTTGGATCCAACTTTTTTTCATGTGTCACGAGATAAATTAAATTTCGGTAAATGGTAAAGACCGGGTTGAAAGAAGGGTCGGGTCATAGTGTTGAAGTTTAAAGAGTATTAATATCGTCTGTTGCTTTCTCTAAGTGTCTCTTTGAATTGTCTGCTAATATGTCTCTTTCGATTACGTGTCTTTTTATATTAAAGGTTGTATTTTTGTCTGAGCCATGCTGTTATGCTTAGATATTTATATCCTTGTAGTACTTAGTTTTCATGCAATGCTAATGAAATAGAAAACTTATTGTTGGATCTACTTCCTTGTATAAGTTTATATTTTTTAACATGGTATCAGAGCTCAGTTAAGCAACCTATGTGTTATGGATCCTTTCAGACGTGCTAATAAGATTGGAGTTGAATTGTTAACTCAATCTAACTACAAGATATGGAGGACATGTATGGAGTCTTATCTTGTTGGTGAAGATCTACGGGATTTTATTTGTGGAGACAACTCAAATCCTCCAACTAACACAATAGCACATGTTGAGGAAATTAAAAAGTGGAAAATAGCATATACTAAAGTAGAGTTTGTTTTGAAGAGGTCTATATCTCATGGGTTATTTGAACATATAGTCTAATGTAAGTCCGCAAGCGAGATATGGGATGCATTCGAAAATATATTCAACAAAAAGGACGTGGGAAGATTACAGATTGTTGGAATATTTTGTGAATTTATCAAAAAAATAAGAATAAATATTTATGAGCCATTAATGCATAGAGCCGTTGGAAGTTATAAACGATATTATATTTTGTATCAGTAAATTTTCTTCTGAGAGCTGTTACGTTTGCATAACAGTTATGGGTGTGTGTGTATATATATATACATGTATTTGATTGAGCTGTTACAAAATATAAATAGAATTAACAAATTGCAATGAATGGTAATAAATTAATATTTATTAACATTCATCTTTTTTTTTTGAAATGTATGCAATTTAAATATTGCAACTTTCTTAGAACGTTTCTTTCATTTAATATGGCATTAATTGCAGTCTAATTCTCCTCCCACTAGAATAGCTGCAGTTTCTTCTATATAAGAACTTGGTTATAGACCAGGAAATGTACAGAACATAGAATACAGAAGGAAAAATCTCTCTCTTCCTCTTCCATAGAAAGAAATTTTTTATATTTTTTTCTGTAATGACCCGGAATTTTGGGCCGAATTTAAAAATTTTATTTTAATTATTTTCATGGGTTTTTAATATTTGAAATAATTTATTTTATATAATAACGACTATAAATTTATTTTAATCGAAGTTAAAACGAATAAATTTTATTTAAATTATAAAAGGTGTTAGAAATAGCGTGGTAGTTTTAAAATTTGAATTTTAACTTTGACTGACTGTACAAGATACAAAATAATCGGATTTTAGCGAAACAAAAAATATTAGAATCTATTTAAAAATATCTTTCCAACGAATCCGAAAAATTGAAATTTCACAGCGGGAATCAAAAGTTATGTCCAATTCAAAATCTCAAAAAAAAAGGCTATGGAATTTATATATATAATATATAGGACCCAAAACGCTACTTTTTACATACGAATGAATTGGGACTCGAAACCACTTCCATTGAGTTCAAAATGATGTTTCTGCATTGAAAAAGTATAAACACTTATATATTTCGAGTTTCGGAAATTATTCATATTTATTTGTATTTTTAATATTAAATATATACGCCTTAAAAATGGGAATTTTGCAGACGACCTCCAAATTCAACGAAACCACTTTCTATGGATTCAGAATATTAAATTATTGTTAGGTTCCAAATTTCATAATTTTTGAAGCTAGTATGTGGTCGTAATAAATTTTACAGTGAAAAACAGTCAATTTTCAGACTTTAAAAATTCGCTATTTATTCATACGGACTCGGAATTCATCGAGACCAGTTTCTATAGATTCGTAATGTCAAGAAATAATTATGTTTCAATTTTCATAAAAAATGGAATTCGTAGGTGTTTACACGGATTTTTAAACTAAGAAAACAGACAAAATTTGAAGAAGATAAATTACATAAGAGGTTAAAATAAGGGTAGTGGGCCTAATTTAATTATTAACCCATATAAAATATCATAAGTGCCGTCATTAGCTGAACCCTAAGATAAAACATAGCCACCTTCTTCTTCCTCTATTCCATGGCGGCTCTCTCCTCTAAAATTTATTTTACAAATTAGCCCCTGAAAACAAAATAATTTATATCTCTCAATCAGAACAAAATCAGACCAAACCCTTTCTGGGTTTTGTTCATCTTCTTATCCTCTATCTACCACGAAAAATTTAAGACCTATCGTCGCACGGATTCGCCGGAATCTAGCTTAAAAGACAGAAAGCTGATTTCGGTTATTTGTTCACTGCGGGCCCCACGAAGAGAGATATATCGAGCGACTTCAGGAAGTGGTAGAGGGGAAGCATACGGTTCTTTTGGCGGTGGTGGCATGGTCTCAGGTGGCTGGAGTTGGCCGGAATGTCAATTTTACTGGAGGGGTGCTGAAAACAGGACAATCGCAAAGATGAGCAATTTCCCGTCGATCCGTGCATTTTCAGGCCAAGTGACCCAAACGGAAGTTGTTCGGGAGGTCGAGATCTAGCTACTGACAAAAATTGGTGGCATTTTGAGTACCGAGGCGGCCGCAGCACTGAGATGAACGGAAACTGCACTTTTCCGTCAACTGCAGATCGTGGGCCCCACGTGGCGAACTGGAGGGGGGACCACCAGGCGTGGAAAGAGGGGGAGAAGCCGGAGAGAATGGCGCCGGTTTGGCCGTGGTGAGCATTTTAAGTTCAGGGTGCTGTTTGAAAAAAAAAAGGTTAAGGGCTTAAACGCGAAACATTTATTTAATTTTATATTCAATGTTCGTAATGCAATATCTTTTACATACGAGATCGAAATTTGACGATATCTGGTCTGTTGCGATCGTGGCGATTAGAGCTTCGCGTGGGCACAAAATTTGTCCAATTTGGAGGAAGCTGAAATTTTGGGTAATTTTTACAATTTAAATATTATTTAAATCGATTTGTTAACTTTGCAAGTGCATAACTTTTTGTCACGTTATCGAAATTGCATGAAACTGAATTCGTTGAGATCGTTATGTCAAGAGCTTCGAGCGAGCAGTAATTTTGTCCAATCTGAGCAAGTTGAAAATTTGGGTAATTTTCATAATTTAAATTAATTATTTAATTATTACAAACTTCGAAAATTCATAACTTTGTGATACGAACTCGAAATCGCGCGAAACAGGATTTGCTGCGATCAGCGATTCGAGAGCTTCGCAATGACACTAACTACGCCCAATTTGGAGCATGTTGGATCTTGGGCCAAAATTGGGCCCGAACCGTCATTTAAAGCCGGCAAAGGTGAGAACTCTTTTGCTCACTCAATTTTCGAATAGTTATTTATTTTTATAATTAAATGTAAATAAATTATTGGCGATGTAAGTAATTATTTGTTGAACGGATTGTGGATTTGGATGTCATGTCATGTTATGTTTGAAATTGAAAATATTCAACAGGTTAAACTAATGATTTATTATTTATGATAATTTAAAATAATGTTACACTGCCATTGACAAGTTACCTGACTTGTTGATGTTGATTGGGACGATTATTTTACACCTCGCCCAAGTGCACAAAATTATGTGCTGGCTGAAACCCCACACGGGTCTTGGGTTGATATTTGACTACACATCACCCTTGTGTTTAGTTTAAATTGCACTTTGGCTGTTATGTGAATGGTTGACATTATTATGGAATAAGTACAATGTTTGAAATCCGTGTAATTAAATTACATGGAAATTGTGTGAGTCTCATTCCAATTTTGAGTTAAAGAATATTATAATCCAATATTCAATTAAAAGAACCAAAGGATGGTTTCCATGTTTTCAAATGGGAAGGTATGTATTGTCAAAGTTACAATAAAAAGTGTGAATTGGAAAGATAACATTTTTTTATTAGTAAAAAATTACAATAAAAGATTAGAATTAAAAGATACCCTTTTTAATTGTCAACATGTTAAATTAAGAAGATTTGTTTCAAAAACTGAACATCTTGAAAAGATTAATATTATTGTTATCAATTTTGAATTAATGAATATTTTAATTTATACTCAATTAATAGAATTAATTGGCGTTGATTTAAAAAGATTATATCTTTATTGTTTAAAAGTTATAATAAAGGAGATTCAATTAAAAAGATTATATATTTACTGTCCACATTTTAAGATAAGAAAGTTTGATTTCGAAATTTGAACGTTTTGGAAAGATTACATTTATTTGTCATTATGTGGCAATAAATAGATTTGATTTCGAAATAAGACATTTTGGGAAGATTATTATTAATTGTTATAACAATATGGAAAGTTCAAATATTTACAAAGATTTGAAAGGTAAGTGAAGATATTTGGAACCACGACATTTTAGAATTAAAGAATATTTAAAATTAAGATTCTTTAATGGAAAGGATATTTTCAAAGAGTGCGTTTTAGAAAAGTTAATTATAATTATAAAATTATAATTGTACTTGGGCACGAGGTTAGGTCACATTTGTGGTGGAAGTCTGCCCGGAACCAACCGGCTTATCCAGCAGCCACAAATGTTGGGCCTAATGTGAGAGGTCCAAGTGCGCAAATACGAATTGGGCCATGACACGAGGTTAAGCCCAACTTGTGGGATAAGTCTGCCCGGAACCAACCGGCATATCCAGCATCCACAAGTCGTAGGCTTAATGTGGGAGGTCTGGCCCAGTGTAAAATATAAATGAATAAGATAATGGATTGAGCTATTTAATCTGTTTTAAATAGCAACACCATTTTAACCCGAACGTGTTTATCGATTTATTTTATACATTTTATAATGCATGTTTTAAAGAGCTAATTCCAAAATAAATATTTTGAAAATAATATTATTTTAATATGATAATAGATAGAATATTCAATTTGGATTTAAAATCGAAATAAAAGTTGGAATCGTTTTATAAACGAATTTATAAACATTTTAGAATAAAGTTTGAAAGGAAAATATTACATTTTTCAATGTAATAAAGTTGAAATGAAAATATTATATTTTTCAATGTAATAAAGACTGAATTGAAAATAAAGTTTGAAATGAAAACATTACATTTTCCAATGTAATAAAGATTGAAATGAAAATATTACATTTTTCAATGTAATAAAGGTTGAACTAAGAAGATTACATTAAAAAGATTTCATTTTTATTTAAGATTGATTACATTAGAAAGAATACTTTTTTTTAGTTAATTTGTTTCAAAAGAATGAAAAAGATTCATTTTAATGTAGATATACATTTCAATGTAAAAGAATGAGTGATTTATTTGTTTTAATAAATTAATTAAAATAAATAAAAGGATTAAAGTTGTTTTAATAAAACCAAGATTTTCCAATACATATATTGGAATGGATTTGAATGTAAAATAATCTTCGGATTATTTCAGTATTGGATTTTGTGATTATACGGATATTATTGTGGGAATTTGAAAGATATTAATACCGTTATTCCCAATTTGATATACGTTAATTTTCAGAATTTGATATTGAACATAAATCGATATAATTTATATTCAAAGCATGATATTTAATATCAGATTAAAATTTGGGTTTGTCGTGAATAGTGTCTTAAATAACACTGTTCTTAAACCCATTTGGGAAAGAATAAATCTTTTAATTAAGATTTAAATAAGATTTCCAATTATTAAACATAATTGAAATTAAGTGAAACAAACTTTTGGGTTGATTGTGAACAATGTTTTTAAATGACATTAGTTATTTAAACCCGATTGACAGTGAAATTTAGATTGGTAATTCATAAATCTTTTAATTAAGATTTAACGAAACATTCTAGAGAGAAGTTTTCAATTTAATATATTAAATTGGAATATGATTTTGGGTTTATTGTGAACGATGTTTTTAAGCGACATTTGTTCTTTAACCCAGTTAAAGGCAAGATTATTTCTTGGAAGTTAAATAAACATTAAATAATGATTCTTGGAGATTAAAACTAAATATAGTTTTTATAAATCTTTAATTGGATTGAATGAGGATAAAAGAAATTAAATTTACTTAATTCAAGAAATGAACGATAATGGGGTACCACCAGTTTTTACTCCAAGCGATAGTTAAATCATTAATTAGATTTGAACGATAAAACGGTAATTAAGTTTACCGTAACACATTGGGTGTTAGATATGGAGTATCACCAATTTTACTCCATGGGTTGTATAGGATGGGAATGGGATATTAATTAATGATTACTTCGGTAAGGCGTTAATCCCGATTAGTTGGATAAACCTTAATTTGGTTTAAATTAAAATCAAAGAATACTCTTGATTGGAATGAGGCGTTGGTTGTGTTTTAAAGTACATGATTTTAAATTACGCAAATTATTCAGAAAGCCAGGTTTAACCCATTCTGAATAATTCATACGACGATTGAAGACCGATGATGAAGACGGTTATTGAAGACCGGGAAATTTCCATATCGAATGGATGATTATTGATATCTTGATTGGACCGTACACCCAAAATGAGGGAAAAATTGGTGATCATTCAGACGTATTTGGAGATCTACCGGATATGGTTTCGTTCAGACCCAGAACGGACTGATAAATGGATTGCGTGTCTGACATTGTATTCCTTTATATTGTATTCGTTGATCTCTATTTAATATATAGCTGTTTGGTGGCGGAGAATTTATTCTTTTGCTTAACACCCGGTTATATGTTGATAGATGATCAATGATATGGTATGGTCTGACAATGTGGCATGCCAAGATGCAAATGATCAAGGCTTTTGTT
This sequence comes from Allium sativum, assembly GCA_030737875.1. Lineage (NCBI taxonomy): Eukaryota > Viridiplantae > Streptophyta > Magnoliopsida > Asparagales > Amaryllidaceae > Allium > Allium sativum. The sequence continues at coordinate 553,555,454 of CM060915.1, forward strand.
GAAAAGCAGGGCCTTGTGGGATGATCAAAGCATAGCCTGTTTAGGAGTAGCTTTGTGTATAGCGTGACTTCGTGAGCCTCACACCCCGATTGGAGTCTAAAACGGGAGAAGGGACCGTAGGGAGTGCACACGTTTCTTTCTTGCTAGTGGTAGTGTCAGTGCTTAAACTGACTGACATTTTACTTATGTGGATGATGGATTTTGAGGCGCCTCGGATTTTTATAGGCTTAGTGGTCATATTATAGGTTCAAAGGAACCGGGAAACGTGTGTTCAGGCATAACCAATCCACTGCCGATAGGCGGGGACCGACCCTACCGCTCCAAGGGTTGCCCATAGGTGTGATCCTGAGGCATTTGCTAGAGTGTCTCGAATCGGTAAGGAGTTCCTCCCTAGCCTTGACTCATGATGGAAAACCAATGTCCAATACGACACCATGCGGTTTTGATTGTAGAACTAGTATGGCGACATGATATATGGTACCCATGCCGTCTATGATTAATACATTTACTTTCGAAATTGATTTCTGCACTATGCACTTATAGTAATATTAAAAGATAAATTTCCCGTACCAAGCATATTTGGCTATTATAAGGTAAAACTCTATCCTCCGGCTTGCGTTGCATTGTGTGATGGGACCTGAGTCTTATAATAGCTTCATTTTCCTTTATTTAGCATTGCGCTGTTTATTTTTATGCACTGGTATTCTTGGGGGTTAACCCGTTCCGTGTTATATGGCGTGGTCCTTTGATTTATCTAACTTTAAAACCAACTTAATAACTGTTTTTGAGTTCTCATACCAGTCCCATGACTGACCTGGAGTTTATTGTTTTAACCTAAACTCTGGGTGCCCATATTTTCCACATGGGCGGCTAGTAGTTTTGGTTTGTAGATATTATATTCACAGGATCCTGGTCTACAACTGAAGCGATATTCGGAAGGCTCTGTATCCGTGTATTTCTTTCATTTGTTTTTTTGTATTAATTTTCCGCTGCTATTTTAATGTAATTTAATCTCTGATATTATTGTATTTCTATTATGTAATAAGTATTCATACTCTGTTATATTCTTGTACTCTGATGTAATTGTTGTAATCAGCAATAAAAATGTTCTTCAGTTTGTGTTCTGATGTGTGTTGTTCTCAAGGCAATCCAGGCTTTCCTTTACTGGGAAGTTTGGGTCCTCACATTTTCTATCTTCTACTCTACCATTCTTTGACAAAAATAGAAAGAAAAATATACATGAGCAGTATTATTTTTAGAGTGCAAACTGAATCGGATTCATATGTGCAAATGATCCGTTATAGAAAGAAAAACAAGGAAGATGTTGTTTTATCCCAGAGGCGGCGACGAACAGTAGAACTACTTTGCACCTTGAGTAGATCGCCGAAACGTCTTCAAGAAAGTGACCTAGTCCACAACTCAGCCGAACCATTGTTTTCAACAATTTGAAGACGTTTCCAGAGAAATAATGGCTTCGACTACAAATCTTGACGATGCTGCCCCATCATACAAGTTTCAATTTTCAATGGTCAGTAGAGATGCATCACATAAGCTTTGTAATATCTTTTGAGATCATCTCCTAAGGTATGACTTTATATGAACAGTTTTACATTGCTGTTATAATTGACAAACTACTCTGAGTTTGAAAAGAATTTGTCTATTATTATTATTTTGGATTATGCATCGATTTGCTAATTAAAAAAAATCAATTAAGAGACTTTTGGAAAACAAAAGTAAAACTTGTAAGTTCTGAAATTGACTGTGGATGGAACAAATTTGTTCATAGAATGATTAAGATTAAGGAAACAATATAAGTATTACTATATTGTTAACTAGAAACTATAATGTTATATTCATTCATGTTAAGCTAAAACAATTGTTTTAGAGAACCATTTGAAAGTGCTTGATCTATTAAGGTGAATATTAATAGTTTACTAATATGTTAAATTAGTAAAAGGAAAAACTTTTACAAGAAGCATATATTTAGAAATTTGCCCTTCTTGTTTAGAGAATTTTAAACACTACACCAAAACAGTGGATTCCCAACAAGTATAGGTGTTACAAATAATTTCCGTAACACTTTTATGTGTCACTAACAGCCTGTGAGGAATTTCCTGTAACACTTATAAGTGTTACAAGAAGAGTAACTGCTAACACTTATAAGTGTTACAAGCAGAGTAACTGCTAACACTTATAAGTGTTACAAGAAGACCAACTGCTAACACTTATAAGTGTTACAAACAGAGTAACTGCTAACACTTACCAGTGTTACAAACATATTTATTGCTAACACTTATAAATGTTGGAACTATAATATATGGTAACACTTATAAGAGTTACAGACATATTCATTGCTAACACTTATAAATATTGGAACTATAAGAGATGGTAACACTTATAAGAGTTACAAACATATTCATTGCTAACACTTATAAATGTTGGAACCATAAGATATGGTAACACTTATAAATGTCAGTATCATAATCCTACTAACTCTTATAAATGTTGGCATACATAAATTGCTAACACTTATATAACATGTTTTAATGATTTTCAATCACATATATAACTCAACATACCAATTCAAATAAAAGTATTTAGTACACTTATATATTTCAAATTCAATAATGTCACTTTTGCATAATGCTTTCAATTTCAAAATACCATAATATCAAGTTCAAATTACAAAAAAGAATACAAAGTTTTACTAAAGATACATAGAATTTTAGATATTATGAAGACGAAACATGGACCATATCATAAAGCCTCCATCCGAAAATTCACAAAGCTTGTAGTGTCCGTTTTGAGGACCATCGTAAATTGGTGCTTCCGGATCTAAAACTTCTGTTATCTAAAATTTCTGTGATGTCCGTTTTGGTGATATGATCATTGTCAAGATCAAACATGTTTGCATGCTCGTTGCTATTACATTCCAAATCCTGTGTTTTTCCTCTTCCTCCATAAGTGCCTACAAAATATAAATGCACCCATTTTTACAGAAATAACAAATTGCAAAACTGATAAATATCATCTTGCATTAACTAACTAAACAAGGATTTGTTTATTTTTTTGCGAAACTGAGTATTGCTCAGTTTTTCTCGAAACTGAGCATTGCTCGGTTTCGAGAAACTGGGCAATGCTCAGTTTCGAGCAAAACTGAGTTCGAACAAAACTGAGCATTGCTCAGTTTTTCTCGAAACTGAGCGTTGTTCAGTTTCGAGAAAAACTGAGAAATGCTCAGTTTTGCTCGAAAACATTGCTCAGTTTCATGTGTTTGATCTATGAAGTGGCATCAAAAACCATGTTTTGGTATATAAACAAAATTAAAGAAAATATCAGTATCTATATACAATCAAAATTGTATTAAAACAGCCTATTCCTGTTTCATGTACACTGCAAGTTTATATTTATATCCTTATATATAAGTGTAATCCAGTGTGCATGTTTTCTAATACAATTATTTGAACAAATGGGACACTATGACCACACCTACACGCAACTTTTTAAAATAAAATCGATAGATCGTTTATATAAATTTTAAACTAAGTACCTAAATTGATAGATTAGACACCCTTTTATACTTAGTATATGTATACAATCTAAAAGGTATCATATATATGTGTCCAATCTAACTGGAATAAAAGGAACTTCTATGTTATTAGTAAAAACATTCCACTGATTGAAGTATGGTAGCAGAGATGCACAATAGTGATTACATGTCTATGTGTACTCAAATGAAAAGAACAAAAAACTCCAATCTCTACTGATTATCAATTATATGTCTGTTTATGAACTAACCAAAACTTTAGGTTTCTTAAGGTACAATACATTATTTAATTTATATATTATGTCTGACCTGAAAAGGTGAAGCACCAAGATAACTTTGCAGCATCCGAATAATAGCTGCTCCTTTGTTGTAGCTGACTGAATCAAAAATTTCATCAACCTCACTCGCATGGTTAATTTCAACCTGAAAAGGTTGCATTATTGCTTTTGTGATAATAAACAGATCATGATGCAAATGCCATGCAGACTCAAATTGAGCTACATTGAAATCAAGGATAAAATAATAAACTGTAGCAATCATTAACTACAAGTTTCATTGAAAGAAGAAATCAAAATTGATACCTCAATAGGATGGGACTCGGACAGTGAATCTACATTAAGACCTGCAGTGGTACTATCAAGGAATTGAGTCCAGATGTTCCATTCTGGAAATAAATAATCTGTCGCCAAATAACTAATCTGTTGAACATTATTATTTTTGGACGGCATATAACAATCAGATTGAAATGTTTACTAAAATCTTGTTATAATCACCCATGACGCAAATCCTTCATTAAGCCAAAGATGCGTCCACCATTCCATTGTTACAAGATTCCCAAACCACTGATGCGCAAGTTCATGTGTAACAGTAATAAACACCTAACCGCAAAATCTTTGTCAAACTAAATTCGATCAAAAATATTTTTTAGAATCAATAAAAGATGTTTATTATAAAGAACTCATGGAAAGAACCTACTGATTGCTTTCTTGAGGCAGCTGAATGCGCTTCATCATAGAGCAATGTTGTGTCTCTATATGTAACTAAACCATAGTTTTCCATTGCTCCAGCAGTGATAGGAAAAGAATATGTAGTGGAAGTCGGAATGGACTGAAGTAATTTGTTTGGAAAATTATAGTTTACAACTTTACGTTGCTCATTTTTGGTTTGAATTTATATCAATTTGTGCACTAGATACGTTGTCTGCATTACTATTTTTCTGAATGTAATAGAAGTTCTATAATCGCAGACTTGAATTGTTTTTGTTCTTCTTAGTATGGTATTGTACTTTATTTTTGGAACTATTTTTGTACTTTATTTTTGGCGTTTTGGCGTGTTGTGCATCATTTCACTGAAGCTATTTATAAAGCTTACTTGTTACATGAAGTTCATATGAACAAAAAATGACCATCAATAATTTGATCATAGAATTTCAGTAAGCTATTTATAACAGTAAGCTATTTATAAAGTTTACTATTATAAATAACTTACTGTTATGAAGTTCATGTTACATGAAGTTATTTGCAATAGTAAGCTATTAATTTACAAATAACTTACCGTTATGAAGTTCATGTTACATGAAGTTATTTGTAACAGTAAGCTATTAATAAAGTTTATAAATAGTAAGTTCATGTTACATGAAGTTCATATAGTTTAATATAAACTATTTATATATTAATAACTTCAATAACAGTAAGTTATTAATATAAACTATATAAACTTCAATGAACTTCATGTAACATGAAGTTATTTGTATCACAGTTTCCCCCAGGAACCAACATAAACTCATTTGTAATATCACGAACTAAAATTTGAAAGAATTAGCCTAATGACCATTGTTCTTGGATTTTCACTCTCAAGAAAGAGACCCATTCTTATATAGTTATGTGTGTGTGTGCATGAGATCTAAAATGCCTCAACAATTTTGGTACGTTTGACTTGGGGCTATCAATTGCTGCATGGAATTTGTTGTTCCATTGAGGTGCACGAGGTACAAATGTGGTTATAGAGCAAGGGTCGAACGCGATTAGAACACCAATCTTGAGTAGGTCATACATTATATCATATACTCCATAACACTAATCTTGAGGTATAGACAATGGCAAAGCTAAGAATTCAGACTAGAAGGGGTCACAACAGCCAAAGTGTGTTGCTTATTAAAATTGGAAGGAGAATTTTTTTGTTCACACAGTATAGCATAAAAGCATTTACGATGAAGATCAACCAAAAAACATGAAATGAAATATCTTACCGCAGGTATTTATTCCCATCGTATTCTCCAGTAACATAAAGTGTTCATGAAGCACTGCTGCGGCTGGGGCAAAACAGTAGACAACCAAAAACAAATTTTACACTTCAGTAATTTACATATAAAAAGCAAATGTTGTTTACATGGTAGTGTACTGATCAAAATATTGACCCACTATCCCTGCACATACATAAATTAATGCAATTAACTCAACCCAATCTCCATGCACAAATATAGTCATACATAATTAACTCACTTTCACTAATGTCACCTAAAACAGTTCACATACTTTATTGCACAAGTATTAAGACACAACTTGCGAAAAATACTATATATATATATATATTAAAGAATACAATATGTTCCTATATAACAAATTATGAGAGAAGTACGTTGAATGACCGCATTGATGAACTGGAAGTTAAAGATGCGGTGTCCTGAGAATATACCAGAATATGGTGCAAGCAGTTAAAGGTGCAAAACAAGGTAAAGAAAAAACTTAATATAAAAGAAATAGAATCCAAACTGACCTGAAATTTGGAAGACTGAGTTGTAAATATTTAACTGCTTTGCTTCTTGTAATGTATTAGAAACAATATGTTATTCTTGACCTTCCACACATCTCCTTTCACTCTCTCAATTCGTACAAACTACCTTAGTTTAACTCAGCCTTTTTCATATGAAGTAACATAAAAAAGATATTAAAATAAAATCGAAACGTTTTAAGAAATATGTAAGTATTGTGCAAATTTAAATCAGATTTGTACTACTGCAGCAATCAATGACTGATCTACTAAAATTGCATCAGTATTAAGAAACTTTAGTTACCAATGGCTGTAAATGGAATATGAATTTTTGAACATTAATTTGCTATTAGTTCTGTGCATTGTTAGTTCTATCGATCTAAAGATGGAAGTGTTCGTTGATGTTTAAGTCCATGAACAAATGGCAAAAGGGTATTTTCGATGTCGGCACTATAATATTTCTAGGAATTCAATGTTATATAATCTACTAATTTCCTTACTTCTCATAAGATTTTCTTATCAATGACTGTTTTTTAATTATATTTTCTTGGCTCTTCTAAATAATGGAAGAAAAATATACAAGTTCTCAAGACCTTTAGACAAAATCTCTTCATGAAAATAATATTCTCACAAGTAACAGGAGTTTTGGTATTCAACTCATGTCGAACAATAAACAGTAATTAGCACTAACTGTATCCAAATAAATGGAAAAGACATAACATTCAAATACAAAGATAGTTATAAACATTTACCTTATGGTCACATCAATATCAACCAATGCTACTTTGGGAGGAACTATGTATTCATTTTCATATTTCTGCACAGATTCAAATATACAACATATATTCAAACATATTGTTCTTAGTTTAAACAGAATACAAGTAGGGAATACATCCAACTTATGACAAATACCAATTCAAAATGTGTTTTGCAAAATAGTCACAATGTAAAACCTCAAAAACACCAACATGATTAGATATGTGATAATACACCAACATCAGTATAATAGTTTAGAGTTGTAATATACATAAAAAAAAGTCTTTTTTTAAATCGAACTTTTTGGTTACCTGTAAACAGATTTCACAAACTGAACTCCCTTTTTCATCACACAACCTCTGTACAAAGTCTCTGTGTGCAAACTGCAACAAGAAAATGAATTCGATTAATAAGAAAACTCACAAAATAGTAAAATCTATATGCGTCTCTCTTGTTTACCTATTATCGTGAACTGTAACAAGCGAATGATGTCAAAAATAGTGAAATCGATTTGTTTACCTATTATCGTGATTCCTATAATCCCCAATTCGAAATCAACGATTGAGAAATGGGTGGAGAGAGAATTTGAGAGACTAATATTGATTTGAGAAATCCAAAATCCTTCGATTAGAGAGAGAGATCGCGTGGGATCGCTGATATCAATTCTTCAAAGTCCAATTTTTTTTTTTAATTTTCTTGCGATGCGGCCGAAGGAGGATAAGCGTTGAGGAATAAGCGTTGAGTACCGATTAGGGTTATGTGTGTGAGAACTTACCCTTTTGCCCTTGGAATATAAGAGTTGACCATGCATATCAACACATTTAAGTGTTGGCACATTTTTGGTGACACATTTTTACTATAGCAACACATATTAGTGTCACCAATCTACAACACATATAAGTGTTGGCAGTTGAAAAAAATAAGAGTTGCCAAATGGCCATTATGGTGTAGTGAAATGAGGCAATACATGTTTATAAGAACATTTAATTGCATGATAAATGTTATTAAACAACATTTAATGATATAGTGAATGAGAGTAATCACATTTGCTGGGTGATTAACATTATAGTAAAACTCAATTAGTAAATTTAAAGTTGTAATAGATTTTAAATATTGGTATAAGATTAATTGTTTACTTTTGATCATATATGATGAATTTGGAAGTTTATTTTTCTTTATTAGAATATCTGAATTTCAGATTTATTCCATGTGAGAGGTAATTGAAGTAATGAGCTTGTACTCAAAATCAGTATCATATTACAATTATTGATGATTGTTCCAATGCTGCTATTTACAACTTATGAACAATAGTAATTAAAGGGAATTTGTTTTGAAAGTGTCATTAGAATAGGTACTATTTGACTGTAAATTTTGGAAAATGTCTTTGTTATAAATTGACATTAATTAAGTGCATATTTATTTGGAAAATGTCATTAAAATTTTGGCATTATTGAAATGCATATATTTATTTGGAAATGTCAAAATAAATTGACATTAATAGAACGCATATATTATTTGAAAATGTCATTAAAAAATTTGACGTTGATAGAATGCGTATGTTATTGGAAAATGTCAGTAAGAATTGACATTAATAGAACGCATATATTTGGAAATGTCACTAAATATTTGACATTAATAGAATGCGTATGTTATTTGATAATGTCATTAAGAATTGACATTAATTTGATGAACAAGTTCTTTCATCAAAATATATTGACATACTTTATATGCATAAATTTAGAAAATGTCACTAATAAAAATTAACATTAATTAAATGCGAATTTAGAAAATGTTATAGGAAATAACATTAATTGTAATGACATTTATTTAACAATAAATGCATACACAATTGAAGAATCATATATTGTGGTTTTTAGTTTGAGAAAAATAGTGGGGGTTTCTCTTAATAGTGAGGGTTTCTTTTAATAGTGGAGGTTGCTTTCAACTATTCGAGAATAGCATTTATTTAGGTATTAATTTTGACTTGCAACTTTCCTGCTTTTGTAACGCCCTAAATAGATGTTAACTTTTCTTAATGATGGATCTAGAAAGAGAAAGAAAGGCATTTGTACTATTATATGTTTATATGTAGATGATCTATTTATTTTTGGGTCACATTCATGCCATAAACATTGTTAAATCCATACTAAGTGTCAACATCGATATTAAAGATATAAGTGAAGCGATTGTAATCCATGGTATTAAGATTACTAGGTTCGAAAAAGGACTTTCTTTGGATCAATCTCATTATTTTGAGAATATTCTAAAGAAATACAATTATATTGACTGTAAACCTGCATTAACACCAATGAATGTATTAGACCCGACACTGCCAATGTCGTGATATTATTATGCAGGTTTATCAGTAGACCTAATATAGAGCATTAACATGTTATTGAGAGGGTCATGAGACACCTAAAATAAACCATGAGCCTTGGATTACAACTAAAATAAATCATGAACATTGTATTACATTATGAAAGTTTCCAGCTATACTTGTAGGATATTCCGATGCAGACTGGAATACTTAATCTGATGATTCAAAAACGACCAGTGGCTATATATATATTTAGCATTGCTGGAGGAGTTGTTTCTTGAAAAATCCAGGAAACATACTATTTTGACTCAGTATATTATATAGAGACTGAGATAATAGCACTAGCCACAATTAGTGAAGAAGCAGAGAACTAAAGAAATCTACTAGTGGAGATCTCCATATGGAAAACTGACACCATAGTGTAATCTATTGCGATAGTTCCGCGGCTATTGCAAAAATTTCAGAACCGTTATTACAATGGTATAAGACGACAGTCGTAAGCACAATACTGTAAGAGAACATCACATATGTAGTGATGACAATTTGACGGCTATTAAAAAAAGGATAGAACCAATATTACAACGGTAATAAATGACAGTCGTATGCACAGTATTGTTAGAGAACATCATATATGAAGTGATGATAATTTGTCAGATTCTTTGACGAAAAGACTGACCAGAAAGAAAGTCCTTAATGATTCTGAAAGAATGGGACTATTGCCCTTAGATTGTGGAATCACGCACAATGGTAACCCGACCTAAATGACTGGAGATCCCAAGAACTAGGCTCAATGGGTAAAAACAAGTTGTGTAGTGATAATACATGAACATGATAAATTTATATATTAAGAAGCATGTATTCCTGAAGTGATTAGAGGATGAGTTAATAGAAACTCTTAATGATATCTATACTCTATTTGGAGTGGAGTACCTACCTTCAGGAGTACTCTTGATAGACTCACCTGTGTGAATGTGGAAATGTGGTCGTTTCCTATGGAGTTTTGGGCAAGATTCCTAGAGCGTTCACTAAACTGGGATAGACATGCATGGCCATAAGTGCATGGGCTTATTTGATTGCACTATAGAAAGGTTGTGTGTGGTTTGATGTCAGGAATAGAGTTCAAGACTACGTGTCATTCTAGTAAAAACTGAATCTTACTCGCTATGCAAAGGTTCAAGTCGGATGACACCTTTGTTTATGCACAATCTTATGTATTTTTAATGAACTGTTCAAAAATATATTTTTTAAGAAATTCAAGTGGGGGATTGTTGGAATATTTTGTGAATTTATTTAAAAAATAAGAATAAATATTTATGAGCCATTAATGCATAGAGCCGTTGGAAGTTATAAACGGTATTATATTTTGTATCAGTAAATTTTCTTCTAAGAGCTGTTACGTTTGCATAACAGTTATGGGTGTGTGTGTGTGTACATATATATATATATATATACATATACATGTATTTGATTGAGCTGTTACAAAATATAAATAGAATTAACAAATTGCAGTGAATGGTATCATCTCTTTTTTGAAACGTATGCAATTTACATATTGCAAATTTCTTTGAACGTTTCTTTCATTTAATATGGCATTAATTGCAGTCTAATTCTCCTCCAACTAGAATAGCTACAGTTTCTTCTATATAAGGACTTGGGTTATAGACCAGGAAATATACAGAACATAGAATATAGAAGGAAAAATCTCTCTCTCTCTTCCTCTTCCATAAAAAGAATTTTTTTATATTTTTTCTATCTTCTACTCTACCATTCTTTGACAAAAATAGAAAGAAAAATATACATGAGCAGTATTATTTTTAGAGTGCAAACTGAATCCGATTCATATGTGCAAATGATCCGATATAGAAAGAAAAACAAGGAATAGACTGTTTTATCCCAGAGGCGGCGGCGAACAGTACGAACTACTTTGCACCTTGAGTAGATCGAGAAAAAGTCTTCAAGAAAGTGACCTAGTCCACGACTCAGCCGAACCATTGTTTCCAACATAGATGCTTGAAAATGAATTGGCAAACACAGTTCAAGGTGACTTATCTATTGCTCAATTTTTCTTGAAGATCAAAACTTTATGTTCCGAAATTTTTGTTCTCGATCCAACAGACCTATTTCTTCTGCATGAATGAGGCATCATATCATTCATGGGGTAAAAAATGAATACATACCTTTTGTCACGTCAATCCAAGGCTGGGAGAATCAGCCATCCTTAAAGGAGTTTGAGAATTTATTATCTTCTCAGGAGTCTCTTGCTCGTCAAATGGCTGGTTTGTCTATGAAGGATGAACCAAGTTCTGATGGAGAAGCTTTGTTTTCTGGAAACAAAAAAATTAACAACAATATTAAAAATTGATGCTTTCAATAAACCTGCCGGAGATGGTTCATCAATTCATGGCTATAAAAGGTCTATCAAATGCCATCGATGTGGCAAACTTGGACACATAAAAAGAAACTGTCGTGCCAAGATGAAGGAAAGCAACTTTACTGAAGCTGGTGATAGTTCTCAAATACAAAGTGATGAAGAAAATTGGGGAAAGTGTTTTATGGCTGATTCTTCATCAATCAATGTTCATGGTTCTATTGATTTCAAAAAAGATTGGATTATTGATTCGGGATGTGGTCATCACTTGACCGAAAATGAATCTAAATTTACAAGTTTTCATCAATGCGCTGGGAATGAAGCAATTATTACTGCAGATAATACTGTACATCCCGTTAGGGAAAAGGGCGTTGTTGTATTAAATGATCAAAATTGTGATGCTGTCACTTTGAAAAGTGTATTTCAGGTTCCAGGCGTGAACAAAAATATTCTTTCAGTTGCTAATGTTGTGGATTCAGGACATTATATTTTATTTGGACCGAAGGATGTAAACGTTTTGAAGAACGTAGAGATGCTAAATGCTGATGTTGTTCACACCGGTAAGCGGTTTAATAATTTGTTTGTCATATCTGCTGCAACTTCTTGTGTGGAAAAAATGAGCAGAAATGACAACTCATCCTTGTGGCATGCCAGACTTGGGTATGTTCACGCAGAAAGGGCTTGTTAAAGGGACTGCCTTGTTTAACTAATTTTAACAATGAAGAAGTACGTGAAGGATGCCAATACGGCAAGTCACAGCGACTTCTGTTCGAAAAATCAATTACTAGAAGCAAGGCCCCTTTAGAATATATTCACGGTGATTTATTTGGGCTAACCAATACTCCATCACATTCGTGTTTCCGTTATATGCTTATTCTAGTTGATGATTTCTCTCGTTTTACCTAGACTTATTCTGTAAAACAGAAATCTTATGTGCTTTCTAGATTCAAAGAATTCAAAACAATTGTGGAAGACGTCCTTGGAAAAAAATTACAGAAGTTGAGAATCAATAATGGAGGGGAGTTTACCTCAGAAGAGTTTTCTTCTTTTTGCCGAGAAAATGGAATTCAGAGACAACTTTCATGTGCTTGCACACCGCAGTGGAACGGAGTTGCAGAAAGAAAGATTAGACATCTTGAAGAAAGATGTAAGAGCTGGTTGCATGCCAAAAATTTTCCTAAAGCTTTGTGGACAGAAGGTATGCCTTGCACTACTTATGTTATCAATTGACTACCTTTAAGACCAAATTATATGATGTCCCCTTATGAAATGATGTTTAAGGAAAAGCCTAGTGTTAAACATATGAAAGTTTTTGGTTCGATTTGTTATGTTCATGTACCTCAATCTATATGAACTAAGCTAGATCCTAAAGCAAAAAAATGTATTTTTATCGGATATGATAAGAAGAAGAAAGGGTGAAAATGTTCGGATCCTGCTTCGCATGAATATACAATTTCAAGGGATGTTGTTTTTGATGAAATATATGCATATTATAATTATAATCGTTATGAGGCAGAAACTAAGTATCCTTTGAAAACTGACTTGACTTCATTTTTGTTCCTGAGGAAGAGCAAGGTGCAAGGGGGAGTACAAGATGCGAGAACGGTGAATTGGATAAGGAAGAGAACATAAATTCTTTTGACCATTATTCTAATCCTGATAATGTTCCTTCAAGACAAAGGCCAAAAAGAAGGATTTTTAAGCCTGCTCGTTTTAGGGATGATGAATTCACAAGTATTTATTCATGCTTTTTTAATGGACCATTCGATGGCAGCGAACCAACCAGTTTTTTTGAAGCCAAAGGAGATTCAAATTGGGAAAATGCCATGGAAGAGGAAATTAGAGCTCTTGCTAAAAATGAAACTTGGGATTTAATTCCAAGTCCAAAGAATGTGAATCATGTTAGTTGTAAATGGATTTATAAGTTAAAAAGAAATATTGATGGAAGCATTGAGAGGTATAAAGCCAGACTTGTGGCTCGTGGTTTCTCTCAAAAATATGGAGATAACTATGAGGAAACTTTCAGTCCTGTAGCAAAAATGACATCTGTGTGTGTTCTAATTTCTTTGGCTGCTTCACTTAGATGGAATTTATGGTAGTATGATGTAAAAAATGCTTTCTTATCTGAAGATTTTGAGAAAGAAATATATATGTTGCAGCCACCAGGTTTTTAGTCAAATATTCATCTAGATTATGTATGCAAATTGAAAAAGGCTCTTTATGGGTTTAAACAAGCCCCAAGAGCTTGGTATGGAAAAATTGCTGAGTATTTTCACTTTTGTGGTTATCATGCCTCCAATTCCGATCCCAGTCTCTTTGTAAAAAGGCAAGAAAATCTACAGGTGGTGATTCTTTTGTACGTTGATGACATGATAGTAGTTGGAAATGATGAAAAGGAGATATGCAGATTTTGCATAGAGCTGTTTAATTGGTTTGAAATGAAAGATTTAGGAGAACTAAGTCAGTTTCTTGATTTTGAAGTCAGTTCTATTCAAGATGGTTTCTTTCTCACTCAAGAAACTCACGCTTCTAAGGTTGTTTCGAGATTCGGACTAAATCATCCAAGAAATTGTGTTACTTCCCTTGATGTTAATATTAAGTTATGGAATGAAGAAGGTGCTCCTTTCGAAGACATTCGTCCATTTCATGCTTTTGTTGGAAGTCTTCTTTATTTAACAATAACGCGTCCTGACATTGCTTTTTCGGTAGGCCTTGTGAGTTGGTTTATGCAAGCTCCTAAGAAACCTCATATGGATGCTGCAAAACAAATTATAAAATATGTGAACTCTACTTTGGACATGAGACTGTTGTATAAGAAGAATACAAATTTTCTCTTATATGGATTTTCTGATGCTGAATTTGGCGGTGATTTAAATGACCGACAGTCAACTTCTGGTTATATTTTCTTATGTGGATCTGCTGGTGTTTTGTGGTGTAGTAAGAAGCAAGACTCAATCTCCTTGACAACTAGTGAAGCTGAATACAAGGCTGCCTCCCTTGCTGCTCAGGAGTGTGTTTGGTTACGCCGTCTCCTCACGGACATCTATTGTCCAGTTGTGCACCCTACTAATCTTTTTGGAGATAACCAGAGTGCTATCAAAATGACTTGTAACCCTATTTGTCATGCCAGATCAAAACATATTGAGGTTGCACATCATTTCATTTGTGAGAAAGTCCTTGATGGAACAATAAAGGTATTAGATGTGAGAAGCAGAGAAAATGTTGCAAATATTTTTACAAAATCTATTCCCAGAGGTCAGTTTGAACTTCTGCATTCAAAGATTGGTCTAGTCATAAGAAATGCTCTTTAAGGGGAAGTGTTGAAGTTTAAAGAGTATTAATATTGCATGTTGCTTTCTCTAAGTGCCTCTTTGAATTGTCTGCTAATATGTATCTTTGGGTTACGTGTCTTTTATATTAAAAGTTGTATTGTTGTCTAGGCCATGCTGTTATGCTTGGATATTTATATCCTTGTAGTACTTCGTTTTCATGCAATTCTAATGAAATATAAAACTTACTGCTGCCTTTACTTCCCTGTATAAGTTTATATTTTTTAACACATAGTGTACGACACATCAATATTCCAACATGACACACATATGGACACAAAACTTAAAATGATACAACGTTGGGTACCGATACAACTTGCTGTTTTATTGATACGGACACCAAAATGCACAAATGAATAAACTGTGATGATCAGCGACGCAACAACCTTGATGGTACATAGATATCAATGTCGTGACTGTCCTATCAAAACTCCAATTGTTAACGATTGTGCGTTGTCAATTTGCACGAAATTTTTTTAACAGACATGGAAACGTCCGAATTTCGCGAAATAAATTGCGCCATTGACTTCAGAACAAGCAAAATATTTTTTTCCATGTTGGGACATCTAGGTTTCAAAAATAATTTTGTTCGTTCAATATTTGAACTATCTTGCGCTGAAATAACGCTACTGTATGACTTCCGTATTTTACTACGAAATTTATTCCTATTTTATGTCTAGTTAGACATATCTCAAATATACAAATTTCGGGATTTAATTCAACTTCTAAAATTTTGATGTTAATTGTGCTATATCAGTTGTCGCTACCGTAAATCAATCGTATAAATCAATTTAAATGGAGTGAGCGAATTTTAACATTTTCATTATAAAATTTACAGGATCAATTTTATATAAAAATATTTTGTTTTAAGAATCATTATTTCGACATTTCATTACTTATCGATTTCATTTTAGTTTCAGAACAATAAGTTCTGAAATAACGATCAATCTGATTTTGTTATTCAAATTAGATATACATAATTTATATTAAAATCAAATATATAAATTTCTTATAATTCAAAATAAATAAAATTCTAAATTCTTAAAAAAACCAGTTAAACATGTTATTGAAACCGTTTAAAATTTTAGATTGTTACAAACCCGCTCCGCTATGCAGCTTGGTCTCATTAGATATCATTGGTGTCAGGTTATAAGTTATTATTCATACTAGTCTCTTTGAATGATCCATACTTTATGTTTTTTTCCCTTAAACTCTCGGGTGCTCAATTGAGCAGACTGAGGGAAAAGGAATTTTTTTAATAAAGGAAATATAACACAACAAAAAGGAGATTCTAGTCATTCTCCAACGACTCACAAAAATAATTCCTGCAGAAGAAGAGACCGTGCACACACACAAACAAAGGGTGCAAATCAAAATACATAAGGAAAACAAAATACAGACAATAGCTAAACTGAGAAAACAATAAAACAAGCTAGCCCGATGAATCCTCGACGAACAGATGACAAAGCCAAGCTCGATGCTGAAAAGTCCAAGTCATCACGAGGACCAAACAGAAAGCCAAACTAACGGGTTTGCCTCCAAGAAAGACCAGAGGCACTGTCTAGAAAGCCTAACCAAGCGATACAGAAGCTCTGATAGCTCTAGCACTACAACTCCATCCTATTCATCTAAAAAACAGCTCCGTAAGCAAAAAGAATCCAAGGGCTATCCGTAGTCCGAAACGTAAAACTCCAGCTCCTGCAGTACTAGCAAACATCATAAGAAATAGGGGGATGTGTGGAAAATGTGACAATCATCAAAGAAAACCTATCAATAGGAGAATTAACCGATTCCCGCCCTAGGAGTGCACGATATCTCTGTAATACCAAAGCTACCCGCCAACCTCCTTGAGCGGGATTCAAACACTCCCTTGTAAGGTCTACCTTGGAATGCAAGGAATACGTCATTTCTTACACTCCGAATGATAGTAGGAGTATCCATCGATATTTCATCGAACATTGCCTTATTCCTCGAGCACCGGACATGCCAACATATAAGAAAATGGATAAGATGAAATAGAATAGAGCGGAATGATTTGCTTGAGATTCCGGACCATCGGATTCTCAATAAATCAGAAAGCGATGTAGCATTACCTCGGCAACCAACCAAGTAACTGAAACAATTCCAGACAGAATTGGCATAAGAGCCCAGAAAAAACAATGTGTCATGGATTCTAAGGAACCTGTGCTACATCACCTGCAATGGGAAACGATTGGGATCCCGATCCTCTAAAGGTTCTCGTCTAGTGGTAACCCATCATGCATGGTTTTCCACATAAACAAAGAAACCTTAGGGGGAAGTCGGGAATCCCAAATGAAAGAGAATAAAAGAGGGATAAGGAACTTCAGGCGTTAGCTACGAATAAAGTTCTGGAGGCAAAAACGACGATATCTATTTAGGAAACGCTGTCGTGCTTTGTTTTGCTGTCGGCTTTGTGTATCGACCTATGTTACTAGTGCCATTATCTAGATACTCCGATCATCTGTGGGGAGCGTCTTCATATGTCTCTCCCAGTGTTATTTTGTAATAATTTATATTCTCTTTGAAGGGGTTCTGCATTGGATTGTATGAATGGATTATTTATGTATGACTGAATGATTGTGAAAATTTTTCATACTTCCATTTTATCTGATGTTGAGATTGACTAATATTCGATTCTATATCACTGAAAATTATAATTATAGGAGACCGCAACAAATGTAGCGTTTAACTTTCGACCTTAAAAAAGGGTGTTAATGATGCATCAATCACTAAAAATTGGCCAGTTTGCCTTCCGAGCGGTGCCTTATAGATGAAATATTAAATAATAGTTGTAATCATACATCGAGAATGATACATTCAATCAAGCTAGTGATTATACAATCATCAATCGCTTTCAAAACACAAAAACTCAAAGTTGACGACTTTAAATTATTAGAATGTTTGGTATGGTCATTTAATTTGAAACAATTAATAGTTGATCAATTTTGTAATAGAACACTAGTACATTAAATTTTTTTTTTCATTATTCATTAATCTATTAGAGCATCTTTAGTAATGCAGAAATGCTTTAAAATGAGGCAAAGCTACATTCTAAATTTCACTCCCACACTATTGCAAAAGGAATTTAAGCATGGAGAAGTGATTGTTGTATATAAACAGATAAATGATTTATAGTAAAAACAACAAGTTGTTGTTTATACTATAAATTAGGGCTGTTAATTTCCTACACGAACCGAAACCATCACGGAAATTAGTAGGTCAATCCGACCCGTTTAGTTGGCGGGTCATTCTCAGGTCAATCCAAATTTGACCCATTTACAAATGGGTGGGTTTAGGGTTGACCCGGTAACCTGAATTTGACCCGCCAAACCCGATTATACGTTGTATCTCTTTCATACTGTTACTCTTTTATGTAGGATGTTTGTGTTAGTCTTTTATGTATGCAGTAGTCAGTACGCTTATGTATTCTTGTGTAAGCTATTATATTTTACTAATTTATTCTTATATGTTGTTAGTTATATTTTACTTATAACAACTATATCTCCTTCAAACTGTTAGTGTTTTATTTATGCAATATGCTCATATATTCTTATGTATGGAGAACTATTTTTGGATATGTTAATTTCCTGCATTATATATGTGTTGGTTTCCTACTGGTGATTTTATAACTTGCTGCATGTTGGTTATTTGGTTCTTTTGTTGTTTATATTAGTGGGCAATATTTGCTAATGGGCCAAACAGGTAAACCCAACACAACTCGACCTGTTTAGTTAAACGGGTTACGCGGGTCGAGTCGGATCAACCCGTTTATAAACGAGTTGGGTTAGGGTTGGGGAAAAAAATGACCCATTTAATAAACGGGTTGACTAGACCCGTCTATAAATCAACTCGAACCCAACTTGACCCGACTCGAACTCGAACCCGATCCGACACGACCTATTGACAACCCTACTATAAATAACAAACTGTTTGCTATTTCTATGCATATAAATTTTTAAAAATTGTTTTTTGAATGTTATGGTTTGTGATATATATATCACATAGGTATTGAAGATGGAGAAATCGGAAGTTGTAGAATTTAAGGATATGCTGCGGATTTTATGGATCTATTGAGATATTTCAGGGAAAGTTTTATTTTGAGCAAGTTTTAATGAGTATTTATTTCTGAGATATTTTAGGGCCTAATTGGGTATATACCTAGTCTTTACATTTGTCTATATAAGCATGTCATTAGGGATATACTTATTTGTACTTGGAAGGAGGAAAAACTTGTTTTTTTTTATAGGAGATTGAGATATTCTCTCAATTTTAGATCTTTCATTGTAATCAATTGGTGGAATAATAAAGGTTTGCTTGGAGGAATTTTCTTATTATTGTTATCTTCTTCTCTATTTTCAAAATCTAATTGTGTAGTGGTCTTGCGGAAATCCTAGCAATTGGTATCAGAGCCTACTATACAATTTTTTTGAATACGAGTTAAATATGGATAAAATAATCATTGGAAAGTTTAATGGAAGAAATTGGGGATTATGGAAGGCAAAGATGGAAGATTTCCTTTATCTTAATGATCTTCATCAGCCATTGAAGAATAATAGGGAAAAACCTAGCAATTTATCCAAAGCAAAATGGGAGACTTTGGATAGGAAGGCTGCTGCATCTATTCGATGTTTTTTGGATAATTCAGAGTTTCATATTATTGCTAACGAAACATCTGCTTATGCAATATGGAAGAAATTGGAAGGGGTTTATGCAAATAACTCTACAACAAATAAGACTCTTCTTATGAGAAGATTGATGAATCTAAAGCTTAAGGAAGGTGGATCAATTGGAGAGCATCTTAATGATTTTTAGGAAATTTTGAATTTATTGACTGCTGTGAATTTCAAGGTGGATGATAAAACACAAGTCTTAATGATGATGAGTTCATTGCCAGAAAGCTGGGATACACTTGTGGTTGCGTTGAATAACTCAAATTCGAAGGACGTTGTTTCAATGGGGTCCGTGGTTAGTAGCTTGCTTAATGAGGAGATGCAAAAGATGGGTCTTGTGGAAGGAAAAGATAAGGAGGCAACGGAAATTGAAACTCCAATTGAAAAGTTTTTATTACAAGGAGGGTTAGTCAACGAAATATGGAAAGGCAATCGAATAGATCAGACATGAGAAAGGAATACATTTGTTTTTACGGTGACAAACTCGGTCATCAACCGAGATTTTGTCACAAGCTTAAAAGGGACAAGGAGAAGATGAAGGCATTGGAAGAAGAGACCGATGAACAAAATAACAATGGTAATGATGTGAATTTTGGTGAGGAGATTGAAGGAAATGTTTTATGTGTTAATGAAGGCTAAAGCAAAGATTGGATACTTGATTCAAGAGCTTTTTTTCACGTGTCCATCCGAAGGAAGCATTTATTGATTATGAAGAACAAAACAGTAAAGTGGAATCCGCCGACGGTCGAGATTTGCATATTAAAGGCATATGTTCGGTTCAATTGAAGATGAATGACAGAAAGGTGGTAAAGCTAACAGGAGTTAGGTACATCCCATAAATTAAGAAGAATCTTGCTTCAATTGGACAGTTGGAACAAAAAGACTGCAATTTCTTGACTAGAGCTGGAGTTACAAGGGTTTGGAGTGGTAATAAGGAGCTTCTGCGCGCAAAACGGGGAAATGATAACATATATAAACTGCTTGGGAAAACAGTGGAGAATGTTATGAGTTCTCAAATTGGATTAGTAGAGGCGAATTCATCTGATTCAAGGTGGAGTCATCAACGTAAAGCCACAAAGTCTACATGGAGGCCATTGTGGTATTACAAGCAATGTTGAGTTTATTTTTTGTGGTGTATCTCATGTGAGAGATGCATCATTTGGAGGTGGTTTTTTGGTTTATGGATTTGTTGATTGTTGGAGTGATTTCATAAGCAGTGTTATGGTTTGTGATATATATCACGTAGATATTGAAAATGGAGAAATTGGAAGTTGCGGAATTTAAGGATCTGTTGCGGATTTAATGGATCTATTGAGATATTTTAGGGAAAGTTCTATTTTGAGCAAGTTTTAAGAAGTAATTATTTCTGAGATATTTTAGAGCACAATTGAGTACATACCTAGTCTTTCCATTTGTCTATATAAGAATATCATTATGGATATATTTATGACTATTTCTATTCCCCCCTCTCTCGGGTTTCCTCCTTACACACCCCGTTCATCAAATTTAAATCACCGCACCCCACTTTCTTCCGTACCCACCCGTTATTTTAGCCTATTTGCCTTACTGTTGAAAACAAAAAATAATCTGTCGGGGGTGGACGACAAATATTGGGGTGTTAGTAGAAATAGTTTATATTTATTTGCACTTGAAAGGAGGAAAAACTTGTTTTTTTCTTCTTTTTTCAGGGATTCAGATATCATTGTAATCATTTGGTGGAATAATAAAGGTTTATTTGGAGTAATTTGCTTGTTATTGTTCTTCTTTCATTCAATATCTAATTGTGTAGTGATCTTGCGAAAACCCTAACATTGAAAACCAGTTAGTCCCATGAAAACGACCATTTGCCGTCAGAAAAGTGTGTGGACGGGGGTTGGTAGGGGAGATGTGGGTGGGGTGATTCTTTCCATGAAAACGACCAGCTGCTTTTAGCTTTCCTTTGTAGCCGTTCAGCAGATATCTGGCAAAGAAAATAATAATTCGGTGGACCGTAATTTAGAGCAAATGCATGAATGGTTTTAAGTCTTTAAGATGATGGGAAGCAGCTCCATGTTGCCGAAACCCTTGTGTCCCATTTTTTCCTTCACTAAATACAACAAACACTTTCTTTTATCCCCTTCTTCCATTCAATTAAATGATTCATCACTCTGCGGCCCTCTAAATTGCTTTCGAAACAAAGATGGTAACTACGAAAGTAATGAAGATTGGGTATCATCAGAAAGTGCGTCGCCTTACCAGATTCTCGGTGTGGACCCGACTTCTCCTTGCTCCTCCTCTCAACTCAAAGCTGCTTTTCGTTCTCGAGTAATTTGGTTCACTAATTTATTTCGTACTGTGACCATTGTCTTCTTTTTATTGCACAGTTTGTCTTATTTGGGTTTATGAGTCACCTGTGTTATGCTCGAACTCGCTCTTCTATAGTATGATGATATAAAAATAATTTCGTGAATAAAGTAGCTTCCTATCATCCAACCAATGGTAGCTAATTTAGTATGTCGGTCTCATTAACAGAGCTTGATGGTTTATATGGTAATTGGAATGTATATTGATGGGCTCCGGCTATTGACAAAATTTGCTCTTCCCATCCAGTAAATTAAAAAGACGATTTCATTCCAGTTTTTTCTTTTCTCCATTCATTCCTAAACTGCCCTTGTTCTTTCATTATCTATGTTTTTTTTTTTTAAAACTTGCTTTTACTATTTTTTGTTTCTTCATCAAAACCATAACACCTTTATAATCTACTATCTGCAATGAAAAAAAATGCAAACAGTAGGGAAATAAATATGCGAAAAGAAGACCAAAACAGCGGCATCATAATAGTTTTTAATTTCTTTTTTCATTTTGGTCGAAGTTAGAAAATAATTTTACTGAGTTGCATTCGAGGACTAGGGTGATTAAATCAACTCGCATTTGAAATGTTGGTCAATTTTGATCAATGTCATATTTAACAACAATTAAAATTACTAATTACATTTAATGAAATAAACAACTAATTGTTTAAGGGCAAAATTGAAATTATTAATTTAGTATTTTGAACGCGGTGTGAAGAGCAATTAGTGGGGTGCTAGTAGACACACCCATTTTGATGCGTCTAAGAAATGTATTTAACAGTTGTGATGTCCTTACACTTTTTTGTTGGTTCTTATCTCATTTCAAGTAATGGTCATCTGTTATCTTGCTGATTTATTTATGTTTATTGATTATATCCTTATAATTGCAATGTCCTCACATGTATTTTAAAAAGGGACACTCTCGGGTCACTTTTCAAAATTTATTGCGAAATAGACAAGTTTCTCAAATTATTACCAAAGTATACCACTTAAGGCTAGATCAGCTTCCACATGTACTGGCTTCATCTGAAATGTTGTCGATTATTCCTTTCTAATGAAAAATAGGCTATGGAATGACACTATCAAATGCCGCCCATAACCGAGCCCAGACAACCTCCCTTTCTTCCTCCATTCACTTCGTCCTTTACCCATCTCAGCCAAAATCAAATCTGGACAGCGTTTAAAATGCCGCATACTGACGGCTATTCAAATGCCACAGCCTGTCTTCATTTGAAAAAATAAAAATAACTTGCGGCATTTCAGATGTTTACTCGTACACGTGGGAGCTGACCTAGCTGAAAATCATCTGCTTTTGTAATAAGTTATGCAACTGTTCTATTTTTCAATAAGTTACGAAATTGGTCTATTTTTGTATTAAGTTTTTAAAAGTGACATAATGAAAGAAATTTCCTTTAGGAATCTTTTTATGGACATGCATACATGCCAAAATACTTTTATAAACTTTCCTGAATATAGAAACACATAACATAACCCACTTAAGAGTTAAGAATGGCTATTTCCAATTTTTATTAAAAAACAAACCGAGTCGTCAACAAAAGACAGAATATAATAGCTCGCTAGTAAAGAATAATTCAAACACAACTGCACTATCTTAAGTTACAATGATAATTGACCCAAAATCCTATGACGAAGTCTTGAATATTTTTATCATTTCCCTCCCTTAACAGAGTGTCCCAAACCCTCTGTTTACCGCTAGAGCTCCACACGTTTCCAACATTCTTCAAATTTCAGAAAACCATTAAGCTTAGTAAGTTTTGTCATCACATCAGGCAGTGATCAGTGAATATCCTTGACAACACCTTCATTGTTTAGAATTCTCAGAAAATGAAGACACATTAATGTGCTTGCTTCTTCCATGCATCATATGGTTCTTTGATAATTCAATTGTGGAGATATGATCACTATGAATCGTGACGCACTTCTCTTTCGTAATTTGTGCTTTTCTAAACTCCTTCATCTACATAGCTTGGCACACACATGATGCTGCAACTACAAATTCTGCCTCAGTTGTGGAGAGTGTCACTAATGGCTGCTTTCTTGAAAACCTAGACACAGCTCCTGAGCATAACAAGAACCACATACCCTGAAGTGTTTTTTCTGTTCTAAACAGCCTGCATAGTCGGTATCCGTAAAAGTTATCTCCCTGTCTCCTTCCTTGCTATAGAAAATCTCATAGTTCACAGTACCTTTAATGTTCCTTAATTTTCTCTTGGTGACCTTAAGATGCAACTTAGTAGGCTTAGACATGAAGCAGCTTATGAATTCACTGTAAATTGTAAATCTGGCCTTGCTGTTGTATGGTACATGAGGCTTCCTATAAGCTGCTTATAGCATTTGTCATCTGCTTCTAAAGGGGCGGAGCCAGCTATAGGCCAGAGGGGGCCACTGCCCCCTTTTTTTTTTTTTTTTTTTTTTTTAAAAAAAAAGCAGAAAATTTAAAGAAAAATGGATCATTTTCATCAAACTCTTGTGTACATTGCTCCTCCTAAAGTTTTGGCCTCTTCATTCTTGCATTCCTGGTTCCGCCACTATCAGCTTCTACTTCATTTTCATCTCTAAAACTTTTGAAATCTGGAATAATTGGATTCAACACTGCATCGCTTTCTTTCATGCCAAAGCTTTTGAATACTTTAGATGCATATTTTTTCTGACACACAAGTATCCCTTCATCTAATTGGTAGCACTTTTAGCCCTAGAAAGTACTTCATTTTCCTCAGATCAGACATATCAATTTCTTCCATGATAGAATTCTCTAATCAATGATCATCATTTCCATTAAATATTAAATTATTAACATAAAGGGCTAACTATTTGGTAAAGAGAGTTTGTTTGCTCAGGGACTTCTTAGAGCCATTTCTGATGAACCTTGCTTCAATTCTCCCGAATCATGCTCGAGACGCTTGCTTTAACTCGTACAAAGCCTTCCTCAACTTGTAAACCTTGTGTTTTTCGTTAACTCAGCTCCCTCCATTCTCCGTTCTTCATGATGAGCTAACCAAGGATGTTATCTCAATTTAGTCTTGTAAACCCACCGGGGATCAATTTCATTAACTCTTTCTGGTAGCTTTCCAAGAAAAACATGGTCACATTCCTTCCAATAGAGCTTATTTGTGCATCCTTTGCTTGCTGCCACTTCTCATGTTGCACAAATTCCTCAAAATAAATTGGATCAGCATAGGTATATATAACCATGTTTATATCATTATCGGAATCATGCATTTCCTCCTTGTTTTCCTCCCCACTGATGTAATCTCTCATCCACACCGGAGGCACCCTTACTCTTCCTCCTCTGGCGCTCAAAGGGTCTTGAACATTGTCTTGATTTGTTCTGACTACATTGTCTTCTCTTTCTTCTTTATTTCCTTCCTCCTCATTCCCTTGGAACTTTTCATTCTCTTCTTTTGAAACTTCATCATGTTCATCTCCCCACACCAAGTTAAAAAAGTACGCTCCTGATGACTCTGCCCCATTTCATCTTTTATCCTCTTCAAAAACATGTATACTTACTGTTTTTCTCTTTGAAATATATCTAACAGTCTATACTCTTTGATTCTTCACTCACTCCAAATAAAACACCATAAAGCTTTTGTTTCCCAGCTTCCCTCTTCGGGCGTCAAGAACATGAATTTGTGGCACATACTCGAAGACTAAAAGATGATCAGCCATGGTGTTGACTCCACTCCAGGCTTCCGTGGGTGTTGTATCCTTTATAGATAAGGTAGGACATCTGTTAAGAACATAATGACCCAATTTACAGCTTCAGACCAGAAAGGCTTCGGGATCCCTTATTCTGAAAGCAAACTCTTCACCATAGGATTGTTCGGTTCTTTCTTTCTGCCACATCGTTGTGCGGAGGCGTGCATGCAGTGGTAAGCTTCCTGATTCCATGGCTTTTGCAAAACCCATTAAGTTCACTTGATGTGAATTCTTGCCCATGGTCCGCGTGTGGACACTTGATCATTGATCTAGCTTCTTTCTCGATTTTGTGCTTAAAATACTAAAATGCATCGGCCTTATCAACTAAGAAACTTACCTAAGCTTTTCTGCATGAATTAGCTCTGGTTTTTGTGTTGCCCCCCATGTACTTTTCTTCAGGATGGAATCTCTTTTGTTGCTTCATTTTCAAACAAGCTATTCTAAGAATGTTTGAGTTGATGAGCAAAGGTAGTTCTCTGTCTATTTGCTTCTGCAGCTCTGCTGACGAGTTTTCTTTCCCTTGAAGTGGAAATGATTAAATCGTTGGTGCCACAGTTAAGATATGTCTTGTGTAGTGTTGTGAAAACTTGCTTCTTTCGAATATGAACCAGTTTCCTAAGCTTCATTTAAAAGTACAAATATCAGGTTTGTGGTCATCTCAGTTTCAGTAATCAAGCCTCATGAAGGGTGATATATCTAGCACTTTCCCAGTTGAATTTGGATTGCGAGATCTTTGTCTTGTAACTGCCTCTATGAGATTATTTCTTAGCTTTGGTACATAAATTGCTCTAATCATCATCATCATCATCATCATCCTGGAACCATTGAACCACACTTCCACATCATCTTTTCCAGTAACTTCCATCCTGGTATTGTTCCCAAGTTTGACATTTTGTATGAATCCTTGATCAAGTTTGCAGAAGATTGCGTGATTGCCATACTTGTGGCTACTACTTCCCGAATCGAACAACCATGCATCCTCTCTTCTGGCATCTTTCTTCTCATATGCCAGCAGTAACATCTCTTCTTTCTTATCCGTCGCTACATAGTTTACTTGCTTTCTCCAAATCGGACATCCATATTGAAAATATCCGAGTTGATGGCACTGGTATCATTCTATGGTTGTCTTGTTGATAGGTTGGTATGATCTTCCACGGCCTATGCCTCAAATGTGCTTTTTGTTGTGATATGCGATGCTATATATACGTGTTGGATTGAAGAGGTCGAAGATAGCTTTGAGTCGCGGAAGACGGTTCGCAAATCGGTGCTCGTACGTGGAAGCTATGAGCTGGAAGGTGCAAGTTTTCAAGAGGCTGAAGCGACAGACGTCTGTCATGAGAATGACAGACGTCTGACATTACAGAGGAATTTTCCTGAAAGTTTGGATAGACGTCTGTCTCATGGAGGACAGACGTCTGAGCTCAATAGACGTCTGTCATACTGGGGACAGACGTCTGAGCTGAAGCCCAAATAATTCCCTGGGAGGTCAACCCCACGACAGACGTCTGTCGAGACATATGGGCTGTTTCAGGCTCAAAACATGACAGATTGATTTGTGAAACTTTAAGGGCAATTTTGGCAATTGGCCCCGTCCATATATAAGCTATTTTCTGGTGTGAATTGGAGAGAGCTTGGATACTTGATTTGAGATCAAGTTTTTATTCTCAAGGGAGAATTAGGGTTTATAACCTAATTCCAATTCTTCAATTCTATTCTTCTCAAACTCTTTTCTATATTGAAATATAGTAATTATTGGATCAATCTCTTGTATTCCTTTCATCGTGGTAATAAAATACTCTATCCAAAGTGGATGCACACTAACAAGATGTTAGTGGAACCACTATAAATCCTTGTGTGATTTATTTTTGCTACTTTGTCATTAGTTTCTTGCTTGTGATTGAGATTTGGATTGTTCGTGATTGGTTGATATTGGTTTTGTGACTAGAGTTATTGCTTTGGTTGTTTTTGTAAGTCTAACAACGATCTAGTCTTCCGCTAGCGCTTTTTGGTTTAGATATCGGATTCGAGTGATCTTGAATCGGATTAATCACAACGGTTTCAACAGTTGGTATCAGAGCTGTTTTGGTGCTTGTTAGATGTTTGTGAAAATGCCGGAGACGGATAGTAGCTTGGTAAGTCCTTCAACCGGAAGTCCGAATAGTGTGGCGCCATATGTACGGGGTTCGTATGCGGCATCGGATTCTCAATTGGTTATTGACAAGTGGAATGGTGATAATGACTTTGAGAAGTGGCAATGGAAAATGAAAGCGGTTCTTAGGCGGAATCGGGTGCACCGAGTAGTATTTGTTACTCACTTATTGCCAAGTGATATCTCGGATGTTGAGAGAGAGGAGATGGAGGAATAGGCTTACACTACTCTTCAACTTGCTATAGGGGAGAATGTGATCTCCGAAATTAGTGGTGAGACTACCGCTAAAGGTATTTGGGACAAGTTGGAAGAACTTTATATGAAAAAGTCGCTCACTAATCGTTTGATCTTGCTGCGAACGTTTTTCACCTTCAAGATAAAGGAGGGTAATTCGTTTAAGGCACATTTGAATGCCTTTGATGACTTGCTCATGAAGATGAAAGCTGTTGATTTGAAGATTGAGGAAGAGCAAAAGGCAATGATATTATTGTGTTCATTGCCAGATCGCTATACGGGTTTCTCAAATAGTTTGATCTATGGCCGGGATACCTTGACTCTAGATGATGTCAAGGCGGTCTTCTTAGTGAGGAGTTGAGAGATCAAATGAAGGAGATGAGTGAGGGTAGTAGTGGAGCTAGTAGTAGTCACAGATTGTTTGTGGAGAAAGAAAAGAATGTGAAGAAAGAAAACCGGGGGCGTTCTAAATCAAGAAAACCCGGTGGAAGAGGTGAATCGAAAGAGAGAAATGGGAAGTGCTTTATATGTAAGAAACTGAGACATTGGAAGAATGAATGTCCGGACAAAGATAAGAAGGAAGTAGTGTTTCATCCGTGGCGGTGGAGAGTGGGGATGGTGAAATAGATGAGAATGTGTTGACGGCGGTAGCATCAGGTGTTTCGGGTAACGAATGGGTTCTCGATTCGGGTGCGTCGTATCATATGACGCCAAATAGAGATTGTTTTTCGTTCTTTGAGATCAAAGAGGGAAATGCAATTGCTATGGGAAATGGTGTTATTTGCAAGTCAATGGGTAGTGGCTCCGTGCAAATAAGGATGTTTGATGGAGTTGTTCGCAGGCTCACAAATGTTCGCTATGTTCCGGGACTTAGGAAGTCGCTTATATCTTTGGGGCAATTGGATTCTCTAGGATGCAAGATCACTATCGAGAAGGATTGCTTGAGGGTTTCAAAGGGGGCGCTTGTGGTTATGAAGGGTGCTAGGACTCATGGTATATATTTGCTTCAAGGTGTGACCATAGGAGGTGAGACTTGTGTGGGTGTTGATAGTTCTCGTGACTTGGATGCGACACGGTTGTGACATTTGAGATTGTGTCATGTCTCGGAGAGGAGTTTGGTTCGGAAGCGGGAGATGATCGAGGGTGTGAGTTTCAACAAACTAGAGTTTTGCAAGGAATGTGTCATGGGGAAGCAAACAAGGGTATCATTCGATGAAGGCAAGCATGACTCAAAGGAGG
This sequence comes from Allium sativum, assembly GCA_030737875.1. Classification (NCBI taxonomy): domain Eukaryota; kingdom Viridiplantae; phylum Streptophyta; class Magnoliopsida; order Asparagales; family Amaryllidaceae; genus Allium; species Allium sativum. Next base: position 553,584,900 of record CM060915.1, read on the forward strand.
TTCTTGAGTATGTTCATTCAGATGTTTGGGGACCGGCACCAGTTGCTTCTTTGGGAGGAGCAAGGTATTATATCTCTTTCATTGATGATTTGTCTCGCAAGATATGAGTGTATATAATGGAGGCCAAGTCGGAGGCATTTGCTAAGTTCAAAGTGTGGAAGGCTCTTGTTGAGAATGAGAGTGGTAAGACTTTGAAGGTGTTAAGGACCGACAATGGCGGCGAATATGTCTCGCGTGAATTCTTGGAGTATTGTAAGCATCATCACGGGATCCGAAGACATTTTACTACACCGGGAGATCCGCAATCTAATGGAGTAGCAGAGAGAATGAACCGAACTCTACTTGAGAAAGCTCGGTGCTTGAGATTGACATCGGGTTTGTCTAAGGGATTTTGGGCCGATGCTTTGTCAACCACGGTGCATATTGTGAATCGAATTCCGTGCTCGGCCATTGGTAACAAAATTCCGGAGGAAGTGTGGAAAGGGAAGAGTGTTGACTTGAGATATCTTCGTGTGTTTGGTAGCCCGGTTTATGTGCATGATCCGGGGAATGATAAGCTTGGAGCTAGAGCATTCAAAGGGGTCTTGCTTGGTTTCACGGATGGCGTGAAAGGCTATCGGATTTGGAATCCGGAAACGAAGAAGGTTGTTAATTCTCATCATGTCACTTTTGATGAGTCGACTTTATTCAAGGTGAATGAGAGCTCATCGGATGTTCCGGATTTGGTTCATGGTGAATCAAAGGAGAAGGAAGTCATTCCCACATTCCGTCCAAGTGGTAGTAGAATTGAAGAAGCTCGTGGGGTTGAAGCGGATGATGAAACATCACATAGTCCAAATGGTTCCTCTAGTGATGATGTTGGTGTTGTACATGATACTAGAGAAGTTTCGACTCAATGTGGCGCCGAAAGGGGTTTAGGTGAAAGTATTGCTACTCGGGTTGGTCTACGTGCAATAAGGCCTCCCGAAAGATATGGTGATTGGAACTATCTTAGTTTTAATGATCATTTGGACTATGATCTCAATGTAATTCAAGATGAGCCGATGAACCTTGATGACGTCATGGAGTCGAGAGAGAGCTCGAAGTGGATTTGCGCCATGGAGGAAGAGATGCAATCGCTTATGAAGAACCGAACTTGGGAGTTGGCTCCACTTCCTCAAGGAAACCGTGCTATAGGGTGCAAATGGATTTACAAGGTGAAGGATGATGGAAGGTACAAAGCAAGGTTAGTGGCAAAGGGGTTCTCACAAAGGAAAGGAAAGGAGTATGATGAAATTTTTGCACCGGTGGTTCGTCATACATCTATCCGAGTTTTACTAGCCATAGTTGCTATCCATGACTTGGAGTTGGAGCAACTTGATGTGAAAACCGCCTTCTTGCATGGAGACTTGGATGAAGACATCTACATGGAGCAACCGGAAGGGTTTGTTGTAGATGGTAAGTCTAATATGGTTTGCAAGTTGAAGAAATCACTATATGGGTTAAAGCAATCGCCTAGACAATGGTACAAGAGATTCGATTATTTCATGCTTGAAAGTGGCTTCCATCGAAGCATCAATGATGCTTGCGTATATTTCAAGAGACTGGGAAATGATTGTTGGGTGTATTTACTCTTGTATGTGGATGATATGCTCATTGCTTCCAAGGATCAAAGTGAAATCAACAAGTTGAAGATGCTTTTGAAATCGAAATTCGAGATGAAGGATCGTGGAGAAGCAAGAAAAATCTTGGACATGGAAATTGGAAGGGACCAAAAGCGTTTTGAGTTAAGATTGACTCAAAAGGAATACATTAAGAAAGTGCTTTGCCGGTTTAGCATGGAGGATGCAAAGGCGTTAAATACACCTTTACCTTTGCATATGAAGCTTTCAGAGAAGGGATCACCTATCGGGGATAAAGACAAGGCTTATATGGCAAAGGTGTCATATGCAAGTGCGGTTGGTAGTTTGATGTACGCAATGGTGTGTACAAGGCCCGATATTGCAAATGTCGTCGGGGTGGTTAGTCGCTATATGGCTAATCCGGGGAAATCGCATTGGGAAGCCGTGAAGGCTATTATGAGATACTTGAAAGGCACAACATCTCATGGACTTGTCTTTGGCGGTAGTGATGAAAGAAGTTGCAAGTTGGTTGGTTATTGTGACTCGGACTACGCCGATGATAGGGATCGAAGGAAATCAACTTCCGGGTATGTCTTCACACTTGGCGGGACAGTCATTAGTTGGAGATCGTGATTGCAAACCGTAGTTCCTTTATCCACTAGGGAGGCGGAGTTGATTGCCGCTGTGGAAGCGGCCAAGGAGGCACTCTACTTGAAGCGATTGTTGTGTGACTTGGGTTTCGAACATGAAAGTGTTGATGTTCGATGTGATAGCCAAAGCGCTATCCATTTGGCGGAGAATTTGGCCTTTAGCTCGCGGACCAAGCATATTGAGGTGAGAGAGTCATTTCTTGTAGCCATGGATGAGGGTAAGCTAGTATACCTTCGGAAAGTGCACACAAAAGATAATGCGACGGATATGTTTACGAAGGCATTGCCGTATGGGAAGTTCGAGCATTGCTCGAACTTAATTCACTTGTTGAGTTGCTAGGTGCCACGGGGTGGCACGAGGTGGAGAGAGTGATTTTGTGTTTGATGGAAAGGAATAGCGGTGAGAGATTGAAAATCTGTCTTCAAGGTAAGTACTCGTTACACTCCCGAGTACATTGTCTTTTGGTGAGACAGTTTTGGTTTGAATGTTTTCAACACTACATTGGCGGGTGGGGGCATTTGCCTGAACTCGTTGGTTAGTGCAATGGGCGGTGACCATGCCGGAGCTCATTGGGGAAACATTCAAGTTTGCTTGGTCGAAGGTAGAAGGAAATGCATGGTGCATTGGAGTTTGGAGTTGAGATGGTTATAGTATCGAAGTGAAGTGTTGTGATATGCGATACTATATATATGTGTTGGATTGAAGAGGTCGAAGATAGCTTTGAGTCGCGGAAGACGGTTCGCAAATCGGTGCTCGTATGTGGAAGCTATGAGTTGGAAGATGCAAGTTTTCAAGAGGCTGAAGCGACAGACATCTGTCATGAGAATGACAGACGTCTAACACTACAGGGGAATTTTCCCGAAAGTTTGGATAGACGTCTGTCTCATGGAGGACAGACGTCTGAGCTCAACAGACGTCTGTCATACTGGGGACAGATGTTTGAGCTGAATCCCAAATAATTCCCTGGGAGGTCAACCCCACGACAGACGTCTGTCAAGACATATGGGCTATTTCGGGCTGAAAACATGACAGATTGATTTGTGAAACTTTGAGGGCAATTTTGGTAATTGGCCCCATCCATATATAAGCTATTATCTGGTGTGAATTGGAGAGAGCTTGGGTACTTGATTTGGGATCAAGGTTTTATTCTCAAGGGAGAATTAGGGTTTATAACCTAATTCCAATTCTGTTCTCCTCAAACTCTTTTCTATATTGAAATATAATGATTATTGGATCAATCTCTTATATTCCTTTCATCGCGGTAATAAAATACTCTCTTCAAAGTGGATGTACACTAACAAGATGTTAGTGGAACCACTATAAATCCTTGTGTGATTTATTTTTGCTACTTTGTTATTAGTTTCTTGCTTGTGATTGAGATTTGGATTGTTCGTGATTGGTTGATATTGGTTTTGTGACTAGAGTTATTGTTTTGGTTGTTTTTGCAAGTCTAACAACGATCTAGTCTTCCGATAGCGCTTTGTGGTTTAGATATCGGATTCGAGTGATCTTGAATCGGATTAATCACAACGGTTTCAACACTTTTTTCCCTTTCCTTTACCACCAAACCTATCTTATGTGTCATTTTTGAGAGCTTTTTTCCCTCCACTTTGTCCCTGGAATTACTGTTCATGAACAATCAGTGAGTTTTGGAACTTCTCATTAGTGGTATCCAGATCTTTAGACTCCTCAATAGCAAAAACAAAATAATTGATTTTTTCACTAAAGAATGTTGAATCTTCTCAACCATAAGTCCCATAATCCATCACTTGACTATAAGATAATATCTTGCCCCAGCTAAACCCCTTGAAAAATAGGTTGTAATTGTCTCACCTAACATCATTTCCAGGGTCTCAAAACCCCATCAGAGTGCCTGAAGTGTTCTTTTCACGTTTGCAGTTCCTTTATATTTTTCATTGCATCCCAAACGTCCTTATACATGTCATTATTCAGAATGTTCTCCATGATCTTACAATCTGTCCTTGGAAAAGGTAGTTTTTCACTTCATGTCTTTGAGCTTCAAAATTCTGCCGCTGTGTTTCTAACATCTCCGTCATTCTTGCTGTCACCGGTGCATTGCATCCGTCCTCTATCAGAAACCAGTACTCCTTGAATCTTAGAAAATGCTTCATATAAATATTCCAATGGTCACGATGACCATCAAAGCATGGAATCAAGGGTCAAGCAAACGTCATATCTTTTTCTATCTCTATTGGAAAATCACTTGAGGACTGCAGCTTTTCTTAGGCTCGTATGAGCTCTCAAACCAATTTGTTATAAACTTTGGTATCTGAATGTATGAGCTCGAGACACAACTATTTGGGAATGCCTTTCTTCAGCTTTTATTGAAAGACAAGCTGAGCTCTATTATAGCTCCTTAAATGGCTAGAAAGTAGAACATAATGTCAGTTACTAAGGAATAGTTTATACACAACCACACTGTCCTAAACTACAGTGATTATTGACCCAACGACCTATGACCAAGTCTTGAACATCAACCAATTTAAATACCAGTAAAATAAGATTTTGTCTGTAAGTAAATTGGAAAACCCTGTGCAGCTAAGAAATTTAATCTGAATCTGTCTTCCTGTTCATATATTATGCAAATGAGCAAAATTCTAATGACTTGACAGGTAAAGGAATTCCATCCTGATGTATGTAGAGATACCATTGATGCAGATGCGACTATACAACGCATATTTAAAGCTTACGAGGTACCATTCTTTCATTTCATACTGTTCGAATGCTCAGAGTTGGGCTCAATTTCTAGAGGATATCTACATCCAGTTAATAGGTTTGAGTGAGGGAATCCTTGTTACTACGTTCTTTTGTTAGACTTCGCCATTTACTGTGCGAAGCTTCTCCACTCAAAAGTTTATATATATATATATATATATATATATATATATATAAATAAGTGTTTTTGTTTTAAAAAAAATGATTCTTCATTATCAATTCTAGGTATACATTTTTGTCTTTGCAATTTGTGAATCATGATTCACATGTACAAGTCAAATACAGCTTAAACTAGTTAGCTACAATGATAACTATCTGGGGTGAAGTTTGAAACGTATGTTTGTGTATATCTACTACTTTTGTGCTTTTCTTTTCATCCTTCAAGCAACACTTGTGTATATATTTGTGGAATATATCTCCAAGATGTCTATTAGTTGATTATGTTGCTTTTTGCAGATTTTGTCCAAGAGGCATGAAAATGAGGATAATAATGGGTATGTATTGATCTATTTGAATTACCTTAATAAAAAAATTTAGTATGTAATTTAATCTATCTTTTGTTTCTCAAATTACACTAGTAACAGCAGCATCTTGGAATGAATGAATACTGGAACAAATAAAACTAATTCAATATTGTTACTCTGGCGTCTGGCCTTAGTTCTATAAATGTGTTCGAATTGTTTCTGAACCCTTGAATAATTATTTAATGATAACAGGATCTGTTCAGATCCATTTGAAGAACCGGAATGTGAGGCCTACGATCTCTTCATTGATGAACTTCTGTGTATCGGCAAAGGTGAACATGGCCACCTTAATGATATTATGTGATTTCTATTGATATACACAGTACATGTCCACTGTATTTTCTTCTTTTAATCATTCATTATATGTCAAAATTTTATGTGTAGAAGCCTTGAAAAAAAAAAATCTTACTGAATCGATCATCCTCTGACTGTAACACTGAAAGAGAGAACAAGAGAGATAAGCACGATCACAAATCTTAAAGTTCATTAGTCATATAAAACTTCAACTTGTTGAAATACCACTCATTTCTAAGGTTTCTAAATAACATATTTTGTTTTCAGGCTGTCGATGCTCATGTGTGAAAAGAGCGCCCTTCGCCTTCTCATTTACTGCTGAAAACGGGACAGCACGAGCGACTCATCAAGGTTAATGGAGTTTGTACCGTCTTTCTTGTGGTTTCTTTAGGTACAAAACCTACGCTATGAATTTGACGAGAGGAAAGTACATACAGGGCATGGCGATGATTACCAAGTACAAATTGCTGTTAGTCAGTGCCCGAAGAGATGTATTCATTACGTCACACCTTCTCAAAGAGCTGTTCTTGAAGAATTGCTTGAAGCGTAAGTAGAATAGGATATCTATAAGATCACAACCAGTATAAGTATCCTTTATTTTAACCTTTTTTTTTTCCTTCTAATCATTGTGCATGTTGAGGTTTTTCAGTGTATTGGCTAATCCGTATGACTCTGGAGAGGCAGCGTATTTGGTATCTATGATCATCAAAGCGAAGTCTGTGAACAACAGGTATCAGATGAAACCGAAAAGGGAGGCAAATGCATAGCAGGGTATGTAGATTGGTGTTGACACGCTTGCACAAGTACATCACTGGCACACCTTCACATTTGTGCTGATATTATTTGAAGTGTAATATGATAGTATTTTCATTGGAAATGTGTAACTGACATGTCAGTAACATATTTATATGTGTGAGTAGTGGTTGTAACATAATTATTATGTGGTACATATGGATTCTTTTATGTATCGTTTTGATGGAATGTATAAAAATATGGTTGAGTTAATTCCTAGAATTCTGCCTGAAGCAATAAAATTGTATTTTTTTTCTTTTTTTTTTTAAAAAAAAAAAAATGAATTTGGACATTTATATACAAATTTGGATAGTAGACCAAACTATCCTGACAAACGGATGCTCTAACCAGTTGAGACAATGATCTAACCAGCTAAGACAAGATGTTTGAAGTAATAAAGTGGAGTAGAGGAAAACGTTCTGCTATTTTGACTTTGAAGATCATACTTTTATTAGGTTCTATTCTACCTCTCAATGCATTTGCAACGCTGAATTCTACTTCTTGTTGGAATAAACGAATAATGAAGGTGTAGGGTAGAGTATCCCACAATGTAGAAATAGTCCCACATTGTAGGGTATAAGTAATTATATTGGTTTATATACATAAGTGTAGAGACTATTATAAATTCTTTAGAGAGAGTGCTATGGACCAACAATGGGGACCATAAGGGGTTGTGCATCGCACCACCCCGCACCCGTGCCCGCGCCCGCTCCCTTTACGCGTGTGCGAATGGGCGTTTGAGACGTCTTGTAGGCACTTTCCAAACGAAGCATCCGTTTAAAACAAATCGTCACCTGTAAAAGATATAAATAGATTGAGTCAGAACCGTTTTGATCACCGAAAAAAAATTCGAATTTCTGACCATCTTCTTCTTTCTTCCGCATAATTGTTCTAAAAACATTCTCTTGATTTCATCGCCGTTCGCATCACCAGCGCAGCCTTGCGAACTTGATTCCGTTTCACCTTGGGAAACAGTTCCTCATCTTAACCCAACGCGCCGTAGGGGGGGCAAATCTGTTTTAAGGGAACAACACAGTCTTGGACTCGGATTTGAAGATCATACTTGCAATCGGAATACAAAACGATAAACCTTACTGTTAACCTAATTTCAAATTTTCTGGTAACCTAATTTCGAATTAGGGTTTTTATGTAGATAACAATCTTAAAACGGATTTTGCTTGTGTATAAACGTGTTACTGATTGAAGTCAACTGCTTGCAGACGATGACTCAAGACAGTAACAGTTCGGCAAACAAGCAGCCCGTACCACCCACTGTACCTCCCGCTCAGATCGGTACTTTGGTTCCTCAACATGTACCTTTCTCACATGGGGAACGCCCAGAGAAATTCACTGGTGTGGATTTCAAGCGTTGGCAACAGAAAATGCTTTTTTACTTGACCACACTAGGACTGGCCAAGTACCTTGAAGAGGACCCTCCGAAAGTGGATGAACTCGAGCCTGACGCCACAAAAGTCGAAGTGCTCACTGCCTGGAAGGGTTCAGACTTCATTTGCAAGAATTATATACTAAATGGCCTCGACAACAGCCTGTACAATGTATATTGTACTGTTCAAACCGCAAAGATCCTCTGGCAGACACTGGAAAAGAAATATAAGACTGAAGACGCCGGCATGAAGAAACTCACAGTCGGAAGATTTCTGGATTACAAAATGGTCGACTCTTAGACAGTTGTCAGCCAAATTCAGGAACTTCAAGTCATTATCCATGAAATTCATGATGAAAAGATGAAATTGAGTGAATCTTTCTAAGTCGTTGCAGCAATAATTATATTGAATAGCAATAATTATATTGCTGTATTTAATGAAATGATTAGAATTAAGGCAACCTATTTGGATGCAGGGAATGACAGGTTGGAGGTGTAACAACCCAGAATTTTAAGTGTATTTTTATTTAATTATTTAACTTAAATTTTGATTTTCATTTTATTCGTTTAAAACTCAATTTGTTTGGATTTTATTAGAAAACTAATTTTATTTTGAACTTAAAACTATATTCATTTTGTGTTCTGTATAAGGAATGAATTTGATTTGATATGAATATATATTAATAATATTTTCAATTTCAATCTTATATAGTGTATAAATTATATCGAGTTTGTTTATTTGATTTGGTTTATTCTTATATTTCAATTTAAATTGTAAAGTCGTATTATATAATTTGTTAATAAATTTTATCTTTGATTTAATTTCCTAATATTCTACAATTTCTCGTAATGGGGATTTGAAATTTGAAATACATATAAGGAGATATAGCAGTAGTGCAAATTTCGTCAGTAAAATTGAATGTTGTCGGTCGCGTATTTTTCGCTGCAAAGCTGCCCATAACAGTTCAAATTTTAACGATTTTAAAATCTCTCCAAAATCAGTTCGAACAAACATGAAAAATATTCTATTCGTTGTCACTAAACCAACGGCGAAATCTGTTTCGCTCTTTGACCTCCATTTTCCGTCCGCATTTTTACATTAAAAAAGGTCCGTAATGCGTTTTTGAATGGAGCATCCTGACACTGCAAATTATATATCGTTGTGTTCGTCTCGTCGCGCTGATTAGCGCACTATATTTATTTGTTAGTTTCGGTGTCTGGTTCGCGCTGAAATTGCGAAAAGGCTTGTGTAGTTTATTTTTGAAATAAAGTCATTTGAATTCTAAGTGTCCATATTCGAATCCCTCGTATTTTTCTAGCCATTTTGGGTCTACAAAACCTATCATTTATTTTAGTAACCCATCCGTTTGTTTTTTGTTTATGTAAGTGGGCACTTTTTACGTGGAAATGCATGCATACATGAATACTCTTTTCCATTCCATGCATTCTTACGTTCCTTTCTTCCTTGCATTCTTAGATGTTCCAACATGTTTCTATATTTATACATTTGTTTGTCCACATATATTATATGCGAAGGCATGACGTGCCATAACAAAAAAAATGAAAAAAAAAAGGACAAATTGTGTGTCATGCGTGGATGCATGCATTCAAAATGTCATATGTGCCATTTGACCACCTGTAGCATGCGTTTTTAAACGGTGCAACTTTCATTCTTAAAACCAACGTAAATATTAGTTTAAAAAAAGAGGAACGAAAGTTGACCAGGTAAGTCTCGGCCTATTCGGTAGTGATAAGTTGGACATGTTAGGAGTGGAATGAGTCTCTGCAGATCCACGTTTTGAGCTACATTATTTTATTTCTTTGGAAAATGATGTTAGTTTAAATTTTAACTGAAGGAAAGAAAATCGACGTGGCAGCAGTAACTCTTATAGGTTCGTGTGGATCTCAATGGCTTCGGCATTTAAAAACCCTTCTAATTTACCTTTTCTATCTCATATATTTTCTTCATTTAAGCTGGAAACCAGATCTAACTTTATATATATATATAATCGAAATAGCACCTTCCATTCTCGCCACCTTCACTATCTCCGCCCTCTTCTTTTCTATAGACTCTCACTTCCTCTTCCCTTCTACCTCTACATTCAGCCAAATATTTTCCCTACAATAAAAATCAAATTTTCCCCAAACCCGTTTCCTCTTTGCTCCTCCTTCCTCTCCGACAAGCACACTTCGCCTCGATTGAACCCCTCTTCGTCTGAGAATCTTCCACCGCATCCTCGTCAGGGTCTGCCCCTTCTCTGTTCGCTTCCCTCCGCATCACTGAAGCCGCCGCCGTCCAGTCATGCACAGTGCCGGCCCTGAGCTAAGGGTGGCCCTAGGCAAAAATTTGGTTCAGAGGCCCAACTTTCATGGAAAACATGAGAACATAAGCAAAAAGTAGATGAAAAGTGGGAGCTAAACTGCATTTTATTTGCCGTTTAAGCCTCCACACTGAAACAGTAAAGTGGGAGCGTTCTCCACTTTAGACGGGAACTCACACTGAAAGCTACACTGTTACAGCGCGAGTTCCTCGTTTAAAGTGGGGATCGCTCCCAATTTGAAGAGCATTCGCACTGCTGGGAATGCTCTTACTGGGTTGAATTTTATTTTGTTTTTACTTTTGTTTCCTGATAGCATAAGTATTTCACTACTATGGTTAGGTTAAGGCATGTTAACTCATGACCTTATTTCTAAAACCTGGAACTCACTTCTTTATCACAAGTATCTAGACCACCCATTGAACTAGAATGCTTGTTGTTGGATTTGGACCTTTGAACATGGGTATAGATATGTGTATGTCTGTGCATGTGTTTGTGGCGTAAGTGTGTGTGTATATATATATATATATATATATATATATATATATATATATATATATATATATATATATATATGTGTGTGTGTGTGTGTGTGTGTGTGAGCTAGTGTGTGTGCCTAGTTATGCATGTGTGTGGATTAAGTGTGTGTTATATGTTATTTAGTTGTGCGTGTACCTAGTGAATTTTAATCGTTTATATACCCGGCAATGAGCAGATATATATTTTTATGTATACAAGGTGCAACTCCTTATAGCACTGCGGAACATATATATTTACTTTTGTTTTATTTACACTTGTACTGGAACCCAACCTCCCAAATGACTTCAACCTAATGTACACGAAATTTCCCACTATTTCATTCATGGTTTTTTTTATTTGTTTACTATGTCATATGCTTGCTGCAGTTCCAACCTATTTGTTCTTCTTTCATTTCTATATCTACACGGAAGTACGGTGGGCCCTTAAAACCGTATGGTGATAATACATTTGGTACACTCGAACTGAATGATGTTCTTGTTGAACCCAGTGTATCCCCTCTAAAGTACACTGATTGGAAGGTGGTCTCATACCTTATCACAGTTGGAATCCATTCTCCAATAAAAGCCTCAAGGTTTTGATTTTACACTATGTATTAGAGCGTGAGATGCAAGCATTCTACTATTTGGTTATTTATTTGATAGACACTATTACAATATCACCGGATTTTTATATAAAAAATTGTTTTGGGTTATCGTAAGGTAAAAACCGTCCATGTATATGTGTGGATTGGTCTTACGATTATCCATTTTGTTCGAAAGGATTTTTAACTTTAAAATCGAGTTGGATATTACCTATAAACTTAGTGAGTTTTCTCATGCTGGTTCGCCATACTGATCCGTGGCGTTTGAAAAGCTCGGGTCAGACCGATTTTTTTATAGGTTCAGACTATCGGTTGTTGTGAAGTCTAGAGATGAGTTGGAGGTGTTCAGGCGTACGATTCTATTTAGTATTTATTCCGCTGTGTGTTGTATTTGAAGACAAGTTATAACTGTCTAGATGTACTGATGATTGTAAGTAATATTTCAAAGCTCTTAATAAAGATTTATTTCTATATTATATTTTGTTCCGCTGCGTTGTGAAATTCTGATTAGCGTTGGACGTGAGTTGTAATTATCAACTCAAAGGGTACGAAAAAGTTGGTATGTTACATAAAAAGTTGGTATGTTACATTTTTGGATCTGCCTACACTGGCATATAGGATTGGAGCTCCAAGACACCATTAATGGTTGCCAACATCATCTTCTTCATGACTTTTGGACATTTCTTGGACCTGTAGACATTGCATAAAAGTTTGTCTACAATTTTTTGGGATTTTTGGACTTTTGGACATTTCTTGGACTTGTAGACACTACATAAAAATATGTCTACTATTTTTTGGCATTCATGCATACTCTTGGAAATTGAAGCTTCTTTATGGACATTGTTGCTCAACCAATATACTTTGACTCAACGAAGATGAAGAAGGGCATTTTGGTCAAAATTTAGAAATAATAAGTTATTTCTTGTTCTATCATACAACTTTGTACACACAAATTGTCCGAACTTTAATAAACATTGTAATTGAAAATATTGTGATAAATGATTACTATAAAGTGGATGTAGGCATTAGTGCCGAACCTTTATAAAAATTGTGTTCCCTTTACATTTCTCGTACTCTGAATATTTGGATTGCAAGTTTACTGTTAAACTTACACTTAGGGGTGGCGTGCGCGAATAACCAATTTCTTAGGTCAACACTTTGGCGTGCCAAGTAGGGGCACACAGCTTCGGCTTTTGCTTTGGTTTTGAATCTCGATTTTGATTTTGGAATTCAGCTTTGGTTTCTGACTTTGACGTCGACTTCAGTTTTGGTTATCATATTCATTTTTTGGTTTAGTTGGAATTCTCTCGGATTCCTCCATGGTTAAAAGGAAACAGTTAGCTCGCTCGGAAGGAGCAAGGAGGAGGAAAGCAAGAAAATTTCCTCAACCGAACATCCATTAAACTACATTACTCGCGACGACATCGACGGAGTCGTCAAAGATTTAACTAAGAATTTTCTTCACACTTGTAATAACAAGAGGAACATTTCCATAGACAGAAAGCCACTACGAACACTCTCTATGCTCGAACTTGAAGGATTTACGTGGCAGTTGGGTCATGGTAACATGATTATAACAAGTGCTAGTGTTCCGCAAGGATTTTCTCGGGAGTTGGGGCTAATTCCCGAAGAACAACCCCGTGTCGACACCAAACCGCAAACAACAGTTGGATTGGCTAGGCTCAAGGGCACCACCAGCAATCCCGTACAAGTTCATCTTAGATTGCAGTCAATCAAGTTTCAGGTTTAGGTGTTGGTAATATCACTCAGGCGTCGTTGCGTGCGGCTTTAAATACATGAACTCCCATAGTTTCAAATGTTGGATTCATGCCCATTGAGGTACCTCATACTAGAATCAAGCCAAATATTTTTCTTGGCATTCGACATTTCGCTAATGTCGGACTTGATGCAGGAGGTACTGGCGTTGGCTTAAATAATTTGAATCAAATTCTTAGTATGGGAAGTGAAAGTCAAGTCGCCGATGTTATCCGACGCTATGCTTGGGGAGGGGCACCCCTTGCTAGTTTGGACTGTGTTACTTGCAGTCGCTTTACTCAAGACGTCAGGAATTCTCAAAACCCACCAGAGTTCAAATCGCAGGTATTAGAAACTTTCGACGGTAGGTGTAACTGCTGGAAATTTCCGACCAACTCGAGAGCCGAAAATCCCGAGACGTTAGTGAAAGAAAGTAGAGGGTGAGGAAGAAAAGATAGAACTAATAGAATAGAAGAAGAAGAAGAACTTACATCATTAGAGTAAACACGAATCTCACAGCGGAACGAATAAAATATAACATAACTTTGAAATACAAATCAGTACTCGTATATACATACCATTTCAAAGTACAACACTTAACAACACAGCGGAATAATAATAGCTATAATCCTGAAGCCTCCTGCTCCAAGCTCTCCAAGTGTATCTGTAAAATCTCGACTACTTGACTGCCCGTACAAATTTAGGCACCCAAGAGTTTAGGGAAAACAAACAAAATAAACTCCGGGTCAGTCATGGGACTGGTGTGAATAAAACTCCAACACTTGGTTAAATAAAGGATATCTTTCTGATATTATAATAATGTCTAAATACAAATAGATATCAATCTAGCAGAACGCTTGCATCTCACGTTCCACATACATAGTATACAAATAAAACCGTGAGCGCTTATTGGAGATTGGATTCCTACAGACAAGGTATGGGAGCACCTTCCGATCAGTGTACTCTAGAGGAGATACACTAGGGTTCAACAAGAACGTCTTGCAACCCGGCCACACATGACCGTTCACTCATTTAGCTTGAGTGTAACGAATATATTACCACCGATGGTTGGGATCAACAACCATCCTTCCCGATAAGGGACAGCATTGAAATAGATTATAAAGAAGTACAATTGAATATTCTCTAGATGGTGATAATACACCCTGCTTGGGTATGGCCCAACTAGCCATGCTGCCTAGCCCAACTTCTGTTATTTCCCGGTGGTGAGGGTTGAGGTCACGTTTATCACTTTGACAGATTATTTCTTCAATTACTTTGAATGCCACATCGTCATACCCGCCAAATCATTATCGATTTCTCAAGGCATCACGGGTATAAAAGCTAAGAGAAACGAATTTCTCCGCCACCAACGTAATACTTTAAAGAGATCAACATATATGATTCGTTAAGAATACTTTGTCAGACACTCGTCCATATACGTTGTTCTGGGACTGAATAAACCGAAGGTACTATTCAGTGAATCCATCCTACCTAGGATTTTCACAATAGCCCTTGCACTTCACTCCGTCTTCAATTATCTTCAGCATACTTGATTCGCAACGCTTATGTCAATACGGAGTGGTTCTTCGGATAATAATCCAACCGGTCTCTCCATATTAACAACGTAAAAATGGTCAAAACTTTGATAGTCTGTGATTTAACTATCAAATGAAAACATGTCGGTGTACAAACAACGATCTTATTTCCAAATGGGAATTCGATCGATCAATCATCATATGTTCATATTTCCTTATTTCATATATTTAGAAAATATATGTTATTAATCATTGGAAAACATTTCCATAGCTTATTTTCACATCACTATTATTTCGCAACTATCAGTCCCTAACTGTAACTAGTATGAGAACAATTCTCTAAGTATCAATCCGGAAGGTCGAAACCAACATCAGATCGTCACTTAGAAAACCGTTCAACTTACCCTCTCCAGTCAGTTTCTGAATTTGCTTAACTCTATTTCTTAAATTCTTATCATGAAAACATTTCATTTTCTATGTTTATAAAACATATCTGACTATATTTGGAAAACGTTCCCAAAACACATTTACGGATTTCAAATGAACGTTGTATAAAACATCGTTACGCTTAATCCATTAATCGCTTATTACTTAACTATATTTCAAATCAACCTTTTCTATCGAACCACAACTATTCCTTTGTCAATTCTGAAGTCAATCAAGTTGGGGTATAATTACCTCGCAGACCTTAATTGAACAACGTCCTTTACTGTGAAATAGATGAAGTTCATCACTCACTTTTTACAATCATCTGTTTATGCAAATTCTCGGATTCAGGTTACGAATCCACTTCTTATATGACAACGTTTGATTATAACTATAACGTTATAATTCCTACCCCTAAAATATCTAACCTAAATTATTTATTTCCTAACTCGAATAATTTAACAGACACCTAATTTCTAAATCAATAACTAAATCTTGATTTAAACCCTGGAAAGTAAATAGTACTTTCCCGAATTCGCTATAATCGAATTCGACGTATAACTCTCTTTCGAGTAATCTCTTTTCGATTAACTCCCTTTTTAATAACTTACATTCGATAAACTCTATTTCGACTAACCCCTATCGAATAACTAATATTCGAATAACTCTTCTTGGTTGGCTCTATTTCATTAACTCTTATCGAATAATAAATATTCGATTTTCTTAAATGTGTCAATTCTTATCGAATAACTAACATCCGATTTAACTTAAATGGATTTACTCTTATCGAACAACTTATTCGATTAACTCAACTTAATTTTCTTAACTCGATTATCTCAACTCGATTTCTTAACTCGATTACTTAACTCGATAAATCTTAACTCGATTACTTAACTCGATTACTTAACTTAACCCAAATCGATTAACTCAACTCTAATCGATTAACTTAATTTGATTTACTCCTTCGAATAACTCATTCAAATAACTTAATTGATAAATTATATTCACTTCTATCCTATCGAATAAACTATATTCGATATCTCCTCCAACACTATTCGAATGAACTATATTCGATTAATTTCTCTAACTCTATTCGAATAAATTATATTCGATTAACTCTTTTAACTTTACTCGAATAACTATATTCGATTAACACTTTCTTTCGAATAACTATATTCGATTAACTCTTCGACTAACTCCTTTGGATTAACTAACTTCGAATAACTCCTTTGGATTACTAACTTCGAATAACTCCTTTGGATTAACTAACTTCGAATAACCAATATTCGATAACTACTCTTCGAATAAATAATATTCGGTAACTCTTCTCAAATGAATAACATTTGATTTCTCCACTCGAATAAACTATATTCGATTACTCTTCCCTCGAATACTCTATATTCGATAACTCTACTTCGAATAAGTGATATTCGGCAACTCTACTCGATTAACTCCACTTGGATAACTCTAACTGGTCAACTCTAACTGAGTAACTCTAACTGATCAACTCTAACTGGTCAACTTTAACTGGTCAACTTTAACTGGTCAACTCTAACTGTTTATCTTTAACTGGTAAATTTTAACTGGTTAACTCAAATGGTTTAACCTAACTGGTTAACTCAAATGGTTTAACCTAACTTGATTTACTTGTCTCGATTAACTGAACTAATCCACTTAGTTTAACTTAGTTAATTCACTTTGATTAACTCTAACCGATTTACTTAGTTTAACTCAGCTAATTCACTTTGATTAACCCAACTAATTTACTTCGATTAACCAATTAGTTTAACTTGACTAATTCACTTAGTTTGACGCAACTAATTCACTTTGATTTACCAATTAGTTTAACTTAACTAATTCACTTCGATTAACCGCTTAGTTTATCTTAACTAATTTACTTTGGTTAACTTAACCAATTACTTTGATTAACTCGACTAACTTGCTTTGGTTAACCTAACAAATTACTTTGTTTAACTCGACTAACTTGCTTTGGTTAACCTAACCAATTACTTTGTTTAATCCTTTTATCACACTCTGGTTATAATTCCTACTTCTACAATATCTCCTTAAAATCCATATCGTGTTATACTTGTGTGCGAAGCACGTGTTTAAATCTATCCTTGTATAATTCTATTTATTTTCCGAACAAGTGTTCCTTTATTTATTCCCTAAATAAATATTCCTTTATTCCATTTATTTTTAATCTAAATAAATGTTCCTATATTTATTTCCTAAATAAATATTCCTTTATATTCTAATTCATTTATTTTCTAAATAAATGTTTCTATTTTATTTCATTTATTTTCTAAATAAAATAAATGTTTTCCTTTTATAAAATCCTATCGATTTTATAAATAAGATTCATTTTCAATATAAACATTGAAAATCCCCTTATCAACATTTCGGTATGTTATGGTATTCAATCATATCAAATCACGATGTTCAATATCGTCCAAGCACATATAACCGCCCACAGATTTTATATCACATCATATAACAATATATGCAAAACAATAAAATAACTGTTGAGGAATCCAGTCGGATTCCTCCAACCTGTTTCCCTGCATCACAGATGTTAGACAATATAGGTAACATCACTTTCAGTTCCATATGATATATTCTGTTAAACAGAATTAATATAGAAATTTAACTAACTGACTAGCAGTTCAATCAACCAATCAACACACAGTCAAACAGACAATTTTAACAGTTCTAACAATGCAACATGAAATTATAAACTGTTCAGAGTTAGTGAGATTTACTCACATTGGCAGTTCATCGTTAAAGAACGATAAACTGTTGTTTGATTTGAATCAAACAGTTTATTTCGCCATAATTTCAAATGAGCTCCACTCCACTCCCAGACTGTCCCATTGGGTAGTGTCCGTCCATATGATCCTATCGGATCCCGTTTCACTGAAAACCGATACCGTATGAAATAGTTATTCCCGTTCGAAGTTTATACGATAATTAAATTTAAATAAAAACTTAATTATATTTCTAATGGGCCCTTACCCATTTAACACTTCAGCCCACCCGCGTGTTTTAAAACCCGACATACTTCCATCATCTTCCCCAAATTGATTTTCACAATTTCCAGTATCAAAATACCCACCGTTGACCCCCCTTTTGACCACTACTTCACGTCCCTCCGTCCATCAAAGACCACCGTGACTACCACCGGTCCATCCCCCTTCTCGAACCCTTCCTTCTCGTACCCATCGCTTCCAACTCGAGACCCAAACGACAACAGCTCTTCGAGCTCGTCACCCAGCTCGCGACCCAAACTCACAACTGAGTTTCACACCATTACCATCACCGAAGCCAAATCCTACTCCCAACCCGATTACGAAATTTACTCCTCCAATCGGTGCCCCACCTCCAAATTACAGCAAACCCTAAGTCCACTGGACGTTTTTGAGCTCCAGCGAATGCAAGTCGCACCCCACACAACTCACGCCAAGTCGAAGAACTACTCACAGGGATTCCGAATCCAACTCTATTGTGATTTAACGAATTTTCTTTGGATTTTACTTTGGTTTTTGGTTTGTGAAATTTCACTGTGAACACCCAGTGGCGTTATATATAGTTGTAGTGATGGTTGGTTTCGTTCGTGGCTGAGAAGAGAGGTCGTGTGGCCTCTGTCGGACCATAGAAAAATGGGAGGAATATTCACAATTTGATTTTTATATTTATTTATACTTGATTTCGCACTCTAAAAATTCCTGTAGTCACATGTGATACCCAAAAATCACCAAACTGGACGTGTAGCTAGAGCTCGACGTTACAGTCCCAACGAAACTGGTTTCGTCGAATTCCGACTCCGTCTGCTCACACAGCGTATTTTTAACTGTCGAAATACTGACTGTTCTTCACTCTAAAAATCCGTACGACCACACAGTGACTCTAAAAATCACGAAACTGGAAATCTAACAACTATTTGACATTGCGGATCCAACAAAATTAGTTTCGTCAAAAACGGAGGTCGTATGCAAAACTGGCTATTTTTCAAGCGCTGAACAGATCGTTTAAATATATAAATATATTTAAATTAAATTAAATTAAATATAAATAAATTGATATTGTCGTATATAATTACCGAGGAATATCATACAGCTCCAGGAAAATTATATATTTGCTATTCCGAGTCCAGATTGAATCGATATTCAATTTACGTTGAAAAATCCTTTTATAACGTATATAAAGCATTACAAATTATAAAGGAATTTCACAGCGACTTTTCTGAAATTTGATTTGGACATATCTCAAAATCTACACGACGAAATCCTGATTTTTCTCTTCCACTAGAAAGATATACTCCACCAGCTCCACACGTTTCTTGTTTCATAGAAATCCGGCTTAAAATGAATCATGTACATTCAGTTGAAGTTTAAATCGCCAAATTGCGAACTGCCGCGACGTTTCAAGTTCATTTTAATTATAATTATAAATTATAAGTTCGAACGTTTTACTTTAAGTTATCGATATCGCCAAATCGATATATAAATAATTAAATAAATTAATTATTCGACAGCTAACAAAACGCGCCATTACAGACTTCCCCCCTTAAAATAATTTCGTCCTCGAAATTGCTAAGTTAGAAAGATGCTACTAACTCTACTAACTAGATTTAAAAATCCTTTTTTGTTTACCTCTAAATTTCGGTTTCGACTGAACCCATTTAATTTTAATTTATTTTATTAATTTATTTCCGACCAACTAAAATTTTCAATTCAATTATTAATTCATTCTGGCTAACTGAATTTCCATAAATCATGAGAATGTTCTAATGCCTGGAATTTTCGAAAAATTTCGCCATAACCTCCTTTGTACGGCTCAATACGTCAAACCACAACTCGCCTCTCTAGGCCTCCTCCAATCCAAAAGAAATCAAAATAGCCAAGCGGCTTGCTAATTCGGCTCATAAAATCAAAACTCATATATGATATAAACTTGTACCTTTTTGTCGGGCATTTAACTCTATCCCTTTCATCTGCTACCACTTCAACATATACCAATGTTATCCATTCTAATTGATCTCCAATCAGTTCATATCCTCAAATCCAAATCGAATTTCATTCGAACTCTAATATCAAATTCCAAATTATTGACTTATCAATTTGGTTCCATTCTAGATTATCTCTAATCCAATTCAATTTTATTTAACTCGGTTCAAGTTAAATTTCAATTTAATTTTACCATCTCATTTTATTTAACTTCATTAGTTAAATTTTAATTCCAGAACTTAAGTTCCTGGGTTTCTTTCAAATCAATTTGAAATCATAATGCCAATTCAAAACCTTTGAATTTCTAAACAACTTGTTTTCTCAAAACAATTCAAAAACAAAACCTTTGGTAGTAATCCGTCACTTAGAACTCGAAAATGAACACTGATGATGTCTAGATTCATCATCAGAATCTATTTTCCAGCTATCGAAGTGAGTTCAATACTATATCATTTTCAATTTGAAAAACATTTTCAAAATCTCCCAGGAACTTGAAATTTCCTTATTTTAATTCCAAATCTGATTTAAATTCATATTTAATTCAAACTATTTCATATATTACATTCATATGAATTCTGATTGGTCATTTATAACCATTTCACCCTTTTATAATCTTATTCGATTATAATAACAATCAACACAACCAATATACTATAATAATTTCAAGATATATATTTCTTCTATAAACAAATATATTTTGGGGAAAATTATTTCATTTACCCTCTTTCAAAACATACCATGACGGTTCATCGTATTCGAGTGTTTAGTAACCCTTATCGATACAGTGGATCAAACTGATCGACCAGAATTCATAAGCCACTCAACCAATGAGTCTCCACAATATAAAACCATTTTATATTGAATAACAATTACGCGCTCATATATATACACTCAAACTCAATCTAGGATATTACTAATCCCATCTCTATCGAGTTATGCCACAGAGCCAAGGTAATCACTTAACTTAAGCTCTGATACCAACTGTAACGGCTGGAAATTTCCGACCAACTCGAGAGCCGAAAATCCCGAGACGTTTGTGAAAGAAAGTAGAGGGTGAGGAAGAAAAGATAGAACTAATAGAATAGAAGAAGAAGAAGAACTTACATCATCAGAGTAAACACGAATCTCACAGCGGAACGAATAAAATATAACATAACTTTGAAATACAAATCAGTACTCGTATATACATACCATTTCAAAGTACAACACTTAACAACACAGCGGAATAATAATAGCTATAATCCTGAAGCCTCCTGCTCCAAGCTCTCCAAGTGTATCTGTACAATCCCGACTACTTGACTACCCGTACAAATTTAGGCACCTAAGAGTTTAGGGAAAACAAACAAAATAAACTCCGGGTCAGTCATGGGACTGGTGTGAATAAAACTCCAACACTTGGTTAAATAAAGGATATCTTTCTGATATTATAATAATGTCTAAATACAAATAGATATCAATCTAGCAGAACGCTTGCATCTCACGTTCCACATACATAGTATACAAATAAAACCGTGAGCGCTTATTGGAGATTGGATTCCTACAGACAAGGTATGGGAGCACCTTCCGATCAGTGTACTCTAGAGGAGATACACTAGGGTTCAACAAGAACGTCTTGCAACCCGGCCACACATGACCGTTCACTCATTTAGCTTGAGTGTAACGAATATATTACCACCGATGGTTGGGATCAGCAACCATCCTTCCCGATAAGGGACAGAATTGAAATAGATTATAAAGAAGTACAATTGAATATTCTCTAGATGGTGATAATACACCCTGCTTGGGTATGGCCCAACTAGCCATGCTGCCTAGCCCAACTTCTGTTATTTCCCGGTGGTGAGGTTTGAGGTCACGTTTATCACTTTGACAGATTATTTCTTCAATTACTTTGAATGCCACATCGTCATACCCGCCAAATCATTTTCGATTTCTCAAGGCATCATGGGTATAAAAGCTAAGAGAAACAAATTTCTCCGCCACCAACGTAATACGTTTAAAGAGATCAACATATATGATTCGTTAAGAATACTTTGTCAGACACTCGTCCATATACGTTGTTCTGGGACTGAATAAACCGAAAGCACTATTCAGTGAATCCATCCTACCTAGGCTTTTCACAATAGCCCTTGCACTTCACTCCGTCTTCAATTATCTTCAGCATACTTGATTCGCAACGCTTATGTCAATACGGAGTGGTTCTTCGGATAATAATCCAACCGGTCTCTCCATATTAACAACGTAAAAATGGTCAAAACTTTGATAGTCTGTGATTTAACTATCAAATGAAAACATGTCGGTGTACAAACAATGATCTTATTTCCAAATGGGAATTCAATCGATCAATCATCATATGTTCATATTTCCTTATTTCATATATTTAGAAAATATATGTTATTAATCATTGGAAAACATTTCCATAGCTTATTTTCACATCACTATTATTTCGCAACTATCAGTCCCTAACTGTAACTAGTATGAGAACAATTCTCTAAGTATCAATCCGGAAGGTCGAAACCAACATCAGATCGTCACTTAGAAAACCGTTCAACTTACCCTCTCCAGTCAGTTTCTGAATTTGCTTAACTCTATTTCTTAAATTCTTATCATGAAAACATTTCATTTTCTATGTTTATAAAACATATCTGACTATATTTGGAAAACGTTCCCAAAACTCATTTACGGATTTCAAATGACGCTTATTACTTAACTATATTTCAAATCAACCTTTTCTATCGAACCACAAATATTCCTTTGTCAATTCTGAAGTCAATCAAGTTGGGGTATAATTACCTCGTAGACCTTAATTGAACAACGTCCTTTACTGTGAAATAGATGAAGTTCATCACTCACTTTTTACAATCATCTGTTTACGCAAATTCTCAGATTCAGGTTACGAATCCACTTCTTATATGACAACGTTTGATTATAACTATAACGATATAATTCCTACCCCTAAAATATCTAACCTAAATTATTTATTTCCTAACTCGAATAATTTAACAGACACCTAATTTCTAAATCAATAACTAAATCTTGATTTAAACCCTGGAAAGTAAATAGTACTTTCCCGAATTCGCTATAATCGAATTCGACGTATAACTCTCTTTCGAGTAATCTCTTTTCGATTAACTCCCTTTTTAATAACTTACATTCGATAAACTCTATTTCGATTAACCCCTATCGAATAACTAATATTCGAATAACTCTTCTTGGTTGGCTCTATTTCATTAACTCTTATCGAATAACAAATATTCGATTTTCTTAAATGTGTCAATTCTTATCGAATAACTAACATCCGATTTAACTTAAATGGATCTACTCTTATCGAACAACTTATTCGATTAACTCAACTTGATTTTCTTAACTCGATTATCTCAACTCGATTTCTTAACTCGATTACTTAACTCGATAAATCTTAACTCGATTACTTAACTCGATAACTTAACTTAACCCAAATCGATTAACTCAACTCTAATCGATTAACTTAATTTGATTTACTCCTTCGAATAACTCATTCGAATAACTTAATTGATAAATTATATTCACTTCTATCCTATCGAATAAACTATATTCGATATCTCCTCCAACACTATTCGAATGAACTATATTCGATTAATTTCTCTAACTCTATTCGAATAAATTATATTCGATTAACTCTTTTAACTTTACTCGAATAACTATATTCGATTAACACTTTCTTTCGAATAACTATATTCGATTAACTCTTCGACTAACTCCTTTGGATTAACTAACTTCGAATAACTCCTTTGGATTACTAACTTCGAATAACTCCTTTAGATTAACTAACTTCGAATAACCAATATTCGATAACTACTCTTCGAATAAATAATATTCGGTAACTCTTCTCAAATGAATAACATTTGATTTCTCCACTCGAATAAACTATATTCGATTACTCTTCCCTCGAATACTCTATATTCGATAACTCTACTTCGAATAAGTGATATTCGGCAACTCTACTCGATTAACTCCACTTGGATAACTCTAACTGGTCAACTCTAACTGAGTAACTCTAACTGATCAACTCTAACTGGTCAACTTTAACTGGTCAACTTTAACTGGTCAACTTTAACTGGTCAACTCTAACTGTTTATCTTTAACTGGTAAATTTTAACTGGTTAACTCAAATGGTTTAACCTAACTGGTTAACTCAAATGGTTTAACCTAACTTGATTTACTTGTCTCGATTAACTGAACTAATCCACTTAGTTTAACTTAGTTAATTCACTTTGATTAACTCTAACCGATTTACTTAGTTTAACTCAGCTAATTCACTTTGATTAACCCAACTAATTTACTTCGATTAACCAATTAGTTTAACTTGACTAATTCGCTTAATTTGACGCAACTAATTCACTTTGATTTACCAATTAGTTTAACTTAACTAATTCACTTCGATTAACCGCTTAGTTTATTTTAACTAATTTACTTTGGTTAACTTAACCAATTACTTTGATTAACTCGACTAACTTGCTTTGGTTAACCTAACAAATTACTTTGTTTAACTCGACTAACTTGCTTTGGTTAACCTAACCAATTACTTTGTTTAATCCTTTTATCACACTCTGGTTATAATTCCTACTTCTACAATATCTCCTTAAAATCCATATCGTGTTATACTTGTGTGCGAAGCACGTGTTTAAATCTATCCTTGTATAATTCTATTTATTTTCCGAACAAGTGTTCCTTTATTTATTCCCTAAATAAATATTCCTTTATTCCATTTATTTTTAATCTAAATAAATGTTCCTATATTTATTTCCTAAATAAATATTCCTTTATATTCTAATTCATTTATTTTCTAAATAAATGTTTCTATTTTATTTCATTTATTTTCTAAATAAAATAAATGTTTTCCTTTTATAAAATCCTATCGATTTTATAAATAAGATTCATTTTCAATATAAACATTGAAAATCCTCTTATCAACATTTCGGTATGTTATGGTATTCAATCATATCAAATCACGATGTTCAATATCGTCCAAGCACATATAACCGCCCACAGATTTTATATCACATCATATAACAATATATGCAAAACAATAAAATAACTGTTGAGGAATCCAGTCGGATTCCTCCAACCTGTTTCCCTGCATCACAGATGTTAGACAATATAGGTAACATCACTTTCAGTTCCATATGATATATTCTGTTAAACAGAATTAATATAGAAATTTAACTAACTGACTAGCAGTTCAATCAACCAATCTACATGCAGTCAAACAGACAATTTTAACAGTTCTAACAATGCAACATGAAATTATATACTGTTCAGAGTTAGTGAGATTTACTCACATTGGCAGTTCATCGTTAAAGAACGATAAACTGTTGTTTGATTTGAATCAAACAGTTTATTTCGCCATAATTTCAAATGAGCTCCACTCCACTCCCAGTCTGTCCCATTGGGTAGTGTCCGTCCATATGATCCTATCGGATCCCGTTTCACTGAAAACCGATACCGTATGAAATAGTTATTCCCGTTCGAAGTTTATACGATAATTAAATTTAAATAAAAACTTAATTATATTTCTAATGGGCCCTTACCCATTTAACACTTCAGCCCACCCGCGTGTTTTAAAACCCGACATACTTCCATCATCTTCCCCAAATTGATTTTCACAATTTCCAGTATCAAAATACCCACCGTTGACCCTCCTTTTGACCACTACTTCACGTCCCTCCGTCCATCAAAGACCACCGTGACTACCACCGGTCCATCCCCCTTCGCGAACCCTTCCTTCTCGTACCCATCGCTTCCAACTCGAGACCCAAACGACAACAGCTCTTCGAGCTCGTCACCCAGCTCGCGACCCAAACTCACAACCGAGTTTCACACCATTACCACCACCGAAGCCAAATCCTACTCCCAACCCGATTACGAAATTTACTCCTCCAATCGGTGCCCCACCTCCAAGTTACAGCAATCCCTAAGTCCACTAGACGTTTTTGAGCTCCAGCGAATGCAAGTCGCACCCCCACACAACTCACGCCAAGTCGAAGAACTACTCACAGGGATTCCGAATCCAACTCTATTGTGATTTAACGAATTTTCTTTGGATTTTACTTTGGTTTTTGGTTTGTGAAATTTCACTATGAACACCCAGTGGCGTTATATATAGTTGTAGTGATGGTTGGTTTCGTTCGTGGCTGAGAAGAGAGGTCGTGTGGCCTCTGTATGATCATAGAAAAATGGGAGGAATATTCACAATTTGATTTTTATATTTATTTATACTTGATTTCGCACTCTAAAAATTCCTGTAGTCACATGTGATACCCAAAAATCACCAAACTGGACGTGTAGCTAGAGCTCGACATTACGGTCCCAACGAATCTGGTTTCGTCGAATTCCGACTCCGTCTGCTCACACAGCGTATTTTTAACTGTCGAAATACTGACTGTTCTTCACTCTAAAAATCCGTACGACCACACAGTGACTCTAAAAATCACGAAACTGGAAATTTAACAACTATTTGACATTGCGGATCCAACAAAATTAGTTTCGTCGAAAACGGAGGTCGTATGCAAAACTGGCTATTTTTCAAGCGCTGAACAGATCGTTTAAATATATAAATATATTTAAATTAAATTAAATTAAATATAAATAAATTGATATTGTCGTATATAATTACCGAGGAATATCATACAGCTCCAGGAAAATTATATATTTGCTATTCCGAGTCCAGATTGAATCGATATTCAATTTACATTGAAAAATCCTTTTATAACGTATATAAAGCATTACAAATTATAAAGGAATTTCACAGCGACTTTTCTGAAATTTGATTTGGACATATCTCAAAGTCTACACGACGAAATCCTGATTTTTCTCTTCCACTAGAAAGATATACTCCACCAGCTCCACACGTTTCTTGTTTCACAGAAATCCGGCTTAAAATGAATCATGTACATTCAGTTGAAGTTCAAATCGCCAAATTGCGAACTGCCGCGACGTTTCAGGTTCGTTTTAATTATAATTATAAATTATAAGTTCGAACGTTTTACTTTAAGTTATCGATATCACCAAATCGATATATAAATAATTAAATAAATTAATTATTCGACAGCTAACAAAACGCGCCATTACAGTAGGAAGGATCCTATAGTTCATCTTATGTACTACATGCGCCATATGGAAGTAATTTCAGCTTCGGATAGTGTTATGGAAAAGTGCTTCGCGCTCTATCTTACAAACGCTGCTGCTTTGTGGTTCAGGATTAATATAGCCCATTCAAGGAATGTCATTACTTTGACAGAAGCTAGGCAGAGGACCAGAGAAACTATGTGCAAATTTCTTGAAAGGTTCAGCATGGTGGTGGCCTCTATCGATAGACAGGATCCGTTCATGGTTCTAATGGTCGTCGTCTCTGGCATCTTGAAAAAATTGACTTCAAGATCTCATTGCAATGAGATCGACCAACAGATCTTGCTGAATTCTACTTCGAAGCAAAAAGATTTCTGAGTGAGGAAGACTTCCGCGATGAGAAACCCGTGCATCAAATCAACTCTACAGTAGGTGCAGGGTCGTTTGCACTTAAAAAAGAAAGGGTAAATCGTGGAATGATCAGAACATACGGCCTTGCTTCAAGACGAAGTTCTCGGCATACACCAAACTCACTCATGGATTGTAAATGATTTACCTCGACATTCACAAAACTGTGCCCTTCCAAAAGCTTCCCAAGAGTTACCTGACTCCGAAACAAGCATGCTCTGATAAGTACTGTTTATTCCATGAACTGCTAAGTTATGGCACTGAATATTGCATGCAGTTTCGCGGTATGATCAAAGCACGCATCAGGCGCGGCGAACTACCATAGTATGTCAAGAATCCTACAACAACACCACCACATACTCAGTTTCATACCACATCTCAGGATATAAGGCAGGTCGGGACTCCCCCAACAACTGTTGATGTACATGACTATATTGTTTGAGTTGATAGTTAAAGAACTGACTATCAATAAATATCCCTTTTGACTTATGACATGTTAGTTCAAGGAGATCAGGATAGGAACTGGACCCAAAACCACTTCGAACCGACTTTGTGTACAAAAACTGAATTGTAGGTTTGCATATGCATGTTAAGATGATTTGAAGATATAGATCTTCGAAGCGAAAGGGTTGCTCGCTGATGTCTCTGGTTAACTACCAGGATTAAACTTGTAGCAATAATCCCTACGTTCTAGGTTCTGCATGATGCAAGGACTTCTTGTTACTAATCCTAGGGTTATTCCGACGGGATGTACTAAGAGTACCTTTGATATGTCCTGATCCAAGACAACATGTGTGGACAAATTTATAATAGAGTATTTCCTAAAATCACATACGTTTTTTTTTATAAATATACCAAGTATGGTAATGGAGAAGGCAACTTCTTTTAACTTAACACCCAGAGTATCTTTATGCAAATCAATTAGTGATTGGCAGGTCTAACAATATGGCATTCAAAGTTGAATGTGATGTCTCAAAAAGATAATCGTAGCCTCAAGCCTCATCAACCGGGAGATGACTAAAATCGGGCAGGCAGCAGAGCTCTCTAGTCATACCCATTATGGTACATCGTCACCTGATATAGAGAAATCAGTTGTCCCTTTCGTATGCTTCAGAATTGTACGGTTGCTAATCCCAACCGTGGTGGCGATATATTCGGTAGACTCAAGTGAAATGAGTGGTCGGTTTTGTATGGCCCGGTTGCAAGATGTTCTTATTGAACCCCAGTGTTTTTATCTTTAGGGAAACGCTAATCGAAAGGTAGTTCTTTACCTACTCATGTATGGAAATCCAAACCCAGTATGAGTCGAATGTTTTAGTTGTAAACCAACTATGTTGAAAAGTGAGATGCAAGCTTTTCAGCTATATTACTAATTTATTTATGAATTTTAGACATTATTATAATACCACTGGATCTGGTACAAATATTGATTTGGCTATCTTAAGGAAAAAACACATGTTATGTTTATATGTAGTAGTGTCTTACGAGAGTTCCATTCTTTCAAAGGATTTCTAAAAGTTAAGCAAGTTGTTTGTAATGTGATTTTTTTAAAAGTATTCCAGACCAATCCGGGTGATTATGCTTTCCTTAAAATTTGCTCGAATCAGACCGAGTACATTATCCAAGTTGCATTAGATTTTGCTTGGAGCTTCAGGAGAGGAGCCAGAGTCGAGATGTATTCCCATATTTTCTGGTATTAATTTACTTCTGATGTGTGTGTGTTGTGTTGGTCAGCAGTATACTGACCTTGTTGTGTACTATGGCTGTAATCATATATATACAGTTTTCTCTCTGTAAAGAGAGTATTAATATATTATATTTTATTCATTCCACTGTGAGATTCTATTATACTCTGATTCTATAGTGTTGATGTTCTTCTTCTTCTATTCTAACATTTATTTCTTCTTCTCACCCTTTAACTTCTTTCTTTAACTCTCTGCTTTCACATGCATTTGAATTTTGACATGTGTGGTTAAATGCCAGCTTAAATAGTACAGAAAAGTTGGGTCGTTATACATAGATCCCAAGTTGCCTTTATACACGTAACTTCCTCATTCCCTGAAGGGGATTTATTTAGATGTTCACCAGGTTGCTTCATTCGGAAAGCCTCCAATGAGGGAGCCAACTCAGAGGGAAATAGATTCCGGTAAACATTCTTTGTTTCATAAGCTTGATGGAGATAACTCGAATGAATGCAAGCATCTTCGGGATATGGTTGAGGAATTTGTCAAACATCAAGAGTTGGCGCAATATGTTAGGAATCAGACTACTATGGCCAAATAGGCACAACTTCCCGTTCCAGTCGGAATGAACGAGCGAGGACGTGGCCTAGGTGGATTGATTATCGATTGTTTGGAACTCTCTAGATTTGTGGCTTTCGCATTTTTGATTTTGGTTCTTTGGATTATAGCACTTAGGCTTTTTGGCACTCTAGTTTTCTTGTTCTTTATCTTTTAAGCTCTTGGATTTTTGGTATTTCGATTTTCTGGCTTTTGGATTTTGGCATTTTGTTCTTCTTGCTTTTGGATATGGCCCTCTGGATTTCTGGCTTTTGGATTCTTGCGCTTTGGTCTTATGGAATTTAGATATGGCTCTCTGGATTTTTGGCTTTTAGATTTTGATTACTTGGTTGCTAGGATTTTTGCCTTTGGGCTTTGGTTGTTTAGGGTTTGTCCTTTTGGTTGTTGTATCCCTGGTATTATGGTTTTGGATGGTTACGTCAGCCTACCCATGTACATGATTAAGACTTAATCCCTAACCATGCTTTGTACCCAACCATAAACTATCCATCTCATAGTTAATAAATTTCCTTGGTTTTCTGGCTAATTCTGCCTACCCATGTACAAGAACTGGTGAGATCCCCAAGCATGCTCTTTGCAGGGGATAGATCGTCTCCTTCATAATTTACAAGACTAAATAAACTTGAAATCGAAAATGACTAAGTCGACTCATCCGCGTATGGGGTTAGGACTTAAGCCCTAGGCGTGCTCTCTACCCAGCAATAAACCGTTAGCTTTTCTTCTAATTTTATTAAAAACTTAGAACATTTCCAAAAATTTAGTAAAATTACTTCACCTGTATGGACTATGCTCGTGAAGTATGAAATCAGGAATTGGAATTTCTAATTTTAAGGACTAGGTGTGTATGGACTATTCTCATCAAGCATAAAACTCTAACTCTGGTCCTCAAGTAAGGAATTTTTTTGGGAAGAGTCGGGCCGTCTTGTTAGGACTTGGAACTATCGCTCGGTTAAGGCTCAAGTATGGACTATACTCGATTGGTTGTGGGATGTTTTTTCAGGACTTGGAAAAATGATTCATTTGGTTTTTTGCAGGTATAGACTATGCCAGCATTGGATATTCTGGAGTTCGGGATTCTATGGCTTTCTGGTTATTGGAATTATGGTTTTCTGGTGTGGCCTCCTTTTATAATATGATCCAGAGTGATCGTTGGATTTCTATTGGTATTTAGATTCTGGTTTTCTACTTATACGATCCTGCGCGATCATGGTTCTCGGGATTTTTGGCTCTTGCCATATTTTTATTTGAACTTCTCTCTTATTGCGACATTTAGATTCTTGAAATTTTGGATTTCTAGATTATACAAAATGCGTCTTCCACAAAAAGACATGTTTTTGGGGAAAGTGTTGGATTGCCTTTTTTCAAGTTAGTTACGCTTCAAAATTCTGGCTATTGGAGTGCTAAGGACTAGAGTACATACATGGGAGAAAACCTGGAGCGATTTGGGAGAAGTCGCAGTATGTTCGAATACATGGAAATTTGGTTAAGTGTTCGGGGGATCGGCATTATCTTTCCTGCTCCCTAATTTGGAAAAATTCACTAAGTATCCCGAGATAGGCATACATTTTTCGTATCTTGGGATTGACATTTTTGGTTGGTTGGGATTTTCATATCCCCGGTTTTGGCAGGAATTTATCCAAGTAATTTAGGATCGGTGCGAATTCGAGGAAGACTTTCGGGATTGGCTTTTATACTTCGTTTGTTGGATCAATATTGGAGGCAACTCCTTGATCAATAGTTGCAAGGTCGGTGTAAGCTGGATTTGGCACTTTGTATTTTCATCTCGTGATATGAACCGAAATGGAATCAGGATGCTTCAATGCGAAGCAAGAAAATGGCTACGGCAAGGGGGGTCGGTACCGATCCCAATGATCACCTTCTAGGGATATGAAACCCTTCTCCCTTGCACCTATAATTACCCCTATTGTCGATGGTTGCAGGATCCTTTTGATTCATTCTGTTGCACTTGGGATTTTTGTACTTGGAGCATTTTAATGGCTTCTCTCATACTATAACATAAAATCCTTTTCGCGACATGCAATATTTGTTGCAGTAGGTCTATTGTAACAGATCTGCGCCCGTCTATATAGCCGGAGTTGTAATAGGACGATCTTTTTTTGCAACAGTGTTTGCCAGTTGCAATAGATTTTTTTGCAACTGGCCTTTGTTCTTACCACAGAGCCTTTGTTCTTACCACAGATCCTTTTGCAAGAACAAATGCCAGTTGCAAAGCTAGAATAAATGTTGGAAAAGTGTGATACTACAACTATTTCTGATAGTTGCAAATGATTCACCTACAACTGTTTAGGACAGTTGCAATTTGATTATTTGCAACACTACATGCCCGTTGCAAAATTCAAAAAACCCATTTATCAACTATAATTCACCATCATCTGCATTTAATAATGTAATAATGAAAGCTTATATTACAAATATATAAGTAAACATACATTTCCAATAGAAACAAACAAGATAAAATCAGATTAACTAGATTCTAACAGACATTTCAAAAGGTTAGTTAAAGTTACATTCAAAGTTCTACCATATTAAAACATGTAATCCATACATATAATGTAAATGCATATTGTAGTAACGATTCCAAAATACAAAACAAAACCATAAAGCTAAAAATGTACATATTACTATAGTGAAATGAAGTCTTTGTGTACCAATGGCCTCTTGAATGGTGCACATATCTGAATTTGGCCTTAGTAGAAAAGCTTCACAATCCACGGCTACGTGCAATATCATCAATAATATTTGACCAAGTTATGATTTTATAATTAGTGTTTCTCCAAATAAATTTCACTAGAGACATACAGAAATAAATCAATGGGTTAATATAGAATATGAGTACCATTAGTAGGCAAATGGATCTGACTATGCTTTATGCAATATAATACATAAGATCCAGTAAACTTATGCTAGAAAAATGCAAGACAAACTATGACTTCACATAATTGAAACAATCAATAATAAATAACAATTAATTTGGTAATTGGGTAAATGTTAAAATTTACAGCTAATTTTTATGGTATGTCTATGTTGCATTAAAAAAAGACCAGTTAATAAATAAATGATGGTGTGGCATATTTTCTTGTTAAATAAGATTAGCTACTAAGTTGACATCCTTCCTAATGAAACATATCACAAATCATAGTATTGGAAATGATAAATAACAAAAAACTTCATATATATCTTAAGTTAAAAGAGTGCTGATTACATTGCAATGTGAATAGCAAGACTTGGGAATATTTCAACCGCAATTTGAAAGCATTTCTATATGGAAGTTGGAAAAGTTTGTCAAGGTCTTCAATGGGTTTTGTCTAAACAGTTTTCTTTCTCTTCTTGCCAATTTTGGATTTGAAAAAATTATCCTACTTACATTAATTTTAACAAAACTATAGTCTAAGCTAAATAATTTAGAGGAAACTATAGTCTAAGTCGAATACAATACCTAAGTCAATTTCGTTGGCAGCAGACTGCATAGCTTCCTAATTGGTCGATGTTGACATCAAAAGTTCATTACTAGTGACAGTTAACCCTCAATCGTGCGTAAATACACACAAACAATAATCACAGAGTACGGTAAAGTAAATAAAAAGAGAGAACACACAGAATTTTTATAGTGGTTCGGCAAAGACGGTGCCTACGTCCACTTTATTTATATTGATTTGCTTTTTGATTATAAGTACAATATGTTTTCTCTTTTTGAAGAAAGAGGGAGAGTTGGATATTTTTTGGAGTTAGCCGTGGAACTTGTATTTGAGAGAGGGTGTTCTCAAGAGAAGTTGGTGTAGAGCAAGGAGTAAAAGAGAAGTCCACCTTTCCATCCTTGGTATGGAGTTATTTATAGGTGAAGAAGTGGGCTAATTAAGGTGCAACGTGGCCTTCCTCTTTCGCGGATCTCGGACACATGGCGCTCGATCATTTGAAGTAGTTGCAGAAATGGGACCAGGTCTACTACTTATTAATAGTATCCTCAAAAATTGTGGCTTGCATGGCACTCGAAATGAGGTGTATCAAAAGTAGAGCTTTATCCGAAAGCTTTTGACCACCTTTATTGCCTTGAGAATTGAGCTAGGTATTGAATGATTCATCTGGATATTTCCATATAGATTTGGAAACATCCAATCGACCCGACTTTTGTGGAAATAGTTTACTCGATTGGTCCGGTAGAGCGATTATGTCGGAGTATGAGACGGCATTGCTCGGTGGAAACTGGCTCGAGCTAGGTCTTGCTCGAGCTCACTGGAGTACGGCCGGCTTGAATCGGTCGATCGACGCTGAAAGTTGAGTTTCTAGATATTGGGCTTTGATTCGTTGAACCGTAACCTTTTTTTCCAAAAAGTGGATCAACACTTTGCCCCTCAGGATACATCCTTCTTGATAAAGGAGGTGTGTTCTGAATATTGTATCGGAGTCCAATGCACGGGTAGCTATGGTTACGCTGATCCATATTAAGCCAAAGTCCGATGGTCCCGATGGTTGTATTAAGGCCAGAAAACCGACGATCGGTGTAGATCATATTAAGGCCGGAAAACTGACAACCACCGAAGACCATATTAAGGCCGAAAGATGCAATATCCAGTACCTGCAAAGATAATGTCGGCCATTCTTGATTTAAAGATGGCTTTGAATTCGTTTGGGCGAGTATCAACCATACTCGGCTTAAAGAATTGGCAAGCAATAATTACACTAGGCTTAGAGGGGTGGCGAGTATTAACCATACTCAGTTTATGGAGGTGGCGAGTATTTACCATACGCGTCTTATAGAGGTGGCAAGTATTAACCATACTCGACTTACAGAGGTGGTGAGTATTAACCATACTCGGCTTATGGCAAGTGTTAACCAAGCTCGGCTTATATAATTTTGTCTACATGTGACTTAGTGGAGTAAGATATGGTGATGGGCATTGACCATGTCTTTATTTAAGTATTGTGAAATTCGTCGAGTGGAAGGAACATTCCGTTTGTGGAGGGGCCGAGTATAATCCATACTCGACTTATAGAGGGTTAACCATACTCGGCTTAAGGAGTTGATTCAATAGGTGGCAAGTGTCCACCATGGCTTAACGATGGTGACTATCGCTGACCATGTTTAGGTCGGAGAGCGTCATTCGTGCTCGACTTGAACATAATCCATGTTCGCTAACGAAATTTAATTGCTGCTAAAGAGCTATTACAAGAAAATGAAAATAAACTCTAAGTGGGTGAAAGCTAAATCCAGAGCACGCCTAGGAGCTTAGTCCTAACTCCATATGTGTGTACTTAGCATACCCATATTATTAAAAGAAAAATACATTTCTAAATAAAAAGTAAAAATTCTATTTAATTGATGATGATGCGTGATTGCTAGGCTTAGGGTCCTTTCCATTTCTAGGAGCTCGAGGATCCGCCTGAGGAGATTGGGTAGAAGATTGTGGTGGCAAAGCTTGTGCGGACTTCTTGACATACTCGGGTAATTCTCCATGCCTGACCCTATCCTTGATGAGGTCGCGCAAGTGCTTGCATTCACTGGTATTGTAGCCTGCCATGCTATGGTACATGCAGTGCTTCCCAGAGTCGAGTTCCTTTTGTGTCGGCTCTCTTCGAGAAGATTTTGGGAAGGGCAGAGATCCTCGTACATCAAGGAAGATATCGAGTAGGGAAGAGTTGAGCTCGGTGTACTGGTCGTACTTGTTCTCTCTCCGGAATCGTACGTTGCATTCATTCTTTTCTGAGGCCTTTCCTCTTCCTTTATTCTGTCCATTAGTGTTGGATGGACCTCCATTTTTGGCGGCAAGGACCTCGAGGCTCTCCATCTCCATGCTAGCATCTTCCTGTTGGAGGAACCTTTTGGTTTCAGAATAAAAGTCTTCGATGTCTTTGGAGGGTCCCTGGTTAAAGACATCCTGAACTTCAATCGGTTCCGAACTCCTGCAATAGTGGCCATAAGCACCATCGATGGTTCAGGTCGATCGACTGATGCTACGTCCGCGTTGAATCTTTCTAGGAAGGGCCGGAGGGTTACACTGGGTCGTTGCTTGATGGAGGTCAGGAACATGATGCTCTTTGGCCGAGAAATGTGAACCCTGAACTATTCAATGAATCGGGTGTCCAGCATGTTCCAGCTGCTGATCGACTTAGTTGTTAATTGCCAAAACCACATGTGACACCCCACATCCATTAATGTCACTCTTTATCAGAATGCATTAAGTTCCATGGAGCGTTATAGGTAAACAGAAACAAAAACATCACAAGAAAAATTTAAATAACAGTGGAATCTAATACTTTATTTTTCAAACAGAAAACATCGTTGTCCAAAATCCAGTTACAACATAAGTCAAAAATACAGAAAACCCATTACACCAAATTAAAATATCTGCCTTGTACTAAAATCATCATAGTACAGTAATATAAAATAATAGTCCCCAAAAATAGCCGTAGCAAGGTAGATAGGTAATCAAAGCAGTAAATCTAAGCAGCTCCAAGCGAAAACAAAAGA
The DNA here is from genome assembly GCA_030737875.1 of Allium sativum. Classification (NCBI taxonomy): domain Eukaryota; kingdom Viridiplantae; phylum Streptophyta; class Magnoliopsida; order Asparagales; family Amaryllidaceae; genus Allium; species Allium sativum. The sequence goes on from CM060915.1 coordinate 553,621,341, forward strand.
GAGAATCCTAATCAAGCCTGAGTATTCCCACCCTGAGAACCTGGGGGAAAGGAAGAGAGAGAAAAGAAAACAAAACGGGTCAGACATAAAGTCTGGTGAGTCCAGTTACTTTTAGCATATAAATAAGTAAAAGCATCATGACAGGCATAAAAACTGGATGAGAGAGAGATAACGGTATCATAAGAAAGGTATAACAGACTGAGCAGGATAAGCAGAATAAACAAAATATATTATGCTTCCTAAATACTTTTCTCTGCACCAATATTAGTATAATAGAATGATCCCAACAGAAACATAATTGAAGACTTAGGTATACTTCTAGTGACGGGTTTTACCTCCAACGATAATAACAGGCAGCCCAACAGAAATAATGGCGTTACCATCAAATGATAGCAACGGCCTCCTAAATAGGTAGTACTAGATTTACCCTAATTACTACAACCAATCGATCGGCTCCATATCCCGTAGATACCCTGCGTTGGCCCCACAGTAGGATGTATCACTTCCTAAAGTGGCAACCCCTTTCCCCGATAGGCACAGCCATATCTACTGGTGTCACAACGTCTTATTTTCCCGATCAAGCGGACCCATGCGTGCCCATGACACTATTGGAATGCGCCATCGAACACCTCCATCCATTTGAACCTCTTATAATCAGCTCAGTAAGCGTGCCCTGACCCCTATCTAGTTCGGGGTCCCCCTTTTAATACCAGTGTGGGTTACTGACTGATAAGGGTCCCACACAATAGATGATACAAGCCACCCCTTTGGCTTACATCCCCACTACTAGGATTTTGACAGGTTATGCCTAATAGATTTGCAAGCCCACATAACCCCAACATATAAAACATGTTAAGTTTATCGGGTTCGTATAACCCCCACAGATTTACTTAACCCCCCATTGATTCAAGCCAGTTTACTTAACACTTACACAATTTGACAGGTTCATATAACCCCTATAGATTTAAACAGGTTAAGTATTACAGGTCAACAGGTCATTATCATTCCCCGTTCATGTATGTTAATGCACCAAACCTCTCACATTAAGTTGACCACTTGCGGATGCGGGATATGTCGGGCGGCTCTGGGCATAATTCTACAACAATTTGGACTTAACCTCGTGTCTTAGCACCGTTACGTTTACATTTACGCACTAGACCCCTCACATTAAATCAACCACTTGTGGATGCTGGATTTGACGGGCGGTTCCAGGCAGACTTCTACCACAAGTCGAATTTAACCTCGTGTCTGGGTGCGTTAACAATTTCTATTTACTATGAATTTAGGCCTATTCATTCTTAAAAAATTATTCATGTTCATCATAGGTTATGCCCCCAAATCCCTGAAACAACCCGAAATACCCCTTACGGGAAATCACGGATTGAGTTGAGAATAAGCCACATCAGAACACAAACAGAAGAACATTTCATTGTATATTACAACAATTCCATCAGAATACAAGAATATTACAGAGTATGAATAAATATTATACAGAAAATATCAGAGATTTAATTACATTTAAATACATCGCAGCGGAAAAATAATACAAAACACAACCGAAAGTAATACACGGATACAGAGCTTTCCAAGTATCGTTCCAGCTATAAATCAGGATCCTGTGAATATAAATCTGCAAAACCAAAACTACTAGCTGCCCGTGTCAAAATAAGGGAACCCAGAGTTTAGGTTAAAACAATAAACTCCAGGTCAGTCATGTGACTGGCGTGAGAACTAAAACAGTTATTAATCTTTATTTTAAAGTTAGGTAAATCAAGGGACCATGCCGTATAACACGGAACGGGTTTACTCCCAAGAATACCAGTGCATAAAACAACGGCGCACTGCTAAATAAAGAACAATGAAGCTATTATAAGACCTAGGTCCCATCACACAATGCAACACAAGCCGGAGGATAGGGTTTTACCTTATAATAGCCAAAGAATGCTTGATACGCTAAATTTCATCTTTTATTATTACTATAAGTGATGAAAACAATTTCAATCATAAGTATCAATCATAGACGGCATAGGTACCATATATCATGCCGATAATACTAGGCTCTACAATCATAACCGCAAATGTCACGTATTGGAAGTTGGATTTCCATCTGTGAACCGAGGCAAAAGATAGTCCTCTACCGATTCGAGACTGTCTAGCCCGTGTCTCAGGAACAGAATGCATCGTCCCTTGGATCGTCAGGGCCGATCCACCGATGTGGATTAAAATGCCCGAACATTGTGTTTCCCCGCCCTTTGGGGCATAAATGAGCCAAATGACTCCATCGGCTCCACACAGTCACTGATATATCCGAGGCGCCTTGCAACAGCAACAACCACGCAGGTGAAAATAATATAAATGTCAGGATTGGTAGGTCACTGACACCACCCTAGCTGGAAGGAAACGCATGCCCTCCTTGGGGTCCTCTCCCATTTTTGGTTCACAACCGGGGTGTGAGACTCACGAATCAACGCTACACAAAGCTGTGCCACACAGGCCGTGCTTTGATCATCAACCACAAGACTCTGCTTCTCAACAAAAGCCTTGATCATTTGCCACTTAGGCATGCCACACAAGCAATTCACTACCTGCGATAGATATCCATCAATATATAACCCCTGGGATCGTACGTCTCAGAGAAGGGCATTAAGCAAGAGAATAAATTCTCCGCCGCCAAACAGATATATACTTAATAGAAATCAATCACATAGAATAAAATCCAATGTCAGACACACAGTCCATTTACAAGTTCATTCTGGGTCTGAACGAAACCGGAGGCACCTTGTACCTCGCATATCCATCGATCTCCAAGTACGTCTGGACGATCACCAACTGATTCCCTCCTCTTGGGTGTACAACCCAATCAAGATCACCAGTAATCACCCAAACGATGTGAAGACCTCCGGTCTTCAACCACCGTCTTCATCCTCGACACCACGTCGAATCAGTTATTCAGAGTGGGATAAACCCGGTCTTTCTGAATAGCTCGCGTATATAATAAACAAGTGTTACACAAACACAACATACGCCTCATTCCAATTCAGAATATTCTTTTATTCAAATATTCATATACTTTGGGAATGGTTCCCATTAATTTTATTAAAGATAAATTCTTTAAATTTATTCTTTAATCTTCTTTTGAATATCAATTCAAACTAGTCGGGATTAGCGAACCACACCGAAGTAATCATTTATTTTATTTCCCAATCCCAACCTATTCATCCCATGAAGTAAAACTTGTCATACTTCATATCTAACACCACGGTGTTATCTGTAAATTCCATTACCATTTCACGTTCAAATATAATTAAAGATTTAACTATCTCCTGGAGCAAAAATGGTGATACTCCATTCTCGATCATTTCAATCTAATTAAAGATTCATTAAAACTCCACTTGGTTTTAATCTTCCCAATAATCACTATCAATGATTATTTTACTTGGGAAATCACATCCTGTCTTTAACTGGGTTAAAGAACCAATGTGATTTTAAACACGGTTCACTATAAACCCAAAATCACATTCCATTCCAATTTAATTATTGAAACTTCTAGTTACTTTTAAAACCCCTTTCAAATCCGATTATTTAAAAATAAATAAATTATTATTCTAGTTCAAAACTAGTCCATTTCGATAAAAAACTATTTTTATCTTTTCAAATTTGGAATTTTTCATCTCAATTCTTCACAAATCATTTCTTATGATTTTACGCAAATTATTACTATTTTTAATAATTTTATCAAGGCTCGTACAGTCGATTTCCATCAACGGCTATCGAACTACACTTACAGCGACCTTTTGCAAATTTGATTTGGACATAATTCCAAATCCAACCATTAGATTTCAAATCTCTAATATTCGTTAGAAAGCTCTTTTCGATACAAACCCAACGGTTCCGGTTTTAGGAGAATCCGACGGTCGGATCTCCCGTAATATCAATTCGAAGTCAATGGTCGAAATTCGCGAACTGCCGCGGCGCGGCGCGTTCTATTCAGGCCATTCTATATATATATATTATATATATTTCATCGATTTCCTTTTAAAACGTATTTTATAAATTGTTTTAAATTCGTTTTCGAAACGATTTCAACTTCATATTCAATTTTGAATCAAAATTGAATGTTCCACATCATCGATATACAAATGATAATATTTTCAAAACGTTATACTTTGAAATCACTTTCTTTTCTATATTCATTATTAAAATGATTAAAATCAATATAAATATCGTTCACGTCAAAATGACGTCAATCTAATCAACACGGCTTTTATTCAACACATGAATGTTTATTCTATTCAACACATGAATGTTTATTCTATTCAACACATGAATATTTATTCTATTCAACACATGAATATTTGTTCTATTCAACACATGAATTTGTTTCTATTCAACACATGAATATTATTTTCTGATCAACACATGAATTTTCTTTCTATTTAACACATGAATTTATATTTCTATTCAACACATGAATATATATATTTCTATTCAACACATGAATTTATTTCTATTCAACACATGAATTTATTTCTATTCAACACATGAATATTATTTTCTATTCCACACATGAATTTTCTTTCTATTCAACGCATGAATTTATATTTCTATTCAACACATGAATATATATTTCTATTCAATACATGAATTTTTATTTCTTATTTTCCAAATTGGAATGAGGCCCAATCAATTACCATATAACGTTAATTATATGGATTCCCTACAACACATGTATATTACAACAACGATAAATCATTAACCATCATCCAGAGTGCACCACACAACTGCATAAGCATTAAATATAAATAATTAACGCTTACACAGTCTGTCAACCCATCGATTGACATACAACTAAACAATCAGGATTAGTGTACGTCAAATATCATCCCAATACCCGTGTGGGGTTTCACATCAACAAACACAGATTTTTTATTTGTGCAGTTGGGCGATGTGTAAAATTTATCGTCCCAATCAATATCAGTCCAATCGGTGTACATAAACAAATCGTTCGATTTGTAAATGAATATTTATTTTACTTCAACACATGAATATTTTTTTTTCAACATATGAATATATATTTTATTTCAACACATGAATATATATTTTATTTCAGCACATGAATATATATTTTATTTCAACACATGAATATATATTTTATTTCAACACATGAATATATATTTTATTTCAACACATGAATATTTATTCTGTTTAACAGATGAATATTTATTCTATTCAACACATGAATATTTATTTTATTTCACATCACAATCAGCAGTCAAATTTCACAACACAAACAAGTCATCCATGGTCTGTGGACGACGGGTGTCGGGTGCTACTAAGCACCATCTGTGTACTAGTATATATTTTAACTAGAAAACAAAATAAAAGTGAGGAATTCTCACCGAGGGTTCCACTCCTCCATTCTCTATTTCTGAACGGGTTGGATTCCGTTCTGCTTTTGATCAATTCCATCGCACTCTTATTCACACTGTTCATAATAAAAATCACATTTTTATTTCACTATATATATAATAAAAATCAGATTTTTATTTTGCTACATATATAAAAATCGTATTTTTATATTCTCTACTATATAAAAATTATATTTTTAATTCAAAAAGTCATATTTTTCATCATCTAAAAATCGTACTTTTACATACAGTGAAATCATATTTTCCCATTCAAAGATTTCATTTTTTCAGTTAAATATTTCATATTTTTATAAATCTAAGAAAATATATAATTTTAACAAAGGAAATCATATAATTTAAAATTCAAAAAAAGAAAACTTACTGTGAAAATTGTGTAGGGTTTCGAATCACTGGAGAGCTCGCAGCCGGGGTTGGGGTTCGCGAGGGCGACGCCGGAGTTCTTCAGGCGGGGGCGACCTCCTGGTGGGTGGCGGTGCGACTGAGTAGTGGGGGGCTCGCGGCATTCTCGAAATGGGGTGGGGGGTTTCCTCGATCGAGGATTGATCTGCTGGGGGGAGGGAGGAAGAGGATCGCCGGGGGGAGGGGTGTGTGGGTTTTCGCGGCGGTGCGGCGCCTCTAGGGGGGGGGGGGGGATCTGGGTAGGGCTATAGGGGGGCGCGTGTTTTTTTCTTTTTTTTCTTTTCGTTTGACTTTTAAATTTAAGGAGGGGGGTAAGAGAATTTATTAATATATATATATATATTTAATTATTTAATTTCAAAAAGCAACTTTTAATTTCGAACTCAAAATCGAACCCACCGACTGTCGTCCATAGCTAATTACCCCCATTCCGAACACAATAGGATATGTATCGTAAGCTGATTCGATTGTCTCGATCAGTTTTCGTCAAAATCAAAATATAAATCTATATTAAATTTGAACGCGCATTTCAATTTACCGGGGCCACATACTAACCCTAAAAATTCCCAAAAAATATTTTCTAGCTTCGTATTGACGATACGGTCCTAAAAAAACTAATTTCATCAAATTCTGAGACCGTTTGAAAAATGGCCATTTTCTGGTCGATCGAAATTGACTAAAACTGTCAAAACACGTTTTCTTTTGCCATGCTCACATATTAATTCAGAAAATTACGAATTTTGAAACCTAGCAATAACTTGACATCACGGATCCAACAAAAGTGGTTTTGTCGAAAACCGAGGTCATTTGCAAAATTTCCATTTTTAAGGGCCAAAATTCCATAGCGACTATTCTGAATTTTCAACTGGGCGTAACTTTTGATTCCTGCTATGAAATTTTGATTTTTCGGATTCATTAGAAAGATATTCTCAATTAGATTCTAATATTTTTGGTTTTGCTAAAATCCGGTTTATTCTGAATCTTGTACATTCATTTGAACTTTGAAATCGAATTTTAAAACTACCGCGCCATTTTCAATTCCTTTTATGATTTAAAATAAATATTTATATTATAACGACGACCTATATAAATATATACGTTCGAATTCTATTAGAAATAAATTTCTCGTCGTTTTTAATTAAAATAATTCATTTTAAATATTCAAAATTTATCAAAATTGCCAAAATAAAATTTTTAAATTAGCTCGGATTTCCGAGTTATTACAATCTCCCCCACATAAACTTTTCATCCCCGAAAAGGAACGAAGCCGCAAGTTGTTTAACTAATCAACTTAACTTCCATAATTTTCTTTATGGCTTAAGTTCTTCAACTTTTGAGTTTCTAAGAACTTTTCAATTTTTTTAAAAATTTGACTAACACCCTAAATTTTCAAAAAATTTCGCCATAACCTCCCTTGCACCGGGAGCTTCAAGATATTTCAAATAGCCTCCCATGGCCCTCGTCAATCCAAAAGAAAAAGAAACAGCCAATCGGCTAGCCAATCGGCTCATAAAATCATCCAAACCCAATAAATTCGTAAACATGTACCTATTTGTCTGGCAAACAATTTTATTCTTCTGCTTTAGCCTCCTTGCTATGACCTGTTCAATGTAAGTACATGTATATGCAAGCAAATGCGATAAATTTTCAATACAATTCACTTTTTTTGGTTAATTTGGCTAAATGTTCAACATTTTAATTAATCAACCAATAATCAAATAACACAACCAGCAATCAATTAGTTGGTTATCTTTTCAAATTCATAACTTTGATACATAGTCCAAAAATCAGATTTTTTTAATGCCAAATCACAACAATAAGCCCTATCTAATTTTGGTTCTGAAACCAGTCAATTATAATCATATAGAAATCCCACCTTCGTAACACGAACATAAATACTGATGATGTCCGGACATCATCAGAATTATCCCCGAGTGGCTAGAGTGTGATTCTATATCTATTCAGTACATTAAAACTTCAAATACACGTGGATCAGACGTATATGCAAAATCTTTATATACTGGATTGTCCAAATTCAACAAAAAATAAATAATCAAATACGAATAATTAATTTAAATTTTCAAAACAAAACTTGTTTTCAATTTGAAAATATACTCTTCACACTCGTTCTAGGATACGACTGATACTATCTCTAACGAGTCATTCCCATTGGATATTACTAATCCAATCACTGATGAATTCTTTCGTTCGGTTCTAATGTGTCTTGTTCTCCGAGCTCTGTAAACCAAAGCTCTGATACCATGATGAAACAACCTGAAATCCCCCTTATGAGAAATTACGGATTGAGTTGAGAACAAGCCATATCGGAACACAAACAGAAGAACATTTCATTGTATATTACAACAATTCCATCAGAATACAAGAATATTACAGAGTATGAATAAATATTACACAGAAAATATCAGAGATTTAATTACATTTAAATACATCGCAACGGAAAAATAGTACAAAAAACAACTGAAAGTAATACACAGATACAGATCTTTCCGAATATCGTTCCAACTATAAATCAGGATCCTGTGAATATAAATCTGCAAAACCAAAACTACTAGCTGCCCGTGTCAAAATAAGGGCACCCAGAGTTTAGGTTAAAACAATAAACTCCAGGTCAGTCATGTGACTGGTGTGAGAACTAAAACAGTTATTAATCTTTATTTTAAAGTTAGGTAAATCAAGGGACCACGCCGTATAACACGGAACGGGTTTCCTCCCAAGAATACCAGTGCATAAAACAACAACGCAATGCTAAATAAAGAACAATGAAGCTATTATATGACCCAGGTCCCATCACATAATGCAACACAAGCCGGAGGATAGGGTTTTACCTTATAATAGCCAAAGAATGCTTGATACGCTAAATTTCATCTTTTATTATTACTATAAGTGAAGAAAAGAATTTCAATCACAAGTATCAATCATAGACGGCATGGGTACCATATATCATGTCGCCAATACTAGGCTCTACAATCAAAACCGCAAATGTCACGTATTAGAAGTTGGATTTCCATATATGAACCGAGGCAAAAGATAGTCCTCTACCGATTCGAGACTGTCTAGCCCGAGTCTCAGGAACAGAACGCATCGTCCCTTGTTTCGTCAGGGCCGGTCCACCGATGTGGATTAAAATGCCTGAACACTGCTTTTCCCCGCCCTTTGGGGCGTAAATGAGCCAAATGACTCCATCGGCTCCACACAGTCACCGATATATCTTAGGCGCCTCGCAACAGCAATAACCACACAGGTGAAAATAATATAAATGTCAGGGCTGGTAGGTCACTGACACCACCCTAGCTAGAAGGAAACGCATACCCTCCTGAGGTCCTCTCCCGTTTTTGGTTCACAACCGGGGTGTGAGGCTCGCGAATCAATGCTACACAAAGCTATGCCACACAGGCCGTGCTTTGATCATCAACCACAAGACTCTGCTTCTCAACAAAAGCCTTGATCATTTGCCACTTAGGCATGCCACACAAGCAATTCACTACCTGCGATAGATATCCATCAATATATAACCCCTGGGATCGTACGTCTCAGAGAAGGGCGTTAAGCAAGAGAATAAATTCTCCGTCGCCAAACATATATATATTTAATAGAAATCAATCACATAGAATAAAATCCATTGTCAGACACACGGTCCATTTACAAGTTCATTCTGGGTCTGAACGAAATCGGAGGCACCTTGTACCTCGCATATCCATCGATCTCCAAGTACGTCTGGATGATCGCCAACTGATTCCCTCCTCTTGGGTGTACAACCCAATCAAGATCATCAGTAATCAGCCAAACAATGTGAAGACCTCCGGTCTTCAACCACCGTCTTTATCCTCGACACCACGTCGAATCAGTTCTTCAGAATGGGATAAACCCGGTCTTTCTGAATAACTCGCGTATATAATAAACAATTGTTACACAAGCACAACATACGCCTCATTCCAATTCAGAATATTCTTTTATTCAAATATTCTTATACTTTGGGAAAGGTTCCCATAAATTTTATCAAAGATAAATTCTTTAAATTTATTCTTTAATCTTCTTTTGAATATTAATTCAAACTAGTCAGGATTAGCAAACCACACCGAAATAACATTTATTTTATTTCCTAATCCCAACCTATTAATCCCATGAAGTAAAACTGGTCATACTTCATATCTAACACCACGGTGTTATCGGTAAATTCCATTACCATTTCACGTTCAAATCTAATTAAAGATTTAACTATCGCCTGGAGCAAAACTAGTGATACTCCATTCTCGATCATTTCAGTCTAATTAAAGATTCATTAAAACTCCACTTGGTTTTAATCTTCCTAATAATCATTATCAATGATTATTTAACTTGGGAAATCACATCCTGTCTTTAACTGGTTTAAAGAACCAATGTCATTTAAAACACGGTTCACTATAAACCCAAAATCACATTCCATTCCAATTCAATTATTTAGACGTCTGGTTACTTTTAAAACCCCTTTCAAATCCAATTTATTTATTTAAAAATAAATAAATTATTATTCTAGTTCAAAACTAGTTCGTTTCGATAAAAATCTATTTTTAACTTTTCAAATTTGGAATGTTTCATCTCTATTCTTCACAAATCATTTCTTATGATTTTACACAAATTATTACTATTTTTAATAATTTTATAAAGGCCCGTACAATCAATTTCCATCAACGACCATCGAACTGCACTTACAGCGACCTTTTCCAAATTTGATTTGGACATAATTCGAAATCCAACTGTTAGATTTCAAATCTCTAATATTCGTTAGAAAGCTCTTTTCGATACGTACCCAACGGTTCCGGTTTTAGGAGAATCCGACAGTCGGATCTCCCGTAATATCAATTCGAAGTCAATGGTCGAAATTCGCGAACTACCGCGGCGCGGTGAGTTCTATTCAGGCCATTATATATATATATTATATTATATATTTCGTCGATTTCCTTTTAAACGTATTTTATAAATCGTTTTAAATTCGTTTTCGAAACGATTTCAACTTCATACTCAATTTCGAATCAAAATTGAATATTCCACATAATCGATGTACAAATGATAATATTTTCAAAACGTTATATTTTGAAATCACTTTCTTTTCTATATTCATTATAAAAATGAATAAAATCGATATAAATATCGTTCACGTCAAAATGGCGTCAATCTAATCAACACGGTTTTTATTCAACACATGAATGTTTATTTTATTCAACACATGAATATTTATTCTATTCAACGCATGAATATTTAATATATTCAACACATGAATTTATTTCTATACAACACATGAATTTATTTCTATTAAACACATGAATATTATTTTCTATTCAACACATGAATTTTCTTTTTATTCAACACATGAATTTATATTTCTATTCAACACATGAATTTATTTCTATTCAACACTTGAATTTATTTCTATTCAACACATGAATATTATTTTCTAATCAACACATGAATTTTCTTTCTATTCAACACATGAATTTATATTTCTATTCAACACTTGAATATATATTTCTATTTAACACATGAATTTTTATTTCTTATTTTCCAAATTGGAATGAGGCTCAATCAATTAGTATATAACGTTAATTATATGGATTCCCTACAACACATGTATATAACAGCAACGATAAATCATCAACCATCATCTAGAGTGCACCACACAACTGCATAAGCATTAAATATAAATAATTAACGCTTACACAGTCTGTCAACCCATCGATTGACATACAACTAAACAATCAGGATTAGTGTACGCCAAATATTATCCCAATAGCCGTGTGGGGTTTCACATCAACAAACACAGATTTTTTATTTGTGCAGTTGGGCGATGTGTAAAATTTATCGTTCCAATCAATATCAGTCCAATAGGTGTGCATAAACAAATCGTTCGATTTGTAAATGAATATTTATTTTACTTCAACACATGAATATATATTCTATTTCAACACATGAATATATATTTTATTTCAACACATGAATATATATTTTATTTCAACACATGAATATATATATATATATTTTATTTCAACACATGAATATATATTTTATTTCAACACATGAATATATATTTTATTTCAACACATGAATATATATTTTATTTCAACACATGAATATTTATTTTATTTCAACACATGAATATATATTTTATTTCAACACTTGAATATATATTTTATTTCAACACATGAATATTTATTCTATTCAACACATGAATATTTATTCTATTCAACATATGAATATTTATTTTATCTCACATCACAATCAGTAGTCAAATTTCGCAATACAAACAATCAAACAAACAAGTCATCCATGGTCTGTGGATGACGGGTGTTGGGTGCTACTAAGCACCGTCTGCATCCTAGTATATATTTTAACTAGAAAACAAAATAAACGTGAGGAGTTCTCACCGAGGGTTCCACTCCTCCATTCTCCATTTCTGAACGGGATGGATTCTATTCTGCTTTCGATCAGTTCCATCGCACTCTTGTTCACACTGTTCATAATAAATATCACATTTTTATTTCACTATATATATAATAAAAATTAGAATTTTATTTTGCTACATATATAAAAATCGTATTTTTATATTCTCTACTATATAAAAATTATATTTTTAATTCAAAAAGTCATATTTTTCATCATCTAAAAATCATACTTTTACATACAATGAAATCATATTTTCCCATTCAAAGATTTCAATTTTTTCAATCAAAGATTTCATATTTTTATAAATCTAAGAAAGCATATAATTTTAACAAAGGAAATCATATAATTTAAAATCAAAAAAAAAGAAAACTTACTGTGAAAATTGTGTAGGGTTTCGAATCACTGGAGAGCTCGCAGTCGGGGTTGGAGTTCGCGAGGGCGGCGCCGAAGTTCTTCAGGCGGGGGCGGCCTCCTGGTGGGTGGCGGCGCGACTGAGAAGTAGGGGGCTCGCGACATTCTCGAAATGGGGGGCGGTTTCCTCGATCGAGGATCGATCTGCTGGGGGGACGGAGCAAGAGGATCGCTGAGGGAGGGTGTGGGTTTCCGCGGTGGTGCGGCGCCTCTGGGGGGGGGGGATATGGGTAGGGCTACAGGGGGGCGCGTGTTTTTTTTTCTTTTTTTTCCTTTTCGTTTGACTTTTGACTGTAAGGAGGGGGGTAAGAGAAGTTATTAATATATATATATATATATTTAAATATTTAATTTCAAAAAGCAATTTTTAATTTCGAACTCGAAATCGAACCCACCGACTGTCGTCCATAGCTAATTACCCCCATTATGAACACAATAGGATATGTATCGTATGTTGATTTGATCGTTTCGATCAGTTTTCGTCAAATTAAAATATAAATCTATATATTGAATTTGAACGCACATTTCAATTTACTGGGGCCACATACTAACCCAAAAAATTCCCAAAAAATATTTTCTAGCTTCGTATTGACGATACGGTCCTAACAAAACTGATTTCGTCAAATTCTGAGACCGTTTGAAAAATGGCCATTTTCTGGTCGATCGAAATTGATTGAAACTATCAAAACACGTTTTCTTTTGCCACGCTCAAATATTAATTCAAAAATTACGAATTTTGAAATCTAGCAATAACTTGACATCACAGATCCAACAAAAGTGTTTTGTCGAAAACCGAGGTCGTTTGCAAAATTTCCATTTTTAAGGGCCAAAATTCCATAGCGACTATTCTGAATTTTCAACTGGGCGTAACTTTTGATTCCCGCTATGAAATTTTGATTTTTCAGATTTGTTGGAAAGATATTCTCAATTAAATTCTGTAACAGCCCGCACCTCCATTCGCGCAAGATGTTATCCCCAACTTAGCCACCATATATATATATGGGGTTTTGCTCCTCAAAAGGCCTCGGCTAAGTTTCGAGATCCGCCAACACATGGCGTTGCCACACAGGCTGAGCCAACCTCCCTACTAACACCGATATTGTCCCTACTTGACCTCTCAGGTGTAGGGTTTTCCATTACTAGGCCTCGGCTAAGTTTCAAGACCCGCCAACACATGGCGTTGCCACACAGGCTGAGCCAACCTCCCTACTAACACCGATATTGTCCCTACTTGGCCACCTCTCAGGTGTAGGGTTTTCCATCACTAGGCCTTGGCGTTAGTAAGAGATGGGCTCTACTATATAAGTACCCACTTCACACAGGCTTCCATGATATGGGACTTAGGGGTGTTACATTCTCCCCTCCTACAGAGCCCAACGTCCCCGTTGGCTCACAAACACCTCACCCAGGTGTCGTGGTCCACACAGGAGCCACAATTTCGGCTGGGTATAGGCTTTGATACCACGGTAACAGCCCGCACCTCCATTCGCGCAAGATATTATCCCCAATTTAGCCACCGTATAGGTGTGGGGTTTTGTTCCTCAAAAGACCTCGGCTAAGTTTCGAGATCTGCCAACACATGGCGTTGCAACACAGGCTGAGCCAACCTCCCTACTAACACCGATATTGTCCCTACTTGGCCACCTCTCTGGTGTAGGGTTTTCCATCACTAGGCCTCAGCTAAGTTTCGAGATCCGCCAACACATGGCGTTGCCACACAGGTTGAGCCAACCTCCCTACTAACACCGATATTGTCCCTACTTGGCCACCTCTCAGGTGTAGGGTTTTCCATCACTAGGCCTCGACGTTAGTAAGAGATGGGCTCTACTATATAAGTACCCACTTCACACAGGCTTCCACGATATAGGACTTAGGGGTGTTACATATTCTAATATTTTTGGTTTCGCTAAAATCCGGTTTATTCCGAATCCTGTACATTCATTTGAACTTTGAAATTGAATTTTAAAACTACCGCGCCATTTTCAGTTCCTTTTATGATTTAAAATAAATATTTATATTCCAACGACGATCTATATAAATATATACGTTCGAATTCTATTCGAAATAAATTTCTCGTCGTTTTTAATTAAAATAATTCATTTTAAATATTCAAAATTCATCAAAATTTCCAAAATAAATTTTTTAAATTGGCTCGGATTTCCGGGTTATTACAATCCCTGTCCTGACTCACAATACAAATTATGCCCCAATTCAGCTTTCCCAACTGTTCCCAATTACGTCCGTTCGCATATTTCAGCGATAGGCCTAGGCTCGAAGGTAGCCTAAGCTACAAAAATAAAAAGGGAAAGAGGGAGAGAAGAGAACAGAAATTGGCATATTAACAAAACAAGCATATGATGACAGAAATAGGCATAATAACAGAATAGGCATATGATGATAGAAATAGGCATAATAATATAATAGGCATAATAATAGAATAGGCATATGATGATAGAAATAGGCATATGAGAACTGAACAATAAATCAGGTGTATACGTAATGGCAGATTGGTTTAGGAATGAATCAGATTCTTAACAAGCATAGGTTTAGATCCAGATTTATTTGCATGTCAGGATTACTTGTTAAATGTTTATATCTAAAAAGAACATGAACCCATAGAGACTGGATTTAAAGAACAGGTAAATGAATGTTGATGTTGAAGCAGAGATTCTTGATTACGTATAAGTCATTGTTGCAGAACAATAGGCTAATTCAATCCAAGCTGAGGCGGCATTTCATTATCTCCATTGTTTTGGGTGAATAAAACAATAGAAATGAGGTCCTATATATAACCTCAAGCCAACTAATCAGGTCGAGAAAAAAGTCCAGGTGCAAGAGTGGAATCCGGCTCGGATCTGGGTTGGTCGACCCTATGGTCGACATCCCCTTATGTGGGATGACCCTAGGATTGACCCCTATGGGGTGCGGGTCGACCTCCAACGGGCCAAATTCCCGCTCCAATTTTCTGCTTTGATTTTCGAATTATTTTGAGTTCTAAACTTGATTTGTTTATATGTAATTCGCTTATATGTATACAAACTTTTAACCTTAATATCTTCCTCATACGATGTCTGTTTTACGCAAACTCAGAGTCTATCTTAAGAAGAATTCTGAGACGAAAGCAAGGTGCAGTCCGTTTTACTTAATTCCCAATATTTAATTAAGTATTCTTCAGTTTAACATTCATCAATCACAGGAATCCATTGTCCTTAAAAGATTTCTAATGCATTCATGAACATATGCAGTAGTGTGTGTATATGTCTTTATGCTAATGCAAAAATCAGGCAGTCTACTGATTCAGTTGACCTCCTTAGTGCAATTTATGGTTGTTCCATGTAAACAAAATGTATTCAAATAATCCTAGTATAACATGTAAGTTCTATGTGCGTGCACAATCATTCATCCATATGATGATACACCCATTTTTACCCATAAATTTTTAAAGCGCACACACATCCATATGCAGTATGTAGTCATTGAGCCGATATAGTGCCTAATGTGTGTGTATATGCATCCACGGGCAACCACTAGCAAACACTTGCATCCACTTGCATCTATTAAACATAACATGTCTCAAACACATGTTTACATCCATTGGTTCCCTACCTAAAGGTCAAAGATTCGATCGATAGGATATACTTAATGATAAAAGCAAGTATGAATAAAAGCTTTGGAAAAAGAAGTTAAGAACATACCCTTGAAAAGAAAAGGGTACGAAGCACGAATATTGTCTTCAGTCTACCAAATTGCATCTTCACGGTCTTCTCCCTATTAAACTTTCATCAACTTGACCTCTCGGTTGCGTAGCTTCTTAACGTCTGATCCAAGAGTACGGGTAGGAACTCATCTAACTAGCGCCTCCCGTTCCACCTCTACTTTCTCAAGCATACTCGACTTAACTGCCTCTGCTGTATCGTGTAGACATTTGTGCAAATGAGAAACGTGGAAAACATCATGAACACCCGCCAATCTCTCTGGTAGCTGCACCCTATAAGCCATTTGGACAATTCATTCTGTTATGGGAAATGACCCTACAATCCTTGGCACCAATTTCCCTATTGATCCAAAGCGAATCACATTCCTCAAATGTGATGCCATGATGAAAACCATGTCTCCTACCTCAATCTCAATATCAGTCCTTCTCTTATCTGCTTCTTCCGATCCTGAGCTATCTTCATGCATCTGCGGATAAGATCAATCTCTTATGAAGTTTCTCAAATCATCTCATGTCCAAGCAGAAGCCTGTCTGTAGACTCCACCCAATAAGTCGATGATTTAAAAGGTCGACCGTACAATGCCTCGAATGGTGCCATGGCAATACTAGCTTGATAACTGTTGTTGTAGGCAAACTCTACCAAAGGAAGATGCTCTACCCATGTCCCTCCGAAGTCAATAAATAGTCCAACGCTTCTATTTACCGTGCACTTTTAACATGGGTTTTAACTTCATCTATTCTCTTTTGAAAACTTCTTTTCAATACCAAAATCACGCATCCTCAATTAAATCATCTTTATTTCCCCATCTTAAGGCTTTTGAATTCCTTTTAATTTCCTTCAGATTACTAATCCCATTTTGAACTTGTCTCGACCCTTATGTCATTAATCCATTTATAACTTGCCTTTATAATGGCCTAATTTGGATTTACAAAAATACAACCAATGGAATTTTGAATAAGAGTTCATATTAAATACAAGTTCACTTACAACTTCATTTAAAATGCACATAAAGTTTTATGACTTTATAAACTTCCATTAAAAGGATTTTATTTCAAGATTTATCACTTTGATTATTATTATAATAACAATCATCAATTCCAATATTTTATTGGTTTACTTCAACAATAATAGTTAATCTCCCCTTCCAGATAACTAAAATAATAATCGATTTTTAAAAAAATAACTAATGATTCAATAATTTATTTAAAAAACTATTTTGGTTTAAAATAAATGACGTAATCAACTCAAAACAAGGTTAATCCCTTAACTAATACCATTAGTCCTTCCCTTTAATCCCTTCAAATAATTTCCTTTAATTTAATTAACCTAATTAAATTAAATAATCGTAATAAATTGTTATTTATAACAATTACTTTAATCCTTAACCATTTGGTTAACATCTGCTCATTGCTTATAAAACTCATAAGCATTCGCTTTATATACTTGGTTTATATTTACTAGATAAAAATAATTATTATTCATTTCTTTTAATAAATCCTTATTCAAATAATCTATATAAAATAAAATTTAAAATCTGTTATTGGTTATAAAATAAAATCTTTATAACTTTATTTCTATCGATTTACCTGATTGTAAATCAACATTCATAAAATAATTCATTTTTAGGCCAACCGTTGCCAACTACTCAACCAATATATCCATTACCTTCATAGTACGAAGACTCTTTTGCCATCAATGTGCTTCTAGAATCTTCTTCCATGGTGGAAACTACCCTTTCCAATAACTAATGCTGCTCTGTGACACCTCACATCCGTTAATGTCACTCTTTATCAGAATGCTTTAAGTTTCGTGAAGCATTATAGGTAAACAGAAACATAAACATTACAAGACAGATATAAAATAACAGCGGAATTAAAAACTTTATTAAATAAAAAAACTTCGTGGTTCAAACCCGATTACATAATAAGTCTTGAATACTGAAAACATAAACTTCTACCTTATACCTCCTCCCCTTGTATATGATTTGGAATTGATTATTTCCTACGAACTAGAGCTTTGAGTTCCCTAGAAAGAGAAGCACTTACTGTTTCCTAAAGTAGATTAGTGATAGTAGATTCAGGGCATATTACTAAGACTTGAACGGTACAATCGACCAAATACATTTGTAAAGTAATAGCGAGAATTATAGAATCACCAAATTTCTCTGCTTGAATGTACATTATCTTTTTGATTGCATCCCAAATACCGGCATATGAGTTATCTAGATATATTGACTTGAGACTGTCCATGGTCTTTGGTTGTTATAATATGAGACGGATTGCTTGATAGACTAAGTGAATACGGGGCTGGGTCCATTTCGTTCAGGAGTACTTTCAAGATCTTTTTTTTTTCAT
The DNA here is from genome assembly GCA_030737875.1 of Allium sativum. NCBI lineage: Eukaryota > Viridiplantae > Streptophyta > Magnoliopsida > Asparagales > Amaryllidaceae > Allium > Allium sativum. The sequence continues at coordinate 553,640,088 of CM060915.1, forward strand.
CTCTTTCTTTTTCTTATGGGTGATAGACTAAGTGAATATGTGGCTGGGACCAATCAAAACTTCCTTTTTCACAAAAAGTCTACATGCTGCAACAGAAATAAAAAGTAGATAGATAATCAACACGAGCTCCAAAATAATCCATGCTCCGAGCTCCAAAAAGATCCAAGTGTTGTAGTCCAAATGCTTCATAATATCTGCTACTAGGCTGCCCGAGAAAAATAAGGCACCCAGAGTTTATAGGAAAAGAAAAATAAACTCCGGGTGAGTCATGGGAGTGGTGTGAGAAAACTCAAAGCATGGGATTTTGAAATCAAAGGTATCTCATAAGACCACGCCGCACATAAATACGAAACGATTTTTTACCTTATGATAACCAAAACATTTTTTTATACATAAAATCCTTTGAGATATTATTATTAGGGTCTAATCTTTGGAAATCACTTTTCAAATAAACTTATTAACATAGCCGAAATTGTTACCATATTAAATTCCGGGCTATTCACGCGTTTTGTTCAAAGTGCAATATGTGGATTCAACTTTTTTGCCGTATTTAAAAGCCCTGGCATGATTTAGCGTTCGATCGTCGATTTTATGAGATAATAGTTATATTGATGATCATTCAATTTATCGTTATAATACATTTTACCTACCTATAATAATTGGTAGATAATCATTCTTCAACAATTTAATATCATTGACAATATTTATCTACCAATATATTTATTAGTTGGTAAAATGTTGGTAGGTAAAGATCAAATTTCTTGTAGTGCGAGCTTTCGTTATATACCCTTTCTATTACAGAATTTTCGTTCTAGGTTGATTTACCCATATTAGAACTTTTATTATTGTTTCCCTATTCCAAAATATTTTTTTTAGCGACATTGTTGGATTTCCATGCATCATTCTTAAATGAATTATTTGACTGCTTCAAAGGAGTCGAACCCCAACCATCATCATCTGACATAGTCTTGGTGTTCCCCCATCCAAGTCATATCAGTGAATTTGACACAGAAGAATGCAGATATACAATTCGACTAAAAACCGTATCACGCGTAAATCTATCTGGCAACCTGTGACCACTATCATCGAACCCGCCTTCGATTGTAGTACCATTACTGATTTATTTTATGAAGAAAAGAAAGAACGAGTTGATGGAGAGAGAAGACAATAGGTAACGTAGATAGGTTTAGAATTTGAGAAATGAGATGACTTCTTAGATTAGGTTACCGTGAAAAAGAAAAAAGATGCTGATGGAAAAATAAAAGAGGTGCGAGCCAAAAGTTTAACTTTGGAGCCAAAATGAAATTTCTATATTAATGCGTAATGAATACTATGGACATGTTGGCAACAATTTTTCTCCTTTGACACTTGCGTTTTGTTCAAAGCGCAAGATGTGGAGTCCACTTTTTTGCCGTATTTAAAAGCCCTGGCGTGCTTTAGCGTTCGATCGTCGATGTTATGAGATAATAGTTATATTGATGATTGAATAAATGTCGAATGCCGCTTCACTTAACCTTTGGAAAAAGCTGCTTTCTGTAACGTCCCATATTTTTACGGTATAATAATTAATTTAATTAATTATTTTAAAAGTGATTTATAGATTTAAATGGTTATTTAATTAAATAATATGGAATATTTAATTAATATGTAAAAATATATTATAATTCCGAAATAATCAAAAATAGCTGAATTCGCAATACAGTGTGAATTGGATCATATATAAGGTAGAATACAATTTAGAATTGAATTTGAATAACGAATATATTATTTAAATGACGTTAGAACGTATAAATTATAATTTAATTATAATCGAGCTCGAAATGGCGTGGCAGTTCGTAATTTGACGATTCGAACTTTAAACGAATATACAGAACCCGTTTTAACTCGGATTTCTGTGAAACAAGAAACATTCGGATCTGGTGAACAATAATTTTCTAATGGAAGAGAAAAATCGAGATTTCGTCGTGTGAGATATGTCCAAATCAAATTTTCGAAAAGCTGCTATGGAATTCCTTTATAATTTATAATGATTTATTTATATTATAGAAGGATTTAAATATAAATCGAATATCGATATAACTGGGAACTTTGAAATATCGAGCTATAAATTCCAATATATTTATTTTGGAGTTGTGTGATATTTTAATGTGAATATATACGATAATATTAATTTATTAATATTAAATTTAATTATTTTTAAATATATGAATATATTTATTGGTTTATTTAGAACTTTAAAAATAGTCAGATTTGCAAACGACCTCCGTTTTCGATGAAACTAATTTTGTTGGATCCGGAATATTAATTTATTGTTAGATTTCAATTTCCATAATTTTTGAAGTCAGTGTGTGGCCATATGGATTTTTAACGTGAAAAACAGTCAGTATTTTGAGGGTTAAAAATACGCTGTGTGAGCAAACAGAGTCGAAATTTGACGAAACCAGTTTCGTTGGGTCCGTAATGCCAAACAGTTGTTGCATGCCCATTTTCATGATTTTTGGATATAGTGTCTGATCATGTGGATTTTTAGAAGACGAAAATACAAATAATAATGAGAATATAAATTAATATAAAATGAATGAAGCTTCTTAAACAAGCTAACATACTCTATAAATATCCCTTCTACCCTTAACCCTAAACCACTCCGTCACTCTATGGTCAATCAGGATTTGTAACCGCCACAAAATAAAACCAAAATATGAGTTCATAAATCAATAATAAATCAATGAAAATTCCATAAATATTAAAACCAAATGCGTTTATCTCCTTTGGGCAAGAGCTTCACCCTCATGTTTTTTTTACTGAGCTCGGTGTACATACGTTCGCTGAAAAGAAAATACAGAGAAGCTTGGTTTAGCAAAATCGTGAGTATAAAGCTTGGATTCTCGAAATAGACATTGTTTTTGAATTTAGAAAGGTGTGCTTGTAATGACCCGCATTGGCAGAGGTATTAGAATTAATTTATTTAATTATTGAAATGGTGGTTTAGAGAATCTAATGGTCGTGGAATTAAATAATGATGAATATTTAATTAAAATAATATATTTAATTCTGAAATAATCAAAATTGGCTGAAATGGCGATATGGTGTGAACTGGAACATCTGTGATATTTAATTCAGTTTAGAATTGAATTTGAATAACGAATATATTATTTGAACGACAGTTTGAACGTATAATTATAATATAATTAAAATCGAGCTCGAAATGGCGCTGCAGTTCGTAAATTGGCGATTCAAACTTCAACTGAATGTACATGAATCGTTTTAAGCCGGATTTCTGTGAAACAAGAAACATGTGGAGCTGGTGGAGTATATCTTTCTAGTGGAAGAGAAAAATCGGGATTTCGTCGTGTAGATTTTCAGATATGTCCAAATCAAATTTTAAAATAGTCGCTATAGAATCGTTTATCGACCATAACGGTTTATTCGATATAACTAGTTATCGGATTTGAATTTGAACAAGGTTCTTTTGAGAAATAGTGATAATTTAATTTTTAGAATTTTATTGTAATTTTTAATTAATTAAATATGCGACTTTTTATTTGAAGTATTTCGCACCGTGAAATCAACATTTTTGAAGTTTCAAAATATGAGTTAATCTACCGGTATTTTTATATTTTTGGAATCCTAGCACATCGCTGAATACAACGGTATCTTTATTTCAGTTTGTGCGTAAAGGGAATTTTATGGAACGAGGTAGGTTAAATTTTATAATATTCTCCCTAAAATATCTCAACCTTCTTAGATCAAAAGAGGACACGTACGCCATTTTCCTCAACCATAAAAATCACGTTGAAATCCAGAAGCCACGCCTTCATTTTTCTTTAAAGCCACTGGTTTCTTTCTAAAAACGTGGAGCGAAAACATCCTCCTAATCCCAAACAGAAGGAATCCAAGCCTATATATAAATATCAACACGCAACTAACAGTAAAACCATTTTCATCCTTCACCAATTGCCTCATTATTTTCATCTGCAAATCACCGTTTGTCCCATTCTTTTTCCAGTAAACAATTCGAGATTTTCAACGCAAATTGAACAAACAAAAAAAAACCTAAGAAGCTGCCTACGGATGAGGATATCGGCGACGGAGGCTACCAGATTCGAAGGAATTGTTGCCGTGACTTTTACTGTGGATGGCCGCCGGGTTCGTGGAGTGTACAGAGGTGGAGCTGACGCATGTGTTTATCTTCATGAAGAGTTGAAGGCTTGGAAGGAAATTGTGGGGCAGCGGAAATGGTGAAGCATGCGCATGCAAGGATTGGTTAAAATCCAGTTTGGGCGTTTGACAGGGTAGTAAAAGATTAGGAGGGAGGGACGTGAGCATAGGGGCCTGTGAAATATGAAAATGGAGGACGTAGGGTTCTCTTGCATGCGGTTCAAAGTCTAGAACTTCAAAGGAATGAGGAAGAACGGGTGGGAAGCGAAAACTTGGGAGAAACAGTTTCGAATATGGTCATTTGTATGAGAACAGGTAGTGGACTTTTGCAACAGGAAGTATGGGTATGTTTTAAAGGAGAATGGTGGAGGACGTTGTGGCAAACAGTATGGTGGAATCAACGATGGAATCTGATGATCGGAACAGGGTAGTTGGGGTTGAATGTATTTCCTGTATCAGCAAAGTATAGATGCGGCTATGAGTATTTTGGTTGAGCGAGATCCGATAGTTCAGAGAAGAAGGAGAAGTGGAGTATACGACATTAGGTTGAAAAGCTTCAGCAGTTTTCTTTTCGTGTATTCGGGAAGACAACCATGTTGGATGTGGGCCTGTTCTCTAGGGCACGGGTTTGAAGTGGCTAGTGGGCCGGATATTGAAGGGGTAAGGCCCACTTAAGGTTTTACTTATCTAATTTAAATTTAAATTAGTATATTAAGATATAAACGAAATAACTCGTTCACACAGTGTCAGAAATTCGAACTGTCAGTTACGTTGGGATCGTATGGATGGGAGCAACACAATGAGACTGACTGGGAGTGAATCCGAGATCGTTACAATTTATGGCAAAATAAATTGTCCGATCTGAATCAATGACAATCATCGTTAATTAACGATGATTGTCCACTGTGAGTAAATCTCACTAACTCCGAACAGTTTATAATTTCATGTTGTATTTTTAGAACTGTTAGATATTGGCTGATTGACTATATGTTGACTGTTTGATTGAACTGCTAGTCAGTTAGTTAAATTTTCTATATTGATTCTGTTTAACAGAATATATCATATGGAACTGAAAAGTGATGTTATCTATATTGTTTAACATCTGTGATGCAGGGAAACAGGTTGGAGGAATCCAACTGGATTCCTCAACATTTATTTTACTGTTTTCATATATTGTGATATATGATGTGTTATATAATCTGTTATGGATTATGGGTGTTGGAATGATGTTGATCATTGTTATTCGATATTGTAAATATCATAAAAGACCCTGGGATGTAAAAAGGATTTATTTCAATGTATATTGAAATAAAGGAATTTTATAAAATCACAGGATTTTATAAAAGGAAATATTTATAAAACGAACACGGTTTTATAAAAGGGATATTTATTTAGAAAATAAATAGAAGTTATAAATAGGAAATATTTGTAACGGTAAATAGGAGTTATAAATAGGAAATATTTGTAACGGTAAATAGAAGTTATAAATAGGAAATATTTGTAACGGTAAGTAAACGTTATAAAAAGGAAATAGTTGTAACGGAAAACGTAGTTTATAAAAAGGAACTAATCGATGTTAGTTTAATCGATTAGTGTTAAAGTAAAAGGAGTTAATCGATGTTAGTTTAATCGATTAGTGTTAAAGTAAAAGGAGTTAATCGATGTTAGTTTAATCGATTAGTGTTAAAGTAAAAGGAGTTAATCGATGTTAGTTAATCGATTAGAGAATAAAGTGAAATGAGTTAATCGAATATAGTTTATTCGAAGAAAGTCAAAGGAATTATCGAATATAGTTTATTCGAAAGGAGTTAAGTGAAATGAGTAAATCAATAGCGTTAGTCAAATATAGTTAATCAATAGCGTTAGTCAAATAGAGTTAATTGATAAGAGTCAATCGAATATAGCTATTCGAAGGAGGGTTAAGTAAGGAAGTTAGTAAATGGAATACAAAGTGAACTTTGCCCATTTCAAAGTTAGAAATGTTGTTCAGTTAAGGTCTGAGAGGTAGTTCTACCCCAACTTAATTGGCTTCGTTTTAACTAAGGAATAGTTAATGTTCGGCAGAAAAAGGAAATGGTTTGAGTTGGCATCGCGATGGTTTGTTTAAAACATCTGTCTAAGTCCAATGAAGAGGCTTTGGAAATGTTTTCCAAATAAGAAACCAGAAATGTTTTCTAATGAAGAAAACAAGAAATGGAAATGTTTTCCATTGTTAATAACGTATATTTTCCAAATCTAGAAAATAAGAAATATTGAATATAGGGAAACAGGAGATAAGTAAATTTATGAAATAAAGAGATAAATGTTGAATGATGTTTGATTGATATAAATTTCCATTTGGAAATAATATCGTTGTTTGCACACCTGTTTTTATTCGATAGTTAAATCACAGACTATCGAAGTTTTGACCATTTTAACGTTGTTAATATGGAGAGACCGGTTGGATTATTATCCAAAGAACCACTCTGTATTGGCATAAGCGTTGCGAATCATATATGCCAAAGGAAATTGAAGACGGAGTTATGCAAGGGCTATCCTGTTTACAGAATAGTGCCTTCGGTTCATCCTGTTCCTGGATGACTTGTATGGACGGATGTCTGACAGAATATGTCCAGACGATCACGTATATTGATTTCTCCAACTGTACCAAGAGTGGAAGCGGAGAAGGAAACTTCTCTTAGCTAACACATAATGTATTGTTGGGGACGTCAATCGGTGATTTGATGGATTTGATGATGTGGCATTCAAAGTGAATCTGATGTGATGATAAAGCGTAGCTTCTAGCCTCACATCCGGTAAATGACAGAAATCGGGCAGGCAGCATGGCTAAGTCGGTCGCACCGAAGTAGGGTGTATAATCACCTGATCTAGAGTTTCATTTACTTCTAAAAATCTATTGTTGATGCTGTCCCATTCGGGAAACGGTTGCTGATCCCAACTGTTGGTGATATACATTCGATACACTCAAGCGAAATGAGTGGTCGGTCATGGGTGGCCGGGTTGCAAGATGTTCTTGTTGAACCCAGTGTATTCCTCTCTAGAGGTACACGAGCGAAAGGTGGTTCCATACCTTGTCATAGTTGGAAATCCATTACCCAATACGTGCTTGCGGTTTTGATTGTATACTATATATGTAGAACGTGAGATGAAAGCGTTTCTGCTAGATGATTATATATATACTGTGGTTGATAGACATTATTATAATATCAAAAGGTTTTTGATATAAAGATATTTTGGGTTCTCATAAGGGAAAAACCCGTTCCGTTATGCGGCGTGGTCTTATGAGATATCGTTTACTTGTTCAACTGTTTTTAACTGTTTTACTCATACCAGTCCCATGACTGACCCGGAGTTTACTTTGTTGTTTTCCCTAAACTCTTGGGTGCCTAAATTTGTATGGGCAGTCAAGTAGTCGGGATTTACAGATATAGTTGAAGAGTTGGAGCAGGAGGCTTCAGGATCATATAGCTATAGTTATTTCCGCCGTGTTGTAAGTGCTGTACTTTGATAATGATGTATATTCAAATACAGATGTATATTTCAAAGTTATGTTACATATATTATATGTTATTCGTTCCGCTGTGAGATTCGTGTTACTCTGATGTTGTGTTCTTCTTCTTCTTCTATTCTAATTTTCTATCTTATCTTTCCTCACCCTCTAATCTCTTTCACTAATTACCAGGATTTTTCGATGGTTTGGTTATCGACATCGCGTTTATGTCGATAACCAAAGTCGCTGAAAATCCGGGTCGTTACAGTTGGTATCAGAGCTTTAGTTAAGAATTACTTGGCTCTGTGGCGTGACTCGGTAGAGATAGGGTTAGTAATACCCTAGACTGAGATTGAGTGTATATATACGAGTGGACGTATTTGTTATTGATATAAAAATTTGTTTTATATTGTGGAGATTCATTGGTTGAGTTGTTTATGAGTTCTGGTCGATCAGTTTGATCCACTGTATCGGTAGGAGTTACTAAACACTCGAATACGATGGGTCGGCACGATATGTTTTGAAAAGAGGGTAAATTAAAATAAGTTTACCCAAGGTATATCTTGATATAAAGAAGATATATATATATATATATCATGATTATAATATATTGGATATATTGGTTGTTATTATAATCTAGTAAGATTATAAATTAAATGGTTATGTGAATAACCAATCAGAATTTATATAAGTACAATACGTGACATCAGATGAGTTAAATCTGAAATTTAAAACTAGAAATTTAATTAGAATTCTGGAGAATTGGATAAGTGTTTGTAAATGGATTTGAATTAAAAATAAGGAAAATTTAAGATCCTGGGAGATTTTAAATTGTTTTACAAGCAGTGTGAATTATATTTTGAAATGGATTTCAAAGTGGAAATGTTAGAAATGGTTTATAGTATTGAACTCACTTCGATCGCTGGAAAATAGATTCTGATGATGATAGCTGCATCATCAGTATTCATTTTCGAGTTGTAATTGACGAATTACTACCAAAGATACTGTTTTGAATTTGTTTTGGAAAAGGCAAGTTGTGTTGAACTTCAAAATGGGATTTATAAAATAGATTTGAATATAGAATTTGAATAAAGAAAATTCAAACATAGAATGTAAATAAGAAAATTCAAAGGAAAATTGAATATAGAAATTCAAAGGGAGTTTGAATATATGAAACTCAATGGAAGTGATATAGAATTTGAATATAGAAATTCAAATGGCGTTTGGATATAGAAAATATAAGAGGTTTCAAATATAGGATTTGAATATCGAAAGTGAAATGAAATTTGAATGTAGAGGATTCAAATAGAATTGAAAAGGAAATATGAATAAAGAAGATTCAAATAGAATTGAATTTAAATTTTGAATATAGAAGATTCAAAGGGAATTAAAATGAAATAAAGAGAATTCAAATAGATTTGAATATAGGAATTCAAATGGAGTTTGAAAATAGATTTGAATAATGGAATTCAAGTATAGGATTTGAATAAGAGATTTGAAATGAAATTCAAATATAGAATTTGAATAAGAGAATTGAAATGGAATTTGAATATAGGAAATTCAAATAAAATTGAAATGGAATTCAATTAGTTGATAAACAAGTTAAACCTATATTTGAACATGTTATACTCAAATATGAAGGTGAAATGGGCAAACCAGTAATTTGAAAATCACTTAACGAACTAAGTTAAAACGATTGGATTAAGTTGAAATGAATTAGAAATGTGGATATACATGAGACAGGTTTGTAATATAATATAGAAGTGCAATAGATAGAATGCTCGACGGAAAGGTATGTATTTAATTCACATATGAGATTTTATGCGCCGTATCGGCTAGCCGCTTGGTTTTTTCTTTTTCTTTTGGATTGGTGAGGGCCATGGGAGGCTATTTGAAATATCCCGATGCTCCTGGTACAAAGGAGGTTATGGCGGATTTTTCCGGAAATTTAAGTAGTTAGAATATTTTTAAGATAATTTGATAATTAGAAATCAACGTATCGATATATATATAGAAGTCGATAAGGAAACGAACTTAGAAATAGAATAGTAAAATCAAAAAGAAAGTCTAGAATAAAATCTAGTAAAAATAGAAAGAGGAAGTGTGTACGTGTTTAAAAGTTAATCAGTAGTTGTATGGTATTGATTATTCGAATAAGTAGTCATATCTGTTTTGACGTTATAAATGTTATTCAGTCAAGGTCTGAGAGGTAGTTATACCCCAACTTGATTGATTTCATTATTAACAAATAAATAGTAAGATTCCAGGCTCGAAGATCAATGTCGGATAAGAGTTAGTTGAATATAGTATTTGGGTTGTCGTAACGATGTTTTACGCAACATACGTTTTAACCCAAATGAGTGTAACTTGGAAATAGAAATAAAGAATATTTCCTGAGTATAGAAATAAACGAGATCGGAAAAGAGATAAGTAATTGGAATATTTTCCAATTATAAATAGCCTATATTTTCTAAAGTTTAGAAAAATAAAGGAAGGCGATATTCGGAAATGTTTTCTAAATAACATAAAAGGCCAATATGGTTATTGAAAATATTTGATTAACAAATATTGATAAAGAAATAGAGAAGTGATTTAACTAATGGAATATTAATTAAGGGCTCAGTGACATGTTCAAAAGGAAAATTTGATTTTTGAAAAGAGTGAACTGTTTAAAAACTCCCAGGAAAAGGCTGTTTGAATTAAAAACAAATTTAACAGAAATTTGTGAAAGCAGATTTGAATTAAAGTAAAGTCAGTTAAGTGGTAACTGAAGTTGAATTGAAATTGAATAAGATTGGATTTGTGAAATTTGAATCCGAAATGGTATTGGATTGAGGAGTTAAGGAATTGAAAATCAAGAATTAAACTTGAGTTGAAATGGGATTTGGCTTGGTAAAAAGGCGAATGGTTGTGTTGGAGATGAAAGTGATTTCAGAATTTGATTGGGATGGCCCTTGTATCCGCTGAATTGATAACAGGTGGAAAGGATATTGATATGCCTGACAAAAAGGTACCAGTTTATATTATATATGGGTATGAGATTTTGATAAGCCAAATTGGCAAGCCGGTTGGCTGTTTGATTTTCTTTTGGGTTGGAAATGTCCCAGAGAGGCGAGTTGGAGTTTGACCGATTGACCGGTACTAAGGAGGTGCTGGCGAATATTTTTCAAAAAGTTAAGGCGTTAGAAAATTTTCAGAATTTTTGAAAATTTTCGTTGATAATAAATAAATAAAATTTAATTGAAATTAAATTGGTTCAGTGAAACTGAAGTTAAGAAGTGAACAAATATGTTCTAACCAGTCGATAGGGTCGTCCTCAACTTTTTAGCAATTACGAGGACGAAATTATTTTAAGTGGGGAAGATTGTAATGACCCGCATTGGCAGAGGTATTAGAATTAATTTATTTAATTATTGAAATGGTAGTTTAGAGAATCTAATGGTCGTGGAATTAAATAATGATGAATATTTAATTAAAATAATATATTTAATTCTGAAATAATCAGAATTGGCTGAAATGGCGATATGGTGTGAACTGGAACATCTGTGATATTTAATTCAGTTTAGAATTGAATTTGAATAACGAATATATTATTTAAACGACAGTTTGAACGTATAATTATAATATAATTAAAATCGAGCTCGAAATGGCGCTGCAGTTCGTAAATTGGCGATTCGAACTTCAACTGAATGTACAGGAATCGTTTTAAGCCGGATTTCTGTGAAACAAGAAACATGTGGAGCTGGTGGAGTATATCTTTCTAGTGGAAGAGAAAAATCGGGATTTCGTCGTGTAGATTTTCAGATATGTCCAAATCAAATTTTAAAATAGTCGCTATAGAATCGTTTATCGACCGTAACGGTTTATTCGATATAACTAGTTATCGGATTTGAATTTGAACAAGGTTTTTTGAGAAATAGTGATAATTTAATTTTTAGAATTTTATTGTAATTTTTAATTAATTAAATATGCGACTTTTTATTTGAAGTATTTCGCACCCTGAAATCAACATTTTTGAAGTTTCAAAATATGAGTTAATCTACCGGTATTTTTATATTTTTGGAATCCTAGCACATCGCTGAATACAACGGTATCTTTATTTCAGTTTGTGCGTAAAGGGAATTTTATGGAACGAGGTAGGTTAAATTTTATAATATTCTCCCTAAAACATCTCAACCTTCTTAGATCAAAAGAGGACACGTACGCCATTTTCCTCAACCATAAAAATCACGTTGAAATCCAGAAGCCACGCCTTCATTTTTCTTTAAAGCCACTGGTTTCTTTCTAAAAACGTGGAGCGAAAACATCCTCCTAATCCCAAACAGAAGGAATCCAAGCCTATATATAAATATCAACACGCAACTAACAGTAAAACCATTTTCATCCTTCACCAATTGCCTCATTATTTTCATCTGCAAATCACCGTTTGTCCCATTCTTTTTCCAGTAAACAATTCGAGATTTTCAACGCAAATTGAACAAACAAAAAAAAAACCTAAGAAGCTGCCTACGGATGAGGATATCGGCGACGGAGGCTACCAGATTCGAAGGAATTGTTGCCGTGACTTTTACTGTGGATGGCCGCCGGGTTCGTGGAGTGTACAGAGGTGGAGCTGACGCATGTGTTTATCTTCATGAAGAGTTGAAGGCTTGGAAGGAAATTGTGGGGCAGCGGAAATGGTGAAGCATGCGCATGCAAGGATTGGTTAAAATCCAGTTTGGGCGTTTGACAGGGTAGTAAAAGATTGGGAGGGAGGGACGTGAGCATAGGGGCCTGTGAAATATGAAAATGGAGGACGTAGGGTTCTCTTGCATGCGGTTCAAAGTCTAGAACTTCAAAGGAATGAGGAAGAACGGGTGGGAAGCGAAAACTTGGGAGAAACAGTTTCGAATATGGTCATTTGTATGAGAACAGGTAGTGGACTTTTGCAACAGGAAGTATGGGTATGTTTTAAAGGAGAATGGTGGAGGACGTTGTGGCAAACAGTATGGTGGAATCAACGATGGAATCTGATGATCGGAACAGGGTAGTTGGGGTTGAATGTATTTCCTGTACCAGCAAAGTATAGATGCGGCTATGAGTATTTTGGTTGAGCGAGATCCGATAGTTCTGAGAAGAAGGAGAAGTGGAGTATACGACATTAGATTGAAAAGCTTCAGCAGTTTTCTTTTCGTGTATTCGGGAAGACAACCATGTTGGATGTGGGCCTGTTCTCTAGGGCACGGGTTTGAAGTGGCTAGTGGGCCGGATATTGAAGGGGTAAGGCCCACTTAAGGTTTTACTTATCTAATTTAAATTTAAATTAGTACATTAAGATATAAACGAAATAACTCGTTCATACAGTGTCAGAAATTCGAACTGTCAGTTACGTTGGGATCGTATGGATGGGAGCAACACAATGAGACTGACTGGGAGTGAATCCGAGATCGTTACAATTTATGGCAAAATAAATTGTCCGATCTGAATCAACGACAATCATCGTTAATTAACGATGATAGACCACTGTGAGTAAATCTCACTAACTCCGAACAGTTTATAATTTCATGTTGTATTTTTAGAACTGTTAGATATTGGCTGATTGACTATATGTTGACTGTTTGATTGAACTGCTAGTCAGTTAGTTAAATTTTCTATATTGATTCTGTTTAACAGAATATATCATATGGAACTGAAAAGTGATGTTATCTATATTGTTTAACATCTGTGATGCAGGGAAACAGGTTGGAGGAATCCAACTGGATTCCTCAACATTTATTTTACTGTTTTCATATATTGTAATATATGATGTGTTATATGATGTGTTATATAATCTGTTATGGATTATGGGTGTTGGAATGATGTTGATCATTGTTATTCGATATTGTAAATATCATAAAAGACCCTGGGATGTAAAAAGGATTTATTTCAATGTATATTGAAATAAAGGAATTTTATAAAATCACAGGATTTTATAAAAGGAAATATTTATAAAACGAACACGGTTTTATAAAAGGGATATTTATTTAGAAAATAAATAGAAGTTATAAATAGGAAATATTTGTAACGGTAAATAGGAGTTATAAATAGGAAATATTTGTAACGGTAAATAGAAGTTATAAATAGGAAATATTTGTAACGGTAAGTAAACGTTATAAAAAGGAAATAGTTGTAACGGAAAACGTAGTTTATAAAAAGGAACTAATCGATGTTAGTTTAATCGATTAGTGTTAAAGTAAAAGGAGTTAATCGATGTTAGTTTAATCGATTAGTGTTAAAGTAAAAGGAGTTAATCGATGTTAGTTTAATCGATTAGTGTTAAAGTAAAAGGAGTTAATCGATGTTAGTTAATCGATTAGAGAATAAAGTGAAATGAGTTAATCGAATATAGTTTATTCGAAGAAAGTCAAAGGAATTATCGAATATAGTTTATTCGAAAGGAGTTAAGTGAAATGAGTAAATCAATAGCGTTAGTCAAATATAGTTAATCAATAGCGTTAGTCAAATAGAGTTAATTGATAAGAGTCAATCGAATATAGCTATTCGAAGGAGGGTTAAGTAAGGAAGTTAGTAAATGGAATACAAAGTGAACTTTGCCCATTTCAAAGTTAGAAATGTTGTTCAGTTAAGGTCTGAGAGGTAGTTCTACCCCAACTTAATTGGCTTCGTTTTAACTAAGGAATAGTTAATGTTCGGCAGAAAAAGGAAATGGTTTGAGTTGGCATCGCGATGGTTTGTTTAAAACATCTGTCTAAGTCCAATGAAGAGGCTTTGGAAATGTTTTCCAAATAAGAAACCAGAAATGTTTTCTAATGAAGAAAACAAGAAATGGAAATGTTTTCCATTGTTAATAACGTATATTTTCCAAATCTAGAAAATAAGAAATATTGAATATAGGGAAACAGGAGATAAGTAAATTTATGAAATAAAGAGATAAATGTTGAATGATGTTTGATTGATATAAATTTCCATTTGGAAATAATATCGTTGTTTGCACACCTGTTTTTATTCGATAGTTAAATCACAGACTATCGAAGTTTTGACCATTTTAACGTTGTTAATATGGAGAGACCGGTTGGATTATTATCCAAAGAACCACTCTGTATTGGCATAAGCGTTGCGAATCATATATGCCAAAGGAAATTGAAGACAGAGTTATGCAAGGGCTATCCTGTTTACAGAATAGTGCCTTCGGTTCATCCTGTTCCTGGATGACTTGTATGGACGGATGTCTGACAGAATATGTCCAGACGATCACGTATATTGATTTCTCCAACTGTACCAAGAGTGGAAGCGGAGAAGGAAACTTCTCTTAGCTAACACATAATGTATTGTTGGGGACGTCAATCGGTGATTTGATGGATTTGATGATGTGGCATTCAAAGTGAATCTGATGTGATGATAAAGCGTAGCTTCTAGCCTCACATCCGGTAAATGACAGAAATCGGGCAGGCAGCATGGCTAAGTCGGTCGCACCGAAGTAGGGTGTATAATCACCTGATCTAGAGTTTCATTTACTTCTAAAAATCTATTGTTGATGCTGTCCCATTCGGGAAATGGTTGCTGATCCCAACTGTTGGTGATATACATTCGATACACTCAAGCGAAATGAGTGGTCGGTCATGGGTGGCCGGGTTGCAAGATGTTCTTGTTGAACCCAGTGTATTCCTCTCTAGAGGTACACGAGCGAAAGGTGGTTCCATACCTTGTCATAGTTGGAAATCCATTACCCAATACGTGCTTGCGGTTTTGATTGTATACTATATATGTAGAACGTGAGATGAAAGCGTTTCTGCTAGATGATTATATATATACTGTGGTTGATAGACATTATTATAATATCAAAAGGTTTTTGATATAAAGATATTTTGGGTTCTCATAAGGGAAAAACCCGTTCCGTTATGCGGCGTGGTCTTATGAGATATCGTTTACTTGTTCAACTGTTTTTAACTGTTTTACTCATACCAGTCCCATGACTGACTCGGAGTTTACTTTGTTGTTTTCCCTAAACTCTTGGGTGCTTAAATTTGTATGGGCAGTCAAGTAGTCGGGATTTACAGATATAGTTGAAGAGTTGGAGCAGGAGGCTTCAGGATCATATAGCTATAGTTATTTCCGCCGTGTTGTAAGTGCTGTACTTTGATAATGATGTATATTCAAATACAGATGTATATTTCAAAGTTATGTTACATATATTATATGTTATTCGTTCCGCTGTGAGATTCGTGTTACTCTGATGTTGTGTTATTCTTCTTCTTCTATTCTAATTTTCTATCTTATCTTTCCTCACCCTCTAATCTCTTTCACTAATTACCAGGATTTTTCGATGGTTTGGTTATCGACATCGCGTTTATGTCGATAACCAAAGTCGCTGAAAATCCGGGTCGTTACAGTGCTCATCACTTCAAAATAGTTTTTCTTAGTACGAACCCATTTCCACTCAATCTCGAGTGTGACACCATCCTAGGGTTCGAATTTGTAAGCTTTTGAAGCAGTTTTGGGTAGAAATGAAGGGAGCGCATGGTTCAGTATAGTGAGGCGCATGTTGTAGAAGGATTTGGCGAGTTTCCGTGGACTTCGGTGTCGCAAGTCCTGCTGGAGTTAGCAGGAACAGGTTGAAGATCGAAATGTTGTGATGCGATCGAATTTAGATTTGAGGATAAGAGTAGAAAAAGGGTTGGAAGAGAAGAAGGTGAGAGGTCTCGTTGTGGAGGTTCATGCCAAGATGAGTGAGAACGGGGAGGATTTACGAATGAAAATGGTGTGTATTTGCTGAAGTAAGGTGGAGCGTGTAATTTGTCGGAGAAGAAGGAATTAAGGTGCGAGCGGGTCAGATTTTGAATGGGCTGACAATTCAAGGTTAAGCCCAATTTTATAAAAAGGAAATTTGATTTTTTATTTAAAATATGTAGTAACTTGTATAAGTCATAACTTGATCATACGTAATCAGAATTTTGAACAGTCTAATCCGTTGGGATCGTATGGACGGACACTACAACATGGAACTGACTGGGAGTGAATTGGAGCTCGTCTCAATTTAAAGGGAATTAAAACGTCTGTCTGAATCGACGATAATTTATCGTTATTTAACGATAAGTTACCAATGTGAGTAAAACTCACTAACTCTATCAGTTTATATTTTTATAAAGATAATCTAGTAATGATAAATGCTGATTGACTGCAGTGTGATGATTATTTGGTTGAATTGCTCATGTATTGGTTGAAATTATAGATGATATATATATTGTTAATCAAACATTGATTCTGTTTATCAGAATATTTCATATTGAAATGAAATCGATGTTAATTATATTGTTTAACATCTGTGAATACAGGGAAATAGGTCGGAGGAATCCAGCTGGATTCCTCAACATTTATTTTATTGTTTTTCATATATGGTGAT
Source organism: Allium sativum (assembly GCA_030737875.1). Taxonomy (NCBI): domain Eukaryota; kingdom Viridiplantae; phylum Streptophyta; class Magnoliopsida; order Asparagales; family Amaryllidaceae; genus Allium; species Allium sativum. The sequence goes on from CM060915.1 coordinate 553,657,115, forward strand.
ATATGATGTGATATGTAACGACCCGCAAATCCGTACTATCTGAGTCGACTAATAACACCACACGTCCAACCCAAATTGCACAGAAATACGAATCCTTATTTGAAAGAAGTTAGAGGATGAGAAACAGAAGGAAAGAAATATTAGAGTAGAAGAAAACGAAGATCACAAACTCACAGCAGAACGAATAAAATATATAATATAACATAACTTTTGAAATACAAATAATTAACTTTATATACATACCATCATCAGAGCACAACTGTTATTCTTGGAATAGTTATAAACACCTGTTTCTAAATACAACAAAGTACACAGCGAAAATATGATAGTCTATAGCTAACTGGTGAAGCCTCCTGCTTCAAACTCCTCCAAGTGAATCTGTAAAATCCCGACTACTTGACTACCCGTACAAATTTGGACACCCAAGAGTTTAGGGAAAACAAACAAAATAAACTCTGGGTCAGCCATGTGACTGGTGTGAGTAAACTCCAACCGTTTGTTTAACTTTCAAATTCCTTTTGAAAGGAAAGATAATAGTAAGACCAGCCCACACATAAACATGGACGGTTTTTACCTTACTACAACCCAAAACACTTTGATACAAAAATCCAGTGATATTATAATAATGTCTACATCAAATAAATAGAATATAGCGAGACGCTTGCATCTCACGCTCCACATACATAGTATAAAATCAAAAAAAAACCGCATGGCGCTTATTGGAGATTGGATTTCCAACATGACAAGGTATAGAACCACCTTCTGATAGTGTATCTCTAGAGAGGAATACACTGAGTTCAACAAGAACATCTTGCAACCCGACCCGCACATGACCGACCACTCATTTTGCTTGAGTGTTTCGAACAAATATTACCAACGGTTGAGATCAGCAACCATTTCCCGATTGGGACAACATCGAATAGAATAAAGAATTAAATGAATCTCTAGATAGGTGATTATACATCCTAATGGGAGCGACCCACATAGCCATGCTGCCTGTCCGGTTTTTTTCATTTTCCGGTTGTTGAGGCCTGAGGTTACGATTACTTATCATTCATTGATAGCACAATCACTTTGAATGCCACATTGTCAGATCCGTTAATCATTTATTGATTTGCACAAATGTATTCTGGATATTATGCTAAGGGAATAAATCCATTGCCACCATATATATTTATACATACCAATATATTCGATCATTGGAAATACTCTGTCAGACATTTGTCCATATACGTTCGTTCTGGGATTGAACGAAACCGTAGGCACAATTTCTATTAATAGAAAAAGCCCTTGCATTTTACTTCGTTTTTGATTATCTTCGAATAATTTGATTCGCAACGTTACTTCCAATATAGAGTGGTTCACAGATAATAATCCAACCGGTCTCTCCATATTGACAACGATATTGGCAAACACTTCGATAGTCGTTTATTTAACTATCGAAGAAAACAAACATCCATTCAAAACATGAAACAGTCACTAGGCCACTTAATTTATATTTCATTAATTAAAACACCTCTCCACTTCCTTTACCAATATTCATTAACTAAATATTTTCAATGATCTTGTTGGACTTTTACGCCATTTGGGAAAAACATTTCCCTATATCACCTTCTTTTATTTTCCACACTTAGAAAACATATTCTATTTGAAATTGAAAACAATTTCAATCACTTATCTCTTTCCCGACTACTTTAATTATACTTAGGAAATATTTACTTTTATATTTCCAAAATTCCATCACTTGGGTTAAAACGAATGCCGTGTAAAACATCGTTACAACAACCCAAAATATTTTATTCAACTAACTCTTTTTCAAACACTTCTCTTCGAGACTGGATCCTGCTATTTATCAATTAAAAATGAAATCAATCAAGCTGGGGTAAAATTACCTCTCAGACCTTGACTGAAAACATCATTAACTTCAAAACAGACAAACAAATTATTCGTTTTAAACGTATATATGTTTCTCTTTCTATTACCAGACTATCGATTTCCTTTTTGTTTATAACATTCTATTTTAATTTCGTTTCATTATCGAATTCTATATATATATATATATATATATTGATACATTGATTTCTAATTTTTAAAAATATTCTAACTCCTTAAATTTCTGGAAAATTTCGCCATAACCTCCTTTGTACCGGGAGCATCGGGATATTTCAAATAGCATCCCATGGCCCTCACCAATCCAAAAGAAAAAGAAAAGGCCAAGCGGCTTGCCGATACGGCGCATAAAATCTCATATATGAATTTAACCATGTACCTTTTTGTCGGGCATATATATTAAAACCTTCATATACTTCATCCCATACCTGTCTAACACATGCTCACCCGTTTTCAATTCAATTCAACTCAATCCAATCGTTTGAATTCAGTTTCGCTCATTTATTCTTTAATTAGCTATTTTGCCTATTTCACTTCTTTGTTTGAACATAACATGTTCAAACAAAGTATTTAACTTGCTCATAACCAAATTAAATTTCAATTTCAATTCTAGTTTCCTTTTCGATTTCGAATATAAATTTTCAAATTGAATTCACTTATTCAAAGCCCAATATCAATTCAAAATATCATTAACTAATTACTATTCAAATTAGTTAACTCTATTCAATAATCAAAAATCTGATTTCTGTTTCAAAAATCAATTCATTACTCAACTGGAGTTCACATATAATTTACAACTCAAAATATGAATTTTTCTAAATAGAAATTCGGATTTTATTCGCTTAAAATCCTTTTATAAAATTAAATAAACTGTTATTGTTTTTAAATGGTTATGGCGCTGTTTTTCTGAAAATTTGATTTTTATATAACTCAAAGTCTATTCGACGAAATCCAGATTTTTCTCCTCCATTAGAAAACTATTATCAAATCGGTCCTGACGTTTCTTCTTTCAAAGAATTCCGACTTCAATTGAGTCCTGTATATTCAATTGAAGTTCGAAACGACAATTTACGAACTGCCACGCTACGTCGAGCTCGTTTTAATTATATTTATAAATATAAACGTTTTCACTTCGTTTATAATAAATTCAACTCCATTCTGATATATTTTTAATATATATCAAATCCAATTTTCCAATTCAACATAATATTTTCGATCTTCTAAAGTTGTCGATTTTCCCTAACTCAGAAATTAATTAATTTATTTATATTTCGATCTTCTATATTCAAATTCTATTTCAATTCAAATTGAATTTCCTATATTCAAATTCCATTTTCAATCTCCATTTGAAATTCAATATATTTTCAAACTTCATTTGGATTTCTATATTCAAATCTATTTTCAAACTCCATTTGAATTTCTATATTCAAATTTGTTTCAAATTCTATTTTGAAATTCTATTTCAAGTTCTATTTAAATTTCTATATTAAATTTCCATTTCCTTTTACAAATTATAAATCCTTTGGATTTATTTCTATTCTGTTTAAAAATCCGCATGCTGAAATAGTTTTCGTCGTTCTCATTTCGAAATGATTTCAACTTTCTATTTTCAAATTCTATTTGAATTTTCTATATTTAAATTTCCTGTATTCAAATTCTATTTGAATCCTCTATATTCAAATTCTATTCAAATTCTATATTTGAATTTCCTTTATATTTTCTATATTAAAATTCTATATTTAAACTCCATTTATATTTTCTATTTGAATTTTCTATCTATTCAAATTCTATGTATTCAAATTCTATTCAAATTCTGATTTCAATTTGACTTCTATTTAAATAAAATTTGAATTAATCGAATTCAAATCATAAATCCTTACGGGTTTATTTAGTCCAATTTATATTCTGAATATCAGAATAAATTCCATCGTTTATTTCTTTAAAACGATTTCCCCATTTTTATTTTTAAATTCACATTTGAATTTAAATATTCAAATTATCCAATGATAATTTTCTCACTTTATTTCTATAAACACTATTTATAATTTCATTTCAATTTTCTGATTTCCACTGAAAATCATTCCATTTCATTTATAAACACCGTTTATAAATTACTTCAATTTCCTACATTATTTAATTTATAAATATCATTTATAAATTAATCACTTCAATTTTATGTATTATTTAATTTATAAACATCGTTTATAATTTCCATACTTGCTTAAAACAAGTTAATATTTTTATAGCTCATTGAAAATTCAAATCTCTATTTTTAAAAATAGAATTCCCCTTTTTAAAATCTCAAATATCATTTCACTATATTTTAATATATCAACAATTTGGCCCCAGTGATTTTAAACATTCAAACAACCCAATTTTCAATCAACACATTATATATACGATAATATGTGAAAACAGATAATTAGTAAGATTTTGAGGAATCCAGTTGGATCCCTCTAACCTGTTCTCCTGCATCCATAGACGTTAGTTAACAGAAATAATACCCATCCTGCTTCGTGGCAGGACATCGCGGTATGAAGGCCATCCACTAATATATATTTGTGGGGCGCATTGGGAAATAATCCGCTATGAAACTGCGGGCATCCGCTAATGAGACTGCGGGAATATCCAACCATCAATATATATAAAATAGCACACCAAGCCTAAATAACTAATATATTTAAGATGCACAAAAATATTAAATGCAACCAAACAAGCAAAAAGAAATTATTTTTAACTAATAAAAATAATTCTAAATAAAAGGTGAGTGAGATTTACTCACCATGATTTTATTTATTTGGCGAATATCCATTTAAACTCCCATTTGAAATCCAGCCTATAAGATCTGCAACTTTGAATCCTATTTTATGATTTTTCAACCTTGTATAATTTTAATGCACTGCATTTAGATTTTTGAATATGTACAAATTAAACAAACTAAATAAATTAGTGGTTAAAGTTGATTACCTTACTAATATTGAAATATCTCGATTAATCCATGAATCAAATCTCGGACAGCTCTAAATTTCAAATAGCCCTAAAGATGGTCCCTTTCACCTTAACATTTTACCAACATCACACCGTCAACTATCATTCCTTTTCACTTCCTTATATCATCCTTACGCATAGTCAAACACCTTGTTCCATTCATCAGTAAAGCAACTTCATGCGCTTCACACCATTTTGAATACCAACTACTCCAAGCTAACCCACCCTCTTGGATTTGTGTTCTCGGCCTAGTACCCTTGCCCCAGAATAACCAATGATAGTTTCTTTTTCTTCTTTTCCCTTTTTTTTTCTTTTCTTTTATCGCACACAACAACCAGACTTTTGACTGCTGTAGCACCTCCCATACCCCACTAGAAATTGCCAAAGTCCGACCATAGATAGCCTCGACTCCCCCCTTCTCAATGCCCCATCCCTCATCTTAAATGATGCCTCGACGGGCCTGCAATAACCCCAAAAACCGAACCAAAAATCACAGGTACAAACCTTGTTCAATCCGATATCACCATTGCGACTTCCCCTTCTTCCATGAACAAGCTTCGACGCCTTCCACCTCCTCGCACCCTACACTAGACCACTCACTCGACTTCCGACCTCTCGCAGACCCAAGTGGCTCCCCCTCAAATCTCGAACTCTACTCTAGAAAACCCCGTGCGTCAACTATTGATTTAGGGAAATCGATCCGCCCTTTCACTCGATGCCTAGGCCGCTCAAGCCTTCGCACTACACCAGAGAGCACGCATCCAACTTGAATGAATTAATGCGATTTTGGATAGACTAATAGATGAGATGTGGCCATTTTAGTTTGGTTTTTTAAAGCTCTCACTCGATTTATTTTTGCTGGCAGAGGATTGAAAAGAGAGAAGAGTGTGTGTGATTTTATAGACGAAGATGCTTCCTCGTTAAGGAATGAAGGCAGGTGTTATACTGGGTAAGGTTTATCACGGGTAGGGTTTTCCTTAATGTGATTTGATATTACAGAGATTTTTATTCTTTTAAAATAGATATCGATTTGATTTTCGATTTGATTTTGATTTTATCCATTTAAAAAAAATCTTGGGGTTCGAAATTAAAAATCGTGAACTACTATTTTAGCGTACTGACCGTCGTTCCAATGTTAAGCGTTATACTGAACTCAACAATATTTTTTGAAATTTATTTCGAACGTATATATATAAAATAACCATATTAAATCGATGTAATAAAATTTAAATTCAAAAACAAATAAATTCTCTGATAATAAAATATTTTTATTATCATTTATATTCAAATACAATTAATACTGATCATCTGAATTGTTTTGATTTAATTCTAACTTCAAATTGAATTATTTATGATTCTCGTATTACGATGATTATAAAAAAAATAAAAAAAATCGTATTTCAATTATTTAATTGATAACCCAATAAAATACCATTTATATTATAAATTTAATATTTAAAATCATACTAAATATTTAAAATAAATCGACCAAAAATATGGGTCGTTACATGATATATAATCCGTTGTTGATGATGTGTGTTAGAATGATATTGATCATTGTTATTGGGTATTTTAAATAACAAAAGAAATACTGGTATATAAAAAGGGAATTTTCAATGTTATATTGAAAAAGAAATATATATATATATATAATCAAAGGATTTTATAGAAAGAGATATTTATTAAATCAAAGGATTTTATAAAATGAAATATATTTTAAAATGAATAGAATTTTATAAAATGAATTAGTTATATAAGAAATAAGATTTTATCAAAGGAAATATTTGGGAAATAAATATAGAATTATATAAAGAGGATTTCGAATTATAAAAGAAATTTGAGATGATTTATTTAAATTAGATATTAAATAAAAAAAATATGTTTTTAACAGATGAATTGAGAAGAATAATTTATAAATAATATTTTTAAATTAAGGAAATTATTTATTATTGGATAAATAAAGAAATATAAGTCTGAACTTATATAAAGAAGTAAAACAGATAAAGGGAGCAGATTAATTTATAAAAATATTTTATAAATTTAGTTAATAATTTATCCGTGGATAAATAGAATATATAAGTCAGAACTTATATAGAGGAGTAAGAATCGATTTTAACATCGATAATTGAAACTGAGTATGAACGTAGAGCTAACGAGACTTATTAATGGAATTATCAAGTGTTGAATATAAAATACGATTTTATATGAATTGTTTATAAATAGAAGTAAAAATAGAATATTTAAAATAAGATATTATTTGAAATACAAAACCAAACTGTTTTAATTATATAAAGAATATGTTATTCATATTGAATATGAATAATGGATTATGGCAAGCATTTTGCGAAGAAGAAGATTATAAAAGAAATGTTATTCATATTTTGTATGAATAATAGATTAAATAAACGTTTTGAAAATAAAACATTTATAAAGAAGATCAGATTTGGAGTAGAAATTCAAAGGGGAATTTGAATAAGATAGGAAATAGAATTAATCGAATATTAGTTATTTGAATAGAGTTAATCGAATATAGTTTATTCGAAAGGAGTTAATCGAATATAGTTTATTTAAAAGGAGTTAATTGATAAGAGTTAATCAATTAGAGTTAATCGAATAGGGTTAATCGATTAGAGTTAATCAAACAGAGTTAATCCAATATAGTTAATTGATTAGAGTTAATCGAATAGAGTTAATCAAATAGAGTTAATTGATAAGAGTTAATTGATTAGAGTTAATTGAATAGAGTTAATCAAATAGATTTAGTCGAATTAGAGATAATCGAATATTCGTTATCCGAAAAAGAGTCCAGACATTATATCGGTAGAAATCAACATCTAAAAATGTGATGCCATACCCTAATGGTTGCAAACCACTTAGCCTTGCGGCTTGCCTGTTTTAGTCATTTATCGAGTGTGAGGCTTGAGGTAATGGATACCTTTTTATAGCTCATCTTCATTAACTTAGAATGCCACATTGCCATTCCTAAATTCACATAACTGATTTCTACAAACGTATAACTCCTAAGCTCGTACGTCTTGGGAAAGGGTGTTAAGCTAAGAGAAATTGCCTTCTCCGCCACCAAACAGATATATGTTATATAGAGATCAGATAATATGAACAGTAATACAATGTTATACATTCAGTCCATATAAGTTGCCCTGGGATCGGACAAACCGAAGGTACTAATCCTACTACATTCTGTTTGGGAATCACCCCTAGGAATAGTATTTAGTAGTGATTAGTCCTTGCATTTGAAGATTCCATAACTTAGAACTATTGTCATTTAATTATCCATGTTGTTCCTCTTGTTCCAATTAATTATCCGTTATCGCTCTCTCTCCCTCATTCGTATTGGCAGAACCCCCACCGAGCTACACATTCAAACCTGCATCATGGCTCCATTTGAAGGAGCGAAGTCATTCGGAAAGAGCTCTCTAAACCTCTACAAGCTTAAGTGGGAGGGGCGGGAATGAAGAAGCGAGTCGGATTAGTCTTAGTAAAGTTAGTTAGGCGAATGATCCTGTATATTAGACCGGTTGGCGAGCAAGTGTGCTAGTTTGAGAGCTTGATAATTGGATAGTGATGAATCGGGACTTAGTTAGCTATTAATGGAATCCGAAACCATCTTAAACATTCTTTTGAATTGGTGGCTTGCTTGGCCACTGGCTCTTTTGAAGGGGCTGCCTGGTCGCTACGCACCTTGATCTCCATTTGGTAGGAAATCCAAAGGCGGAAAAGGGGTTCTAAAGGAAAGAGGAGTACGGTAAGGCCCAGGTCCGATGATTATAAGGCCACTGTTTTGATCTACACCTAACATAGTAATGATAAATACGGTAAGTGTACCATTCCTCTTTACAGAAGTCTAAATCCCCTTCCAAGGTCCCAAGGTGCGGCAAAGTAGATGGTATTCCAGGCTTTGTTGGTACAACACCAAACATAGTAATATAAGATGGCATAGACGAATCCCGCTTTATTTTCTCAAAGAGAAGATTTGAAAGATGACTATTTGTAGGAAATGAATAATATATATAAATACCGTCAAGAACTGATCAAAAAGTTGGGTCATTACAAAATTGGTATCAAAGCTTTGGTTTGAACAAAGCTAAGGGGTATGGCATATTTGAACAAAAGATAGGACTCATTAAATTTACAATATCTCATTAGAGATACGGTCAGAAATACCCTAGAATGAGATTCAGGATCAGCCTTATCTTCTTTTTATTATGGCTTGATTATGCTTTTGTTTTCATGCATTCTTTATTAATATTAATCGTTTTGCAATGTACTCTACTGGAGCCTGTGCTAGTGTGACCTATCCCAATATCTGTTGATCCATATGGTCAAGGATCTGCTGCCGTATAGCCTTTAATGTATGCTCATCCAAAAGAGGGAATCTCAATCCCGAAATCGGATGTTGCCTCAATCCCTGTCATCCAGTCAAAATTCGCTAGTCCTGGGACACACTCGTACATCATCTCTAGATCATCGTGCTGTGGAGCTAGGTCTGCTCCTAGCATATTAGGATAATGGTCTGAACTCACATTTGTATCACTATCGGGGTAAATGACCTAATCCTCTATCAGTGTAGAATTTGAGGATATCTCGATGATCTCATGATCACTGGAGTCACTAGAGATGTCTATAATGGAATCCTCTGAGCTAGTCCCAGAGCTACTGCTAGATGGAGAGAGGTACTGTCTAAGGTTACCCTAAAAAAATAAAAATTCAAAGCTTAGAAATCATTCAAATTTATTATTAATTCGAAAACATAAAATTCATCATTTGTTTAACTTAACCAAAATGATTTAAGTTAAGGTTTTATACCCAAATTTCTCTTCTTCAAAGTATCCAAAATTTGTTAAGGAATTTTCAAATCAAAAATCTATAAAATGGTTGGAGGGCTTAATCGGGTCATTCCTATTCCTATCAAACCAAAGCAGACATCATTCTTAAACAAAATGGTAAATGAAGTTTAATTAAGGCTTAATGCAAATCCAATATCTCCTTAATTACCTTTTTAAAAGAATTTTATACTTAAATTGTTTATCCAAATTCATTCACATCTAACAAATATAATACTTAAATTTTAAGTTTTTTCTCCGGAGAATCGGCGAGAGCATTGAGATCGTCAAAGTCGTTCTTTGCATCATCCTCGTCCGATGTGGACTGTATTATACAAAGGCGTAATAAGAATGCAAGCATACGTATGCTATTATTAGTGTTGGGTTTGGAAGATCGGGAGCAATAGAAACCTTGAAGAGGGAGCTGATGGCGTTAGTTGAGGCCGAGAGGCTTTTAAATTTGTAAGGGTTTCAAAAGGTTATATTCAATCTGATGACCAATTTATTTACATCATCTTCTTTATCACTAATATTGTATCCACAAAAATCTTCTTCCTTTTCAAAAGACTTGTACCCAGTGAAGTAAACACTAGCATTTTTGGCATTTTACTACAAATCAAAATCACTAAATCGTGAGAAATTTGGGCGTATTCCTCTGTAGAAAGCGATGTCAAGTTATATACAGATACAAAGTGATGTCAAGTCAATTTAGGCCACTAAAAGCATAAAGTAAAGTAAGAAAAACCTCAAATTAAGCATAGGAAATGACGTAAATAATTCAAAGCAAAAGCGCTTGTGTGAGACATTTTTCACATGGTCAGGATGCACACCAATTAGGAAGTAATATGAGGTCCCACTTCAAGGAAACATGAAAAGCCTAGAATACGGATTCAAGGTACATATAAAAATCTAATGCAAAAAATACAAGTGTCCCTGTGTCCTAGTAGTCTGCAAGATGAAAAGTCTACAAACTCTTGTAAGCAACCAAAAAAAATAGAAAATAAATAAAAGAAAGAACCTGGACATGTATCCCTGTAGTTTGCAAGAAGAAAAGTGTATGAATTCAAAGCACATGGACATAATAATGCACACAAGTAGTGCGAAAGCAAGGTAAAATGACATATTTTCAAGCAATAGGACAAAGCGCGGTCGGGAAGTACACCAGCTAGGCAAGCATGGGTGCGTACAACCCAAGGCACAAAGGAAAATTTTGAAACTGAGAAATATATGCGTATAATAGGCTTAAACATGAGCAACAGTAAAAAAATCCTTTAATTAAGAATCTTATTCCAATCTTATTTGATCGACCATTTCATTCCATCAAAAAACAATTTCAAACAGTAAATCACCTCAGAAATCATATGCTAAATCAATCAAAAAGCTAAACCCTTGGAGGAAACCAACATGACACGATAAGTGAAATTGATATGGTTTGATAAATGTCTCAGAGGAGGAAGAGTGGTTAATTGGCTTGCATACCAAATAGTCAAAAGAATTAGAGGAGAACAAATTATGGTTAATCCTTTGGCTTGCCATGAGTGCATTCAGTGACCACCATTTCCTTTATATTTCAAAACAAGGCATAACATTATAACATAGCATTTCCAATTATTATTTTTCTACTAACTACTAATTTTAATGATTTGAATTGGTTCCTAAACTGGCTCTGTTTCTGTTTGGGCCAAAAAAGGCCAAGTGCTGAGTGGAACCAGTGATCAGAGCTTTCAAACCTGTTTGTTTTGAAATGAAAGTACTGATTTCCCTCTTTTATTCAGTGAAATAAATTAGGCTGTCATTTTTTTTCTTCAATATAACAATTTTCTCTATCATTATTTGGCTTTTCTCGAATATGTTTTCTTTATATATCTAATCTAACAATTTTAGTACTTGAATTGCATTATAAATCCAGTTTTCAGCCTATTTTCCTTAAGTATTTGAAGTGATTTTTTAATCCATTTGGGTTTAGTTTTATTTTAGGGTGTTACATACATCTTTCACCCATTTATCTCCTCACACACTACATTCCTCTACCCACCCATCAACACACACCAATCAAAACTTCCTTTTTCTTGCGGGTGTTTTCTATTCCCTTGAAAAAATAATATCCTACCTTTAGTTAGACCGACGCTTAAAATGGAGTATAGACAAAAAGGCAGAAATAAAAATAAAATATGAAGGATAAAAAGTTAAATTATTTTTTCATGACACATTACATTCATATGCTCAGTTACTCTACCCACCCGTCAACACACACCAATCAAAACTTCCTTTTCATTAAATTATTTTTGATAGGAAGAAATGAGCATATGAATGTAACGTGTCTTGAAAAAATAATTTAACTTTTTATTCTTCATATTTTATTTTTATTTCTGCCTTTTTGTCTATACTCCATTTTAAGCATCGGTCTAACTAAAGGTAGGATATTGTTTTTTCAAGGGAATAGAAAACACCGATAAGAAAAAGGAAGTTTTGATTGGTGTGTGTTGACAGGTGGGTAGAGTAACTGAGCATATGAATGTAATGTGTCATGAAAAAATAATTTAACTTTTTATCCTTCATATTTTATTTTTATTTCTTCCTTTTTGTCTATACTCCATTTTAAGCGTCAGTCTAACTAAAGGTAGGATATTATTTTTTCAAGGGAATAGAAAACACCCGCAAGAAAAAGGAAGTTTTGATTGGTGTGTGTTAATGGGTGGGTAGAGGAATGTAGTGTGTGAGGAGATAAATGGGTGAAAGATGTATGTAAGACCCTAAAATAAAACTAAACCCAAATGGATAAAAAAATCACTTCAAATACTTAAGGAAAATAGTTTGAAAACTGGATTTATAGCACAATTCAAGTACTAAAATTGTTAGATTAGATATATAAAGAAAACATATTCGAGAAAAGCCAAATAATGATAGAGAAAATTGTTACATTGAAAAAAATCGACAGCCTGATTTATTTCACTGAATAAAAGAGGGAAATCGATACTTTCATTTCAAAACAAACAAGTTTGAAAGCTCTGATCACTGGTTCCATTCAACACTTGCCTTTTTTGGCCCAAACGAAAACAGATCCAGTTTAGGAATCGTTTCAAGTCATTAAAATTAATAGTTAGTAGAAAATTAATAATTGAAAATGCTATGTTATAATGTTATGCCTTGTTTTCAAATATGAAGGAAATGGTGGTCACTGAATGCACTCGTGGCAAGCCAAAGGATTAACCATAATTTGTTCTCCTCTAAGACATTTATCAAACCATATCAATTTCACTTATCGTGTCATGTTGGTTTCCTCCAAGGGTTTAGCTTTTTGAATGATTTAGCATATGATTTCTAAGGTGATTTACTGTTTGAAATTGATTTTTGATGGAATGAAATGGTCGATCAAATAAGATTGGAAAAAATTCTTAATTAAAGGATTTTTTACTTTTGGCTCATGTTTAAGTCTATTATACGCATATATTTCTCAATTTCAAAATTTTCCTTTGTGCCATGTGTTGTACGAACCCATGCTTGCCTAGCTGGTGTACTTCCTGACCGCGCTTTGTCCTATTGCTTGAAAATATGTCATTTTCCCTTGCTTTCGCACTACTTGTGTGCATTATTATGTCCATGTGCTTTGAATTCATACACTTTTCTTCTTGCAAACTACAGAGACACATGTCCATGTTCTTTCTTTTATTTATTTTCTATTTTTTTTGTTGCTTACAAGAGTTTGTAGAATTTTCTTCTTGCAGACTACTAGGACACAGGGACACTTGTATTTTTTGCATTAGATTTTTATAAGTACCTTAAATCTGTATTCCAGGCTTGTCATGTTTCCTTGAAGTGGGACCTCATATTACTTCTTAATTGGTGTGCATCCTGACCATGTGAAAAATGTCTCACTCAAGCGCTTTTGCTTTGAATTATTTACGTCATTTCCTATACTTAATTTGAGGTTTTTCTTACTTTACTTTATGCTTTTAGTAGCCTAACTTGACTTGACATCACTTTTTATCTGTATATAACTTGACATCGCTTTCTACAGAGGAATACTGTGACAACCCAAACTTCCAAGTAAAGGAAAGCCTGGATTGCTTTGAGAACAACACACATCAGAACACAAAACAGAAGAATATTTTATTGTTGTTACAACAATTATATCAGAGTACAAGAATGTTACAGAGTATGAATAAATATACATTGGAAATACAATATCAGAGTTTAAATTACATTTAAATAGCAGCGGAAAAATAGTACAAAATACAACTGAAGGAAATACACGGATATAGAGCCTTCCGAATACCGCTTCAGCTGTAGACCAGGATCTTATGAATATAATATCTGCAAAACCAAAACTACTAGCTGCCCGTGTGGAAAATATGGGCACCCAGAGTTTAGGTCAAAACAATAAACTCCAGGTCAGTTATGGGACTGGTATGAGAACTCAAAAACAGTTATTAAGTTGATTTTAAAGTTAGGTAAATCAAGGGACCATGCCGTAAAACACGGAACGGGTTTACCCCCAAGAATACCAGTGCATAAAAATAAACAGCGCAATGCTAAAATAAAGAAAAATTAAGCTATTATAAGACTCAGGTCCCATCACACAATGCAACGCAAGCCGAAGAAAAGAGTTTTACCTTATAATAGCCAAATATGCTTGGTACGCGAAATTTATCTTTTAATATTACTATAAGTGCATAGTGCAGAAGTCAATTTCGAAAGTAAATGTATTAATCATAGACGGCATGAGTGCCCCATCCCACTATGTTGCCATATATAGGGTTTACAATCAAAACCGTAATGTCGTATTGGAAATTGGTTTCCATCAAGAGTCAAGGCTAGGGAGGAGCTCCATACCGGTTCGAGGACACTCTAGCAAATGCCTCAGGATCACACCAATGGGCAACCCTTGGATATCTGCAGGGCCAGTCCCTACCTAACGGTAGTGAATTAGTTATGCCTGAACACACGTTTCTCGGTTCATTTGAACCTCCATATGGCCACTAACAACCTATAAATCCGAGGTATCTCAAAATTCATCATCCACATAAGTAAAATGTCAGCGCTAGTAGGTCTCTGACATCACTCTATCTAGAAAGAAACGTGTGCACTCCCTGCGTTCCCTTCTTCCGTTTTTGACTCATACCGGGGTGTGAGGCTCGCGAATTCACGCTATACTCAAAGCTACGCCTGAACATGCTATGCTTTGATTTTCAACCACAAGGTCTGCTTTTCAACAAAGCCTTGATCATCTGCATCTTGGCATGCCACATTGACAATTCACGCCATGCTATCGATATATATTAATATACACCAGGGTGTTAAGCAGAGAATGGATTCTCCACCACCAATCAGATATACATTAATAAAAATCAATTTAATTGCATGAAATGAATTCCAACGTCACACACACATCCATTTACAAGTCCGTTCTGGGTCTGAACGAAACCGGAGATACCGAGAGGTTCTCGCTTATCCGGACAATCAACACATACGTCCGGACAACTACTGCTTCAACCCCGTCCTGGGAGCAAGTCAGTCCAAGGCATCAGTAGTCGTCGTCTATTCGATGTGAAGATTGCCGGTCTTCATCTTCGACTCTTGATCGACGTATTAATTATTCAGAATGGGTTAAACCTGGTCTTTCTGAATAATTCCCGTATTTTATAATCAAGTGCTATCAAAACACATCCAACGCCTCATTCCAATTCAGAATATTCTTTTAATAAAATATTCTTATTTTTAGGGAAAGATTTCCATTAATTTTATCAAAGATAAAACCCCTTGAAATTATTCTATTCAATCCAAGTAAGAATTTATTAAAACTCCAATTCGGTTTTAATATCCAAATTTAAGAAATAATTCTTATCTTTAACTGGGTTAAAGAACTAGTGTCATTTAAAACATAGTTCATGATAAACCCAAAATCATCTTCCATAAAATATGGAATCCTCACTGAAATTAGATCAACATATAATCGGTATAAATTCCTGTATTAGACTAATAATATAAATGCAATAACGGCAAGGCCTTTTAAATTCCATATATAATAACAGTCTTCATCCACAGAGGTTCATCTCAATTATTAACTAATCGAATTCCATTCAATTCCAATTTAACATATTAAACTTTGGAGAATTTTCATTAAATCCAAATAAGAGATTCATATATTCGAAATTATACTTCATTGTAAATTGGGTTAAAGAACAAATGTCCTTTAAAACACCGTTCATAATAAACCCAATTCACATTTTACTTTATTCCAATTACTAAATATAATCGGTATTTTAATAATCTTAATTAAAACATTTATCTTTTTTTTTTCAATTTTATATTCACTATTTAATTCTAATTTAAATATTAATTGGAAAATTACATTTCATCTTATTTAAAAGATTTATTATTTTATAATCGGGTTTAAGAACAATGTTATTAAAGACACCGTTCACGACAACACAATGTCCAATCTTTTATTCCACTCCAATTAAATATTAATTAATTGGATTTTTATTCTAGTTAATAACTAGTTCATTTCGATAAAAATATATTTTATCTTCTCTAAACTGGAATTTTTCATCAAAAATCTTTTCAAATCATTTATTATGATTTTACATAATTTTTCCATATTTTTAATAATTTTATTATCGCCCGTACAATCGGTTTCCAATATCGGCCATCTGACTGCACTTACAGCGACTTTTTTTTGAAATTGATTTGGACATATCTTCAACTCTAACCGTCAGATTTCAAATCTCTTATATTCATTGGAAAGCCCTTTTCGATACGAACCGAATGGTTCTGGTTTTAGGAGAATCCGACGGTCGGATCTCCCGTTGCGCCAATTTAAAGTTAATGGTCGAAATTCGTGAACGTTCGCTGCGCGGCGCGTTCTATTCAGGCCATTATATATATATATATAATATCATCGATTCTTATTTAAAACGTATTTTATAAATCGTTTATAAATTCGCTTTAAAACAATTCCAACTTTATTTTCAGTTTTAAATCCAAATTGAATATTCTATCTATTATCATGTTAAAATAATATTATTTTCAAAATATTAATTTTGAAATTAGCTCATTTAATATTCATTACAAAATGGATAAAATAAATCGATAAATACGTTCGGGTTAAAATGGCGTTGCCATTTAAAACGGATTAAATAGCCCAATTCATCATCTTATTCATTTATATTTTATGCTGGGCCAAACCTCCCACATTAAGCCTGCGACTTGTGAATGCTGGATATGCCGGTTGGTTCCGGGCAGACTTATCCCACAAGTTGGGCTTAACCTCGTGTCATGACCCGTTTCGTATTTGCGCACTTGGACCCCTCACATTAGGCCCAACATTTGTGGTTGCTGGATATGCCGGTTGGGTCCGGGCAGACTTCCACCACAAATGTTGCCTAACCTCGTGTCTAAGTACAGTTATAATTCCTGATTATAATTAATTTACTAAAAATGTTATTTTAAAATATTATTTATTTTAAAATAACTTAATTTTGAAATACCCTTTATTTCAAAATATACTTTATATTAAAATATTTCCCTATTAAAAATGATCTTTATTTTACATTATCGTTTCTTTTATAAAATCTTTTGTTTTCAAATATTCTAACTTACCATTCAATTATTAATAAAAATTGAACTTTTCATATTATTATAATAATATAATAATAACCTTTTCAAAACATTTCATCTTGAAATCAAATCTTCTAATTTCAACACATTGACAATAAAGTGTGATCTCTTTTAAATCTAATTCTTTATTGTCTTTTTAACAATAAAAGTATAATCTCTTCAATTCAAACTTTTGACTGTAGCTTTTTGACAATACAACAATAATCTTTTTAATTTAAAACATCAAAACCATAATTTAATTCTTTTAACGGAACATTGTATTAAAATATTCTTTTAATTCTAAAATTGGAATGAGACCAAACCATTACCATATAATTTTAATTATATGGATTTCAAACATCACATTAATTCCATAATAATGATAAAACATTCAACAACAGCCAGAGTGCAATTTAAACTAATCACAAGGGCGATGTGTAGTCAAAATATCAACCCAAGACCTGTGTGGGGTTTCAACCAACACAAATTCAAATAATATACCATTAATTGTGCTCTTGGACGATGTGTGAAAAATTATCGTCCAATCAACATAAACAAGTCAGGCAACTTGTTAATGGAAGTGTAAACATATTTCTAAATATCATATATGACATAACATTGTTTAACATGTTCACATATTTCAAATTTTCAAACAATTCACAAAGTCATCCCAATCAACATTTATCCAACAAACAACAATTACAACACAGATAATTAACATACTTTTGAATATAAAAATAAATAACTGTTCAAAAATTAAGTGAGTAAGAGTTCTCACCTTTTCCGGGCTTTAATTGACGGTTCGGGCCCAATTTTGGCCCAAAATCCAACATGCCCTAAAGTTGACAAATTTGATGTCTACGCGAAGCTCTCGACGCCACGATCGCAGCGAATCCTGTTTCGTGCGATTTCGAATTCGTATCAAAAAGATATGAATTTTCGAAGTTTGTAATAATTAAATAATTAATTTAAATTATGAAAATTACCCAAAATTTCAACTTGCTCAGAATTGAACGTAATTAGTGTCATTGCGAAGATCTCGTCGCCACGATCGTAGCTGATCTGAAATCATCAAATTCTGAATTAGTACAAGAGAGATATACAATTTCAAAGTTTGAATTACAAAGTTACCCCAAATCTCGGTCAAACAGCCCCTCGCCATCTTTGACCGCACTTTTCTCCCTCCTCTGACCTCCGATTGACCCGAAACCACTGCCGTCCTCTTCGTCTTCGAGAGGCACACCCACGCTCCAAGCCGTTGCCACCATTGATTCTCAGATCGCCGGAATTTCGCCAGAAAGCAAAATTCGTCTTGCGGGCCCCACAGGCCGCCATCCTCCACCAAAAAATCTGAAAAAATTACAGTAGCTAGATCTCGCGAAGACGAAGAACTTTCGCTCAGGTGCCATCACCTGATTCTTCTCCGATCAACGGGAAAAAATCGTTTTGTTTTCTGTTCTCAGTTTTTTTGCTGTTTTGCTTCAGTTCGGTTTTTCTCGATTTCCGTGCCCTACTTTCAACTTTCAGATGAAATGAACAAAAGCAAAGTTGTTCATTTATGTCTTGGCTACATTTTCTCCAACTTGGCCATCGCCTAATTCTCGACGGTTTGGCCGGAATTCACCAAAATCCGAAACTGACTTTTTGCAATCAAACTCAGATCCCGACGAATCCATGCGTTGATAGGTTTTGAATTTTTCGTGGCAGGTAGAGGATAAGAAGATGAACAAAACCCAGAAAGGTTTTGGTTTAACTCTATTCTGATTTGGAGATATAAATTGTTGAAGATTCGGGGTGTTTTGTGTAATGAAATTTTAGTGGAGAAAGGAGCCGCCACTGAAGAAATGAAGATGAAGGATTAGGTTTAGGTTTAGAAAATGGTTATGGGCTGCTAATGAGATATTATGTAGGCATAGGTAAATTTTAATTAAGTCCTTGTTTAATTTAACCCCTTTTTATTAATAACCTTTGTGTTATTAATGTCTTCAAATTTTAGTCCGTTTTAATGTTTTAAAGACCGTACGAATGCATACATTATCCAAATTTGCTGAAAATTGGAACATAACTATTTATCGATGGTACGAATCCAAAGAAACTGGTTTCGTTAAATTCCGAGTCCATATGAATTATTTATGAATTTTTAAAGTTTGAAAATTGACCGTTTTCATTGAAAAATTAATAACGCCCACGTACTGACTCCAAAAATTATAGAAAAATTATTTCTAGCTTTGTTTTTACGATACGGTCCCAAAAAAACTAATTTCGTCGAATTTGAAGACCGTTTGAAAAATGGCTATTTTTAAGGCGTAAATAAATTATGTTAAAAATACATATATAAATAAATAAATTTTGAATCTCGAAATATATCAGCTTTTGTACTTATTCAATGCAGAAACATCATTTTGAACTCAATGGAAGTGGTTTCGAGTCCAAATTCGTTCGTATGTAAAAAGTAGCGTTTTGGGTCCTATATATTATATATATAAATTCCCTAGCGTTTTTCTGATATTTTGGATTGGACATAACTTTTGATTCCCGCTATGAAATTTCAATTTTTCGGATTGGTTGGAAAGATATTTTTAAATAGATTCTAATATTTTTGGTTTCGCTAAAATCTAATTTATTTTGCATCATGTACAGTCAGTCAAAGTTAAAATTCAAATTTTAAAACTCCCGCGCTATTTCTAACTCCTTTTATAATTTAAATAAAATCTATTCATTTTAACTTTGATTAAAATAAATTTACAGTCGTTATTATACAAAATAAATTATTTCAAATATTGAAAACCCATTAAAATAAAAAAATTAAATTCGGCCCAAAATTCCGGGTCGTTACAATCTCCCCCACTTAAGAAATTTTCTTCCTCGAAAAGGAACGAAGCTAAAAGTCGTTTAATTAACCAACTCAACTTTCAATTCTAATCGATTTCCAATTCAGTTCAATGTTAAATTCGATTAAGTTAAATTTATCATTCTATTATATAGTGGTTAACTTAATTATCATTCCAATATTTTATTAGTTAAACTAATTATCAAACATCACAACCAACAATCAATTAGGTGATTAACTTTTCAAACATATGTAATTTTTATATATAAACAAAAATCATGTTTTTAATGCAAATCACAACAATAGACCCTATCTAGTTTCGGTTCTCACACCAGTCAATGGAAATATATAGATATACCACTTTCGAAACTCGAACATAAACTCTGATGATGATGCATCGATCATTAGAATTATCCCCGGGCGACTAGAGTGTGATTCTATATCTACCCAATATATTAAAACTTCGAATATCCGTTAATTACTCGTATATTCGAAATCTTTATATACTCGATTGTCCAAATTAAAATATAATAATATACTCAAATGCGCATATTAAGATAAAATTTTCTAAACTAAATTTGTTTTTAATTAAATTAAAAAAAATAATACTCTTCACACTCGTTCTAGGATGCTACTGATCCCATCTCTAACGAGTCATTCTTACTGGATATTACAAATCCAATCTCTAATGAATTCTTTCATTCGGTTCTAATGTGTCTTGTTCTCGAGCTCTGTAAACCAAAGCTCTGATACCAAATGTGACGGCCCAAACTTCCCAGTAAAGGAAAGTCCAGATTGCTTTGAGAACAACACACGTCAGAACACAAAACTGAAGAACATTTTATTGTTGTTACAACAATTATATCAGAGTAAAAGAATGTTACAGAGTATGAATAAATATACATTGGAAATACAATATCAGAGTTTAAATTACATTTAAATAGCAGTGGAAAAATAGTACAAAACACAACTGAAGGAAATACATGGATACAGAGCCTTCCGAATATCGCTTTAGCTGTAGACCAGGATCCTATGAATATAATATCTGCAAAACCAAAACTACTAGCTGCCCGTGTGGAAAATATGGACACCCAGAGTTTAGGTTAAAACAATAAACTCCAGGTCAGTCATGGGACTGGTATGAGAACTCAAAAACAGTTATTAAGTTGATTTTAAAGTTAGGTAAATCAAGGGACCATGTCGTAAAGCACGGAACGGGTTTACCCCCAAGAATACCAGTGCATAAAAATAAACAGCGCAATGGTAAAATAAAGAAAAATGAAGCTATTATAAGACTCAGGTCCCATCACACAATGCAACGCAAGCCGGAGGATAGAGTTTTACCTTATAATAGCCAAATATGCTTGGTACGCGAAATTTATCTTTTAATATTACTATAAGTGCATAGTGCAGAAATCAATTTCGAAAGTAAATGTATTAATCATAGACGGCATGAGCGTCCCATCCCACTGTGTCGCCATATATAGGGTTTACAATCAAAACCGTAATGTCGTATTGGAAATTGGTTTCCATCAAGAGTCAAGGCTAGGGAGGAGCTCCTTACCGGTTCGAGGACACTCTAGCAAATGCCTCGTGATCACACCTATGGGCAACCCTTGGATATCTGCAGGGCCGGTCCCTACC
The DNA here is from genome assembly GCA_030737875.1 of Allium sativum. Taxonomy (NCBI): domain Eukaryota; kingdom Viridiplantae; phylum Streptophyta; class Magnoliopsida; order Asparagales; family Amaryllidaceae; genus Allium; species Allium sativum. Next base: position 553,678,907 of record CM060915.1, read on the forward strand.
TAACGGTAGTGGATTAGTTATGCCTGAACACACGTTTCCCGGTTCCTTTGAACCTCTATATGGCCACTAACAACCTATAAATCCGAGGTACCTCAAAATCCATCATCCACATAAGTAAAATGTCAGCGCTGTTAGGTCCCTGACATCACTCTAGCTAGAAAGAAACATGTGCACTCCCTGCGTTCCCTTCTCCCGTTTTTGACTCATATCGGGGTGTGAGGCTCGCGAAGTCAAGCTATACTCAAAGCTACGCCTGAACATGCTATGCTTTGATTTTCAACTACAAGGCCTGCTTTTCAACAAAGCCTTGATCATCTGCATCTTGGCGTGCCACATTGACAATTCACGCCATGCTATCGATAAATATTAATATACACCAGGGTGTTAAGCAGAGAATGAATTCTCCAACACCAATCAGATATCAATTTAATTGCATGAAATGAATTCGAACGTCAGACATGCATCCATTTACAAGTCCGTTCTAGGTCTGAACGAAACCGGAGATAACCGAGAGGTTCTCGCTTATCCGGACAATCAACACATACGTCCGGACAACTACTGCTTCAACCCCGTCCTGGTAGCAAGTCAGTACAAGGCATCAGTAGTCGTCGTCCATTCGATGTGAAGATTGTCGGTCTTCATCTTCGACTCTTGATCGACGTATTAATTATTCAGAATGGGTTAAACCCGGTCTTTCTGGATGGTTTACGTATTTTATAACCAAGTGCTATCAAAACACATCCAACGCCTCATTCCAATTCAGAATATTCTTTTAATAAAATATTCTTATTTTAAGGGAAAGATTTCCATTAATTTTATCAAAGATAAAACCCCTTGAAATTATTCTATTCAATCCAACTAAGAATTTATTAAAACTCCAATTCGGTTTTAATATCCAAATTTAAGAAATAATTCTTATCTTTAACTGGGTTAAAGAACTAGTGTCATTTAAAACACAGTTCACGATAAACCCAAAATCATCTTCCATAAAATATAGAATCTTCACTGAAATTAGATCAACATATAATTGATATAAATTCTTGTATTAGACTAATAATATAAATGGAATAACGGTAAGGCCTTTTAATTCCATATATAGTGACATTCTTCATCCACAGAGGTTCATCTCAATTATTAACTAATCGAATTCCATTCAATTCCAAATTAACATATTAAATTGGAAAGCTTACTTTGGAGAATTTTCATTAAATCCAAATAAGAGATTCATAAATTCGAAATTATACTTCACTGTAAATTGGGTTAAAGAACAAATGTCCTTTAAAACACCATTCACGATAAACCCAATTCACATTTCACTTTATTCCCATTACTAAATATAATCAGAACTTTAATAATCTTAATTAAAACATTTATCTTTTTTTTCAAATTTATATTTACTATTTAATTCTAATTTAAATATTAATTGGAAAATTCCATTTCATCTTATTTAAAAGATTTATTATTTTCTAATCGGGTTTAAGAACAATGTTATTAAAGACACCGTTCACGACAACCTAAAGTCCAATCTTTTATTCCATTCCAATTAAATATTAATTAATTGGATTTTTATTCTAGTTAATAACTAGTTCATTTCAATAAAATTATATTTTATCTTCTCCAAACTGGAATTTTTCATCAAAAATCTTTTAAAATCATTTATTATGATTTTACATAATTTTTCCATATTTTTTGTAATTTTATTATCGCTCGTACAGTCGGTTTCCGATATCGGCCATCTAACTGCACTTACATCGACTTTTTTTTGAAATTGATTTGGACATATCTTCAAATCTAACCGTCTTGTTTCAAATCTCTTATATTCATTGGAAAGCTCTTTTCGATACGAACCCATCGGTTCCGGTTTTAGGAGAATCCGACAGTCGGATCTCCCGTTACGCCAATTTAAAGTTAATGGTCGAAATTCGCGAACGGTCGCTGCGCGGCGCGTTCTATTCAAGCCATTATATATATATATATATATATATATATATATATATATATATATATATATATATATCGTCGATTCCTATTTAAAACGTATTTTATAAATCGTTTATAAATTCACTTTAAAACAATTCCAACTTTATTTTCAGTTATAAATCCAAATTGAATATTCTATCTATTATCATATTAAAATAATATTATTTTCAAAATATTAATTTTGAAATTAGCTCATTTAATATTCATTACAAAATGGATAAAATAAATCGATAAATACGTTCGGGTTAAAATGGCGTTGCTATTTAAATCGGATTAAATAGCCCAATTCATCATCTTATTCATTTATATTTTATGCTGGGCCAGACCTCCTACATTAAGCCTGCGACTTATGAATGCTAGATATGCCGGTTGGTTCCGAGCAGACTTATCCCACAAGTTGGGCTTAACCTCTTGTCATGGCCCGTTTCGTATTTGCACACTTGGACCCCTCACATTAGGCCCAACATTTGTGGTTGCTGGATATGTCGGTTGGGTCCGGCCAGACTTCCACCACAAATGTAGCCTAACCTCGTGTCTAAGTACAATTATAATTCCTGATTATAATTAATTTACTAAAAATGTTATTTTAAAATATTCTTTATATTAAAATAACTTAATTTTGAAATACCCTTTATTCCAAAATATACTTTATATTAAAATATATCCCTATTAAAAATGATCTTTATTTTACATTATCGTTTCTTTTATAAAATCTTTTGCTTTCAAATATTCTAACTTACCATTCAGTTATTAATAAAAATTGAACTTTTCATATAATAATAATAATATAATAATAACCTTTTCAAAGCGTTTCATCTTGAAATCAAATCTTCTAATTTCAACACATTGACAATAAAGTGTGATCTCTTTTAAATCTAATTCTTTATTGTCTTTTTAACAATAAAAGTATAATCTCTTCAATTCAAACTTCTGATTGTAACTTTTTGACAATACAACAGTAATCTTTTTAATTTAAAACATCAAAACCCTAATTTAATTCTTTTAACGGAACATTGTATTAAAATACTTTTAATTCTAAAATTGGAATGAGACCAAACCATCACCATATAATTTTAATTATATGGATTTCAAACATCACATTAATTCCATAATAACGATAAAACATTCAACAACAGCTAGAGTGCAATTTAAACTAATCACAAGGGCGATGTGTAGTCAAAATATCAACCCAAGACCCGTGTTGGTTTTCAACCAACACAAATTCAAATAATATATCATTAATTGTGCTCTTGGACGATGTGTGAAAAATTATCGTCCAATCAACATAAACAAATCAGGCGACTTGTTAATGGCAGTGTAAACATATTTCTAAATATCATATATGTTCACATATTTCAAATTTTCAAATAATTCACACAGTCATCCCAATCAACATTTATCCAACAAATAACAATTCCAACACAGATAATTAACTTACTTTTGAATATAAAAATAAATAACTGTTCGAAAATTTAGTGCGTAAGAGTTCTCACCTTTCCCGTGCTTTAATTGACGGTTCGGGCCCAATTTTGGCTTAAAATCCAACCTGCTCTAAAGTTGACAAAACTGATGTCTACGCGAAGCTCTCGACGCCACGATCGCAGCAAATCCTGTTTCGTGCGATTTCGAATTCATATAAAAAAGATATGAATTTTCGAAGTTTGTAATAATTAAATAATTAATTTAAATTATGAAAATTACCCAAAATTTCAACTTGCTCAGAATTGAACGTAGTTAGTGTCATTGCGAAGATCTCGTCGCCATGATCGCAGCTGATATGAAATCGTCAGATTCTGAATTCGTATGAGAGAGATATACAATTTCAAAGTTTGAATTACAAAGTTACCCCCAAATCACGGTCAAACAGCCCCTCGCCATCTTTGACCGCACTTTTCTCCCTCCTCCGACCTCCGATTGACCTGAAACCACCGCCATCCTCTTCTTCTTCGAGAGGCGCACCCACGCTCCAAGCCACCGCCGCCGTTGATGCTCTGATCGCCGGAATTTCGCCAGAAAGCGAAATTCGTCTCGCGGGCCCAGAGGCCGCCACCCTCCACCAAAAAATCTAAAAAAATTATAGTAGCTAGATCTCGCGAAGGCGAAGAACTTTCGCTCAGGTGCCATCACCTGATTCTTCCCCGATCGACGGGAAAAAAATCGTTTTGTTTTCTGTTCTCAGTTTTTTTTTGCTCTTTTGCTTCAGTTCGGTTTTTCTCGATTTTCGTGCCCTTCCTTCAACTTTTAGACGAAATGAACTAACGCAAAGTTGTTCGTTTATGTCTTGGCTACATTTTCTCCAACTGGTCCATTGCCTAATTCTCGACGGTTTGGCCGGAATTCACCAAAATCCGAAACTGACTTTTTGCAATCAAACTCAGATCCAGGCGAATCCATGCGTCGATAGGTCTTGAATTTTTCGTGGTAGGTAGAGGATAAGATGATGAACAAAACCCAGAAAGGGTTTAGTTTAATTCTTTTCTGATTTGGAGATATAAATTGTTGAAGATTCGGGGTGTTTTGTGTAAAGAAATTTTAGTGGAGAAAGGAGCCGCCATTGAAGAAATGACGATGAAGGATTAGGTTTAGAAAATGGTTATGGGCTGCTAATGAGATATTATGTAGGCATAGGTAAATTTTAATTAAGTCCTAGTTTAATTTAACCCCTTTTTATTAATAACCTTTGTGTTATTAATGTCTTCAAATTTTAGTCCGTTTTAATGTTTTAAAGACCGTACGAATGCATACATTATCCAAATTTGCTGAAAATTGGAACATAACTATTTCTCGATGGTACGAATCCAAAGAAATTAGTTTCGTTAAATTTCGAGTCTGTATGAATTATTTATGAATTTTTAAAGTTTGAAAATTGACCGTTTTCACTGAAAAATTAATAACGCTCACATACTGACTCCAAAAATTATAGAAAAAATATTTCTAGCTTTGTTTTGACGATACGGTCCCAACAAAACTAATTTCGTCGAATTTGAAGATCGTTTGAAAAATGGCTATTTTTAAGGCGTAAATAAATTATATTAAAAATACATATATAAATAAATAAATATTGAATCTCGAAATATACCAGTGTTTATTACTTTTTCAATGCAGAAACATCATTTTGAACTCAATGGAAGTGGTTTCGAGTCCAAATTCATTCGTATGTAAAAAGTAGCGTTTTGGGTCCTATATATTATATATATAAATTCCATAGCGTTTTTCTAAGATTTTGAATTGGACATAACTTTTGATTCCCGCTATGAAATTTCAATTTTTCGGATTGGTTGGAAAGATATTTTTAAATAGATTCTAATATTTTTGGTTTTGCTAAAATCTAATTTATTTGCATCCTGTACAGTCAGTCAAAGTTAAAATTCAAATTTTAATACTCCTTCGCTATTTCTAACTCCTTTTATAATTTAAATAAAATTTATTCGTTTTAACTTCGATTAAAATAAATTTATAGTCGTTATTATATAAAATAAATTATTTCTAATATTAAAAACCCATTAAAATAAAAAATTTAAATTCGGCCCAAAATTCCGGGTCGTTACAAATACGCCCAAATTTCTCATGATTTAGTGATTTTGATTTGTTGTAAAAGATACGTTATGACCTCAAGCCTCATCAACTGGGAAATGACAGAAATCGGGTAGGCAACATGGCTAAGTGGGTCGCATCCAAGTAGTGTATATTGTCACCATCTAGAGAATATTCATATTTGTTACTTCTTTAAATTCTATATCTCCCCAGAATGGTTATGTTGGTATACCAACCGTAAGGTGACAATATATTCAGAACATTCAAGCGAAATGAATGGGAGGTCATGTGCGGCCGAGTTGCAAGATGTTCTTGTTGAACTCCAGTGTATCGCTTCTAGAGTACACTGATCGGAAGGTGGTTCCATACCTTGTCATAGTTGGAAATCCAATTTCAATAAGAGCCCACGGTTTTTGATTGTATATTATATATGTAGATAAGACAAAAATATAGGGGAGTCGCTCGGGGACTATCTCAAAAGGTTCAACGTTGAAGCCTTAAAAGCCAAAGATATGAATGACCGCGACAAGCTGATCGCCATGCATTCAAGTTTGATAGAAAACACTCCCTTCTGGAAAGAGTTATATATCCACAGCTACAAGGACTTACAAGATTTCCATTTTCAAGCTGAAAAGTTTAAACTAAAATAGAGGTTTGAAGTAATCTAATGACAAGTTTAAACCCATATTTTCCACATTTCCCAAAACTCCGGTTTTATTGAAATATATAAATAATTGTAGATCCTTTGCACGGCTCAATCGGTACATCTGCAACTAGCCTCTCTGGGCCTTCTCCAATCCAGAAGAAAATCAAACAGCCAATCGGCTTGCCACACAGGCTCATAGAAATCTTATACTCAGTAATATAAACTTGTACCTTTTTGTCGGGCATTCAACTCTATCCTTTCCATTTGTTATCACTTCAACGTATATTTCAAGGCATTCCCAATTGATCTCCAATCCATTTATTATCAAATCCAATCATTCTGCTATACCAAGCCGAATTCATCTAAAACTAAAATTCCATTCTCGATTTCAAATTCTAACTCAACAATCCAATTCCATTCCAGATTATCTCTGATCTAATCCAATTTTAAATTTTATTTACTCATTTTAACCAATTTAACTTCCTAAGTTAAATTCAAATTTCAGAATTCAAAATACTGGGTTTTATTTCAAACCAGTTTGAAATTATATAATAATAGCAATTCAAAACATTTGAATTTCCGAATAACTTATTTCCTCAAAACAATTCAAAACAAAATCTAGGGTAGTAATCCGTCACTTTAGAAACTCGAAAATGAACACTAATGATGCTATAGTCATTATCAGAGTTATTTTCCAGTTATCGAAGTGAGTTCAATATCGTATCACTTCAAAACTCTCTTTTTTTTCAAATTACTTCAAATCATCATTCGCCTTGTTTAGAAAACATTGCTAAATTTACCTAGGATCTTTAAATTTCCTTATGTTTAATCCAAAACCATTTTCAAACCATTTCCCCGTTTCCGAGATTTTTTTAATTCCAATTTCTGATTTAATTCCAGATTTAGTTCTTGTGATTTTATATATTACATTTACATGAATTCTGATTTGTTATTTATAATCATTTCAGTTTATAATCTTATATTATTATAATTACAACCAACACATCATAAAATATATGTAACAATTCCAATATATATATATATATATATATATATATATGCTTCTTATATAAAATATATATTTTAGGTAAAATTATTTCATTTACCCTCTTTCAAAACATACTGTGTCGGTCTATCATATTCGAGTGTTTAGAAACTCCTATCAACATTGTGGTGCCCCACCATCGACCAGAATTCATAAGCCACTCAATCAATAAATCTCCACAATATAAAATTATTTTATATGAATTAACAAATACGCACTCTCGTATATCTACACTCAACTCAATCTAGGGTATTACTAACACTATCTCTATTGAGTTATGCCACAGAGCCAAGGTAATTACTTAAACTTCAGCTCTGATACCACTGTAACGAACTAGAATTTTCGATTTTGAAAATCAATACAAAATACCATGTTGACTAATCAAATATCGGAAATACCGGATCGTTAATAGAAAGAAGTTAGAGGGTATGAAATAGAAAGATAGAAAATTAAAATAGAAGAAGAAGAAGAAGAAGACAAAACAACAGAATCAGAGTAACACGAATCTCATAGCGGAACGAATAAAATATATTATATAACATAATATTTGAAATACAAAACTTATAACTGTATATACATATCATTTCAGAGTGTAACACATAATATCACAGAGGAAATAAACAATATTTATATAATCCTGAAGCCTCCTGCTCCAGCTCTCCAAGTATCTGTAAATCCCGACTACTTGACTGCCCGTACAAAATTGGGCACCCAAGAGTTTAGGTAAAAGAAAACAAAGTGAACTCTGGGTCAGTCATGTGACTGGTGTGAGTAAACTTCAACCACTTGTTTAACTTTTAAAAGAAAGGAAAATCGTAAGAACGATCCACACAAAAACACAGATGGTTTTTACCTTACGACTACTCAAAATATTCTTTATATCACAACTCTTCTGATATTATAATAATGTCTAAATCAAGTAAATAACAATCTAGTAGAACGCTTTCATCTCATGTTCTACATATATAATATACAATCAAAAACCGCAGACTCTTATTGGGTAATGGATTTCCAACTATGACAAGGTATGAAACCACCTTCCGATCAGTTTACTCTAGAAGCGATACACTGAAGTTCAACAAGAACATCTTGTAACTCGGCCTCACATGATCGGCAATTCATTTCGCCTGAATGTTCCGAATATATTGTCACCTTACGGTTGGTATACCAACATAACCGTTCCCGAAAGATACAGAATTGAAAGAAGTAACAAATATGAATATTCTCTAAATGGTGACAATATACAATAATTGGGTGTGACCCACTTAGCCATGCTGCCTGCCCGATTTCTGTCACTTCCTAGTTGATGAGGCTTGAGGTCATAAAGTATCTTTTAACAGATCACCCCTTTATTTACTTTGAATGCCACATCGTCATACCCGTCAAATCACAAATTGAATTTCCCAAAAATACCACGGGTATAAGCTAAGAGAAACGAATTCCTCCGCCACCAACATAAATACGTTTGAAACGATCAACTTACGCGATCCACCAGATATACTCTATTAGACATTCGTCCATTCAAGTTGTCCTTGGACTGGACAATCCGAAGGAATTATTCTGTAAATCCATCTTAGGAAATTTCTACCTAGATCACCAGAATAAACCTTGCATAAACTCCGTCTTCAATTGTCTTTGATATATTTGATTCAGAACGATAATGCCCACACAGAGTGGTTTTCCGATAATAAATCTGATCCCGATCTCTCCGTATTGACAATGGAAATGGTCAAAAAAATTGATAGTCGGTGATTTAACTATCAAAGAAAAACATGTGTACAAACAATGGTCGTATTCCCAAATGGAAATCTTACCGATCAATCATCATTTCATTTCCCAATTTCCCATTTATCGTTTCCATATATTGATAAATTCCTTATTTTCTAAAATTAGAGAATAAACGTTATTAACTGTGGACAACGTTTCCTTTTCTGATTCACGCATCAATATCTTCCACCTCTTTCAGTTTCTAACTGTAAACTAGTAAGAGAACAACTTTCCAAGTTTAAACCCCGAAGGCCGAAACCAACATCAGATCGATACCCAGAAAGCCATTTAACTCAACTAATTTCCAGTCAGTTTCTAATTCAGTAATTCCATTTAAATTCCTAATTCAAACCCCAAATTCCTTTATAATATTTTATTTGCAAAATATTTATTTTAATCTATTTTTTCACATAGAATGTGAATAATATTTCTTTATATAATCAAAACAGTTTGATTTCGTATTTAAAAATAATATCTCAAACCCAAATTCTATTTTTATTTTTATTTGCAGAATTATTCATACAAATCTTATTTCATTTCCAACATTTATAATCTCATTGCAAATTTCCTTTATAACTACTACGTTCACATTCCATTTCAATATATCGGTGTTAAAACCGTTTTTACTTCTCTATATAAATTCAGAATTATATATTCAATTTATCAAATGATAAATATTTCCTTAATTTATAAACATCATTTATAAATTATTCTCCTTAATTTATCTGTTAAAACAGATTTCTATTAAATATTTACTTTAAATCAATTTCCTATAATTCTTTTATATCTCGCCAAATCCCTTTATAATTCTATAGATTTCGAAAACTATATTTATTCCATAAAGTTCTTTATTTACTTGTTATTATTTCCATTAAGTATTTTAACCGAAACGATCTTTTACACTTCTATATAACGGTTAATAATTTTATACAGAAGTTCCTTATTTTATTTTCAAATATGTCCTTTTATAATATCCATTTGATTTTATAAAATTCTTTAAATTCAATATCCACTTCACAATTTCCTTTAGGTAGGTATATGTATGCTCAATCTTCATATGAAAAGGGTAAAGATGTTGTCTCAAATGATTATGTTGTTTTAGATGATAATAACAAGGAGTACGAATACAAGGATTGACTTCCTCCATCTTCAAGTGAAAAGGGTAAAGATGTTGTTTCAGATGATTGTGCTGTTTTAGATGATAACAACAAGGAATATGAATACAAAGGTAAATTTTGATGAGCACGTCTTGTTTATAAAGATGTGATCCATAGTTTCAATGTCTAAAACAACATAATCATTTGAGACAACATATTTACCCTTTTCATCTGAAGATGGAGGAAGTGAGGACGAGGCACTCTCGAACTCAGACAAAGTTTCTGGAACATTAACAAGAGCTCTAGGCTTTGCCTTGGGCTTCTAAACATATAAAGATCTTAGTCTATGACTAAAATCATCCATGATATCCAGGAAATTCTCACTCTCCTTCTCCGGAGAAAGTACTACATAGTAGGGGTTATGCACGATGACCCCTGCTAGACAGTAGGGGTTATGTAAGTACGACCCCTACTAGTTCTTCAACCCCTGCTACATAGTAGGGGTTGTGCACGACGACCCCTACTAGATAGTAGGGGTTATGTAAGTACGACCCCTACTAGTTCTTCGACCCCTGCTACATAGTAGGGGTTATGCACGATGACCCCTACTAGATAGTAGGGGTTATGTAAGTACGACCCCTACTAGCTCTTCGACCCCTACTAGATAGTAGGGGTTATGCACGACGACCCCTACTAGACAGTAGGGGTTATGTAGGTACGACCCCTACTAAATCACCAATAGGTTTAATGTTGTCAATACGGAGAGACTGGGATCAGATATATTATCTAAAAACGTACTATAGTTAATGGCGGAGAAATGGTTTTTCTCTAGCCAAATAACTAGAGTATTTTTGTAGACGTCAATTAAGTGATATCTGGCGGATCTGACGATGTTACATTCAAAGTGAATAGTGATTAGGTGTTCCAGAAGGGATTCAAACCTCAAGCCTCAACAACCAGGAAATGACAAAAATCGAGAAGGTAGCATGGCTATGTGGATCGCTCCCATTAGGGTGTATAATCACCTATCTAGAGAAATTCCTATTTAGTTCTTTAATCAATTCCGATGCTGTCCCTTTTCGGAAACAGTGGTTTGAGCCCAACCATTGGTGATATACATTCGATACACTCAAGCGAAATGAGTGGTCGGTCATGTGATGGCCGGGTTGCAAGACGTTCTTGTTGAACCCAGTGTATTCGCCTCTTGAGATACACTATCGGCAGGTGGTCCCATACCTTGTCATAGTCGGAATCCAATCTCCAATAAGCGCCCGCGGTTTTGATTGTATACTATATATGTGGAGCGTGAGATGCAAGCGTTCCGCTAGATTGATATCTACTTGTATTTAGACATTAGTATAATATCAGAAAAGATATTGTTTTCAAATTTATTTTGGGTTATTGTAAGGTAAAAGCGTATGTATTTATGTGTGGATGTGGCATTAGGATTATCCATTTCTTTTGAAAGATTTTGAACTTTAAAATCAAGTTGGATGATCACCCTTAATACAGTGCGAGTTTTTTCTCACTTTGGTTCACCAGACTGACCCGATGTTTGTAATGCTCGGGTCAGACCGGGTTGTACAGGTCCAGGTTATCGGATGCTGCAAATTCCACATGACGTGCTGGAGGAAATCATGCATATGGTATCTAGTATCTGTTCCGCTGTGCTGTATCTGAGGACAGGTTATTATAACTGTCCAGATGTGTGATATACTCTGATGATTGTAAGTATTTTAAAAGCTCTCAGTAAAGTTTTATTTCTGTATTATATTTTGTTCCGCTATGATGTGAGATCCTGTGTTGTGTTGGTTCTTCTTCTTCTTTAATTCTTATATTTCTTTTATCTCACCCTCTAAATTCTTTCTAATAACTATCCAGTGTTTTCGGTGCTTGGAGGGTCGGCATGAGATATAGTAAGGGTATTTATGTCGATTTCCGGGGCCGAAAATTCCTGGGTCGTTTCAGTGGTATCAGAGCTATTGGTTTTGTAATAACCTTGGCTCTGTGATGTAACTCGATAGAGATTGAGTAAGTAATCCCCTAGATCGAGGTTGAGTATATATATATATATGAGAGCGTATTTGTAAATTTTATATACAAATGTTTTATATTGTGTTGGTTGATCGGTTCAAGTGTTGAGAAGCATTAAACTGACCATTGATACAGTATTGTTTCGAAAAGAGGGTAAATGAAATAATTTTACCCAAATTGTATAAAAAGGAATAATTTTCTCAAATTATCGAGGTAGTGGTTTGTTTGTTGATTAACTTGAATAATATTCAAGTTGGGTTTAAAAATTTGAATTAGAACTTAACCCGATTAAGTTAAAATAAATAAATCATGTTATTGGAATTAAATTAATTAAATTGGAAATTTTATGAAGAAATAATAATCAAATAGAAATCCAATTGATGTTCAAATCTGTGAAACCAAAATAAAATATTAATAGTGGATGTGAATTCAATTAATTTGGTTGATTTGGTTGTGTGTTGGTTGTTAGTTGGTTGTTATTGGATGATAGTTTGTTTGAATGGAAATAATCAACAAATTCGATGGAGCTATGTGAACTATAACTAAAGAATAATATCTTGTATAATCAAACTGGAATGAAACTGCATATGGATCGAAATTTATGGGTTAACCCTGTATTTGGTAATGAATTGATGTTATCTGTTTAATTTTGGAATTTGTTGTGGTGACCCTTGTTGATTAAATGAAATATTACTCAAGAATTTCATATATATATTAGTTATATGTGAATTGAGTTAAGTACAGGTGTTGATGGCTAGGCAGATTGATAGTGGTTGAGTAAATCACATATACGTTGAGCAAGTATGCTCAATAGCGCTCGTAAGAGGTACGCCGACGCGAAAATATAAAATTTTAGGTTTTGATTTTTATTTTCCGACCGTGTGAGTCGATGTATATATATTCTTTGTTCTTGCGATTTCGCAGATGTCACTCCGTGCAGGGGAGACTCTGCCGAATTTTTCCGGGAATATAGAGTGTTAGGAAATTTTCAATATTTTTGAAAATTTTGTTTTACCATAAAATCGGTTTTCGATTTAATTTCAAATTGGTTTGGAAATTAAGGGGTTTGTAACATCTTTTCCTACCTTAGCAATTTCGAGGACGAAATTATTTTAAGGGGGAAGAATGTAACGACCCGTATTTTTGGCCGTCAAATATTTAATTTAATTTATTTATTTTAAAAATTATAATTGGGATATAAATAGATATTGGTATTTAATTCGTTATTTGAATGAAGTTTTAACGCTATAACTTATATATAATATAAATCGAGCTTGAAAATGGCGTGCAATTCGCAAAATGGAGTTTTGAACTTCGACGGGATATACAGAGTCTGATATAAGTCGAATTTCTGGGAAACAAGAAACATTGGGACCGTATTGATGATAATTTTCATATGAAAGAGAAAAATCCAGATTCCGTGTTATATATTGTTAGTTATGGCCAAATCAAATTTTAGAAAAAACGCTATGGAAATCGCTATCGGCCCTTAAAACAGCCATTTTGCAAACGGACTCTGTTTTCGACGAAATCAGTTTCATTGGGACCGTATCGTTAAATTATTATCAGAAAATCGAATTGCATGGAAAACCGATGTCGTATGTGACCACGACAGCCAAAAACGTCCATATAATTTCTATAGCGCGTAATTAAATTAATATAGAGATATTTGAGTGTAACTTGAGCAGACGATCGAATTAAGCCACGAAAATAGTTCCGTTGAGTTCGTATCGTTGATTAGAGTCAGGATAGGTACATAGTTTGTTATCTTTAGAGACCGGGAAATTTGGTGTCAAAAATGACATTGCGGTGCACACAAAAATTGCCTACCGGGCAAACAGTCTCAGAATGCGACGAAACTGGTGCCGTTGGGTTCGTATTAATTAATTATTTTAGGATTTCAAGGTTTCAAGTTGATTGGATTTATCTGGTGATCGTGGTAAATTAAAACACGTGTTTATTTCTGGTTTTATAAAGGAAATTTTTGCAAACGACGTTGGAATTCGACGAAACCTGTCCCATTGGGTCCGGAATGCCTTTTTACATTAATATTAGCCTTTTTATCAGAAAACAGAAGTCAGTAGTAGTTTGTTTTACGTGTTACTTTACCGCGAAGTTTCATTTATAATTATATAATAATTTATATACCCTATATATACCCAAACACTATCGTCAAACCATCATTCTTGGTCAATGGAAACCGGCGCCTCCATCAAACACAAAAAATGTCTATAAATTCACCAACTTCCCATCCATTTTCTTCTAGTTTCTTAATCCAATTTGAAAACTCAACTGACAACCCCAATCACAAAGAGAACACGGTACAGCTAATAACATACCTACACGGTACAGCTAGTAACATCCCTACTTTACCTCACAATTACGTGCCGACCAAACTAGAAATTCCTTGGAAGCCAAACAAATAAGTACGCTTGTCAATCAAACTCCTTCAGCGCCAACATCTTTACCCTTTTCATCAGAAGATGGAGGAAGCGAGGACGAGGCACTTTCGAACTCAGACAAAGTTTCTGGAACATTAACAAGAGCTCTAGGCTTTGCCTTGGGCTTCTCAACATATAAAGACCTTAGTCTATGACTAAAATCATCCATGATATCCACGAAATTCTCACTATTTTTCTCCGGAGAAAGTACTACATAGTAGGGGTTATGCACGACGACCCCTACTAGACAGTAGGGGTTATGTAAGTACGACCCCTACTAGTTCTTCGACCCCTGCTACAAAGTAGGGGTCATGCACGACGATCCCTACTAGACAGTAGGGGTTATGTAAGTATTACCCCTACTATTTCTTCTACCCCTACTAGATAGTAGGGGTTATGCACGACGACTCCTACTAGACAGTAGGGGTTATGTAAGTACGACCCCTACAAAATCACCAATCGGTTTAATGTTGTCAATACGGAGAGACCGCGATTAGATATATTATCTGAAAACATACTATAGTTGATGGCGGAGAAATGGTTTTTCTCTAGCCAAATAACTAGAGTATTTTTGTAGACGTCAATTAAATGATATCTGGCGGATCTGAAGATGTGACATTCAAAGTGAATGGTGATCAGGTGTTCCAGAAGGGATTCAAACCTCAAGCCTCAACAACCAGGAAATGACAAAATTCGGGTAGGTAGCATGGCTATGTGGGTCGCTCCCATTAGGGTGTATAATCACCTATCTAGAGAAATTCCTATTTACTTCTTTAATCTATTCCGATGCTGTCCCTTTTCGGAAACGGTGGTTTGAGCCCAACCGGTGGTGATATACATTCGATACACTCAAGCAAAATGAGTGGTTGGTCATGTGAGGGCCAGGTTGCAAGACGTTCTTGTTGAACCCAGTGTATTCGCCTCTAGAGATACACTATCGGCAGGTGGTCCCATACCTTGTCATAGTCGGAATCCAATCTCCAATAAGCGCCTGCGGTTTTGATTGTATACTATATATGTGGAGCGTGAGATGCAAGCGTTCCGCTAGATTGATATCTACTTGTATTTAGACATTAGTATAATATCAGAAAAGATATTGTTTTCAAATTTGTTTTGGGTTATCGTAAGGTAAAAGCCGTCTGTATTTATGTGTGGATGTGGTCTTATGATTATCCATTTCTTTTGAAAGATTTTGAACTTTAAAATCAAGTTGGATGATCACCCTTAATACTGTGCGCGTTTTTTCTCACTCTGGTTCACCAGACTGACCAGGTGTTTGTAATGCTCGGGTCAGACCGGGTTGTACAGGTCTAGGTTATCGGATGCTGCAAATTCCACATGACATGCTGGAGGTGATCAAGCGTATGGTATCTAGTATATGTTCCGCTGTGCTGTATCTGAGGGCAGGTTATTATAAATGTCCAGATGTGTGATCTACTCTGATGATTGTAAGTATTTTAAAAGCTCTCAGTAAAGTTTTATTTCTGTATTATATTTTGTTCCGCTGCGATGTAAGATCCTGTGTCGTTTTGGTTCTTCTTCTTCTTCTATTCTTATATTTCATTCTTGCTTATCTCGCCCTCTAAATTCTTTCTAATAACTATCTAGTGTTTTCAGTGCTTGGAGGGTCGGCATGAGATACGGTAAGGGTATTTATGTCGATTTCCGGGGCTGAAAATTCCTGGGTCTTTACAGTGGTATCAGAGCTATTGTTTTAGTAATAACCTTGGCTCTGTGGTGTAACTCGATAGAGATTGAGTTAGTAATACCGTAGATCGAGGTTGAGTGTATATATATATGAGAGCATATTTGTAAATTTTATATACAAATGTTTTATATGGTGTTGGTTGATCTGTTCAAGTATTGAGAAGCATTGAACTGACCATTGATACAATATTATTTTGAAAAGAGGGTAAATGAAATAATTTACCCAAATTATATTTTTGTATAAAAAGGAATAATTTTCTCAAATTATCGAGGTATTGGTTTGTTTGTTGATTAACTTGAATAGTATTCAAGTTGGGTTTAAAAAATTGAATTAGAACTTAACCCGATTAAGTTAAACTAAATAATTCATGTTATTTGAATTAAATTAATTAAATTAATTAAATTAATTAAATTGGAAATTTTATGAATAAATAATAATCAAATAGAAATCCAGTTGATGTTCGAATCTGTGAAACCAAAATAAAATATTAATAGTGGATGTGAATTCAATTAATTTGGTTGATTTGGTTGTGTGTTGGTTGTTGGTTGTTAATTGGTTGTTATTGGATGATAGTTTGTTTGAATGGAAATAATCAACAAATTCGATGGAGCTAAGTGAACTATAACTAAAGAATAATATCTGGTATAATCAAACTGGAATGAAACTGCACATGGATCGAAATTTATGGGTTAACCCTGTATTTGGTAATGAATTGATGTTATCTGTTTGATTTTGGAATTTGCTGTGGTGACCCTTGTTGATTAAATGAAATATTACTCAAGAATTTCACATATATATTACTTATATGTGAATTGAGTTAAGTACAGGTGCTGATGGCTAGGCAGATTGATAGTGGTTGAGTAAATTGCATATACATTGAGCAAGTATGCTCAATAGCGCTCGTAAGAGGTACGCCTATGCGAAAATATAAAATTTTGGGTTTTGATTTTTATTTTCCGACCATGTGGGTCGATGTATATATATTCTTTGTTCCTGCGATATCGCAGATGTCACTCCGTGCAGGGGAGACTCTGCCGAATTTTTCCAGGAATTTAGAGTGTTAGGAGATTTTCAATATTTTTGAAAATTTTGTTTTACCATAAAATGGGTTTTCGATTTAAATTCAAATTTGTTTTGGAAATTAAGGGGTTTGTAACGTCTTTTCCTACCTTAGCAATTTCGAGGACGAAATTTTTTAAGGAGGAAGAATGTAACGACCCGTATTTTTTACCGTCAAATATTTAATTTAATTTATTTATTTTAAATATTATAATTGGGATATAAATGGATTTTGGTATTTAATTCATTATTTGAACAAAGTTTTAACGCTATAACTTATATATAATATAAATCGAGCTTGAAAATGGCGTGCAGTTCGCAATATGGAGTTATGAACTTCGACGGGATATACAGAGTCCGATATAAGTCGAATTTCTGTGAAACAAGAAACGTTGGGACCGTATTGATGATGATTTTCATATGAAAGAGAAAAATCCAGATTCCGTGTTATATATTGTTAGTTATGGACAAATCAAATTTTCGAAAAAACGCTATGGAAATCACTATCGGCCCTTAAAACAGCCATTTTGCAAACGGACTCCGTTTTCAATGAAATCAGTTTCATTGGGACTGTATCGTTAAATTATTGTCATAAAAACAAATTGCGTGGCAAACTGATGTCGTATGTGACCACGACGGCCAAAAACGCCCATATAATTTCTATAGCGCGTAATTAAATTAATATAGAGATATTTGAGTGTAACTTGAGCAGACGATCGAATTAAGCCACGAAAGTAGTTCCGTTGAGTTCGTATCGTCGATTAGAGTCAGGATAGGTATATAGTTTGTTATTTTTGACGACCGGGAAATTTGGTGTCAAAAATGGCATTGCGGTACGTGTAAAAATAGCCTACCGGGCAAACAGTCTCAGAATGCGACGAAACTGGTGCCGTTGGGTTCGTATCAATTAATTATTTTAGGATTTAAAGGTTTCAAGTTGATTTGATTTATCTGGTGATCGTGTTAAATTAAAACGCGTGTTTATTTCTGGTTTTATAAAGGAAATTTTTGCAATTGACGTCGGAATTCGACAAAACATGTCCCATTGGGTCCGGAATGCCTTTTTACATTAAGATTAGCCTTTTTATCAGAAAACAGAAGTCAATAGTAGTTAGTTTTACGTGTTACTTTACCGTGAAGTTTCATTTATATTTAAATAATAATTTATATACCCTATATATACCCAAACTCTATCGTCAAACCCTCATTCTTGGTCAATGGAAACCTGCGCCTCCATCAAACACAATCAACGTCTATAAATTCACCAACTTCCCATCCATTTTCTTCTTGTTTCTTAATCTAATTTGAAAACTCAACTGACAACTCCAATCACAAAGAGAACACGGTACAGCTAATAACATGCCTACACGGTACAACTAGTAACATCCCTACTTCACCTCACAAATACGTGCCGACCAAACTAGAAATTCCTTGGAAGCCAAACAAATAAGTACGCCTGTCAATCAAACTCCTTCAGCGCCAAGGAAACTTTCCCACCCACGTAACCGTGCACTACACGGTGTCTCCTCCTATATCTATCTCGCTTCTTCCATTGTTTCTTTTTCTTCCAGCGGCGAAAACGAAACCGAATCCTGAGGGAAAACAATTGTAAACGCTCACTCATTACTTTCTGCAAACTCCCCCTCTGATCTGTATATTCTTCTTTGTGTCTTTCGTCACCATCACAGAAGTCTCAAAAGGAGGAGCAGATTTTGTATGGAAAAGGGTACTAGTTCGAACTGCAGCAGGAAATCAAGTCGTGTGCTGTTTGTTCGAAGCTGCTGGGGTACTCCAGTTGGTGTCAGGTGGTGTGGCACAGGACATCGATCTTGTCGGTGATGGTTGGTGTGTGTGTGTGTGCAGTGGTATGGCATTGGACTGACACGAAGGGTGGCCGCTGTGGGATGAGGCAGTGGGTCATCGGTACAAGTGAGATGGTGTCTTCCATTTGGAAGTAGTGTAGGGTTGCGAGGCGGAAAGGGTTATCATGCATGAAGAGAGAAGGGATAACTTGAAAGGTGGAGCAGGCTATTAGTGGGTGCTAAGATATAAATCTGCAGATGGGTAAATTCTTGAATGCAAGCAGCGCGGATAGAAATGAGGACAACAGGAAGTTGTTATGGAAACGGAGGCGAGGTGGCTGGTGTGGTTGAGGATCATCGGGTACATGAGGTTGAATGGTAGTAGTTCTATATCAGTGTTAAAACCGTTTTTTACTTTTCTATATAAATTCAGAATTATATATTCAATTTATCAAATGATAAATATTTCCTTAATTTATAAACATCGTTTATAAATTATTCTCCTTAATTTACCTATTAAAACAGATTTCTATTAAGTATTTACTTTAAATCAATTTCCTATAATTCTTTTATATCTCGCCAAATCCCTTTTATAATTCTATAGATTTCGAAAACTATATTTATTCCATAAAGTTCTTTATTTACTTATTATTATTTCCATTAAGTATTTTAATCGAAACGATCTTTTACACTTCTATATAACGGTTAATAATTTTATATAGAAGTTCCTTATTTTATTTTCAAATATGTCCTTTTATAAAATCCATTTGATTTTATAAAATTCTTTAAATTCAATATCCACTTCACAATTTCCTTTAGGTAGGTATATGTATGCTCAATCTTCAGATGAAAAGGGTAAAGATGTTGTCTCAAATGATTACGTTGTTTTAGATCATAATAAAAAGGAATACGAATAAAAGGATTGACTTCCTCCATCTTCAAGTGAAAAGGGTAAAGATGTTGTTTCAGATGATTGTGCTGTTTTAGATGATAACAACAAGGAATATGAATACAAGGGTAAATTTTGATGAGCACATTTTGTTTATAAAGATGTGATGCATAGTTTCAATGTTATCATCTAAAACAACATAATCATTTGAGACAACATCTTTACCCTTTTCATCTAAAGATGTAGGAAGTGAGGACGAGGCACTCTCGAATTCAGACAAAGTTTCTGGAACATTAACAAGAGCTCTAGGCTTTGCCTTAGGATTCTCAACATATAAAGACCTTGGTCTATGACTAAAATCAACCAAGATATCCAGGAAATTCTCACACTTTTTCTCCGGAGAAAGTACTACATAGTAGGGGTTATGCACGACGACCCCTACTAGACAGTAGGGGTTTTGTAAGTACGACCCCTACTAGTTCTTCGACCCCTTCTATATAGTAGGGGTTATGCACGACGACCCCTGTTAGACAGTAGGGGTAATGTAAGTACGAACCCTACTAGTTCTTCGACCCCTGCTAGATAGTAGGGGTTATGCACGACGACCCCTACTAGACAGTAGGGGTTATGTAAGTATGACCCCTACTAGCCCTTCGAGCCCTACTAGATAGTAGGGGTTATGCACGACGACCCCAACTAGACAGTAGGGGTTATGTAAGTACGACCCCTACTAAATCACCAATCGGTTTAATGTTGTCAATACGGAGAGACCGGGATCAGATATATTATCTG
This sequence comes from Allium sativum, assembly GCA_030737875.1. NCBI lineage: Eukaryota > Viridiplantae > Streptophyta > Magnoliopsida > Asparagales > Amaryllidaceae > Allium > Allium sativum. The sequence continues at coordinate 553,699,701 of CM060915.1, forward strand.
AAAACGTACTATAGTTGATGATGGGGAAATGGTTTTTCTCTAGCCAAATAACTAGAGTATTTTTGTAGACGTCAATTAAGTAATATCTGGCGGATCTGACGATGTGACATTCAAAGTGAATAGTGATCAGGTGTTCCAGAAGGGATTCAAACCTCAAGCCTCAGATACCAGGAAATGACAAAAATCGGGCAGGTAGCATGGCTATGTGGGTCGCTCCCATTATGGTGTATAATCACCTATCTAGAGAAATTCCTATTTACTTCTTTAATCTATTCTGATGTTGTCCCTTTTTGGAAACGGTGGTTTGAGCCCAACCGTTGGTGATATACATTCGATACACTCAAGCGAAATGAGTGGTCGGTCATGTGAGGGCTGGAATGCAAGACATTCTTGTAGAACCCAGTGTACTCGCCTCTAGAGATACACTATAGGCAGGTGGTCCCATACCTTGTCATAGTCGGAAGCCAATCTCCAATAAGCGCCCGCGGTTTTGATTGTATACTATATATATGGAGCGTGAGATGCAAACGTTCCGCTAGATTGATATCTACTTGTATTTAGACATTAGTATAATATCAGAAAAGATATTGTTTTCAAATTCGTTTTGGGTTATTGTAAGGAAAAAGCCGTCTGTATTTATGTGTGGATGTGGTCTTATGATTATCCATTTCTTTTGAAAGATTTTGAACGTTAAAATCAAGTAGGATGATCATCCTTAATACTGTGCGAGTTTTTTCTCACTCTGGTTCACCAGACTGACTCGGTGTTTGTAATGCTCGGGTCAGACCGGGTTGTACAGGTCCAGGTTATCGGATGCTGCAAATTCCACATGACGTGCTGGAGGTGATCATGCATATGGTATCTAGTATCTGTTCCGCTGTGCTATATCTGAGGACAGGTTATTATAACTGTCCAGATGTGTGATATACTCTGATGATTGTAAATATTTTGTTCCGCTGCGATGTGAGATCCTGTATTGTGTTGGTTCTTCTTCTTCTTCTATTCTTATATTTCATTCTTTCTTATCTCACCCTCTAAATTCTTTCTAATAACTATCCAGTGTTTTCGGTGCTTGGAGGGTCGGCATGAGATACGGTAAAGGTATTTATGTTGATTTCCGGGGTCGAATATTCCTGGGTCGTTACAGCGGTATCAAAGCTACGGGTTTGTAATAACCTTGGCTCTGTGGTGTAACTCGATAGAGATTGGGTTAGTTATACCCTATATCGAGGTTGAGTGTATATATATATATGTATGAGAGCGTATTTGTAAATTTTATATACATATGTTTTATATCGTGTTGGTTGATCGGTTCAAGTGTTGAGAAGCATTGAACTGACCATTGATACAGTATTGTTTTGAAAAGAGGGTAAATGAAATAATTTTACCCAAATTATATTTTTGTATAAAAAGGAATTATTTACTCAAATTATCGACGTATTGGTTTGTTTGTTGATTAACTTGAATAATATTCAAGTTGGGTTCAAAAATTTGAATTAGAACTTAACTCGATTAAGTTAAACTAAATAAATCATGTTATTAGAATTAAATTAATTAAATTGGAAATTTTATGAATAAATAATAATCAAATAGAAATCCAATTGATGTTCGAATCTGTAAAACCAAAATAAAATATTAATAGTGGATGTGAATTCAATTAATTTGGTTGATTTGGTTGTGTGTTGGTTGTTGGTTGTTAATTGGTTGTTATTGGATGATAGTTTGTTTGAATGGAAATAATCAACAAATTCGATGGAGCTATGTGAACTATAACTAAAGAATAATATCTGGTATAATCAAACTGGAATGAAACTGCACATGGATCGAAATTTATAGGTTAACCCTGTATTTGGTAATGAATTGATGTTATCTGTTTGATTTTGGAATTTGCTGTGGTGACCCTTGTTGATTAAATGAAATATTACTCAAGAATTTCACATATATATTAGTTATATGTGAATTGAGTTAAGTACAGGTGCTGATGGCTAGGCAGATTGATAGTGGTTGAGTAAATCGCATATACGTTGAGCAAGTATGCTCAATAGCGCTCGTAAGAGGTACGCCTACGCGAAAATATAAAATTTTGGGTTTTGATTTTTATTTTCCGACCGTGTGGGTCGATGTATATATATTCTTTGTTCCTGCGATATCGCAGATGTCACTCAGTGCAGGGGAGACTCTGCGGAATTTTTCCAGAAATTTAGAGTGTTAGGAAATTTTCAATATTTTTGAAAATTTTGTTTTACCATAAAATGGGTTTTCGATTTAAATTCAAATTTGTTTGGAAATTAAGGGGTTTGTAATGTCTTTTCCTAACTTAGCAATTTCGAGGATGAAATTATTTTAAGGAGGAAGAATGTAACAACCCGTATTTTTTGCTGTCAAATATTTAATTTAATTTATTTATTTTAAATATTATAATTGGGATATAAATGGATTTTGGTATTTAATTCATTATTTGAATGAAGTTTTAGCGCTATAACTTATATATAATATAAATCGAGCTTGAAAATGGCGTGCCGTTCGCAATATGGAGTTTTGAACTTCGACGGGATATACAGAGTCCGATATAAGTCGAATTTCTGTGAAATAAGAAACATTGAGACCGTATTGATGATAATTTTCATATGAAAGAGAAAAATCCAGATTCCGTGTTATATATTGTTAGTTATGGCCAAATCAAATTTTGGAAAAAACGCTATGGAAATCGCTATCGGCCCTTAAAACAGCCACTTTGCAAACGACTATGTTTTCGAAGAAACCAATTTCATAGGGACCTATCGTTAAATTATTGTCAAAAAATCAAATTGCGTGGCAAACCGATGTCGTATGTGACAACGACAGCCAAAAACGCCCATATAACTTCTATAGCGCGTAGTTAAATTGATATAGAGATATTTGAGTGTAACTTGAGCATACGATCGAATTAAGCCACGAAACTAGTTTCGTTGAGTTCGTATCGTCGATTAGAGTTAGGATAGGTATATAGTTTGTTATTTTTGGAGACCGGGAAATTTGGCGTCAAAAATGGCATTGCGGTGCACGTAAAAATAGCCTACCGGGCAAACAGTCCCAAAATGCGACGAAACTGGAGCCGTTGGGTTCGTATCAATTAATTATTTTAGGATTTTAAGGTTTCAAGTTGATTGGATTTATCTGGTGATCGTGGTAAATTAAAACGCGTGTTTATTTCTGATTTTATAAAGGAAATTTTTGCAAACTACGTCGGAATTCGACGAAACCTGTCCCATTGGGTCCGAAATGCCTTTTTACATTAAGATTAGCCTTTTTATCAGAAAACAGAAGTCAATAATAGTTAGTTTTATGTGTTACTTTACCGTGAAGTTTCATTTATAATTAAATAATAATTTATATACCCTATATATACCCAAACACTATCGTCAAACCCTCATTCTTGGTCAATGGAAACCTGCGCCTCCATCAAACACAATCAACGTCTATAAATTCACTAGCTTCCCATCCATTTTCTTCTAGTTTCTTAATCTAATTTGAAAACTCAACTGACAACTCCAATCACAAAGGGAACACGGTACAACTAATAACATGCCTACACGATACAGCTAGTAACATCCCTACTTCACCTCACAATTACGTGCCGACCAAACTAGAAATTCCTTGGAAGCCAAACAAATAAGTACGCCTATCAATCAAACTCCTTCAGCGCCAAGGAAACTTTCCCATCCACGTAACCGTGCACTACACGGTGTCTCCTCCTATATCTATCTCGCTTCTTACATTGTTTCCTTCTCTTCCAACGGTTAAAACGAAACCGAATCATGAGGGAAAACAATTGTAAACGCTCACTAATTACTTTCTGCAAACTCCCCCTTTGATCTGTATATTCTTCTTTGTGTCTTTCGTCACCATCACAGAAGTCTCATAAGGAGGAGCGGATTTTGTATGGAAAAGGGTACTAGTTCGAACTGCAGCAGGAAATCAAGTAGTGTGCTGTTTGTTCGAAGTTGCTGGGGTGCTCCAGTTGGTGTCAGGTGGGGTGGCATAGGACATCGATCTTGTCGGTGATGGTTGGTGTGTGTGTGCAGTGGTATGGCGTTGGACTGACACGAAGGGTGGCCGCTGTGGGATGAGGCAGTGGGTCATCGGTAAAAGTGAGATGGTGTCTTCCATTTGGAAGTAGTGTAGGGTTGCGTGGCGGAAAGGGTTATCATGCATGAAGAGAGAAGGGATAACTTGAAAGGTGGAGCAGGCTATTAGTGGGTGCTAAGATATAAATCTGCAGATGGGTAAATTCTTGAATGCAAGCAGGCGCCGATAGAAAAGAGGACAACATGCGGTTGTTATGGAAACGGAGGCGAGGTGGCTGGTGTGGTTGAGGATCATCGGGTAGCTGAGGTTGAATGGCAGTAGTTCTACGATGAAGTGGAGATTTGCACGTTGAAGATGGAGGCTCTCGTATGGGGTTACTGGAGTGACGGTTGGAGGAAAAGAGTTTAATGTGAAGCATGTAATGTGTATGGGAAGGTGATACGTGAAGGAAGGAAGGCAGAGCAGTAAAGAGTGAATAAGAAGGAAACAGTCTGTCCAGTTCTGTGAGTAACGACGTAATTAACTTTGGTTTATTTATAATTAACTTAATTAGTTTGCTTATAATTTAATTAAGGAATTTGTTAGTTAAGTTAATCTTCCAGATTTTGGCGCACTGAAGGAGTAGATCATGTAAAACAAACGAAAACGTGGAAACAGGTTCTTGGAAACAAAGTTGGAAGAATATGAATCAAGGGAAGAACAACATGTTTGCAAATGAAGGAGCAGTAAAAGGATCGGCCTAACCAAATGCAAATGAGAGTGATTAAGTTTAATTAAAAGGTTAATTGTTTTAAATCGTATGATAATAATAAAAATTATTAAACTAAGACTTAGGTTTGTTTAAATCACATTAACAAAACGTCAATTGTGGGCATGCATATGTATATGTATAAAATGGTTTTAATTTGTATGAATTGTTAGAATTGAAATATAAGGTTTTGATTCAAATTTATAAGTAATGAACTTCAATTGTGGGCATGCATATGTATAAAATGAAAACTATGGGCCTGCATTCTGTTTTACGTGCAAAAACTATGTAACATCCGAATCCATTTTTTGTTGTGTGCAATTTTTTTTTATTTGGTCAAGAGGCATCAAAACAAACTAAAATATATTTTTGGGTGTAGATTAGTGATGCAAGAACCTGTGAGCAGCCCTATAGCAAAGAATGTGGTTCTAGTAAGGTATTTTCAGTTTCTTTTCTTATTATTATTGTGCAGTTCAGTATTTTGACTTTTTCATATAAATTATGAAGTGACCAACTCCGGTTTTTTTCCCTTGCAGGTGGGGAATAAGCAACCTCTTAAATTGATGTCTACTTTGAAGAAAATTTCAAACCTCAACCTAGGTGGTAACAAAATCAAATTGATGGAAAATTCTATGTTTCATAAATTTATAAAAGTGTGTAACCCAAAAGAGAGTTCTTCCACTCTTATTGCTACACTTTGCAAACTTTATAATCCTGAAAAAAGAGAGTTTATAATGAACGAAAAAACATCATTTAGTTTTTGTAAACATGAGGTCGCTAATGCCCTCAGTATTAAAGATACCAGGATTGATTTTAAGAAACCTGATAAATGCAGGTTTCCTAGTATTTTGAATGAACTTAAAAAAAGGTTTGGGAGTGGAGAGGGAGATATAATGGCAACGGATATCAAAAAAATTCTCTCTAATATGTCTGTCGATAGCGAGGAGGATCAATTTAGGTTTAGACAACTTTTATCCTACTACATAATAGAGCAAGTGCTATTATGTAGTAGCAATACAAATAAACCTCGGAGTTCATACTGGAGATTGGTGATTAATCTTGATATGTTCGAGTCTGTCAATTGGGCGAAAGCAGCGTTTGAGCATCTTCTTGACTCAGTTAATGAACTTAAACTTAAGTTGATGGAGAACAAGAAGGACCAGCATAATTTTAAGGGGGCTGCTCCTATTTTCGAAGTATTTTTTTTTTCAAAACATTTTTTTTTATGATGATCGTTTGTATCACTCTGATACAAACAATTTTCATCATATTAGGTAATTTTATATGAGAGGATATCTTCTACTCGTCCTTTAGAGTTTGAGTATGGTTCTCCGTTGATCCAAAAATATGGTTCCCGGAGGAATGATACAAACAGTTGGAATCTGGACCAACTTACCCCTCTTAATGTAAGTGATCTTCTCTTTTATTTAATTATTTTGAATGAGGTGATATTAGTCATGGTTTAATATGAAATTGTTACAATAGATTTCTTTAATTAGTAAATATGTATTTTTTACGGGCGTACATATACACTGAACATCGTTTTGTCTTGATTTGATCATCAACCTCGCATAATTTCAAAGGCTGTTTCTACCAATAAATAAATTAATTGTCTATATGGGTTGGAGTCCGTGGAGCATTCTGTGTGGTTGCTTGTTGAGCTTCCCTTTAATCTTTAACATAGTCTTTATTTAGTGGGAGCATTGTGCAATTTAAATGAATATAATGTCAAAGAAGAGTTATTTAACCGTCATTTTCCCCTTTTCTAGATAAAAGCATGCAAATATTGTTCGAGAAGCAAAAGTCCTATAGGCAGCAACACTCCTCCTATAGGCAGGAGCACCCCTATAGCTAATATTTTTTTATCATGGTCGTTTGGAGGATGAGGGTCGTTCGGAGGATGAGGGCCGTTCAGAGGAGGAGGTTGAGGCAGCTGGTATGTTGAATGATCAATTTGATGACTTCAGTTTGGCTGGGGAAGAAAATGTGAGGAAGAAATCGGGAAGGATAGTAAAGCCGCCGGTCAAGTTGCTTGATCAACTTAGCGGAAAAAGAAAAAAGCCCCGACGGAAAAAGAAATAAGGTAGATGTTTTTGTCTTTGATTAAAACTAACATACCATTTTAGTATCTGGATTTAAACCGATGCACATAATAAAAATTTACAATGTCGCATCAGTTGATACCATTACCAAGTTCATATTTGTTGATAAACTCTTTGATAAATGGTGACCTCTGTTGTTTTAGACTACCAGTGTGTTTTATCATATTTGTCTTTCTGTGTTCCATTACCGTCTTAATTTATAACATCCAACCATCTTCCCAGTGGAAGACGTCATTTATCGTTTGAGGTTTTCAACTGCATTTAACATTGTTTGCATGAATATATAGAATTGGTTTATTATAATATATTTTTATGCATTACATTTCAACAGTCAGAGTTATGTAAAAATGCATTTCTATGTAATATAAAATTTGAACTAAAAATTGAATTTGCATGCAGGTATATCTTAAAATTCAACAATTAGATAAAAGGGCAGTTTAGTGTAATATTTAGTTGTCTTAACGAGTAAGAGGTGATGAGCTTTGCCTTGTGTCATTTTTTGCTGCTCAGAAGTTGATTCATTTTAGGGTATATTTCTTATCTGTCATAATATAAAGATTGGTATGGCATCTTTGTTTAAATTTTTTTTGGCATTATGGCAGAGTTGTTGTTCTTGAGTGAATTATTTGAGCTTATTTAGTTCTGGTCTGAAGATTTTAATGGTTGTTTTCATAGAAAATTACCATGTACCCTTCTAGTCATTTAAACTAAATTTGTGGCTGAGGAACTTTAAAGATGTTTATATTTCTACTTTGGTTTACTACAATTTGATCATTATACATATTATAAGCTAAAAGTATCCAAAAAATTAAAGTTGATGATGCTGTATATACATCAATGGATTATTGTTGTATATCATCTTATTGTTATTACTAATTGTCCTTGACTTAAATTAATCGATCCTAAAATATTGCATTTGGAATCTGGTATTATGTTTTGGACTATTTTGTTGTATGGCTAATTGTCCTAGGATATTTTGTTGCTGTCAATTTTTAAGAGAAATTTATAACCTGTAAAAACTAAAACACATGATGGTTGTCAAGTTTTTGAACTACTATAAGCGAGTGATATTTCATCCTTTCTGTTTATGTTCATAATGCATGAAAGAGAATGCTTCCATAAGAGTATTAGAAGATCTGTTTATGTATCCACCGCCATATTCAAGAAAAAGAATGCATCATAGTCCAATTTTGTTTCTGCTCATGAACCTTTTAGTTATAGAGCAATTTGCCTAGTTTTTGGCTTTTGGCCTTTTACTGAACAGGAGAATACATGTAACATATTAGGATTATGATCAAGCAATGTTGTTTACAATGCTATTCACTGAAAATGAGAATACATGTAAGATATTTCAACTGATACCGTTTATTCCACCTCTCAATATTTCTCTCTTGACATTTTAGTTGAAGGTTGTTGTGCGCCATACTTGGACTACGCTTCAGGTTGCTATCAGTAATTCATCTTGTATTCAGTTGAAGGAATTGAGGCTGTTGGGATATTGTAGAATTCATCTTTTACTGAATGGGATATTGTAGTTAGTTGTTTGATACATTGCGAGGATGTTGGATATGTTTGATTCATTGTGAGGAGATTGCATATGTTGAATTATTTGAGCTAATTTAGTTCTAGTCTGAAGATTTTAATGGCTGTTTTCATAGAGAATTACCATGTACCCTTCTAGTCGTTCAAACTAAATTTGTGGCTGAGGAACTTTAAAGATGTTTGTATTTCATTGGTATGTCTCCAACTCCTCTTTAATGCCTATTCTGTGCTTGTGTCAGAGGCATATAAATGTTTCGGCTATTTTACTTATGAAATTTGTTGTTAAAAGGTGAAACATTATGGATAATGAGACTGATTAATATGACAAAAATTGGGTTAATAAAGTTGATTAGTGCAGGTTACCCTTCTTGTGTCTCATCATTATCTGCGGCTTCTTGGTTTAATCTGCCATCCATTGTTGACAGACGATGTTGTCCCTCACTATCCATTATCATCCTCTCCAGACCACTTGTTACTCCTCTCCTAAATTTTAATTTATTTAAAGTTAGAAACAATTTGAAACATTTTGAGTCTAGACTAATTTTAGCAAAAATTAAACTTCAATTAAAAAAGACAAACATGGTAAAAACATGCAATTACACGGTGCAATGTCACTGAACAGAAAATAGCCCAGGAAATGGCAAAATCATCTTGAGTTTACGGTACGAATTTACATTCTGTTGCAATATGTTAATTTCATTGAATTCAAGTAAGTATATGTTTATAATTAATTATTATTTCACTAATTACTCTGCTTGAGAAAATCTGTGCCGCTCAAATTCCCTTCTTCTGTAAGAAAATCAGATAATATATTTATACTTAACTTTAATCTTGCTACCTGTTGAGTGTCTTAAGTTCCATTGGGTTCAATGCTTTTACAGAAGGTTTCCTCACATAATTTTCCTGACGGAGCAGTCTAATATACATCCGCAAACTTGATTCTCCCTTCGCCTCTAATTTTGAGCTCTCTAACCCATCCGGGTGGAGGCGGAGCAATGTTAGGCTTATCTATTGCCCATAACCTGCTTCCATCTTGTATGATATCATCTGGATCTTTACATTTGATATTAGGACGCTATTCGCGGGCTTGATCACACATAAATGGGCTCTCCAGAATATGTTCGCGTATTTGGTCATATTTTTCTTTTATATGAATAAATCTCCATTTAAAACAGCTGGCACACTGGACAGTGTATGCCCCTACGGAAGGAGAATTTTCAAAGTTTTGTTGTTGTGACAATGACTCTTCGTCTTGAATTTCATCTTTGTTGACTTTTGGCATGTTTACATGCTTGATTTCTTCATCAACTTCTTGTAGATTTTCTGCAGTGGTCATGTTTCCTTCTACTGTCTTTTCAACTTCTTCATTTGCATTTTCTTCTTCTTCCACTTCAGTATTTATGCATTTTCTTCTTCGTTTTCTTCCATTTCCTCGTCTTTTTGAGTTGTTGTCTTTTCATATCCTGCAAAATGATTTTCCAGGCTTTTCCAAGCTTCTTGTGCTGTTTTTGCACTTATAATACGTGGAAGAATTGATCGACTCACCCCTTGGTGCATAAAGGACAAGACTTTTGCATCATTGATCTTGTTCTCCTTATGTTCTTTTTTTCTTTGCATTTGACATTGCAGCTTCCTCCTCTACAGTATGAGGAGTATACCCTTCTTCAATTATATCCCATAAATTTCCGGATATAAGGAAAGTCTTTATAAGAACATTCCAAAGCTCATAGTCTTGGCCAACAAAGATGGGAACACCTTGTTGAGCAAAGGGAAAACCAGACACTTGATTGTTTGTAAATTCCATTGATGGATATGAGAAGGGAATTGAAACCAAGGATGGCTCTGATACCAATTGTATGAAAATTAGATAATATGCTTTTACTTTAGTTTAAATATATAAGCCTAACATTGCTCAGCCTCCACCCGAAAGAAGAAAGAAAATTTCAAATTAAAAGGGAGTGTTGGAAATATAATTTGAAATTTATTTAATATTAGTTATGTAACGACCCAGGAATTTTCGGCACCGAAAATCGACATAAATACCCTTACCGTATCTCATGCCGACCCTCCAAGCACCGAAAACACTGGATAGTTATTAGAAAGAATTTAGAGGGTGAGATAAGAAAGAAAGAAATATAAGAAGAAGAAGAACCAACACAACACAGGATCTCACATCGCAGCGGAACAAAATATAATACATAAATAAATTAAGATTTAGGTTTTAATGTTTATATTAAAGAGGATTATAGGGATAATATTGGAATTCTAATTTATAGGTTTAAGAGGAGGCTAATTTATTTTGTCCTCCTCATAACAATTATTATACAATAAATTAAAATTGTAATCCCCTTGATAAAACGTGGAGTCCCTTTAACAACCCTCTTTAGTTTTTCGACATTTAAATCTGGCCATTAATAAAGAAAAAATAAAATTAGTTAAAGTTTTGTTGATTTTTTACAGTGAGAGTAAATATACATTTTCAGAATTAACGATATGTTGAAAGTGTGCAACTGGAAGAAGCACTATGTTTACTTTTTCCGTAACCTCCCTTGAAAATCAATAGTGCCACTAAAATTCCTCCCACATTATCCATTTTATTTTTCTCCATTAGTAATGATCTAAGTGTTGCTTTTTCCTTTTTTTTTATTTCAATTCAATCCTTTATCCTAAAGCTCACATAGTAATTGATGGAGGTAACTAAATCATTATACCCGTAGTGGAAGATCCTCTATGCCTTAGTTGTACGCCATTGGATTGACTTGCACCATAATCTTCCAAACTTCTGGACAAAAATTCTCATGTCTCCCCGATCTCCATTTCAATAGCTCGTAGTGTGATTATGGAAAAACGACATAATATACGCTTTATACAATTACAAAAGTTAAGCTAAAGCACCTACTGCAGTCCCTCTCTTAACCAATAAACAGAGAAAAGTAGTTGAGAGTTTTAACTTTGAAGATGATTTTCATTAAGCAATATTCTACAAGCAAGATCATGCAACCACATAATTATCTCATTCTGATTATGGACAAAAAAAGTAAAAAAATAATAATATTGTAGAACTAATATATAATAAGAATTTTCTGAAACTGAATGTAAACTTCTGTTGATTCCAGTAAAAAGAAAAAACACATGGGGCAAAACCGTTTCAATCACTCAAGTAATTATTTGTTGCTAAACATTTATACTGGGGAAAATTTTGTGTATTTGGAAATGTTCTCTAAAGTATCATGATCAAAGTCTATGAACAAGTACTTAGTTCTGAAAGATCATTTCCAAAGCTCAAGTGTAGGATACAGACATGAATCGTCTGGCATATCTAGAACTTCCACACATTTGTCACTTAAAAGTGAAGCACCTGGCCAAACCACAACACATAGAAAAGAAATCCAAATTAAACATTACCAGTAGTATAATTGCCAAAATGAAATAAAGTTAGTTCCTACACAGTATGCTACTAAATTTGTTAAATCAAAACCACGTGATATGCACAGTTGATATTAATAGAATACACATATACAGAAAATTGAATGCAAACATTAGAAACTTGTTACAAAAAACAATTAAATCTTTTGCTAGTAGATGATATATCAAAATCAGTAGACTTTTTATATCATAATAACAGGGTTTAATATTCCGAAAATGTAAAATTATGTATATTTAGATTGAAGATGCGCAAAATGAGAACATTATTTATATCACAAAAGCAAAAGATGCATCTTATAAACTAGGATAATTGTTCAGTTGAAACAACAACCAAGTGAACAAAGCAATTTAACACATGATCTTACGTCATGTACACTTCAAATCAATGACAACTGCTGACAAATTTATGAAACCGGAGAACCAAAAGAAAGAAGTCCCCAAAATTGAAAAATCCAAAAGACAATTTGGGCGAAAGTACAATCAGAAAGAGCTAAAACTCACCAATAGCTTTGAAATTTGAGATCTATAAAAAATAACAGACCTACCAGTGTTTGGATCGAAGGGGGAACAAAATTCTCTTTCATATCCAAACTAAAACTCAACCAATAGGTTTTAGAAATTTTGGTAGCTACGTACGGGAGAGATCTAGCTAGTGACTTCAGGACATAGGAGGAAGGAGGCAGCTGAACAGGGAACCGGAGCACGGCGATACGAAAGGGAGAAACTCACAACTCTGGCGAAAATTAGGGTGAGTCAGAGGGAGACGATGGGAATGTGGAAGAAACGACACTGAGATACCGAATATAAGAGAAAAATGGATAGGGAAGAAAATGATAGAGGCGGTGGAAGCAAGAAACTTAGTCGCCATTGTCGCAACCACTACGATTTTTGATTTGGGTAATTAGGAAATTAGGGTTACGAGCCAAAGTCGTGTTGGAGGAGATGCGAGAAAGGGTTCGTGCGACCGATTATTTTTGGCTTTTAAAGTGGGATACTCCTGCATCAACGGGCACCAAAACGGGTCAGATTGTGCGAAACAGAAAAAAAAGCAAAGAATTCAAGGGGTACAACAGTAATTTTCCAGTGCAAATCATGGGGGATGCTCAAAATTTTGCGGCTGATATTCCTTCCGCTATTTCCCGGTGAAGATAAGCCGGTTGAAATAGTATTATTGTTTAAAGTGAGAAGCAATATCGAAAATTTGGGACGGGCGCTGGAATATCGAATTTGGAGCCAAAAAGTTGGACTTGAAGCCAAAATAAAACCTATTATAAGAGCTACAAAAGGAAATATCTACATGTACAAAGTAAAAGTTTAGACGTGTTAACGTGTATAAACTTACAAGTTCATATCAAAATTGTTGTTTATTATAATTATTTATTAATAAGCATTAGTATCGTTGTATCGACTAAGAATTTTCATTGGATTTTATTAAATATTAATTATTAAAAATTATTTACTATTTATTAATTTTTTGATATTGATTATAAATTATTAAGTATTAATTCTTAGATATTTGATATTAAAGATTATTCATATTTAATACAAATTATTCGATATTATTAAATATTTAAAATTAACTACTAATTATTAATTCTTAATATTAGTAATTATCAGTATTATTAATAAATAATTATTAATTTTCAAAAATTAGTTACTAAACTTTAATTATTACTTCTTAACTATTGATACGAATTATTCTTCTTAAGCATTTATTATTAATATTAAGTAGTAAAAATTAATTATAATTTATTAATTCTTAATTATTTTTAATAATCATTTATTAATAAATGATATTAAGTTTTTAGTTATTAATTTTGAATATTGAGATGCAATATAGCCATATTTCCACTTGACGTGGCAGATATTTATCCAGCATGGCAATACAAGTCAGTCTTTTTTTAATAATGAGCTTATAAAACTGTAGTTGCAAAATTACATGATTATTGTTAGTAATTGTTTAAAATATAATCATTAAAAGTTAGTTGTAAAAATACAATTATCACAACTGGTAGAGAAATAAAGTTGCCAAAGATAATAAAAGTTAATCATTTAATAGTAGCTAAGTAAAATAAAGTTGTGATAAATATTATTCTTTATTATTATATAATTACCAGTATTTAATCATTTAATAGCATTAAAAGCCGATACTTATTTTTAATAATATGTTTTACGCAACTAGCTTTATCAGTTGTAAAAAAATACGATTATTGCAACTGGCGAAAACAATTGCTAAAGATATCTATTCGCAACTAGCTTGGAAATGCAGTTGCAAATAATATGTTTGTAGCAACTGTTATGGAAGCATAGTTGCTAAAAGTATGTTTTGCTACAAGAAGGGAAGTGCAGTTGCTGAAAATATGTTTTTCGCAACAGAAAGAAAAGACATGTTGCTAATCTCCTCTATTGCAATCACTATAATAGGTATGTTGCTAAATATCATTTACTGCAACAATCATGCATCGTCTGTTGCAAATAGCTAATTGCAATAGGGTATTTTTCTTGTAGTGGTGACTTATTCTCCCTAGGAATTATCTTTGGACTTGTGAATTTCTTCTTCACACTTGACTTCGAGAACTTGATGCTTGATTTGCTATTTGCACTCTTTTGGACGTGGAAACATCTTCTTGAACTTTTGGACATAGAAGCTTCACCTTGGACTTATGGATATAGAAGAAGCACCAGAAAGCTTCTTCTTCAGTACTTGGGTATTGAAGAGGATTTATTGGTTTTAAGTAAGGACTTTGTTATTGCTAGCACTTGGCATTATAATCAAAAGAAATGTACTTGTAACCATACAATATAATTATACGAAGTTACATCGAAGTGGACCTGGGCACAACTTGTCGAACCACTATAACACTATAAGAGATGCATAGTATAACAACAGAGTTTGGCAACGGCTGCCAATGACTCATGGAAACGGCTTCCAACGGAAGCTTATTTTTGGAATTTTCTTCACGTTATAAAAAAAACGTTGGAGGACGTTGGAAACCATTGGTTATAAAGTCGTTGGCAGTCGTTGCTAACCTTTGGTTAGTCGAGGAAAAATTCACCGACCTACGTTCTCCTTCCTCCGCTTCATTTTTCCCCAATTTTTTTCACCTTTCCCCAATTTCTTCCTCCGAATTTCTGAAATCGGCCTCCTCCACTGCGTTAGCTGCCTATAGTCTCTCCAACACGTTCAAGGCTGTGACGGCCCGCCCCGCACCAGCCTGCATTTCCTCCAAAAGTGCGCTGTACACATGCCCGACTAGCACGGGACAGTCGTCAGAAGAAAGGAAAGAAGGGAATTAACTACCAAGGAACCTGTAGAATGTCTCACAGCGCATGGAATAAAATATAATAATAACATACTTGACATAAAACAGGTGAGACAGTGCATAAACTGATAACTAAAACCAACATCAATATTAGAGCAGCGGAAATCCAAATACAGCTTATTACAACTTTCCAAATTTACTGTCTCTAAAACAAAAGAAAACTGAAGTAGAAGATGCACTACTAATGCCCAAGCAGTGATCTTCAACAACATAGGGAGAATATTATATACATCATATGTGGAAGCCTCCTGCTCGTCTCCGGATCATCTACCGTGCATCACCAGCTAACCTGTCTCTAGTCTGCTCGTGTGAGCACCCAGAGTAATAAGAGGAGACATAAAACTCTGGGTCAGACATAAAGCCTGGTATGAGCGATAAGCATCTAAACAGAACAATAACAGGCATACTAAACCATACCTGAACCTGGACCTGCAACCAAAGAGTTAGTACCACATACCGTACAATACTCTAAGGTGCCATAATAGATAGTGTAAAGAATACGGGGGTGGGGGTGTGTATGTCGTAATGATGGCAAACAAACCAACCATAGCAACCATCCCCACATCTCTCACTCAGTGCGTAAAGCATACGATGTCCACCACTGTCGATCACTAGACCCATCGAAGTAGTGACGGAGTTCAACTTGTACAACTACTGCTACTACCAAGCTTACCACATGGAGCCATGACTAAATCTTTACAAATGACCCCACTTCATTGGCCTATAGCCCTTTAGTCGTACCTAGGCCACTGTGGCCCTGAATCCGTTCATGTACCTCCCATACATAATGATCCAAAGTCATAGACATCGACTGCCCCTTGGCACACGTCCCGCAGCAAAGCCCAATCATGAAGTGAACTCATCGGTTCCCAACTGGATCCTGAGCTCTAACTTCCAATATTGCACTACCTTTGCATCTCGGGTTATTGGTCAATACTGGATCGGGTCGGGTTCATCTTCTAGCCATCGGTTCGGGTCGGGTCCCCTACCTTGAGTTGGTTCTGTTCGTAGTCTTCCCCTGTAGCGGTTCGGTTCGGGTCCACAACGTCGCATCGGTTCGGGTCGGGTCCCCCACTTCGGGTCGGGTCGGATCGCCATCTCCTATCCAGTCCGTGCTTCCGCTCCGATCAACTCCCTCGTTCTTCACATGCTCCGATCCGATCTCTCCTCCTTTATCCGATCCGATCCCTGTTCAATTAGCGTGTCCTTCCTTTTTGCCAGTTTTCTCAAGTGTCAAGTTCCGATCCGATCGAATCTCTTGCCCAGTTCAACTTATCTGATCCGAGCCCCCATATCCGATTCGATCCGGTCCAGAACCTGCACTTTTCCTGCAACTTTTCCAACAAGTGTTTTACGTCATTCGACGACGTTTTCGACCAATCTAACTATTCTAATCAATCACAAAATATGTCAAACAGTCATAGCAACATAGCAAACTAACCACAAACACCAAAACAATGAATCTACATGTCAAAATGGATCAAATATACCCAAAAACCCATATTTTCCCTTAAGCATGTTTAAGCAAAACTAATCATAGGGTTAACAAAACTTAACCAAATTAAACCAAATTTCTAACAGAGGCATAAAATATTATTTTCGAATTTACAGATATTTTTCCAGAATTTATTAGTGTATAAATTCGCTAATCTTCACTAATTACCCTTAATTAACTGTAATTAGTGTCAAAACAATGCTAATCACTCACCTTGGCCACAAATAAGATTCTCAGAACTGAAATCTTGCTGATTTGGGTGAATACTGATCTCTAACAGCAGCTCCAACTTTGCTTTCGTGTTTTCTCTCCTTAATTTGATATAGATTAAGCCAAAACTCGATTAGAAAGTGATTTGGGGATGTTTCTAGATGTTGGCGGCCATTGTTAGGGTTCAAGAATGAAAGTGGCGGCTGGGAAATAAGGATAAGATCGTTCTCTAACTGATTTCAGCCTCCTTCTTACCCTAATTCCGAAATTCCCATTGGGCCTAGCTGTTAATCACCCGGTTAAGCCCAATTAAGCTGTTTTTCACTATCTGAAACTTGTTTCAGCCATATCTCCCAAACGTTGAGTCCGTTTGACTAATGTGACCACTCTACGGAATTGTAAACCATCATCTGGAGCCAATGGAAGTGGTTTTAGGTCAAAATTCCTTCCCAGTCAAAAGTTATGGCCAAAACAGTACCAAATAGGGGTAAAATGGTCATTTAAAAATTGGGAAAAATCATGAACATGGGAAATGACCTCATTAGTCGTCTCCCAAAGATACATGACCATACGACCTCGTATGTGAAAGAAATAAATATTCTACGATCCTATGATGCGTAGAATACGGGTCGTTACACTCTCCCCCCCTTAAGAAATTTCGTCCCCGAAATTCCTTAACCCAAAACATACAAAGGATCCCGCATGCCTAACAACCACATACAACAATCAAACATGCAAAACAAGCAAACAAGCTTATCATAGCTTGCGGAAAACTAAATCGAAGTCAAAATCTTACCAGGCAAAGAGTTATGGATATGTCTTCCTAATGTTCTCCTCTGTCTCCCAAGTGCAATCATTCTCGTCCTCGCCCCACTGAACCTTGACTAGCTTCATCGCCTTCCTTCGAAGTTGCTTCATGTCGTGCTCGATAATACGAGCCTGCTTGCGGTTCCCAACTGCCTCGGGTTCTACTTCGAAGTCCTCTAACTGATCAGGTGAAATGGTCATATCTAGGTCGTGAACGAACTTCCTTAGTTGGGAAACATGAAATACATTGTGAACTCCCGCCATCTTCTCTGGTAAGTCAACTCTATATGCCAAATTCCCGACTAGTTCAAGAACAGGGAATGGGCCAACAAATCTTGGTGCCAACTTGCCTCTCCTGCCAAACCGTATCACGCTCTTCAACGGAGAAATCTTGACAAACACCAAGTCACCAACGGAGAATTTTAAGTCTCTTCTCCTCTTATCAGCATAGCTCTTCTGCCTATCTTGGTATCTTTCATTCGTTGTTGAATGATCTTAATCTTATCTGAGGTTTCCCTCACCACATCTGGTCCAAGCATAAACTTCTCGCCAGTCTCTATCCAACATGACGGTGAGTTGCACGGTATTCCGTACAAAGCTTCAAACGGAGCCATCTCGATACTGGATTGGTAGCTATTGTTATATGCAAACTCTACTAGATGCAGATGGTCATCCCATGATCCGCCAAAATCCAATACACAAGCTCTCAAGAGGTCTTCCAATATACGATTCACCCTCTCCGTCTGACCGTCGGTCTGAGGATGATACGCGGTACTGAGATGTAATTCTGACCCCAGAGCCTCTTGTAAGCTCTTCCAAAACCCACTAGTGAACAACGGGTCTCGGTCACTCACGATGCTTTTAGGTACTCCATGAAATCTCACCACCCACATCATATACAATTCTGCTAACTTAGCTGCCGTTCTGGTCGATTTGACTGGTATGAATCTTGCACTATTAGTCAATCGATCCACGATTACCCAAATGCTATCATGTCCCGATCTAGTCCTCGGTAAACCATCGATGAAATCCATCGAGACTTGCTCCCATTTCCATTCGGGAATTTCTAATGGTTGCAACAACCCACTAGGCTTCTTTTGCTCGGCTTTAACTAGCTGGCAATTCATGCATTTGGATATAAATTTTCCAACGTCTCTTTTCATCCCTTCCCAGTAGTAAGTCTGCTTCATGTCTCGATACATCTTATTACCACCGGGGTGTATAGTCAGTTTTGAGTGATGACATTCTCTAAGCACTTCATCTCTCAAACCATTCACGTTGGGTACAACTAGTCTTCCATTCTTTCTAAGCCATCCATCTCGATCAAGCCCATACAAATTCATCTCCTCACCGTCGATGTCCACCTCTAACTTGGAGATGATTTCCAATAGATTAGGATCGTCCCTCTGGCTGGAACCAATCCGCTCTATCAAAGTGGGTCTGATCACCAAACTAGCTAGCATGACTGGATCCAATTCGCAATTTGGTCTGAAATCATACATAGCGATGTACTCCAGTTGCTTCCATTCAAGAAAGATAGCCCCTAAGCTGGCATGTCTCCTACTCAAGGCATCGGCTACCGCATTACCTTTTCCAGGTGTATATGCGATATCAAAATCATACGAAACCAAGAACTCTAACCATCTCTGCTGACGGAGATTCAAATCTTTCTGAGAGAAGAGATACTTTAACGATTTGTGATCGGTAAACAACTCAAATCTTTCTCCCAAGAGATAGTGTCTCCACATCTTTAATGCGAACACAATCGCTGCCAGTTCCAAATCATGGGTAGGATACCTCTTCTCATGCGGCTTTAGCTGCCGACTAGCATAAGCTACAACCCTACCTCCTTGCATCAATACAACACTTAGTCCGGTACCACAAGCATCCGTGTATACCGTCATCTCTTCAATCCCCTTAGGAATGACTAACACTGGTGCAAATGTCAACTTGTCCTTTAGACTCTTGAATGCATTCTCGCACCTTTCATCCTAGACAAAAGCTTGATTCTTCTTGGTCAACTGGGTCAATGGTGCTGCTATCTTGGAGAAACCTTGGATAATCTTACGATAATATCCAGCTAACCCCAAGAAACTTCTTACATCTGTTGCATTCTTGGGCGTAGGCCAATCCTGTACCGTAGCCACCTTCGCCGGGTCCACGGCAATACCATTCTCGGAAACAACATGATCCAAGAACCTCACTTCCCTCCTCCAGAAATGACACTTAGAAAACTTTGCTTTCAGTTGGTGTTTTCTCAACACCTCCATCACTATTCTTAAATGTTCCTTGTGTTCTTCCTCTGTCCTCGAATAAACCAAAATATCATCAACGAACACAAGGACAAACTTATTTAACTGATCTCTGAATACCCTATTCATAAGATCCACAAAATATGCTGGGGCATTGGTCAGCCCGAATGGCATGACCAACAACTCATAAAATCCAGATGGCGTTCGAAATGTCGTTTTAGCTATACTCTCAGCTTCCACTCTAAGCTGATGAAAAATTGTCGTGAGATCCAACTGAGAAAATACTCTCGCGCCACTCAATTGATCGAACAAATCATCTATCCGCGATAGAGGATACTTGTTCTTCCTCGTCACTTTATTCAACTCGCGGTAGTCTACACACAAACGAAGGGAACCATCCGCCTTGGTAGCAAACACAACTGGTGCTCCCCATTCAGAAACACTCCTTCTGATAAATCCCTTCTTCAAAAGATTGCTGACTTGCACCTCGAGCTCTAGCTGCTCCCTTGGTGCCATACGACGAAGTGGCATCACTATAGGTCTGGCATCTTTTACCAAATCAATACGGAACTCAATCTCTCGATGTGGTGGAAGCCCGGTCACTTCTTCAAAAACGTCCGGATACTGGCCAACCACGGGCAAACCTGACAACTCACTATGCGGAATGTCGAGGGAGTTTAGAAAACTAGCCAATACCCCCTCACTGGGTAGACCACCAAACACTTTCCTCCGCCCATCATCCACTTTAGCTGTCACCAAAAAGCCCTCACAGTCTACCACCACCCCGTATCTTTGGAGCCAATCTACTCCCAAAATAATGCCAAACCCAGTAAAGCCCAAAACAAAGCAATCACAAACAAACATGCATCCATGACTCGATAAGACCACATTACGACAAATCATGCTAAGGCTAGTCGAACCACCAATCGGGTTCGTCACTACTAAAGGTCTATCGACAATCTCGGGCTCCAATCCCAACCTACCTACCAGGTCACTAGATATGAAAGAACTGGAAGCTCCGGTATCAAACAAAACTCTAACAGGAACATCATAAACAGAAAGCATACCTTGAATGATGACATTCTTTCCTTTCTCTGCCGCAGTTGGGGCATTTGACGAAGAAGGAATAGCATTAAGGGCATATGCTTTCACCATTTGATTTTCTTTTTGGGGTTGTGGACACTTGTCCTTGTAATGTCCCATTTGGCCACAGTTGAAGCACTTCCTATCCGTTGGCTTGGCCCGACAATTACTAGCATAATGGCCCTTCTTACCACAGCTGAAGCACTCAACATCTTGCTTATTCTTTTTCTTCTGACCATCTTTAGTCTGATTCTGCTTTCTCTTATTCTGGGAACCACCCTTGCCTCCACCACTTGCTTGTGGTTTTGGCTCCTCTGTAAATGCAACCTCAGTCTTCGGCTTAGGGTAGAGACTTTCTGATCTCAATGCTTTCCCCACAATCGATTCAAATGTCTCATCGATGTGGTTAATAAGCCTTTCCCCCAAGTACTGATCCAAACCAGTTATGAATTTCTCATTTTTCTTCTCGGCAGTATCAATAAGAGATAACCCATACTTCGACAAAGTGTCGAATTCAGCAATATACTCCGAGACAGCTCTGCCATTCTGCTTGAACTCCAAGAATTTCTTAAACAACACTGACTTCTGAGCAGCTGGAATGAACTTCTCGCTAAAGCGAACCTTAAACTGCTCCCAAGTAATCTGATCTTCAGGAGTAGCTGCCTTTATAGCATTCCACCAATTCATTGCCCACCCTTGCAGCTGACGGGACGCTAGATTTCTCTTCATCGCATCCTCGATACCCAAATCCTCGAAGATACGTTCGCAACTATCCAACCAATCCTGAACATCCGTAGCCGACTCCGTTCCGTGGAACGGCTTCCCACCATGGCTAGTATAATCCTTATTCAGCTTGGCGAAGTCGACTCTAGGCGCCTGCACTATTGGACCACCACCATTTCTACCATTGGGATCTGCCCTCTGCACATCTCTAAGCATCTCTCTCATGAGGTCAGTAAACATCGTCCTCATGTCAGCGGCATTCCCATTATTGGCTCCCCTACCAGCACCTCTAGCATATCGGCTCATCGTCAATCTGAAAAAGGGAAACGATTAACGACCCCATAGTGGTGCTAGTGCAGTACGACTTCATTCTTATACTAGTAATAGTATATATATATATAGCTTTTAAAAACTAAAGTAATCACAAATACGCTCTCTCGTATACGTATATTATCTCTCCCTGATAACTTCCCTAGGTTAACTACGCAACCTAGAGCTCTGATACCAAGTGTGACGGCCCGCCCCGCACCAGCCTGCATTTCCTCCGAAAGTGCATTGTACACATGCCCGACTAGCACGGGACGGTCGTCAGAAGAAAGGAAAGAAGGGAATTAACTACCAAGGAACCTGTAGAATGTCTCACACCGCATGAAATAAAATATAATAATAACATACTTGACATAAAACAGGTGAGACAGTGCATAAGCTGATAACTAAAACCAACATCAACATCAGAGCAGCGGAAATCCAAATACAGCTTATTACAACTTTCCAAATTTACTGTCTCTAAAAATAAAGAAAACTGAAGTGGAAGATGCACTACTAATGCCCAAGCAGTGATCTTCAACAACACAGGGAGAATACTATATATATCATACGTGGAAGCCTACTGCTCGTCTCCGGATCATCTACCCGTGCATCACCAGCTAACCTGTCTCTAGTCTGCTCGTGTGAGCACCCAAAGTAATAAGAGGAGACATAAAACTCTGGGTCAGACATAAAGCCTGGTATGAGCGATAAGCATCTAAACAGAACAATAACAGGCATACTAAACCATACCTGAACCTGGACCTGCAACCAAAGAGTTAGTACCACATACCGTACAATACTCTAAGGTGCCATAATAGATAGTGTAAAGAATACGGGGGTGGGGGTATGCATGTCGTAATGATGGCAAACAAACCAACCATAGCAACCATCCTCACATCTCTCACTCAGTGCGTAAATCATACGATGTCCACCACTGTTAATCACTAGACCCATCGAAGTAGTGACGGAGTTCAACTTGTACAACTACTGCTACTACCAAGCTTACCACATGGAGCCATGACTAAATCTTTACAAATGACCCCACTTCATTGGCCTATAGCCCTTTAGTCGTACCTAGGCCACTGTGGTCCTGAATCCGTTCACGTACCTCCCATACATAGTGATCCAAAGTCATAGACATCGACTGCCCCTTGGCACATGTCCCGCAGCAAAGCCCAATCATGAAGTGAACTCATCGGTTCCCAACTGGATCCTGAGCTCTAACTTACCATATTGGACTACATTTGCATCTCAGGTTATTGGTCAATATTAGATCGGGTCGGGTTCATCTTCTAGCCATCGGTTCGGGTCGGGTCACCTACCTTGAGTTGGTTCTGTTCGTAGTCTTCCCCTGTAGCGGTTCGGTTAGGGTCCACAGCGTCGCATCGGTTCGGGTCGGGTCCCCCACTTCGGGTCGGGTCGGGTCGCCATCTCCTATCCAGTCCGTGCTTCCGCTCCGATCAGCTCTCCTCGTTTTTCACATGCTCCGATCCGATCTCTCCTCCTTTATCTGATCCGATCCCAGTTCAATTAGCATGGCCTTCCTTTTTGCCAGTTTTCTCAAGTTTCAAGTTCCGATCCAATCGAATCCCTTGCCCAGTTCAACTTATCCGATTCGACCCCCATATCCGATCCGATCCGGTCCAGAACCTACACTTTTCCTGCAACTTTTCCAGCAAGTGTTTTACGCCATTCGACGACGTTTTCGACCAATCTAACTATTCTAATCAATCACAAAACATGTCAAACAGTCATAGCAACATAACAAACTAACCACAAACACCAAAACAATGAATCTACATGTCAAAATGGAACAAATATACCCAAAACCCCATATTTTCCCTTAAGCATGTTTAAGCAAAACTAATCATAGGGTTAACAAAACTTAACCAAACTAAACCAAATTTCTAACAGAGGCATAAAATATTATTTTCGAATTTATAGATATTTTTCTAGAATTTATTAGTGTATAAATTCGCTAATCTTCACTAATTACCCTTAATTAACTGTAATTAGTGTCAAAACAATGCTAATCACTCACCTTGGCCACAAATAAGATTCTCAGAACTGAAATCTCGCTGATTTGGGTGAATACTGGTGTCTAACAGCAGCTCCAACCTTGCTTTCGTGTTTTCTCTCCTTAATTTGATATAGATTAAGCCAAAACTCGATTAGAAAGTGATTTGGGGAAGTTTCTAGATGTTGGCGGCCATTGTTAGGGTTCAAGAATGAAAGTGGCGGCTGGGAAATAAGGATAAAATCGTTCTCTAACTGATTTCAGCCTCCTTCTTACCCTAATCCCGAAATCCCCCATTGGGCCTAGCTGTTAATCACCCGGTTAAGCCCAATTAAGCTGTTTTTCACTATCTGAAACTTGTTTCAGCCATATCTCCCAAACGGTGAGTCCGTTTGACTAATGTGACCACTCTACGGAATTGTAAACCATCATCCGGAGCCAATGGAAGTGGTTTCAGGTCAAAATTCCTTTTCAGTCAAAAGTTATGGCCAAAACAGTACCAACTAGGGGTAAAATGGTCATTTAAAAATTGGGAAAAATCATGAACATGGGAAATGACCCCAATAGTCGTCTCCCAATGTTACATGACCATATGACCTCGTATGTGAAAGAAATAAATATTCTACGATCCTATGATGCGTAGAATACGGGTCGTTACAAAGGCTTTCTCTCTCCTGCTCTCTAGGCTCCAAGTCATCCCAATTTTCAAGGTATAAAGCCCTAATTTTATTTAATACCCTAAATTTGCTTATTTAAGCTTAATTTGTTTGTTTGATTATATGTTTATATGCGTAGTGTTGTTAATATGTGCATATATAAGTTGAATTAATTATTTTTCTAATCTAGGGTTAATTATTTTATGTTGCATGTATATGTGCGTATATAGTGTTGTATGTATAGTGTTGGTAATTACTCTATGTATAGGTTGAATTGATTGAGGTCTAATTCACTGAAAACGATATTTAATTTGTCGAAAACATTTAGTGGAAACGGAAATAATTAATTTTATGTTTTATAAAAATTCAATGAAAACGATATTTAATTTTATATATAACGTACAGTTAGTTTGATTGAATGTTGAAAATATACGTATATGTGGTAAAATTCATATACGTACAATTAGAAATTGAAGAGCACCAATCGTAATATACTCTAGGGCTACATAAAGTATGGGTTAGGTCGGATTAGACGAAATACTTCATCCGACCCATATATGTATGGGTTTAAGGTAGTTCAACCCATATCCGAACCTATATGAGGTTGGATATGGGTTGAGTCGGGTTTAGTAGGGTTAGGTCGGGTTACATGAATCTGATAAAAATGATAATATGAGAGATTAAAAAAAAAATCAGCATAATATATCGAATTTTAGCTAGCATAATAAATTTAAAATAATTGATTTAATATAACACATATTTTATTAAAATTTTATTGTTAAACACACCATTTGAAACTAATTCACTATATAGTAGAACAAGTATTTAATTTTTAAATACATTAAAATGCTCTTTAAAATATCTTTGTCAAATTCTATCTAGTTTGAATTGAAATAAAATAACCTTTTTTTATATTTAATGTAGGATCATAAACATTATTCTAGGACTAGTTTATTCTAATTTTAAGTGAGCTGATATTAAATTTGTTTTTTAATATAGGGTTGGGTAGGGTTAAATAAGGTTGGGTTGGGTTAAATAAGGTTGGGTGGAACGAAATATCACACCCGACCCATATATAGTATCAATTATAAATTGTAGCCCATGTCCAGCCCAAACTAGGATGGGTTGGGTCTATGTGGGTTGGGTCGGGTCGGTTGGTTGGCTCGGATTGGATATGGATTGTGTGCAGCCCTAATATATTACACTCATAATACCTTAGAGAGTTTTTTCGGCCCCATCTGATAAGTATTATATAAGATCATCATGTGAATGTTCGTTTTATAAACTGAACATACATTTATATTCATCATATACAATAGTTGTTGGATTTGTCCTTGTATTGGACAAGTTATGAACAAAATAACGAAATTAAATCTCGTAAATCATTTCATTTTAAATGGTTTTCAAAATTTCGAAAGCGCTCCCTTTATGTTCTGTAAGACCCCACCTCCGCTAGGGTCACTCACAAAGGGAATGCACTAGGTTTGGTGAAGCATTATCGAGGTAAACATGCACAGAAATATTACCAGCCATAACATATATATAAAACAGCGGAAGTAAAACAAATTTCATTACCTTATAAAATAAGGTCTAAAGCCTTTTACATCAGAATACATCAAAACCTGTCTTGCAATAGTAAAGAAGCATAAAACCTTTTCATAAATTATTCCCCAAATAAAACAGTAAGGTAGCCATAGCCAAGAAAAGTCCAAGCCATGCATGATGACCTTCAAGAAGAGGAAGTCCGAACTAAATAACAGTGCTTCCTCCCTGAAAACCTGGGGGGGGGGGGACGGAAGGCAAAGAGGCGAAAGAAAACAGGGTCAGTCATAAAGACTGGTAAGTCCCATCTACTTCCAGCATAAAAACAGGTAAAGGTAACATGACATTCATAAACTAAAAGTAAACGTAAGGATGACGACAAGATAGATAAGCTAAACCAAGATAACTGGATGAACTACTGTAGTAATATAAACTAAGGTATCATGATAAACTACGCTATCAAGATAAATCAAGGTATCACATCGTCAGGTTTCTATCAAGTATACTATCACGAGGTATCTATCATGTATAACATCCCACGGCATCTATCATGTATATTTGCTCTACACCTCTCGTACTAGTATCCCAACCCGCGTCATGTGTTAACTATGAATGTCCCTTGCCCAATGTCGTGTTATAATCCATGTCAACCTAATATATAGCATATGTAGGTTTTCCTAACTCGTATGTTATTTCCATGTATAAGTTCAGTCCTTTGCCGTAGGCCGTACGGGCTTTCCCATGTAAATCTATACCACCTCAACGTACTACCATTTTATCCTTGAAGTTATTTTGGACTGCTACCCTTGATCTGGTTATGTTTTCTTACCATGAACTATCGCGTGTTCACTTAGGATTTATGCCACCTAGGACCACTAGGGATTATGCTACCTAATGAACGTTTCCGTGTCTTGGTTTGGGTTCAGGCCACCTAGGGCCACTAGGGATTATACCACCCGTCAACCGCGCCCTTTTATCCCACGTATGTATCGTGAATCGTTTTCCATGTCTAGACGCACATGTATCTCAATGTGCCACCCGAGTTCCATGCCAGGGCAAATCAAGAAATACAGAACTTAGTCGGGAGCTTTAAGTCATCTGCTGATGCAGATATTAAGGTCTGTTTTTGTATACGTGGCTATGGTCCCGCGTGACCCCTCCCTCAACTACTGAAAGGCAATCCAAGAAAAATCATGTATGAGAACTACATCCCGGCCCCACTATGCCCCCACTTTCCTATTGGCCAACCTCACCCATGACTCGATAGCAAGAACATGGTCTGTTGGGAGTTCTCTGCCTTTCCGTTCGTACACGATTGGCTAAAGATGGTAGGTAGTCGGTGACGTGCTATCCAGGGCAAAAACAAGTATCGTCGACTCCATGCTAATCCATCCCAGTATTTAGGTCGCTCGCATAGCAACCAAGACATACCCTTGGCTCTTCTACCGCAGACCTTAACCTCTGTGAGGCCGGGTTTCATGGACCATCTGCCACCTCACAGAGGGATACCAAGAGTACCCTCACGTCCCCCGAAGCTACCGCTTCGTCAACCAGTTCGTTGGAGCCTTTATCTAAGTCAGATAATTTGCTCCTCCTCGTGTTTTAAGCGATGACCTACCGTATCGGGTTACTCATCTATCTGTGAACTGGTCCAAATCCCTCGACTAAGAATTATTACTTAGTTTCCTAAACTAAGGTTTACCACTTAGTCTCCTTTCCCGTTATCCTTGTTAATCCATGTCTTCCACCTAGTCCCCTGAACTAGGGTTTTGTCTAATGGGTTAAGTGTTGTCATTTAAGTTCATGACTTAACCTGCCTACGAATCATGTCAAGATTTGGCTAAGTATTCAAGTCCAAGACCTAGCCCTACAAGTTGGTTAAGTATACCAAGAAGCTCATGACTTAACCCTATTCAATCATCAAGTCAAATTGGTTAAGTATTTGTCTATCTTAACCCTATCAGATTATCGTGTTAGATTGATTAAGCATAGATTATCTTAATCCCATCAGATTATCGAGTCGGATTGGTTAAGTATGAGTTAGCTTAACCTCATCCACTAATCGTATTACAATGGTTAAGTATATTTAAAAGGTCTTGTGACTTAACCCTATCAGGTCCGCATGTTAGATTGGTTAAGTATAGGTTACTTAACCTCATCAAATCATCATGTATAATTGGTTAAGTATAAGTTACCTAACCCCATTAAAGTATCATGTTAAGTTGGTTAAGTATTGGTCACTTAACCTCATTGAATTACCAAGTTTAGATTAGTTAAGTATTTAACTTAACCCCATCGAATTACCGTGTTTAGATTAGTTAAGTGTAGGTTACTTAACCCCATCTAATTACCGGGTTTATATTAGTTAAGTATAAGTTACTTAACCCCATCTAATTACCAAGTCGGATTAGTTAAGTGTAAATTACTTAACCCCATCCTCTCATTGTCTTATATGGTTAAGTGTCATTAAGAAATCAATTCCGGTTTAACTTAACCTACTCATTCGTGTCATATCGGTTAAGTGTCATTAGTCAAAATTACTTAACCTTTTCATGTGGCATTAATTAGATTAATGCACCCCAACCTCTCACATTAGACTTTGTTGTGGTTACTAGTTAAGCCGGGCGGGTCCGGGTAGATTTACACCACAACCTAGTTTAACCTCGGGTTTTAAGTGCTATATGACCAACTACTCACATTGGGTCCTATTGTTTGTAGCCACTAGTTAAGCCGGGCGGGTCCAGGTAGATTTATGCTACAAACTCAACCCAACCTCGAGTTGGCCACTTTCATGTTTGGTCTAGTGTCATATTACACCTACAACCCATACGTGTCTAGTTTCAAGTCCCATGTTTATCCCACATGTCATGTCAACATTTAGGTGTATCATGAGTGTCATATTTTCATGAAATCCCATGTCAAATTATCATGTCGTAATCACGCTTGTCTAACCTACCCCAAATCGTGTTTCCAACCCAAGTAAAAGCGAGTCAACATAGTAAGGGTACTATGCTACATATTGGCCTCAAACATGCACGATATCA
The DNA here is from genome assembly GCA_030737875.1 of Allium sativum. Taxonomy (NCBI): domain Eukaryota; kingdom Viridiplantae; phylum Streptophyta; class Magnoliopsida; order Asparagales; family Amaryllidaceae; genus Allium; species Allium sativum. The sequence continues at coordinate 553,729,048 of CM060915.1, forward strand.
AAAAGGGATTGGCCACAAACATGCATAGTATCATAAGGGGTTTTTTAGCCACAAACATGCATAGTATCATAAGGGAATTTGGCCACAAACATGCATAATATCATAAGGGAATTTGGCCACAAACATGCATAGTATCATTAGGGAATTTTGCCACAAACATGCATGATATCATAAGGGGTTTGGGTTCATTTACATGCATAAGCCCCAAAGTCAAGTCTTTTCCAATGTTTCACAAGTCAAATGGCTCCCAAAGGTTCATGCTAACATTCCATAGATAAAGATTCAAACTTGCAAGATAAACTAGGTTAAACATAACATGAGTGGCATGATTAAGTCGCTAAAACTTAGCCCAAGGTCATAGATCATAGAAAAGGGGAAAAATTGGGTTCACATAGGCTAGCATACTTATGTTTCATCGCATTTTATTCCATGTCACATTAGAACCACCGTTATAATCTACAAGTAGCTAGAACTTACATAGCGAGGCTTAGGGAAGGATCATGCATTGAAACGACCCGAACTTCCCCGGCCTCCGAAGAGAAGAGAAAGCGCGGATTGTTTTGAGAACACGACAAACCAGAACGCATATAAAAGAACATTTCATTGTATATTACAACAATGCATCAGAATACAAGAATATACAGAGTATAAATGAATATTACACAGAAATATTAGAGATTACAATTAATTACATAGCAGCGGAAAATAATACAATACACAACTAGAAGTAGATATACGGATACAGAGCTTTCCGGATATCATTCCAGCTGTAAACCAGGATCTTGTGAATATAAATCTGCAAAACCAAAACTACTAGCTGCCCGTGTCAAAATAGGGGCACCCAGAGTTTAGGTTAAAACAATAAACTCCAGGTCAGTCATGTGACTGGTGTGAGAACTAAAACAATTTTTATTCTTTATTTTTAAAGATAGGTAAATCAAGGGACCACGCCGTATAACACGGAACGGGTTTCCTCCCAAGAATACCAGTGCATAAAACAAACAGCGCAATGCTAAATAAAGAAAAATGAAGCTGTTATAAGACCCAGGTCCTATCACACAATGCAACGCAAGCCGGGGGATAGGGTTTTCCCTTATAACAGCCAAAAATGCTTGATACGTTTAAAACAAATCATTTGATACTATTATAAGTGCATAGTGTATAAAACAACTTCAAATCATAAATATTAATCATAGGCGGCATGGATGCCCCATAACACTATGTCGCCATATATAGGTTATACAATAAAAATCGCAATGTCGCGTATTTGGAAATTGGATTTCCGTCTGTGAACCGAGGCAAAAGATAGTCCTCAACCGATTCGAGACAATCTAGCCTACCATGTCTCAGGATCAGAGCTCGAGTGACCCTTGGAGCGACAGGGCCGGTCCACCGATGTGGATTAAAATGCCTGAACACTACGTTTCCCCGCCCTTTGGGGCGCAAATGAGCCAACGAATGACTCCATCGGACCCGGATCGTCCGATCAAACCGAGGCGCCTCGCAACAGCAATAACCACACAGGTGAAAAGTATATAAATGTCAGTGCTAGTAGGTCACTGACACCACCCTAGCTAGAAAGAAACGCATGCCCTCCCTGAGGTTCTCTCCCGTTTTTGGTTCACAACCGGGGTGCGAAGCTCGCGAAGCAAACGTTACACAAAGCTACGCCACAAAGGCCGTGCTTTGATCATCACCACAAGACTTTGCTTTTCAATAGAAGCCTCGATCAATTGCCACTTAGGCATGCCACACAGGCAATTCACTCCATGCGTTTGATATCCATCAATATATAACCCTGAGCTCGTACGTCTCAAAGAAGGGCGTTAAGCAAGAGAATAAATTCTCCGCAGCCAAACAGATATATATTTAATAGAGATCAATCACACGGACTAAAATCCAATGTCAGACACACAGCCCATTTACAAGTCCGTTCTGGGTCTGAACGAAACCGGAGGCACCTAGTACCCCGCATATCCATCGATCTCCAAGCACGTCTGGATGATCACCAACTGTTTCCATCTTCTTGGGTGTACAGCCCAATCAAGATCATCAGTAATCACCCAAACGACGTGAATACCTCCGGTCTTCGACCATCGTCTTCATCTTCGACTTATCGTCGTATCAGTTATTCAGAATGGGATAAACCCAGTCTTTCTGAATAACTCACGTATATTTTAAATAAGTGTTACACAAACACAACATACGCCTCATTCCAATTCATCAGTCACTAACCGTAAATTAATCAAGAGAATAATTCCCCAAATATTAACCCCGAAGGCCGAAACCAACATCAGATCAATATCCAGAAAACCATTCTGCTTAGCTAACCGACAGTTAGTTTCTGATTTCACATTCATAGGGAAAGGTTCCCATTAATTTTATCCAAGATAAATTCCTGAATTTATTCTCTAATCTTCCTTTGAATTTCGATTCAACTAGTCGGAATTAGCGAACCTTACCGTAGTAATCATTGGTTTTAATTTCCCAATCCCAACCTATTCATCCCATGAAGTAAAAATGGTAATACTTCATATATAACACCACGGTGTTATCGGTAAATTCAATTACCATTTCACGTTCAAATCTAATTAAAGATTTAACTATCGCCTGGAGCAAAACTGGGGATACTCCATTCTCGATCTTTTCAATCTAATTAAAGATTCATTAAAACTCCACTTAGTTTTAATCGTTAACTGGGTTAAAGAATCAGTGTCATTTAAAACACGGTTCACGATAAACCCAAAATCACCTTCCATTAATTATCGGGTTAGAGAACGAGTGTTATTTAAAACACTGTCCGCGATAAACCCAAAAATCAATATCAATTCAATTCCAATTAAATATTATTTAATTGGTACACTTCATTAAATCTAAATAAAAAGATTTAATCTTTTCTCAACTGGGTTCAAGAACAGTGTTAGTCAAGACACCATTCATGACAAACCCAAATCACATTTGATATTAAATACAAGGCTCTGAATAGAAAATATATCGGCTTATATTCAATATCAAATTCTACGACCAACAAATATCATATTGGAAATAACGATATATATATATATATATATATCTATATCTTTCAAATTCCCATAACAATATCTGTATCATCACGAAATCCAATATCGAAATATTCCGAAGACAATTTCGATTCAAATCCATTCCAATATAATTATTGGAAATTCTGATTATTTTCAAAATCATTTCAAATCCAATTTATTTATTTAAAAATAAATAGAATTATAATTCTAGTTCAAAACTAGTTCATTTCGATAAAAATCTATTTTTATCTTTTCAAATATGGAGTTTTTCATCCCAATTCTTTCTAAATCATTTCTTATGATTATACACAAATTATTACAATTTTTAATAATTTTATCAAGGCCCGTACAATCGATTTCCATCAACGGCCATCGAACTGCACTTACAGCGACCTTTTTCCAAATTTGATTTGGACATATTTCCAAATCCAACCATTAGATTTCAAATTTCTAATATTCGTTAGAAAGCACTTTTCGATACGAACCCAACGGTTCCGGTTTTAGGAGAATCCGACGGTCGGATTTCCCGTAATGTCCATTTGAAATTAATGGTCGAAATTCACGAACTACCGCGCCGCGTTCTATTCAGGCCATTATATATAATATATATATATATTATATATATTTCGACGATTTCCTTTTTAAACGAATTTTATAAAATCATTTCAAATTTGTTTCAAAAACAATTTCAACCTTTATTTCAAATTCAAATCAAAATTGGATTTTCCTTTATAAATTCTTTCTACATTCACTTCTATTTGATTTCAATTCAAATCGATTTCAATTTATTTCAATTCGTTTCAATTGAATTTAATTCAATTCAAATTCGTTTTCTACTCAATTCAATTCGAATTCGTTTTCTATTCAATTCAATTCGAATTCGTTTTCTATATCAATTCAAATTCGATTCTATTTGAATCCATTTTCTATTCAATTCAAGTTTCAATTCAATTTGAATTCATTTCAATTCGTTTTAAATTCAATTCGAATTCGTTCTACATTCAATTCATTTCATTTCGAAATCGTTTTCAATTCATTTCATTTCAAAATCGTTTTCAATTCATTTCATTTCGAAATCGTTTTCAATTCATCCCATTTCGAAATCGTTTTCAATTCATTTCATTTCGAAATCGTTTTCAATTCATTTCATTTCGAAATATTTGATTTCAAAATTACTTTTCAATATTCATTTTAAAATGAATAAAGTCGATATAAATATCGTTCAAGTCAAAATGGCGTCAATCTAATCAACACGGCTTCATATATTCCTTTATTCTATTCAACAAATGAATATTTATTTTTGTCAACACACGACTAATCTCAACGAATGAGTACTGTCCACGTGTGGCTATTTTTGTTAAATTATTTCATTCAACACATGACTAATCTCAACGGATGAGTACAGTCAACACATGAACTTTTATTTTATATTGTTCTTTATTCTCTAAATTGGAATGAGGCCCAATCAATCACCATATAAAATTAATTATATGGATTTTCATACAACACATGTATATAATAGCATTGAAAAATAATCAACCATCACCCAAAGTGCACTACACTGTATAAGCATCAAATATAGACATCTAACGCTTATAACAGCTTGTCAATCAATCGATCGACATATTTAATCAATCAGGATGAGTGAACTTCATATTTCATCCCAACACCCGTGTGGGGTTTCAAACAATCAAACACAAATTTTATTTGTGTAGTTGGGCGATGTGTAAAATTTATCGTCCCAATCAATGTCAGTCAAATCGGTGTACATAAACAAACCGTCCGGTTTGTAAATGAATATTTATTTATTTACATTCACTATATTCATATTCACGTTAAAAATTATATTTTTAACGATAAAACATTTTATCTTAACATATGAATTTCTATTCAGTTCATTCTTTAAATAAAATGATAATTTATTTTCTAACTTATTTTAGAAAATTTCGGCGGCATAACGACACGATACTAAAAACGGGACAAGGCCTAGCCTTATCCCCGGTCTAGTGAAGGCCCACGCCATTCACACATCAATCAAATCAATTTCATTTCACCAAACAATTCAATTCAAACCAAATAATCTAGCCAACTACACAACCAAACAATTTAACAAACAAGCCATCCATGTTCTGTGGATGACGGGTGTCGGGTGCTACTAAACACCGTCTGCATCCTAGTATATATATATAACTAGAAAAAGAAATTGAAAGGTGAGAAATTCTCACCAATAGCTATCCAATACCATGACTCTTCTTTTATAGAAATCTTCATCGTTCTCGCCTTTTGTCGCTTCGTTGCTGCAGCCACTACATAGGTAAAAATCAAATTTTTACTTTGCTATTCAATATATAAAAATCGAATTTTTACTTTGCTATTCAATATATAAAAATCGAATTCTTATTTTCTTCATTATATATAAAAATCATACCTTTATATTCGCTACTATATAAAAATCATATTTTTACTATCTCTATAATATAAAAATCATATTTTTTTTCTATCATCCCTATATAAAAATTATATTTTTATATTAAAGTCATATATAATTTAAAAAGAATGCTAATTTTAAAAACAATGTATATTAATATTTTAAAAACTGATTTTGCAGTGCTATTAAAGCAAATTCAAAGTAGTTAACCTTAAGAAAATCCTATTTTTTTATCATTATAAAAACTGCATTTTTATGATTCTAAAAACCCAATTTTATTATCCTAAAAGAAACAAAATCCTAATCTGAAAAATAAATAATAAAGTAAATAAATAAAAACAAAATTAAAATAGAAAACTTACATTATTCGATACAGGGGGGAGGGGGTTTGCTGAAGCCAGCGCGGGGGTTCAAGGTGTTGGAAGTGGTCGCGGTTGGGGTCAGTGGCCGGAGCAACGCCTGCGTCGATCTTGGGTGTCACGGTCTTGATTTGGGTGCGAGGTTCGCAGGTTTGGGCGAGTCGGAGTGCTGCGGACGTGGGGAAGGTGGAGGCCAGAGCGTGGCGGCGTCGGGGTCCGGTCCGGCGAGAGGGATCGACGAGGATTCTGGGGATCGAGGGTGGGCCATTGGGTTTTTTTTTTCTGATTTGAATCGGGGTTTGACTTTGGGGGAAGGAGATAAGGGGGTTTTATATAATTTTTATTTATTTTTATTTCACCCAAAAAGCAACTTTTTATTTTGAAATCGAAATGAAACCCACCGACTGTCGTCCCTAGATAATTACCCCCATTCCGAACACAATGGGATATGTATCGTGAGCTAATTCGGCTGTTACGATCAGTTTCCGTTCAAATTAAAATATAACTCAGTGTATATTAAATTTGAACGCGCATTTCAATTTACTGGGGTCCCATACGGGCTCTAAGAATTCCAAGAAAAATGTTTCTAGCTTCGTATTGACGATACGGTTCTAACAAAACTAATTTCATCAAATTCTGAGAGCGTTTGAAAAATGGCCATTTTCCAGTCGATTAAAATCAACTAAAACTGGTCAAACGCGTTTAAGTGTGCCACGCTCACATATTGATTCAGAAAATTATGAGAATTTGAATCTAGTAACAATTTGACATTCCGGTTCCAACAAAACTGGTTTCGTCGAAAACCGAGGTCGTTTGCAAAATTTCCATTTTTAAGGGCCTGAATTCCATAGCGACTATTCAGAATTTTCAACTGGACATATCTTTTGATTCCCGCTATGAAATTTTGATTTTTCGGATTCGTTGGAAAGATATCATCAATTAGATCCTAATGTTTTTGGTTTCACTAAAATCTAGATTGTTTTGCACCCGGTACATTCAATTGAAGTTTGAAATCGAATTATCGAACCACCGCGCCATTTTCAATTCTATTTATAATTATATATAAATTTTTATATTCTATCGACGACGTATATAATATATACGTTCGAATTCTATTCAAAATAAATTTCTCGTCGATATTATTTAAAATAATTCATTTTAAATAATCAAAATTCGCTAAAATTGCCAAAATAAAAAATTTAAACTGGCCCAGATTTTCGGGTTATTACAATCTCCCCCACTTAAAACTTTTCGTCCCCGAAAAGGAACAAAGTCGAAAGTGGTTTGACCAATCAACTCTACATTCGATCTGGCTTCCATTCTCCAACTTTTCAGTTTCTGAGAATTTTCAAAAATTTGGCTAACACCCGGAATTTTCGAAAAATTTCTCCATAACCTCCCCTACACCGGGAGCCACGGGAAAATCCTGAAATTGCCATACAGGCCTTCTGATCTCAAAAAGAAAAAGAAAAAGCCAAGCAGCTAGCCAATAGGCTCATAAAATCATCATCACCCAAACAAAGCAGTAAATTATGTAGTAAACATGTACCTATTTGTCGGGCAAACAAATTTTATTCTCTGCTCTAGCCTCCTTGCTATGACCTGTTCAATGTAAGTACAAGTATATGCAAGAAAATGCGACCAAATTTCAATAAAATTCACTATTTGATTAAATTGGCTATATGGTTAAAATTTATCAAACAAATAAACAAACAACACAAACATCAATCAATTAGTGAATTAACGTTTCAAATTCATAACTTTGATACATATACAAAAATCATGTTTTTGACGCCAAATCACAACAATAGGCCTTATATAATTTTTGGTTCTCACACCAGTCAATAGGAAATATATAGATATTACACGTTCGTCACTCGAATATAAATTCTGATGATGATATATCAACCATCAGAATCATCCCCGGGTGACTAGAGTGTAACTCTATATCTATCTAATATATCAAAACTTCGAATACACGCTAGCTAGGCGCATACGCAAAATCTTTATATATTGGATTATCCTAATCAATATGAAATAAATATGCAAATACGTATACAACGATTTAAATTTTCAAAACAAAAATTGTTTTCATTTTAAAAATATACTCTTCACACTCGTTCTAGGATACTACTGATCCCATCTCTAACGAGTCATTCTCGTTGGATATTACTAATCCAATATCTGATGAATTCTTTCGTACTGTTCTAATGTGTCTTGTTCTCTAAGCTTTGTAAACCAAAGCTCTGATACCACGATGAAACGACCCGAACTTCCCCAGCCTCCGAAGAGAAGAGAAAGCGCGGATTGTTTTGAGAACACGACAAATCAGAACGCATATAAAAGAACATTTCATTGTATATTACAACAATGCATCAGAATACAAGAATATACAGAGTATAAATGAATATTACACAGAAATATCAGAGATTACAATTAATTACATAGCAGCGGAAAATAATACAATACACAACTAGAAGTAGATATACGAATACAGAGCTTTCCGGATATCATTCCACCTGTAAACCAGGATCCTGTGAATATAAATCTGCAAAACCAAAACTACTAGCTGCCCGTGTCAAAATAGGGGCACCCAGAGTTTAGGTTAAAACAATAAACTCCAGGTCAGTCATGTGACTGGTGTGAGAACTAAAACAATTTTTATTCTTTATTTTTAAAGATAGGTAAATCAAGGGACCACGCCGTATAACACGGAACGGGTTTCCTCCCAAGAATACCAGTGCATAAAACAAACAGCGCAATGCTAAATAAAGAAAAATGAAGCTGTTATAAGACCCAGGTCCTATCACACAATGCAACGCAAGCCGGGGGATAGGGTTTTCCCTTATAACAGCCAAAAATGCTTGATACGTTTAAAACAAATCATTTGATACTATTATAAGTGCATAGTGTATAAAACAACTTCAAATCATAAATATCAATCATAGGCGGCATGAATGACCCATAACACTATGTCGCCATATATAGGTTATACAATCAAAATCGCAATGTCGCGTATTTGGAAATTGGATTTCCGTCTGTGAACCGAGGCAAAAGATAGTCCTCAACCGATTCGAGACAATCTAGCCTACCATGTCTCAGGATCAGAGCTCGAGTGACCCTTATAGCGACAGGGCCGGTCCACCGATGTGGATTAAAATGCCTGAACACTACGTTTCCCCGCCCTTTGGGGCGCAAATGAGCCAACGAATGACTCCATCGGACCCGGATCGTCCGATCAAACCGAGGCGCCTCGCAACAGCAACAACCACACAGGTGAAAAGTATATAAATGTCAGGGCTGGTAGGTCACTGACACCACCCTAGCTAGAAAGAAACGCATGCCCTCCCTGAGGTCCTCTCCCGTTTTTGGTTCACAACCGGGGTGCGAAACTCGCGAAGCAAATGTTACACAAAGCTACGCCACAAAGGCCATGCTTTGATCATCACCACAAGACTTTGCTTTTCAACAGAAGCCTTGACCAATTGCCACTTAGGCATGCCACACAGGCAATTCACTCCATGCGTTTGATATCCATCAATATATAACCCCTGAGCTCGTACGTCTCAAAGAAGGGCGTTAAGCAAGAGAATAAATTCTCCGCCGCCAAACAGATATATATTTAATAGAGATCAATCACACGGACTAAAATCCAATGTCAGACACACAGTCCATTTACAAGTCCGTTCTGGGTCTGAACGAAATCGGAGGCACCTAGTACCCCGCATATCCATCGATCTCCAAGCACGTCTGGACGATCACCAACTGTTTCCATCTTCTTGGGTGTACAGCCCAATCAAGATCATCAGTAATCACCTAAACGACGTGAAGACCTCCGGTCTTCGACCATCGTCTTCATCTTCGACTTATCGTCGTATCAGTTATTCAGAATGGGATAAACCCGGTCTTTCTGAATAACTCACGTATATTTTAAATAAGTGTTACACAAACACAACATACGCCTCATTCCAATTCATCAGTCACTAACAGTAAATTAATCAAGAGAATAATTCCCCAAATATTAACCCCGAAGGCCGAAACCAACATCAGATCAATATCCAGAAAACCATTCTGCTTAGCTAACCGACAGTTAGTTTCTGATTTCACATTCATAGGGAAAGGTTCCCATTAATTTTATCCAAGATAAATTCCTGAATTTATTCTCTAATCTTCCTTTGAATTTCGATTCAACTAGTCGGAATTAGCGAACCTTACCGTAGTAATCATTGGTTTTAATTTCCCAATCCCAACCTATTCATCCCATGAAGTAAAAATGGTAATACTTCATATCTAACACCACGGTGTTATCGGTAAATTCAATTACCATTTCACGTTCAAATCTAATTAAAGATTTAACTATCGCCTGGAGCAAAACTGGGGATACTCCATTCTCGATCTTTTCAATCTAATTAAAGATTCATTAAAACTCCACTTAGTTTTAATCGTTAACTGGGTTAAAGAATCAATGTCATTTAAAACACGGTTCACGATAAACCCAAAATCAGCTTCCATTAATTATCGGGTTAGAGAACGAGTGTTATTTAAAACACTGTCCACGATAAACCCAAAAATCAATATCAATTCAATTCCAATTAAATATTATTTAATTGGTACACTTCATTAAATATAAATAAAAAGATTTAATCTTTTCTCAACTGGGTTCAAGAACAGTGTTAGTCAAGACACCATTCACGACAAACCCAAATCACATTTGATATTAAATACAAGGCTCTGAATAGAAAATATATCGACTTATATTCAATATCAAATTCTACGACCAACAAATATCATATTGGAAATAACGATATATATATATCTATATCTTTCAAATTCCCATAACAATATCTGTATCATCACGAAATCCAATATCGAAATATTCCGAAGACAATTTCGATTCAAATCCATTCCAATATAATTATTGGAAATTCTGATTATTTTCAAAATCATTTCAAATCCAATTTATTTATTTAAAAATAAATAGAATTATAATTCTAGTTCAAAACTAGTTCATTTTGATAAAAATCTATTTTTATCTTTTCAAATATGGAGTTTTTCATCCCAATTCTTTCTAAATCATTTCTTATGATTTTACACAAATTATTACAATTTTTAATAATTTTATCAAGGCCCGTACAGTCGATTTCCATCAACGACCATCGAACTGCACTTACAGCGACCTTTTTCCAAATTTGATTTGGACATATTTCCAAATCCAACCGTTAGATTTCAAATTTCTAATATTCTTGGAAAGCTCTTTTCGATACGAACCCAACGGTTCCGATTTTAGGAGAATCCGACGGTCGGATCTCCCGTAATGTCCGTTTGAAATTAATGGTCGAAATTCACGAACTACAGCGCCGCGTTCTATTCAGGCCATTATATATGATATATATATATATTATATATATTTCGACGATTTCCTTTTTAAACGAATTTTATAAAATCATTTCAAATTTGTTTCAAAAACAATTTCAACCTTTATTTCAAATTCAAATCAAAATTGGATTTTCCTTTATAAATTCTTTCTACATTCACTTCTATTTGATTTCAATTCAAATCGATTTCAATTCTATTTCAATTCGTTTCAATTGAATTTAATTCAATTCAAATTCGTTTTCTACTCAATTCAATTTGAATTCGTTTTCTATTCAATTCAATTCGAATTCGTTTTCTATATCAATTCAAATTCGATTCTATTTGAATCCATTTTCTATTCAATTCAAGTTTCAATTCAATTTGAATTCATTTCAATTCGTTTTAAATTCACTTCGAATTCGTTCTATATTCAATTCATTTCATTTCGAAATCGTTTTCAATTCATTTCATTTCGAAATCGTTTTCAATTCATTTCATTTCGAAATCGTTTTCAATTCATTTCATTTCGAAATCGTTTTCAATTCATTACATTTTGAAATCGTTTTCAATTCATTTCATTTCAAAATTGTTTTCAATTCATTTCATTTCAAAATCGTTTTCAATTCATTTCATTTTGAAATATTTGATTTCAAAATTACTTTTCAATATTCATTTTATAATGAATAAAATCGATATAAATATCGTTCACGTCAAAATGGCGTCAATCTAATCAACACGGCTTCATATATTCCTTTATTCTATTCAACAAATGAATATTTATTTTTGTCAACACACGACTAATCTCAACGAATGAGTACTGTCCACGTGTGGCTATTTTTGTTAAATTATTTCGTTCAACACATGACTAATCTCAACGGATGAGTACGGTCAACACATGAACTTTTATTTTATATTGTTCTTTATTCTCTAAATTGGAATGAGGCCCAATCAATCACCATATAAAATTAATTATATGGATTTTCATACAACACATGTATATAATAGCATTGAAAAATAATCAACCATCACCCAAAGTGCACTACACTGTATAAGCATCAAATATAGATATCTAACGCTTATAACAGCTTGTCAATCAATCGATCGACATATTTAATCAATCAGGATGAGTGAACTTCATATTTCATCCCAACACCCGTGTGGGGTTTCAAACAATCAAACACAAATTTTGTTTGTGTAGTTGGGCGATGTGTAAAATTTATCGTCCCAATCAATGTCAGTCAAATCGGTGTACATAAACAAACCGTCCGGTTTGTAAATGAATATTTATTTATTCACATTCACTATATTCATATTCACGTTAAAAATTATATTTTTAACGATAAAACATTTTATCTTAACATATGAATTTCTATTCAGTTCATTCTTTAAATAAAATGATATTTTTATTTTCTAACTTATTTTAGAAAATTTTGGCGGCATAACGACACGATACTAAAAACGGGACAAGGCCTAGCCTTATCCCCGGTCTAGTGAAGGCCCACGCCATTCACACATCAATCAAATCAATTTCATTTCACCAAACAATTCAATTCAAACCAAATAATCTAGCCAACTACACAACCAAACAATTTAACAAACAAGCCATCCATGGTCTGTGGATGACGGGTGTCGGGTGCTACTAAACACCGTCTGCATCCTAGTATATATATATATATATAACTAGAATGAGAAATTGAAAGGTGAGAAATTCTCACCAATAGCTATCCAATACCACGACTCTTCTTTTATAGAAATCTTCATCGTTCTCGCCTTTTGTCGCTTCGTTGCTGTAGCCACTACATATGTAAAAATCATATTTTTACTTCGCTATTCAATATATAAAAATCGAATTTTTACTTTGCTATTCAATATATAAAAATCGAATTCTTATTTTCTTCATTATATATAAAAATCATACCTTTATATTCGCTACTATATAAAAATCATATTTTTACTATCTCTATAATATAAAAATCATATTTTTTTCTATCATCCCTATATAAAAATTATATTTTTATATTAAAGTCATATATAATTTAAAAAGAATGCTAATTTTAAAAACAATGTATATTAATATTTTAAAAACTGATTTTGCAGTGCTATTAAAGCAAATTCAAAGTAGTTAACCTTAAGAAAATCCTATTTTTTTATCATCATAAAAACTGCATTTTTATGATTCTAAAAACCCAATTTTATTATCCTAAAAGAAACAAAATCCTAATCTGAAAAATAAATAATAAAGTAAATAAATAAAAACAAAATTAAAATAGAAAACTTACAGTATTCGATACAGGGGGGAGGGGGTTTGCTGAAGCCAACGCGGGGGTTCAAGGTGTCGGAAGTGGTTGCGGTTGGGGTCAGTGGCCGGAGCAACGCCTGCGTCGATCTTGGGTGTCACGGTCTTGATTTGGGTGCGAGGTTCGCGGGTTTGGGGCGAGTCGGAGTACTGCGGACGTGGGGAAGGTGGAGGCCGGAGCGTGGCGGCGTCGGGGTCCGGTCCGGCGAGAGGGATCGACGAGGATTCTGGGGATCGAGGGGGCCATCGGGTTTTTTTTTCTATTCTGATTTGAATCGGGGTTTGACTTTGGGGGAAGGAGATAAGGGGGTTTTATATAATTTTTATTTATTTTTATTTCACCCAAAAAGCAACTTTTTATTTTGAAATCGAAATGAAACCCACCGACTGTCGTCCTTAGATAATTACCCCCATTCCGAACACAATGGGATATGTATCGTGAGCTAATTCGGCTGTTACGATCAGTTTCCGTTCAAATTAAAATATAACACAGTGTATATTAAATTTGTACGCGCATTTCAATTTACTGGGGTCCCATACGGGCTCTAAAAATTCCAAGAAAAATGTTTTTAGCTTCGTATTGACGATACGGTCCTAATAAAACTAATTTCGTCGAATTCTGAGACCGTTTGAAAAATGGCCATGTTCCAGTCGATTAAAATCAACTGAAACTGGTCAAACGCGTTTAAGTGTGCCACGCTCACATATTGATTCAGAAAATTATGAGAATTGGAATCTAGTAACAATTTGACATTCCGGTTCCAACAAAACTGGTTTTGTCGAAAATCGAGGTCGTTTGCAAAATTTCCATTTTTAAGGGCCTGAATTCCATAACGACTATTCAGAATTTTCAACTGGACATATCTTTTGATTCCCGCTATGAAATTTTGATTTTTCGGATTCGTTGGAAAGATATCATCAATTAGATCCTAATGTTTTTGGTTTCACTAAAATCCGGATTATTTTTCACCCGGTACATTCAATTGAAGTTTGAAATCGAATTATCGAACTACCGCGCCATTTTCAATTCTATTTATAATTATATATAAATTTTTATATTCTATCGACGACGTATATAATATATACGTTCGAATTCTATTCAAAATAAATTTCTCATCGATATTATTTAAAATAATTCATTTTAAATAATTAAAATTCGCTAAAATTGCCAAAATAAAAATTTTAAACTGGCCCAGATTTTCAGGTTGTTACATGCATCGTCTTGACGAAGAAAGGTGGCTCCTTTGTTGAAGAATCGTCATGAAATTGGCCTAGCAACGTTGATCCACTCCCTTGATTTGATGTAGCAAGCTAGCACCTTTTGATTTGGATCCGATTTGAATGCATAAGCCCTTGGAGTTGGAGATGTTGGCCATGATCAAGATAGATTTTGGCAGCACTTAGTTGCTAGAATGATTTTTAGTGATTTAGGTTAGGTCCTAGGGTGTTTCTATAGAGATTAGGAGTAGTTTAGGCCCTTAGATTAACCCTAGGATAGATCTGAACCCTCAAAACCCGTCACAGGCCAATAGACCAGACCCAAGAGCATGTCTTGAGGAACAAGTCAGGCACACCCAGGCCGACTGGCCGACCACCCAAGTCGACAGGGGTGTCGACTGGGCAGTCGACACCACCTGGGGTGTGTCGACTCCCAAGTCGACTTGGGGGGGGGGGGGGGGCGGGAATTTTTCCCGCCTGTCCTTCTTGGCTGAATTTGAATTCTGAATTCAAATTTGAACTGTTTTTGAACTTGAAATTTTCTGGAAACTTTGACGGGCCATAACTGGGTCATACTGACTCCGATTTTCGAAAACTCGGACTCTATTTCGTGTATTTTTCCGAGACGAACGCAATGGCACAGCCCGTTTCCACTGATTCAGATTTTATCATTAAATTCTTCCTTGATTCTTGTCCTAGCACGTTGTATAAATCCGGGTTGTTACATTCCCCCCGACTTAAAGGATTTCGTCCCCGAAATCTCCTAGTTAGGAAGAACGTATTCTACCCTCCATCATCCATCTACTCAAAACATCATCCATAGGCAACCATGGTCCTTAAAAGACTCCTAATGCTTTATGAACACATGCAGAAAGTGTGTGTATATGTTCCTTAGCTAATGCTAATGATCAGGCCTGAATGATCTTTCTAATGCGAATATGTTTAGTGCCATGAGTCCAGCATGTATGCAAATAGTCCTAGTCATATAAACACTATATGTGTGCACAAACATTCATCCACATGCAACATCCACATGATAACATATTCCATTTCATCCATAAACAAGTATAAATACTCGTGCATATGCAACATGAAACGTGACCGCGTCAATCTAGTATCTAATGTGTATTCGCGCATCCACGAGCAACCACTTGCAACCATTTGCAACCATATCAATCATAACATATTTCAAATACATGTTTACATCCATAGAGTCCTACCTAAGGTTCCCCAAATAGGGTCGAGAAGATAAAAAAGACAAACTCCTTACGGGGTTTGCAACAGAAACAGGACCGAGAGGATATCCGCCAAGCGATAGCATGCAAGCAAGCTCTACAGGAGAACCATGGATCAACGATATACTCTTAAAAAGAGACATGATGCGCGCATCTAAGCCGCATTTCCTTGAGCTTAAGTCCATTGTGCCTTGACCGCCTTTGACTTCATGATTTCGTAGCTCCTTGATTCCTATTTCCAAGGTATGAGTCGGAACTCATTTCACTGTCACCTCTCGTTTCACTTTCACTTATTCTTTTCCTAGTATACTCGGCTCAAACATATTTGCGTACTCATGCAAGCTCTCCAAAATTCACTAGTGAATTCTGGATCTCGTTTACCGATGCCAATCCATGTTACCACGTGCACTTACTAGGGTGTTTCCTATAACCCACGCTTACGCGGAATGAACCACCCGCCTTATTGGCGAACGTTACTTGATCGGATCAGAGATTTCCGATAAATGCATCAAGTGATTCTAGGTAACTAACCATGACAAAACCTAAAAGGTTACACGAGACTTCGAGGGTATTACCAAAGCAAGCCAAGTGTTTGACTACCCTCTTTTCAAAACCGAGAATGGTATCCCTTAATGGACCGATCTTCCAACAAGATTTGGGGCAAAAATGGGATCCTCTACCATGCTAGTACTAAGGTGCAGAGACTTAACTATCGAGGCAGACTTAAATGATGCGATGATCAAAACAAAGTCTAGACGGGACGATAGAAAAGAAAGGCCAAGCCTTTAACAGAAACGGTACCATTCCTCTTAGGTACGCTAGAAATGAGAGCATACAATTGCCCTCTCACTGATCTTGTCCTTATCTTCCTTTGTGGATCAAGCCATACCAACAAGTTGCTCATTCTTAAGCTCGTGTCCTTTATCCTTGCTTTTATTATCCTTTCTTATAGCACGGCAATAGGTCTCTCGAGAACTTCCTCCATCGCACGGGAAAACACTTACGTAGCTAGACAAGGATTAGTCGCAGTTAAAACTACTGTGACTATAGATGGAGGAAAGAAAGGAAAAGAGATTCAATCAAGGAAACAACGGATAGTGCTAATGGCTTTTTGGGGAATAGCCTTTAAAAACTTTTCTTGAAAAATGCTTCTTTGTAAACGGTTTCTCAAATAGTTTTCAGAAGGTTTTAAAAAATTTTGCCCAGTCTGGTAACCTTCTGCTCTGATACCAAATGTAACACCCCACCTCCGCTAGGGTCACTCACAAAGGGAATGCACTAGGTTTGGTGAAGCATTATCGAGGTAAACATGCACAGAAATATTACAAGCCAGAACATATATATAAAACAGCGGAAGTAAAACAAATTTCATTACCTTATAAAATAAGGTCTAAAGCCTTTTACATCAGAATACATCAAAACCTGTCTTGCAATAGTAAAGAAGCATAAAACCTTTTCATAAATTATTCCCCAAATAAAACAGTAAGGTAGCCATAGCCAAGAAAAGTCCAAGCCATGCATGATGACCTTCAAACAGAGGAAGTCCGAACTAAATAACAGTGCTTCCTCCCTGAAAACCTTGGGGGGGGACGGAAGGTAAAGAGGCGAAAGAAAACGGGGTCAGTCATAAAGACTGGTAAGTCCTATCTACTTCCAGCATAAAAACAGGTAAAGGTAACATGACATGCATAAACTGAAAGTAAACGTAAGGATGACGACAAGATAGATAAGCTAAACCAAGATAACTGGATGAACTACTGTAGCAATATAAACTAAGGTATCATGATAAACTATGGTGTCAAGATAAATCAAGGTATCACATCGTCAGGTTTCTATCAAGTATAATATCACGAGGTATCTATCATGTATAACATCCCACGGTATCTATCATGTATATTTGCTCTGCACCTCTCGTACTAGTATCCCAACCCGCGTCATGTGTTAACTATGAATGTCCCTTGCCCAATTTCGTGTTATAGTCCATGTCAACCTAATATATAGCATATGTAGGTTTTCCCAACTCGTATGTTATTTCCATGTATAAGTTCAGTCCTTTGCCGTAGGCCGTACGGGCTTTCCCACGTAAATCTATACCACCTCAACGTAGTACCATTTTATCCTTGAAGTTGTTTTGAACTGCTACCCTTGATCTGGTTATGTTTTCTTACCATGAACTATCGCGTGTTCACTTTGGATTTATGCCACCTAGGACCACTAGGGATTATGCTACCTAATGAACGTTTCCGTGTCTTGGTTTGGGTTCAGGCCACCTAGGGCCACTAGGGATTATGCCACCCGTCAACCGCGCCCTTTTATCCCACGTATGTATCGTGAATCGTTTTCCATGTCTAGACGCACATGTATCTCAATGTGCCACCCGAGTTCCGTGCCAGGGCAAATCAAGAAATACGGAACTCGGTCGGGAGCTTTAAGTCATCTGCTGATGCAGATATCAAGGTCTGTTTTTGTATCCGTGGCTCTGGTCCCACGTGACCCCTCCCTTAACTACTGAAAGGCAATCCAAGAAAAATCATGTATGAGAACTACATCCCGGCCCCACTATGCCCCCACTTTCCTGTTGGCCAACCTCACCCATGACTCGATAGCAAGAACATGGTCTGTTGGAAGTTCTCTGCCTTTCCGTTCGTACACGATTGACTAAAGATGGTAGGTAGTCGGCGACGTGCTATCCAGGGCAAAAACAAGTATCATTGACTCCACACTAATCCATCCCAGTCTTTAGGTCGCTCGCATAGCAACCAAGGCATACCCTTGGCTCTTCTACCGCAGACCTTAACCTCTGTGAGGCCGGGTTTCATGGACCATCTGCCACCTCACAGAGGGATACCAAGAGTACCCTCACGTCCCCCGAAGCTACCGCTTCGTCACCCAGTTCGTTGGAGCCTTTATCTAAGTCAGATAATTTGCTCCTCCTCGTGTTTTAAGCGATGACCTACCGTATCGGGTTACTCATCTATCTGTGAACTGGTCCAAATCCCTTGACTAAGAATTATTACTTAGTTTCCTAAACTAAGGTTTACTACTTAGTCTCCTTTCCCATTATCCTTGTTAATCCCTGTCTTCCACCTAGTCCCCTGAACTAGGGTTTTGTCTAATGGGTTAAGTGTTGTCATTTAAGTTCATGACTTAACCTGCTTACGAATCATGTCAAGATTTGGCTAAGTATTCAAGTCCAGGACCTAGCTCTACAAGTTGGTTAAGTATACCAAGAAGCTCATGACTTAACCCTATTCAATCATCAAGTCAAATTGGTTAAGTATTTGTCTATCTTAACCCTATCAGATTATCGTGTTAGATTGATTAAGCATAGATTATCTTAATCCCATCAGATTATCGTGTCGGATTGGTTAAGTATGAGTTAGCTTAACCTCATCCACTAATCGTATTACAATGGTTAAGTATATTTAAAAGGTCTTGTGACTTAACCCTATCAGGTCCGCATGTTAGATTGGTTAAGTATAGGTTATTTAACCTCATCAAATCATCATGTATAATTGGTTAAGTATAAGTTACCTAACCCCATTAAAGTATCATGTTAAGTTGGTTAAGTATTGGTCACTTAACCTCATTGAATTACCAAGTTTAGATTGGTTAAGTATTTAACTTAACCCCATCGAATTACTGTGTTTAGATTAGTTAAGTGTAGGTTACTTAACCCCATCTAATTACCGTGTTTAGATTAGTTAAGTATAAGTTACTTAACCCCATCTAATTACCAAGTCGGATTTGTTAAGTGTAAATTACTTAACCCCATCCCCTCATTGTCTTATATGGTTAAGTGTCATTAAGAAATCAAGTCCGGTTAAACTTAACCTACCCATTCGTGTCATATCGGTTAAGTGTCATTAGTCAAAATTACTTAACCTTTTCATGTGGCATTAATTAGATTAATGCACCCCAACCTCTCACATTAGACTTTGTTGTGGTTACTAGTTAAGCCGGGCGGGTCCGGGTAGATTTACACCACAACCTAGTCTAACCTCGGGTTTTAAGTGCTATATGACCAACTACTCACATTGGGTCCTATTGTTTGTAGCAACTAGTTAAGCCGGGCGGGTCCGGGTAGATTTATGCTACAAACTCAACCCAACCTCGAGTTGGCCACTTTCATGTTTGGTCTAGTGTCATATTACACCTACAACCCATACGTGTCTAGTTTCAAGTCCCATGTTTATCCCACATGTCATGTCAACATTTAGGTGTATCATGAGTGTCATATTTTCATGAAATCCCATGTCAAATTATCATGTCGTAATCACGCTTGTCTAACCTACCCCAAATCGTGTTTCCAACCCAAGTAAAAGCGAGTCAACAAAGTAAGGGTACTATGCTACATATTGGCCTCAAACATGCACGATATCAAAAAGGGATTGGCCACAAACATGCATAGTATCATAAGGGTTTTTTTGCCATAAACATGCATAGTATCATAAGGGAATTTGGCCACAAACATGCATAATATCATAAGGGAATTTGGCCACAAACATGCATAGTATCATTAGGGAATTTTGCCAAAAACATGCATGATATCATAAGGGGTTTGGGTTCATTTACATGCATAAGCCCCAAAGTCAAGTCTTTGCCAATGTTGCACAAGTCAAATGGCTCCCAAAGGTTCATGCTAACATTCCATAGATAAAGATTCAAACTTGCAAGATAAACTAGGTTAAACATAACATGAGTGGCATGATTAAGTCGCTAAAACTTAGCCCAAGGTCATAGATCATAGAAAAGGGGCAAAATTGGGTTCACATAGGCTAGCATACTTATGTTTCATCGCATTTTATTCCATGTCACATTAGAACCACCGTTAGAATCTACAAGTAGCTAGAACTTACATAGCGAGGCTTAGGGAAGGATCATGCATCGTCTTGACGAAGAAAGGTGGCTCCTTTGTTGAAGAATCGTCATGAAATTGGCCTAGCAACGTTGATACACTCCCTTGATTTGATGTAGCAAGCTAGCACCTTTTGATTTGGATCCGATTTGAATGCATAAGAACTTGGAGTTGCAGATGGAGGCCATGATCAAGATAGATTTTGGCAGCACTTAGTTGCTAGAATGATTTTTAGTGATTTAGGTTAGGTCCTAGGGTGTTTCTATAGAGATTAGGAGTAGTTTAGGCCCTTAGATTAACCCTAGGATAGATCTGAACCCTCAAAACCCGTCACAGGCCAATAGACCAGACCCAAGAGCATGTCTTGAGGAACAAGTCAAGCACACCCAGGCCAACTGGCCGACCACCCAAGTCGACAGGGGTGTCGACTGGGCAGTCGACACCACCTGGGGTGTGTCGACTCCCAAGTCGACTCCCCAGTCGACTTGTGGGTGGCGGGAATTTTTCCCACCTGTCCTGCTTGGCTGAATTTGAATTCTGAATTCAAATTTGAACTGTTTTTTAACTTGAAATTTTCTGAAAACTTTGACGGGCCAAACTGGGTCATACGGACTCCGATTTTCGAAAACTCAGATTCTATTTCGCGTATTTTTCCGAGACGAACGCAATAGCACAGTCCGTTTCCCCTGATTCAGATTTTATCATTAAATTCTTCCTTGATTCTTGTCCTAGAACGTTGTAAAAATCCGGGTTGTTACATGTTCCCTTTATACACATAGTTGTGTACTGTTCAGGGAACTAAAGCGAAGTGCTGCCAAAATTTTGTTGAATTGTTTAAATTGAAAAGATTTATGCGATTTAATTACATTATTATATCTGTAATGGGAGGTAGGATAACACACCAGCAAAGTGTAAATGATCAATTAATATAATATGCAGCAATAAAATTGTTTTAATAAATTGTCAATGAAAATTTTACCATACTTTTTAATTATATATCTACTTAGAAAAATTGGACAATTATTTTACCGATCGAAGCTAGATGTACAAACGAAGAGAAGCTGATGGCACAATAAGTGAACAATTTATTAATGGTGTTGGCGTGTTTATTGATTTCGCTTTTAAGTAACAATGGAAACGACGTCGAAATCCATTGTCCATGTAGTATATGCAAATAATTGAAGCATTTGATACCGCAAATGGTTATAGTTTATTTGCGTCAGTACGGTTTTCTGCTGAACTATTTGGTTTGGCATTGTCATGGAGAACTGTTAGCATCTACTTCTGTACAAGCTGTTGAAGAGGTAATGAAAAATGAAATTGGTACGACGAATCTCGTAGAACATGTGGTTGAAGATGCTGCACGTTCAATGTTCACGGTTTAACAATTTACTGATGCTGATGGTAATGATGAAGAAGAACCAAATATTAAAGCCAAAAAAATATATGATTTATTAGATGACGCAAAAAACCCTTTGGGAAGGCTGTAAAACCGGAATTCAATTATCGGTAACTGCTGAATACATTGTGATGAAATCTAAATACAAGCTTACAGAAGCTGGATTTACAGCTGTTGTACAAGCTGCGAAGCGGCATATGCCTCTCAATAATTTAATGTACGAAAATCATTATGAAGTTAAAAAAAATGATGTTGTCTTTTGGTTTACCATATGAAAAAATAGATACATGTCTAAGGGGTTGCATGCTATTTCGGAAGTTAGATGTCAACCTTAAGAATTGTAAAATATGTAATTAGAAAAAATACAAATCAAGAAAGAAAAAAGGAACGGAAGCCCCATATAAATGTATGCATTATTTACCTATTACTCTTAGACTTCAAAGGTTATATGCATCTTCTATAATCGCGCAACGTATGAGATGGCACAATGTGAAAACACGGGAGGAAGGTACATTAACGCACCCAACTGATGGGGAAGCATGGAAGCATTTTGACCAGAAGTATCCTGATTTTGCATCCAAAAGTCGTAATATTAGACTTAGTTTATGTACAGATGGATTTTCATCATTTTCTCAATTTGGTGCTAAATATTTGTCCTTGCCTATAATTGTCACACCTTATAATTTACCTTCGTGAATGTGTATGAAAACTCCTTATATGTTTCTCACAATTTTCGTCCCTGGTCCCGATGATCCTATACAAGGAATCTATGTTTATTTACAACCGTTGATTGAAGAATTAAAAAAATTGTGTTAAGAAGGAGTAGAAACATACGATATTTCGCAAAAAAGGAACTTTCGTATGTATGCTTCTCTATTGTAGACAATCAACGATTTTCCTGCGTATGAAATGCTTTCAGGTTGGAGTATGGCTAGTCATCTAGTTTGTCCTTACCGCATGGAAGAAACAAGAGCATATTCTTTACCTCATGGAAAGAAAATTTCATGGTTTGATTATCTTTGATGTTTTCTTCATATTAATCATCCTTTTCGAAGAGATAAGAATTTTATTTACAGCTAATAGGCATGAAACTTGGAGACCACCTATGGTATGGTCAAGTGAAGGTATTTATGAACTTGTAAAGGATTATCCAAAGATATATGAAACAGGAGGACAAATTGAAATTCAAGGCAAATCATCAATTCATAATTGGTGCAAACAAAGCATATTTTGAGAGTTGTCTTATTGGAAAAATCTCTTGATTCGTCATAATACTGACGTGATGCATAATGAGAAAAACGTTTTTGATAATGTGTTTAGTACAATCTTGAATGCCAAAGGGAAGACGAAAGGTGATTATAAATCAAGACGTGATATCGAAGTAATATGTATTCGTCCTGAGCTTCATGTAAAGCCAAATGACACCAAAAAAACAAAAGTGTTCTATGAATGGACAATAATCAAGTTAAAATACTTTTAAAATGGGTGGAAGGATTAAGAGTCCTGGATGGTATATCTTCTAATCTTCGTAGATGTGTCGACTATAAAAATAATAAACTTAGCGGAATGAAAAGCCACGACTGTCATGTTAAGATGGAAAATTTGTTGCCCGCCGCTTTCAAAGAACGGTTGTCCATAAAAATTTGGAATGTTGTCTACTACATTAAAAATTGACCGTCTACGTAAATTAGAGGAAGAAATTCTATATTTTTCTACAAACTGAAAAAAATGTTTCCTCTAGGTTTTGTCAATGTTATTGAGCATTTACCTATTCGTCTTCCACTAGAAGCACATCTTTGAGGGCCTTTATAATATGGATGGATGTATCCATTTGAAAGGCATATTAATATTTAGTTAGCTAAATTTTGGTTAATGAAATGTACATAAAATCAATTTACAATCATTCTAAATAGGTATTTAAATCACCTAAAGAAAATGGTGAGAGAGGAAGGTCGAGTTGAATGATCAATTTGCAAATCATACATCGAAGAAGAAGTTTCGTTTTTTCTTTCTCATTATTTTAGTGATCATGTGAACATATCATTTGAAAGTACTACACGTAATGAATAAGGCATTGATCAAAATAATTGTTAAGCGACTTTATCTATTTATGAAAAACGTGGTGGTGTTCTGGTAGATGTGTGGAAGAATGGATGGATGATAGAGATTATAATGCACAACACACATATATTCTTCTCAATTGCACTGAAGTTGCACCGTTCGTTAGGTAGTGAACTTATATCATCTATACATGTACTTTATCTTTAATCATAATGTAACATTTGTCCTATAATTGCAGCATTTACAATCACAATATCCAAATGGCGATATCAGCAAAAGATTTCGCTACTTGGTTTACTAATTATGTTTTTGATACAACAAATTGTACTATAGATGAAGGACTGAAACATTTAGCAATGGGACCAAAAAGGGAAGTCAAGACATATCTAATATTTTTTATTAATGGATATAAATTTAATACTAAAGAATATGGTGCTGAAAAATTAACTAACAATAGCAGTGTATTTGTTAAAAACGGTGATGATCCAGATGACCATATAAATGATTTTTGTAGTGTACTAACCCAGATTCTGTAATTAACATATTTCACACGATCCATAGAAGAAGTATTTTTGTTTAAATGCAACTAGTTCAGCAATGTTCCAAGTTATGGAATCAACGTGCACCTAAAATATAATCTTATTGAAATAAAACATACTTCACGTTATTATAAGTACGATCCTTTTGTACTTGCCAAACAAACTCTTCAAGTATATTACGCTCTTTATCCATCTGTAAGAAGAGACAAAATAGATTGGTCGGCTGTTTTTAAAACAAAGGCAAGGTTTATATTTAAGGGACGTAATATTCCCGATGACCAAGCTTATCACGTAGATGTTGAGGAAAATAAAGAAATAATAGTAACCGATGATCAAACAGATTTTGGACCTTGAAATGATGAATCGAATGCATTAATTGAAGCATTTGAGACTACAGATGAAGCATATATAGAGGAGGAAATAGATTCAGAATCCGAAAGTGATGAGGACTAATCAATAATCCTCATTTTAAAAAGGTAATTTTATGTTATGTCATGTCATATTTTTTGTCATACAGCTTGTTATAATGTGATAACTTTATATTATGTCTCATATTATTTATATTGCATAGTCTTCTTATATTAAGTCATACTATTTGTTTTACATAGCTCTTTTATGTTATGTTATATTGTTGTATGTAACAGGCATGACGTCACATGATGCAGTAGGTAGCGATGGCAATGGTCCATCACAGGAGCTATCACGTCCTGCGGTGTGGCTTAAGCCAAAAGCCAATAGAGGGTAAGTATTAAGTTTCAAGTATAAATTAAATTTATATACAGTAAATTATATATATACAGTAACCATGAAATGTTTTTTTTCGTTTAACACAGGGGATTTGAGTTAGAGCCTTCGAGTACAGCCTTGACGATATCAAAACGCGCTTATCAAGCTCGTGTGACTTTAGTTGGCCCACATGGACATCGATACCAGACATCATCGCGAAGGTGTGGGGTGATTTGCATACTTAGTGGAATAAAGAGGAGTTTCAGGTAAATTTACTGCATATTTAATTTAAATTGTTCTACTCAATTAAAATATAATTTAGAATAAAACATTTTTTAAATTTAAATGTATAAGCCGCATCCGCGAGGAATTCGGCAAATAGGAGCAAGAACCTGGTTACACATTGAGGTGGCTCCAAGTCGTTCCAACACCATCGCGAGAACCTGGTATATTTATTAAATACATAGTTATAACTAGATTTTAAGTTATAAGTTATAGTTGATTTAACTTTAAGTTCTAATTTACATATGTGTATATTTTAGGAGAGACAACGTGGTGTTCCTACGTCGTACAGGGATGTTTTTGAGAATACACATGTAGTGAGTAAAATTGACGACCCATGCTTAGTTTTCTACTCTTGGGAGCATGATGCCAAGGCCTGTGATGCATATGTAAGTAAAACATAGTTAACTTAAAGTTACAATTTAATTAAAATAGTGTTATCTAAATTGAATTATATTTTTCTTAACATAGAATAAGTTACAGCAATAAAGGGCATATATGCTTGAGGAGACCGGGAGGACTGAGTTGACTATCGAGGATGAGGATATGATTGTTGATGCTGTCATGGATCCAATAACCCGGAATAGACGCTATTTTTGGCAATCTAGCAGTAATGGAAATTAAAATTTATAACAAAAACTGAAATTTACTTGAATTACAACCATTAAATGTTGAAAATCTAAAATTATATACAGATTATGACATCTCAGCAGTTGTACCAGAGGGCTCAGGACAAGGGGAGATCGCACAGTTACAAGCCCAAATCGCAGAGCTTAATGAGCGTGATCGTCGCCGTTAAGAGCAGATGTAGCAGCTTAACCAACGTCTAGCGGAGTTCGTTGCCCAATACGATGCGCCACCTTCATCTTTCGACAGAGAGAGCAAGGTTAGTTTGTTTTGATGTTATATACGTTTTGAGAGTGGGTGAGGATTATGCTTGATACATTATGATGGTTTGTATATATTGATGTTGTGTAACAACCCGCATTCTACGCATCGGAAGATCGTAGAATATTTATTTCTTTTTCCTGGTAAGTCGTATGGTCATGTACTTTTGGGGAACGACTAGTGGGGTCATTTCCCATGTTCATGATTTTTTCCGATTTTTAAATGACCGTTTTGCCCCTAATTGATCTTGTTTCGGCCATAACTTTTGACTGGAAAGGAATTTTGACCTGAAACCACTTCCATTGGATCCGGATGATGGTTTACAATTCCGTAGAGTGGTCACATTAGCCAAACAGACTCACCGTTTAGGAAATATGGCTGAAACAAGTTTCAGATAGTGAAAAACAGCTTAATTGGGCTTAACCGGGTGATTAACAGCTAGGCCCAAAGGGGAATTTCGGGATTAGGAGTTTAAAAGGGCTGTTATGGTTTGGAGAATACCTTTTTCTCATTTTTCAGCCGTCACTATTCATTCCTCTTAACCTAGCCATGGCCTCCACTTTCTAAACCTCTCCAAAACACCTCTAAACCACTTTCTAATTGAAAATTAGGCTTAGCTACATCAAATTGAGGAGAAAAAGCACCAAGGCAAAGTTAGAGCTGTTGTGTTAGATTGGGAACAGTGCCAAGCAGAGATTTATTTCAGTTTTGAGGTTTTAATTGCGGCTAAGGTGAGTGATTTGCATAGTTTTGCACTAATTACGGTTGATTAAGGGTAATTAGTGAAGATTAACGAAATTAGACATGATAAAAATTTGGAAAAATATTTATAAACTTGAAAATAATGTTTTATACCTCTGTTAGAAATTTTGGTTGATTTGGTTAAGTTTTGTTAATCCTACGATTAGTTTTGCTTAAACATGTTTAAGGGAAATATGGGGTTTTGGGTAGGTTTGATCCATTCTAACTTGTTGAAATTGGTGTTTTGATGTTTATGGTTGATTCTCTATGTTGCTATGACTGTATGGTATGTTTTGTGATTGATTAGAATTGTTAGATTGGTCGAAAACGCCGTCGAATGGCGTAAACAGTCGTTGGAAGAAGTTGCAGGATTTTGGCCGATCCGGATCGGATCGGAGGAAGGAGCCCGATCCGAACCATCTTCCATGAGAGCTGCTCACATACGACCTGATCCGCCCTCGTGGGCATGAAGCTACTCTGACTCGAACCGATGCACCATGGAGAAGCTTGAGAGACCCGACCCGATCCGTAGTGCTTGGGGAGAAGGATCCGAACCGATGGGAGGAAGTCATCCAATCCGATCTGAAGAAGCTTGGCACGAATTGATGGGGGACACTGAAGACCGAACCGATGGCTGTGAGGAGATCCGAACCGATCCGGTGATGACCAATAAACCGAGATGCAAAGGTAGTCCAAATGGAAGTTAGAGCTCAGGATCCAGTTGGGAACCATTGAGTTCACTTCATGATTGGGCTTTGCTGCGGGACGTGTGCAAAAGGGGTTGTCGGTATTCATAACTTTGGTTCACCATTGAGAGACGGATAGTGGGCTTGTAATGATAGATGTACGGGATTGGATTCCGTTATGGCCTAATGAATAGGTGACTAAGGTAGTGGATATCGTATGCTTTACGCACTGAGTGAGAGATGTGAGGACGGTTGCTATGCTTGATTGTTTGCCATCACTATGACATGTACACCCCCACCCCCGTATGTCTGTACACCATATGTTAGTGGCACCTTAGAGTGTTGTATAGTATGTAGTGCTAACTCTTTGGTTGCAGGTCCAGGTTCAGGCATGGTTGGATTATACCTGTTATTGTTTTGTTTTGTTGCTTATCGCTCATACCAGACTTTTTGTCTGACCCAGAGTTTTATGTCTCTTCTTATTACTCTGGGTGCTCTCACAAGCAGATTAGAGACATGTTAGCTGGTGATGCACGATTAGCTGATTCGGAGGCGAGTAGGAGGCTTCCACGTATGATATATATAGATATTCTCCCTGTGTCGTTGGTGGTCACTACTTGAGCATTAGTAGTGTACCTCCCTTATCTTGCTTTTATCTTTAGAGACTGTTTGAAAAGTTGTAATAATGATGATATGGAACATAAGCTGTATTTGGATTTTCCGCTGCTATGATAGTTTGTTTTCAGCTTATGCACTGTCTTACCTGTTTTATGTCAAGTATGTTGTTATTATATTTTGTTCTATGCGCTGTGAGACATTCTACAGGTTTCTTTGTTAGCTCCTTCATCTTCTTTCCTTTCTTTCTGACAACCGTTCCATGCTAACTGGACATGTGTATAGCGCACTTTTGGAGTAAATGTCGGTTGGTGCGGGGCGGGTTGTCACATTTGGTATCAGAGCTAGGTTGTGTAGTTGACCTAGGGAAAGAAACTAGGGAAAGATAGTACGTATATGAGAGTGTGTATTTGTGATTACTTTGGTTTTCAAAAGCTATATATATATTAGTATAGCTAAGGATGAAGTCGCACTGCACTAGCACCACTATGGAGATAGTTAATCGTTTTCTCTTTACAGATTGAACGATGAGCTGATACGCAAGAGGTGCTGGTAGAGGAGCCAATAATGGGAACGCTGCTGACATGAGGGCGATGTTTACTGACCTCATGAGAGACATGCTTAGGGATGTGCAAGGGGCAGCTCCCAATGCCGGTAATGGTGGTGGTCCAATAGTGCAGGCGCCTAGGGCCGATTTCGCCAAGATGTGCAAGGATTACACTAGCCTTGGTGGGAAGCCGTTCCACGGAACGGAGTCAGCCACGGATGTTCGGGGTTAGTTGGATAGCTATGATCGTATCTTCGACGACTTGGGTATCGAGGATGCGATGAAGAGAAGGCTAGCGTCTCGTCAGCTGCAAGGACGGGCGATGAATTGGTGGAATGCTATTAAGACAGCCACTCCAGAGGATCAGGTTACTTGGGATCAGTTTAAGGCTCGCTTTAGCGACAAGTTTATCCCAGCTGGTCAGAAGTCGGAATTGTTTAGGAAGTTCTTGGAGCTTAGGCAGAATGGTAGGGCAGTCTCAGACTATATTGCTGAGTTCGACACTTTGTCGAAGTATGGATTATCCCTTATCGATACTCCCGAGAAGAAGAACGAGAAGTTTATAACAGGCTTGGATCAGTACTTGGGGGAAAAGCTTATTAACCACATCGATGAGACATTCGAATCAGTTGTGGGGAAAGCATTGAGGTCAGAGAGTCTTTACCCTGAGCCAAAGACTGAGGTTGCTACTGCATCTGCAGAGGAGCCAAAGCCGCAAGCACGCGGTGGAGGTAAGAATAATTCCCAGAATAAGAGGAAACAAGACCAAACCATGGATGGTCAGAATAAGAAAAATAAGAACGATGGCGAGTGCTTTAGTTGTGGCAAGAAGGGCCACTATGCCAGAGATTGCCGAGAAAAGCCTGGGGAAAGGAAGTGCTTTAATTGCGGCCAAGCGAGACATCACAAGAATGAATGTCCACAACCTCCTAGGGAGAAACAGATCGTGAAAGCATATGCTATCAACGCTGTCCCTTCTTCGTCGAATGCCCCAACTGTGGCGCAGAAGGAAAAAGGTGTCGTTATTCGAGGTATGCTTTCTATTTAAGATGTTTTGATCAAGTTTTGTGTAACAACCCGAATTTTTATAACATGTTAAAACAAGAAAACAGGGTAGAATTAAATCATAAGTTAAGAATCAATGGGAACGGGCTACGCCATTGCGTTCGTCTCGAAATTCTGCTTGAAAACGAGTCCGAAATTTCGAAAATCGGAGTCCGTATGACCAAGATATGGCCCATAGAAGATTTCAGAGAATTCAAAATTCAACCCGAAATTCAAATCAGCTCCAAACAGATTGGGCGGGAAAATTTCCCGCCCTACCCCAGGTCGACTGGGGAGTCGACCTGCCCCAGCCCAGGTCGACTGCCCAGTCGACTTGGGTGTCGACCTGGGGGTCGACCTCCCTGGTCAGCCATGTTTTCCCTGGTGCACCAGTTTGCTCCTTTGGTCTGCTCAGCTAGCCTGTGACGGGATTTGATGGTTCAGATCTAAACTAGGGTTAATCCTATGGCCTAAACTAGTCTCTACACCTATAAAAATACCCTAAGACCTAGCCTAAACCATCACAAATCATCCTAACAACTAAATTCTGCCAAAATGCTCCCTAATCATGGCCTCCATCTTCATTTGAGAGCTTCTAAGGCAAAAAGGAGCAATCTTTCTTCATCAAATCAAAGGAGCTACCTATCCTCAAGTCTTCTAGTGTTGCTACATCATTCCTAGAGCTTCTATAACGTATCTATCTTGTTCTACTTTGTTCTAGTCTCATAGCCATGATTTGTAAGCCCCATTCTACTCTTAGATTTAAACTATGAAGTTAATATGAAATTGTAGCAAGTTGAAATGGGATTTTTGGTGTAATACTTGTCTTGGGGCTATATTTGTATGCATAGATCCATTTATGACTCTTTTTATCTATGATTGTGGAACTATCATGAACCTAGTACCGTTCATCTTGATTTTTGGGTAGAAAGCTATGAGCTTTATTTGGGAATTATGCATAATGCAACATAGAACCCCTCATAACCTTGATGTTAACTTGCCTATGATGTTGAAGTACATGCTACCCACAAGTTTATCACTCTATGTCAACTATTATCATGTTATCACCTTTGCCTATGATGTTGAACTACATGCTACCCACAAGTTTATTTGCTAAGTTTGATGTCATACATGTTTTGAGGCCAATAATCCTATATGCTAATTGTGATGAACACCTTTTCCTCAAATATCATCATGTTTAACTTATGACCAACTTTACCGCCTTATGCCCATCATGCTCATATTTTTATGTTCCTTGATTCACTTGTGTTGATGCGAATTTACGTGCGAATGGGAATACATTATGGGTAGTTAGGCAAACTTGAAATGACATGAAAAGCATGACTTGAAATGTGACATGAAACTTGATTATGCTTGAAAACTAGAATATGGTCATGACATGTAGAAAACCATAAAGTGGCCAACTCGAGGTTGGGTTGAGTTTGTAGCGTAAATCTGCCCGGAACCGCCCGACAAATCCAGTGGCTACAAACAATAGGACCCAATGTGAGAAGTTGGTCATATCGCGCTTGAAACCCGAGGTTAGACTAGGTTATGGTGTAAAGCTGCCCGGACCCGCCCGGCATATCCAGTAACCACAACAAAGTCTAATGTGAGAGGTTGGGTGCATTAAATTAATTAATGCCACATGATAGGGTTAATTCATGAACCATTTGGATACACTTAACCAACTTGATACATGATTGGATAGGGTTAGCCACATTTAACCCGTTAGAAACCCTAGTTACGTAGTCCTTTTCAGCAGTAACCCTCTTGGATGTATCACGATACCCTAGGGACTAGGCTAGGGTGGGGCACGATTACTGGGCTGATTGTAAGCGACCAGAACGACGGCAAAGTAGGTGCGTCAGTGTAGGTTCAGGCGGACTATGGTCGTGCACATAGTCTAGAGTTGAATAAAACAGACATGGGCACCAGTAGGTTTAGACTGTGCGTGCTTGATTCGTGTCAGTGGTTGGCACCCTAGGGCTTGATACACCCTAGGGTGGACCTAGCACAGTTTGACTACATTCCGTGATTGGGCCGTATGACACCGACACTCGATGAGTTAGGCTTATAGGGAGCCGATCGACTAGACCGTGTAGTTGGACCTTGACTTGGGTCACCTCATGATATTGGGCCAATGGATCATTTCTTGTTTATACTTGACATGGGTTGGAATACTAGTACTATTGGTGCAAAACTAAACCTTGTATATGCGATGCCACACTTGATCTACCTTGTTATCTATTTATCATGCCAGTTAGTTACCATCTTTATGTTTCATCTCAGTTTCTCATGTTTAGTTAACTTCATTAGTTTTTATACTAATAGTAGGTAGGACTTACCAGTCTTTATGACTGACCCTTTTTCTTTCGCCTCTTTTCTTCCGTTTCCCCCCCAAGGTTCTCAGGGAGGGAACACTAGTGCTTAGCTTGGACATTTGGCTTGCTTTCTTGACAGCTCATGTACGGTTTGGACTTGAGCTTGCTATGGCTTCACTACATCTATCTTGGGGATAGTTTACTTTATGTTATTTTCAGTTTATGTTTTCTTGACCTGTGGTAGTTGGAAAATAATGACTATGTACTTTGATGTAAGTTGACTATTTGGTTTTGAGATGGTTAACTATGGTTTTTAAATTACTATCGCTGCTTTACTTATTTATTTATCTATGTTCTGTCTTGTGATATCTCTATGCATGTTTACCTAGACAACACCCCTCCAAAGCTAGTGCAATCACCCGTGATTGGCCCTGGCGGAGGTGGGGTGTTACATTTGGTATCAGAGCATAAGGTTTTACTAGACCGGGCAAAAGTTTAAAAAACCCCTTTTGAAAAACTATTTTCAAAACCAAATAAGTATTTTCCCAAAGAAAGTCTTGTTTATTTTAAAAGGCTATTCCCTAAAAGCCATTAGCACTATCCTTTGTTTCCTCGTTCTGAATCTATCTTTTCCTTTTTCAGCATGGCCGATCTTAACCTTCCCGAGGGAGTACCCATACCCGGATGGATCCGAAGGTACTTGGAAGCTAGGGCCAACGATGCGGGCCCAACAAACACTCCCACTCCTCCTCCCGTACCTGAGGTTCCTCCTCCTCCTCCTCAGCGTCCACAAGCGGATTTCGCGAAGATTTGCAAGGACTTTAAGGCGATGGGTGGCAAGAATTTTGTTAGGGCAGAGACTTATGTTGAGGAAAGAAACTGGTTATAGGAAACTAAAGATCTTTTTGCTATCTTTGAAGTAGAAGACCGTAGGAAAGTTCTGTTAGTAGTATGGCTATTGAAAGAGGAAGTTGCTTATTGGTGGGAAGTCACCAATGCTACTAGGCCTATAGAGACTTGGGCCGACTTTAGGATGAGGTTTGGGCTTAAGTTTCTATCATCTGCTGAGGAGAATCTGCAAATGGAGAAGTTTATATCTTTGAAGCAAGGGGACATGACCGTGAGGGAGTATGTGAATAAGTTTAACCAGCTTGCTCGATTCGGTTTAGATATGGTTAACACACCTCAGAAGAAGGCTCTACGCTTTGCTCGAGGATTGAATGAGCCATTACAAGGTTTGGCCATGTCTCATATACCCATGGGGGCCACTTTTGAGAGCTTAGTGGATATGGCCTTGCTTCAAGGAGATGATAAGAATGGCAAGAAAGAAGTTAAGCTTAATGAGACTCAAACCAAGAAGGCGGACTCCAAGTGGGAAGGCAACCAGAACAATCACAGAAACCAAAACAACAAGAACAACAAGGGTAACAAGGCCAACAACAACAAGGCAAGGGAGACAAGGAAGTGCAACTTCTGTGGGATCACTGGACACATAGCCAAATATTGTAGGAAGAAGAATAGGAAGTTGGGAGAATGCTTTCATTGCGGAGAGTCTGGACACTACAGTAAGGATTGCCCAAAGAAGCAAGGACAGGGGCAAGGACAGATTCAGCGGGCAGGACCTTCTGGAGGGCAGATGCATGCTCTCAACACTACTCCAGCTCTGGACCGAGGTAGTATTTCTGTAGAAAGCCTTGTTTACATTTTTGGTTTTCCTGTTCGAACTTTATTTGATTCTGGCGCATCGCATACCTTTATTTCTTCTGACATTGTTGAAAGTTTGCACCTAAGTACTAGTCTAGTTGAGGATCCCGTTAGTGTTTCAAATACAATTGGGGGTTCCGGCCATCTATCTATGATTTGTATGGATTTGAGGATTTCTATCTTGACCGTAGAATTCACCTGTAATGCTTATGTTCTCGGGTTTATGGGATACAGGTTGATTTTGGGCATGGATTGGTTGTCCAGTCATGGAGCCATTCTCGATTGTCAGCATAGGGTAGTGAGGCTTATGACTCGCCTTGGCAATACCCTAGAGATTTCTTGTAACCCTCTGGATCCCGTCATGTTATGTTATCTTGAATCCCTCGACTCGTCTATTGACAATCTTCAATCTATGAGGGTGGTCCGAGAATATCTTGATGTTTTTGATGAGGTGAAGGGGTTACCCCCTAAACGCGAGATAGACTTCCGTATTTATCTTGTTGATAATGCCAAGCCAGTTTCGTTGCCTGTTAGGCACATGGCCCCGCGAGAAAGAAGAGAGCTTAGCAAGCAAGTCAAGGAGTTGCTTGAGAAAAATTTCATTAGGCGAAGCATTTCTGAATGGGGTGCTCCTGTGGTATTCGCTACTAAGGCAGATGGTTCGCTTCGTCTATGTGTTGATTATCGTGAGTTAAACAAGCTGACAAAGAAGAATAGGCACCCGTTACCGGGGATTGATGATCTCTTTGACCAGCTTCTAGGTGCTTCTGTTTTCTCTCAACTCGATCTAGCCACCAGATTCCATCAGCTTAGAGTGGCTGAGGATAGTATTGACAAGACTGCGTTTAGGACTCCAGATGGATTCTTTGAATGGCTCGTCATGCCGTTCGGTTTGACTAATGCACCCGCATACTTCGTTGATTTGATGAGTAGGGCGTTTAGGGAGTTCCTTAACAAGTTTGTGGTTGTCTTCGTGGATGATATTCTGATCTTCTCTAAGGACGAGGAAGAGCATGCTACACATCTCAAGGAGGTTATGGATACGCTAAGAGCTCATCAGTTAAAAGCCAAGTTCTCCAAATGCCATTTCTGGAGAAGGGAAGTTCGGTTCCTTGGGCATATAGTTTCTAAGGAAGGCATAGCTGTGGATCCCGCTAAAGTAGGGGCGGAACAAGACTGGAAAGTTCCGAAGAATGCAACTGAAGTGAGAAGCTTTCTCGGTCTGGCAGGATTTTATAGGAAATTCATTAAATACTTCGCTAAGATTTCAGCCCCTCTCTCTAAGTTAACGAAGAAGAACTTAGTCTTTGCATGGGACTTAGAGTGTGAGCTTGCTTTTCAAAGGCTCAAGAAAGCCCTCGCCACAGCTCCAGTTCTAGCATTACCAGATGGAGGGAAGTTGTTTACCGTGTACACCGATGCATGTAGCACGGGATTAGGCGCTGTCCTGATGCAAGAAGGGAGAGTGATATTCTTTGGGGGTAGGCAACTCAAAGTTCACGAGAAGAACTATCCCACTCATGATTTGGAATTGGCGGCGATCGTCTTTGCACTCAAATCTTGGCGCCATTATCTTCTAGGAGAAAGGTTTGAGTTATATACTGATCACAAGTCGCTCAAGTACCTCTTCTCGCAGAAAGATTTGAATCTAAGGCAGCAGAGGTGGATGGAATTTTTGGCATCGTATGACTTCGATATAGCTTATACCCCTGGCAAGGGTAATGTTGTGGTGGATGCGCTAAGTAGAAGAAGGTTGACTTTGAGTCCCTTGTTTGTTGAGATGAAGAGCCTAGAGTTCTTGGCAACCTTTGATTTTACACCTGCTGTTGAGTCGATGACTGGTTCGTTAGCATCCCTTGAGCTTAGACCTACACTTCTTGACCAAGTTGGGGCTTCACAGAGGGAAGACCTGCAGATAGTCGAGATCATGGACAAGTTGATTCGTGGTGAGACGTCAAGTCACCTCGCTAGATATACTATTGATGACAAGAGGTGGCTAAGGCGTGATGGAAGACTATGTGTCCCACGAGTGGGAGACTTAGTAAATAAAGTTCTTGAGGAGGCGCATCACTCGAGGATGACCATACATCCCGGAGGGGATAAGATGTACCTGGATATGAAGCGCATTTTCTTTTGGGATGGGATGAAAAAGGATGTTGTAGAGTTTGTTTCTAGATGCATTGTTTGCCAACAAGTAAAGACCAAGTCGAAGAAGCCCGGTGGGCTACTGCATCCATTGGAGGTCCCGCAATGGAAGTGGGAAAGTATTTCTATGGATTTTGTGGATGGATTGCCGAGATCAAGGAAGGGGAATACTAGCATATGGGTCATAGTTGATAGACTCACGAAGAGCGCTCATTTCATTCCAGTGAAGAGCAAGAGGACCGCATCATGGCTAGCATCTGTTTATCTTCGAGAGATAGTGCGATTGCATGGAGTTCCTTCTAGCATAGTGAGTGATCGTGACCCAATCTTCACCAGGCAATTTTGGAATAGTTTGCAAGAAGCGATGGGTACGCGATTGAATCTAAGTACAGCCTATCACTCACAGACGGATGGTCAGACCGAAAGGGTGAATAGGGTACTAGAAGATCTGTTGAGGCTATGCATTCTTGAATTTGGTGGCACTTGGCAAGACCACCTTCCTCTCATAGAGTTTGCTTATAATAACAGCTACCAAGCAAGCATAGGGATGGCACCATTCGAAGCTTTGTATGGGAGGCCGTGCAAGTCACCAACATGTTGGTGGGAGACGACGGATAAGCTTATACTCGGGCCCGACATGATAAGGGACACATCTGAGAAAGTTGAGTTGATTCGAAGGCGGATGAAAACGGCCCAAGACAGACAGAAATCCTATGCGGACAAGCGAAGGACAGACTTAGAGTTTGAAGTGGGAGATATGGTCTTTGTGAAGGTTTCTCCCTTGCGAAATGTGGTTCGTTTTGGAGCAGTTGGAAAGCTAGCACCAAGGTTCGTAGGACCCTTCCCTATCATCGAGAAGATTGGGCAAATGGTTTATAGGGTGGAATTGCTCGAGAAGCTGACTGGAGTGCACAATGTCTTTCATGTCTCGCATCTCCAAAAATGCCTACATGAATCAGCCGAAGTAGTTGAGCCTAGCATTCTTGAAGATGTGGAGGTAGAGAAAGAGGCAACCCTGAGACGAGCTCCGATACGTATCTTGGGAACGAAGATCAAGAAGCTGAGGAATCGAGAAGTCAAGTTAGTAAAGGTTCAGTGGAGTGAAGCCGATGAAGATGCAACTTGGGAAACCGAGGAGAAGATGCATGGGCTTTATCCATTTCTTTTTGAGGGTACATTCTCGATCTCTTTTCCTAGTTAGCATATCTTTTCTTTTGCTATCCATGGTTATCTTGCTATCTCGTTAATCTTGTCATGATAACCTTAGGTAGAAACCCTTTGGATGAAACATGTATTTGAAACATGTTATGCTTGATGGTTGCAAATGGTTGCAAGTGTTTGCAAGTGGTTACTCGTGGATGCATGATACACGTTAGGCACTAAGATCGGCTCACACACTTTCATGTTACATATGCATGAGTGTTTATGCTTATTCATGGATGAAACTTGTTATGCTATCATGTGGATGTTGCATATGATTGAATGTTATGTGCACTCATGTAGAGATTATAAATTATGTTAGGAATTTGCATACATTTGGACTCATTGCACTAACGTATTCTGCATTAAGGAGGTTTACTGAGTCAGTAACCGCCTGATTTTTGCATTATATAGGTGCATATACACACACCTTTGCATATGTTCATACAGCATTAGAAATCTTTTAAGGACAATGATTACTTGTGGATGATGTTAGAGTAGATGGATGATGGATGGTAGGATACGTTCTTCCTAACTTGGAGATTTCGGGGACGAAATCCTTTAAGGTGGGGAGAATGTAACAACCCGAATTTTTATAACATGTTAAAACAAGAAAACATGGCAGAATTAAATCATAAGTTAAGAATCAATGGGAACGGGTTATGCCATTGCGTTCGTCTTGAAATTCTGCTTGAAAACGAGTCCGAAATTTCGAAAATCGGAGTCCGTATGACCAAGATATGGCCCATAGAAGATTTCAGAGAATTCAAAATTCAGCCCGAAATTCAAATCAGCTCCAAACAGATTGGGCGGGAAAATTTCCCGCCCTACCCCAGGTCGACTGGGGAGTCCACCTGCCCCAGCCCAAGTCGACTGCCCAGTCGACTTGGGTGTCGACCTCCCTAGTCGGCCATGTTTTCCCTGGTGCACCCGTTTGCTCCTTTGGTCTGCTCAGCTAGCCTGTGACGGGATTTGATGGTTCATATCTAAACTAGGGTTAATCCTATGACCTAAACTAGTCTCTACACCTATAAAAACACCCTAAGACCTAGCCTAAACCATGACAAATGATCCTAACAACTAAATTCTGCAAAAATGCTCCCTAATCATGGCCTCCATCTTCATCTTGAGAGCTTCTAAGGCAAAAAGGAGCAATCTTTCTTCATCAAATCAAAGGAGCTACCTATCCTCATGGCTTCTAGTGTTGCTACAACATTCCTAGAGCTTCTACAATGTCTCTATCTTGTTCTACTTTGTTCTAGTCTCATAGCCACGATTTGTAAGCCCCATTCTACTCTTAGATTTAAACTATGAAGTTAATATGAACATGTAGCAAGTTGAAATGAGATTTTTGGTGTAATACTTGTCTTGGGGCTATATTTGTATGCATAGATCCATTTATGAATCTTTTTATCTATGATTGTGGAACTATCATGAACCTAGTACCGTTCATCTTGATTTTTGGGTAGAAAGCTATGAGCTTTATTTGGGAATTATGCATAATGCAACATAGAACCCCTCATAACCTTGATGTTAACTTGCCTATGATGTTGAAGTACATGCTACCCACAAGTTTATCACTCTATGTCAACTATTATCATGTTATCACCTTTGCCTATGATGTTGAACTACATGCTACCCACAAGTTTATTTGCTAAGTTTGATATCATACATGTTTTGAGGCCAATAATCCTATATGCTAGTTGTGATGAACACCTTTGCCTCAAATATCATCATGTTTAACTTATGACCAACTTTACCGCCTTATGCCCATCTTGGTCATATTTTTATGTTCCTTGTTTCACTTGTGTTGATGCGAATTTACGTGCGAATGGGAATACGTTATGGGTAGTTAGGCAAACTTGAAATGACATGAAATACATGACTTGAAATGTGACATGAAACTTGATTATGCTTGAAAACTTGAATATGGTCATGACATGTAGAAAACCATAAAGTGGCCAGCTCGAGGTTGGTTTGAGTTTGTAGCGTAAATCTGCCCGGAACCGCCCGACAAATCCAGTGGCTACAAACAATAGGACCCAATGTGAGAAGTTGGTCATATCGCGCTTGAAACCCGAGGTTAGACTAGGTTGTGGTGTAAAGCTGCCGGGACCCGCCCGGCATATCCAGTAACCACAACAAAGTCTAATGTGAGAGGTTGGGTGCATTAAATTAATTAATACCACATGATAGGGTTAAGTCATGAACCACTTGGATACACTTAACCAACTTGATAGATGATTGGATAGGGTTAACCACATTTAACCCGTTAGAAACCCTAGTTACGTGGTCCTTTTCAGTAGTAACCCTCTTGGATGTATCACGATACCCGAGGGACTATGCTACGGCAGGGCACGATTACTGGGCTGATTGTAAGCGACCAGAACAACGGCAGAGTAGGTGCGCCAGTGTAGGTTCAGGCGGACTATGGTCGTGCACATAGTCCGGAGTTGAATAAAACAGACATGGGCACCAGTAGGTTTAGACTGTGCATGCTTGATTCGGGTCAGTGGTTGGCACCCTAGGGCTTGATACACCCTAGGGTGGACCTAGCACAGTTTGACTACATTCCGTGATTGGGCCGTATGACACCGACACTCGACGAGTTAAGCTTATAGGGAGCCGATCGACTAGACCGTGTAGTTGGACCTTGACTTGGGTCACCTCATGTTATTGGGCCAAGGGATCATTTCTTGTTTATACTTGACATGGGTTGGAATACTATACTATTGGTGCAAAACTAAACCTTGTATATGCGATGCCACACTTGATCTACCTTGTTATCTATTTATCATACCAGTTAGTTACCATCTTTATGTTTCATCTCAGTTTCTCATATTTAGTTAACTTCATTAGTTTTTATACTAATAGTGGGTAGGACTTACCAGTCTTTATGACTGACCCTTTTTCTTTCGCCTCTTTTCTTCCATCCCCCCCAGGTTCTCAGGGAGGGAACACTAGTGCTTATCTTGGACATTTGGCTTGCTGTCTTGACAGCTCATGTACGGTTTGGACTTGAGCTTGCTATGGCTTCACTACATCTATCTTGGGGATAGTTTACTTTATGTTATTTTCATTTTATGTTTTCTAGACTTGTGGTAGTTGGAAAATAATAACTAAGTACTTTGATGTAAGTTGACTATTTGGTTTTGAAATGGTTAACTATGGTTTTTAAATTACTACCGCTGCTTTATTTATTTATTTATCTATGTTTTGTCTTGTGATATCTCTATGCATGTTTACCTAGACAACACCCCTCCAAAGCTAGTGCATTCTCTTGTGAGTGACTCTAGCGGAGGTGGGGTGTTACATTTTGTTTGACAAACTTGAGTTAGTCGATAAACCTTTAGTAGTGACGAACCCGACTGGTGGTTCGACTAGCCTCAGTATGATTTTCCGTAACGTGGTCTTATCGAGTAATGGATGTATGTTTGTTTGTGATTACTTTGTTTTGGGCTTTACTGGGTTTAGCACTACTTTGGAGAGTCAATCTACTCTAAAGGATTATGGTGGTATTAGACACCTACCTAATGATGGTGATAATAACTGGAGTTAAGGAAGCTGAGAGATTATCGTTGCATTAAGTTCTAGTTGTCTCTGGGATGCAAATGAGTGCTCTAGTGCTTAGTTGTTTTGCTAGTATCACTTCACGTGGATTGTCCGAATTCGGAGGAGATGTTCCTTGGGTGCTTGTCTGATATTGGTTTAGGCCTTTAGGGCTTGTGCTTGGGGAATGTCGAGTTCGACTAGGATGGTTTGTGTGAGAGATAAATAGTTGTTGTGATTTTCATTGGATAATATCTTAGTTTACTCGAGGAGTAATGGGCAGCTGTGACAGGATAAGACTATTCGATGATATGGACTGCCCCTAGTTAGACTCGATAAGGTTATGAGATGACTCGAGTGGCACTCGAGAAAGATACAAAGTAATGGATTCTTTAGGACCTTATGTTGATGTTCTTTTTGAATAAATAGGATGTATTCGTCAATCATGGAAGATGCAACGAAGATTAGGACGATTCAAGTTGGACTTGAACTCGTAAAAGAAAATGGGTGTTCGTTGATCTTGGAGATGCAACAAATAGGGAGACGACTCACGTTGGACTAGGGTCTGTAGGTAATGGGTACTCAAGACTAGGTCTGAGTTTATGGGTAATACATTGACTCGAGTTGGGCTCGAGAAGGCTGCAAGGAATTGGATTGGCTCGAGTTGGACACGAGAGGGCAGCAAGATAATGGATAGACTTGGGTGGGACTCCAGTGTTTCAGGCGGACTAAAAGCAGGGGTATCTTGGGATGCCCACTTACCTTGGATCCGTTGGACGTGATCTAGTTATCCTTGGAGGATAAACATACGTTGGACGTATGGTAGTCCATTTGGAGGCAAAGTTTCCATTAGTTATTGATGTTGGTTGGACCAGACATACATGTATCGACGTATTCATGGCTTTGCAGGTGATAGATAGGATTTGTTTGATGGATGCTATGATTGTTATGTTTGCTCCTACCTTTCTTCTCTTGAGTATCACCTGTAGGATCCTGTTGAACAGAAATAGTATAAGTTCGTTAATCATGGTGATATGACGGGTGTAAGATACTTTACGTTAGACTTGAAGTATGTTGGGCATTGTGGAGCGTCCATTGACCTTGAAGATTTAGTGGACATAGGAGCTTCAAGTTGGACTTGGACTCAAAGGTAAAGTACCTAGATTCAT
This sequence comes from Allium sativum, assembly GCA_030737875.1. Classification (NCBI taxonomy): domain Eukaryota; kingdom Viridiplantae; phylum Streptophyta; class Magnoliopsida; order Asparagales; family Amaryllidaceae; genus Allium; species Allium sativum. The sequence continues at coordinate 553,771,457 of CM060915.1, forward strand.
TGGATGAGTCTAGTTCACCTTTAGAAGGTGAATATACGTTGGACGTGCAGTACGAGTATAAGTGGAGTACCTAGGTTCATTGGATGGGTCTAGTTTGCCTCTAGGAGGTGAATGTACGTTGGACATGCAGTACGAATGTAGGAAGGACTCAAGTTGGACTTGAAAAGACATTTGGAATGTAGTTGAAGATTTGGCGTATAGGGTTAGATTACCTAAGAAGATGACAGTATAAACGGATGCCATAGTACCGGACTAGGTGCGGTAGCTGATGCATTGGGTAGGAGACATGCCAGTTTTGGGGCTATGTTTCTGAAATGGAAGCAACTAGAGTATATCACGGGGGATGACTTCAGACCTAAGTGCGAATTGGATTCAAAAATGCTAGTAAGCTTGACGATTAGATCGATCTAGATTAAGTGGATCGGTTCCAGTCAGAGGGACGATCCCAATCTATTAGAAATTATCTCTAGGGAAGAGATGGGAATCGATGGCGAGAGAACGACTGTACTTAGGAAGTAGAGAATAACATAAGAAAATCGTATCCAAAACTCTTTGCTTGGTAAGATTTACTTTGCAATTTAGTTATTCGCATGCTAGGATAGACTTGTTTTGCATGTCTGATTGTTGTTTTATGGCTGAAAGGCATGCGGAACCCTTTGTGTGTTTTGGTTAGGGAATTTCGGGGACGAAATTTCTTAAGGGGGGAGAATGTAACAACTCGCATTCTACGCATCGGAAGATCGTAGAATATTTATTTCTTTTTCCTGATAAGTCGTATGGTCATGTACTTTTGGGGAACGACTAGTGGGGTCATTTCCCATGCTCATGATTTTTGCCGATTTTTAAATGACCGTTCTGCCCCTAGTTGATCTTGTTTCGGCCATAACTTTTGACTGGAAAGGAATTTTGACCTGAAACCACTTCCATTGGATCCGGATGATGGTTTCCGTAGAGTGGTCACATTAGCCAAACGGACTCACCGTTTGGGAGATATGGCTGAAACAAGTTTCAGATAGTGAAAAACAGCTTAATTGGGCTTAACCGGTGATTAACAGCTAGGCCCAAAGGGGAATTTCGGGATTAGGAGTTTAAAAGGGCTGTTAGGGTTTGAAGAATACATTTTTCTCATTTTCCAGCCGTCACTATTCATTCCTCTTAACCTAGCCATGGCCTCCACTTTCTAAACCTCTCCAAAACACCTCTAAACCACTTTCTAATTGAAAATTAGGCTTAGCTACATCAAATTGAGGAGAGAAAGCACCAAGGCAAAGTTAGAGCTGCTGTGTTAGATTGGGAACAGCGCCAAGTAGAGATTTATTTCAGTTTTGAGGTTTTATTTGTGGCTAAGGTGAGTGATTTGCATAGTTTTGCACTAATTACAGTTGATTAAGGGTAATTAGTGAAGATTAACGAAATTAGACATGATAAAAATTTGGAAAAATATTTATAAATTTGAAAATAATGTTTTATACCTCTGTTAGAAATTTGGGTTGATTTGGTTAAGTTTTGTTAATCCTACGATTAGTTTTGCTTAAACATGTTTAAGGGAAATATGGGGTTTTGGGTAGGTTTGATCCATTCTAACTTGTCGAAATTAGTGTTTTGATGTTTATGGTTGATTCTCTATGTTGCTATGACTGTATGGTATGTTTTGTGATTGATTAGAATTGTTAGATTGGTCGAAAACGCCGTCGAATGGCGTAAACAATCTCTGGAAGAAGTTGCAGGATTTTGGCCGATCCGGATCGGATTGGAGGAAGGAGCCCGATCCGAACCATCTTCCACGAGAGCTGCTCACATCCGACCTGATCCGCCCTCGTGGGCATGAAGCTACTCCGACCCAAACCGTTGCACCATGAAGAATCTTGAGAGACTCGACCCAATCCGGAGTGCTTGGGGAGAAGGATCTGAACCGATGGGAGGAAGTCATCCGATCCGATCCGAAGAAGCTTGGCACGAATTGATGGGGAACATTGAAGACCGAACCGAACCGATGGCTGTGAGGAGATCCGAACCGATCCGGTGATGACCAATAACCCGAGATGCAAAGGTAGTCCAAATGGAAGTTAGAGCTCAGGACCAGTTGGGAACCAATGAGTTCACTTCATGATTGGGCTTTGCTGCGAGACGTGAGCAAAAGGGGTTGTCGGTATTCATAACTTTGGTTCACCATTGAGAGACGTATAGTAGGCTTGTAATGGTAGCTGTACGGGATTGGATTCCGTCATGGCCCAATGAATAGGTGACTAAGGTAGTGGATATCGTATGCTTTACGCACTGAGTGAGAGTTGTGAGGATGGTTGCTATGCTTGATTGTTTGCCATCACTATGACATGTACACCCCCACCCTCGTATGTCTGTACACCATATGTTAGTGGCACCTTAGAGTGTTGTACAGTATGAATTGCTAACTCTTTGGTTGCAGGTCCAGGTTAAGGTATGGTTGGATTATGCCTGTTATTGTTCTGTTTTGTTGCTTATCGCTCATACCATACTTTTTGTCTGACCCAGAGTTTTATGTCTCTTCTTATTACTCTGGGTGCTCTCACGAGCAGACTAGAGACAAGTTAGCTGGTGATGCACGAGTAGCTGATTTGGAGGCGAGCAGGAGGCTTCCACGTATGATATATATAGATATTCTCCCTGTGTCGTTGGTGGTCACTACTTGGGCATTAGTAGTGTACCTCCCTTATCATTTTTTTATCTTTAGAGACAGTTTGAAAAGTTGTAATAACGATGATATGGAACATAAGCTGTATTTGGATTTTCTGCTGCTATGATAGTTTGTTTTCAGCTTATGCACTATCTCACCTGTTTTATGCCAAGTATGTTGTTATTATATTTTGTTCTATGCGCTGTGAGACATTCTACAGATTTCTTTGTTAACTCCTTCATCTTCTTTCCTTTCCTTCTAACAACCGTTCCGTGCTAACTGGACATGTGTACAGCGCGCTTTTGGAGTAAATGTCGGTTGGTGTGGGGCGGGTCGTCACATGTTGTCTTGGTGATGATGGTTGGGACATGGTGTTGGATGACTGTTGGTGATGATGGTTTGGACATGGTGTTGGTGATGATGGTTTGTATATATTTATGTCGTTGGGATGTATGTACATATATGTCGTGTTGATGTATTTTGTAAATATCGGTTTATGTTATGCGTTTTGCATGTTTTGTATTTGATTTTGGTATAATATTATGTTTGGGTATATATATGATTGAGACTGTGATGTATATGCTTGAAATGGTGCACTTTTGATAAATATAATATTGTGCGTGGCTGGAAGTGAGTAATGTGAAACCTAAAAAAAAAATTAAAAAAAAATAAAGAGATTTTCAACGGTTGGCAACGACTTACATGTTAACGTATTTCGACGGTTTCCAATGATTGGCAACAGCTTACAGGTTCATGTATTTCAACGGTTTCCGACGGTTAGCAACGACTTGTTTTCAACGGTTAGCAATGACTTGTTTTCAACGATTTTCAATAGCTTCCAACGGCTAGCTGGCCAGACATGAAATACACATGACCAAGTTTCTCTGTTGAAAGTTGTTGGTAAATAATCGTTGATGGCATTGGAAGTCGTTGAAACAGGTTGATCTGTATATTAACGGCTTCTAACGGCTTTCCAACGGCCGCCAACGTCCCATGGCCATTGGAATCCCCCATTCCTCTTGTAGTGTAATCCTCTTGTGTTATCTACTTTTTCTGCATTTTGTGATTGGATAATTTGGAATTACCACATAAACTCGAAAATCGGGTATTGACGTGAGAGGTGGATAACTTTCCCACATCAACAATTAATTAATTAAAATAACACATTATACGAAGTGTATTATAAAAAGAAAATGCCTTCTATATTTTGAACAAGGTTATTCACCAAGTTAGACATATATAATGGACTATACAATTACCCATAGGGCATATGTCTAACTATGTCAACTTTTTCTCATTGACTTCGTCGTCAAGATGGCTATGGTTTCGATTTGATCTAGTGAAAGGTAGACTACAAGTGGTTGTTATAATTTATAGGAAGCTAGAATGCATTCTAGCCTTAAAAGACTTTTTCCTCCCTCCTTCGAAAGCTTTATCGCAGCTTTGTTGTCCACTTGCATGTCATGCTTCACTTATTTAATTAGCCTAAGCCAATTCACTAATTAAATCAACATGTAATTTTTATACATTGTTTTAGTTAATTTCAAAATTTTTATATAAGTAATTGAAATGTCAATGCAATCCATACAATATTCATGTTCAATGTTATCATTTATTTTGTAATTATATTCATAAATTAATTTTACATTGGTCCATGGAAATTAACTAATAAGGCTCCATGTTGACCTTTGGTGTGAAATAGGCTCATAGTCGATATTTAAATGCAGAAGCATATATGAACGTTGTTGAAGTAGTTTTCAACCACAAGTTTGATCACATGTGGATCACTTTGGCAAAATCTAATTTCTAATCTTTATTATTATTCACGTAGTACTGACATTTTGTTCACATTTTCTTTTTGTCAATACTATATCAGTTATGTTCAAGAGTTTAGTCTAAGTCAAAAAATTTATCGATATATATAGTTATCCGCATTCAATACAACAAAGACTTTGGTTCAATCCATAATATTTATCGATTAATTAGTTTATTTCGACCAGATATTTTGAGTTTAAGTCATCTATCAATTATGGTGATATTAATATGATTCTCTTAGTGCCTTGACTATAAATGTTTGAGTCATAAGTATTTGGCTATCATTTCAGTGCTTATGATTATAAATACATTCGTAATTGCAATCCACAAATACTTGTACTATGGATTTTCTACTCATACACGCATACATACGCTATACGTGTGTGTGTGCGTGCGTGCGTATAAAATTACATATGTACGTACGTATGCAGATATGTATAGTCACAAAGTAAGATCATTCCTTTTAATAAGATGATAAAACCAAAAGCATACTTTATTTCTTATAAGATTCTTCTATAAGAGTTAAGTTACCCATTAAATTATACATTTTCCACTATGACAGACGTTTAACTCTATGTATACGGGTCGAAAGCAACACTGTTTAATAATATGTCCATTGCCCTCTTTGTAATAATGTGGCATAGTCACCTACTCTATGACGTCTACTAGAGCTTGATGCAGTATCATGTTTGCCTCCACCATCAACATGCTTGCTTTTGGTCTGAATTAGGTCTCGTCGTACATTAGACATTGATCTCCTCCTAATACCATATCGTAGGCTTCCCATAATTCTCTTCATTTTGATCAAAAAATTACTAGTTTTAAAGCAAAATAAGGGGTTCAAGGTAAATTTTTGATAACTTGTTCGTTTGAGACTAGAAAAATGATAAGTAAATAAAATATCGATCAATAAGAAGGATGGGGGAAACATACAAAATTATCTAGCATTTTAACTATCGGATAATTTTGTGGTTTAGATTTCGCAATAGAGAGCGCATGGATTATAATATGCATTGATTTGTTATCTGATATTTAAAATGCTTAGTAAAAAAGACCGACTCTCCGCTGATCCACATTTTATTAATGTGTTAAGAGTGCTTATCTGTATAAAGGAGCATTTATTTATTATGAGATTCTTTGACACGTGCAACACAAGTGCATATGAAAAACCTTTATATAATGATATAAAATTGTTAAAATTCATTTTTTATAGCTTTAACGAGTAAAAGTTGAGAACCATAAAGAATAAAATGTTGCGTTGAGATCATGATTTGAACTTGTGATCTTATATCAAAATTTTCATTTGAAAATATGTATTATTTTTAGTGTGCTGCTATAAACATCCGAGTTTTTACTTTTTAACATCGTGATGTGGTATTACAAAATGTAAAACCAAATGCTTTTAGTTTTACGTAGCGCTGTCTTGTTAAAAAATATATGTTTTTAGCAATACACTATTGTTATTTGCGGTGGAATTCAAATTTTTAACACTTTATTTGTGTCCAAGTAGATTTTTGATACATTGAAGTAGAATCAAAAGATTTATAGTGGAATTTAATCTGTCAACATTTTATTTGTGCGTGAGGGATTTTTGCGACATTGCGGTGAAACGCTTGGAGCATTAATAAAGTTTTGCACTTGCACATGCACTGATCTATTGACAAGAAGGTACCCTAGATTTGAATGCATATTTTTTTATTAAAAAAAAATCCTTCGAAGAGTAAATACACCCAAGGAAAATTATGTTGAGGTATATAAAAGTAATTAAATTATGGGAAAAAAGGAATTAAATTAACTGGGAGCATATAAAAGTAAATACACCAATCATACCACCACAGAAGTGTTATCTACAGAGAAACCCTAATTCGAAATTGGGTTACCAGAAAAATTGAAATTAGGTTAACAGTAAGGTTTACCGTTTTGTATTCCGATTGCAAGTTTGATTTTCAAATCCGAGTCCAGGACTATGTTGTTCCCTTAAAACAGATTTGCTCCCCCTACGGCGCGTTGGGTTAAGATGAGCAACTGTTTCCCAAGGTGAAACGGAATCAAGTTTGCAAGGCTGCGCTGGCGATGCGAACGGCGACGAACTCAAGAGAATGTTTTAAGAACAATTATGCGGGAGAAAGAAGAAGATGGTCATATATTCGAATTTTTTTCGGTGATCAAAACGGTTCTGACTCAATCTATTTATATCTTTTGCAGGTGACGATTTGTTTTAAACGGATGCTTCGTTTGGAAAGGTAGCAACCCGTTTCTAAACGTTGCAACCCGTTTGAATTCGTATCCGCTCGCAAAAAGATGACCGTTAAGCCCAAGCCCAACAAAATTATGATTTCGGCCCATTAATCACAATGCACATTGCAAAGTGCTAAGTGCCTATAAGATGCCTCAAACGCTCATTCGCACACGCAGGAGCGGGCACGGGCTCGGGTTCGGGTACGGGAGCGGGTGCGGGGTGGTGCGTGCACCACCCCTTATGGTCCCCATTATTGGTCCATAGCACTCTCTCTAAGGAATTTATAATAGTCTTTACACATGTATATAAACCATTATAATTACTTATACCCTACAATGTGGGACTATTCCTACATTGTGGGATACTCTACCCTACACCTTCATTATTCATTTATTACAACAATCCCCCACATGAATAAATAATTCTTTAATTTGTTCTTAAATTAGTGAAATTATGTTGTATCGCTTAAAGTAGCACAGTGGCCTTGAACTTTCCTAGTGTTTATCTATTTGACCTACTTGTGAATGTCCTTGAACTGTAAGCCTTTTGTATAGATCAAGATAGTAGATAACACACAACATGATTTCTAAACTTCCTTGGTTCTCTGTTTGTGTTCGTTTTTTCCGTGAACACCTGCTTGGTCTCATGAGTGTTTAAAGAATTTGACCTTACAATTCTTTTTGAAGCGGCGCCTTCACACTCACGTAGGTGATTCTATGAAGAGTATCCCGTAATACTCCACTTGGGTCTTTTATAAAACCACAGTATAGACATCATTAAAAGCTAAACTTATCATATTCTCCGACGGGTTGTGCACTGACTTATCATAGGAATGGTTTGTATTTTAACAGTGCCATTAAGTTTATCTATAAACTTAGTTGTCCCTTTGAACCTAGATCTTGGGATATCCAGTCAACTAGATGGGTTTTCGTTTTAGAAAACTTTTAATTCATAGGTCTTAAACCCATTCCCATCGATAAGGTTTGAACTTTCTCTCTTGGCAAGCCTTTGGTAAGTGGATCCGCTATGTTATCCTTTGACCTTATATAGTCTATAGTGATAACTCCATTAGAGAGAAGTTGTCTTATGGTTTATGTCAACGACGAATATGTCGAGACTTACCATTATACAATGTACTATTTGCCCATCCTATAGCAGATTGACTGTCACAATGTATACATATTGGAGGTACAGGTTTTTCCCTATTTGAAATATCTTCCAGAAAACCCCTAAGCCAATCTGCTTCTTCTGCGGCTTTGTCTAGATCAATGAACTCTGATTTCATTTTCGACCTTGCTATGCAAGTCTGTTTGGATGATTTCCATGAGATTGCTCATTTTCCTAATGTAAACACATATCCACTTGTGGATTTTGTGTCATTTGAGCCAGTTATCCAATTTGCGTCGCTGTAACCTTCCACTACTGAAGGATAATTTGCATAATGCAAACCAAAGTTCTGTGTATATTTTAGATATCCAAGAACTCTTATTATCGTTTTCCAATGATGTTTACCAGGATTGCTAGTAAATCTACTAAGCTTACTTACAACATATGTGATATCTGGTCTTGTGCAATTCATTACATACATGATACTTCCTAATATGCGAGAATACTCAAGCTGATATATACTGTCACCAGTTTTCTTAACCCAATTTTGGTTCATATCTACTGGCGATTTCGCTATAGTTATATTGTATTTCTTGAATTTTTCAAGTATCTTGGCTATGTAATGTGATTGGGATAATACATATCCCTGTGGTGTTCTTACAATTTTGACACCCAATATTACATCAGCTAGTCCTAGGTCTTTCATATCAAATATAGAGGATAACATATCTTTTGTTGACATTATTATGGCCTTATTATTTCCTAGGATTAATTAGTCATCAACATGGAGACATACAATGACATATCCAATATGTGTGTATTTTATGTAAACACATTTATCTGATTCATTTATACTGAATCCATTTGATAACATAGTTTGATCAAATTTCTCATGCCATTGTTTTGGTGCTTGTTTAAGACAATAAAGTGACTTCACCAACTTACACACTTTGCTTTCATTTCCTGGGCTTACAAACCCTTCAGGTTGCAGCATGTATATTTCTTCTTCTAACTCACCATTCAAAAATGCCATCTTTACATCCATTTGATGTATTTCCAAATTTAGTATAGACGCGATTGCAATAAGCATCCTAACGGATGTTATTCTAGTTAGTGGTGAGTAAGTATCAAAATAATCCAGATCTTCTTTCTGTCTGAATCCTTTGACTACTATACGAGCTTTGTACTTATCTATTGAGCCGTCAGCCTTGAGTTTTTTCTTAAATATCCATTTATACCCTAGTGGTTTTGATCCTTTAGGTAGATCCACTAGTTCCCATGTATGGTTTTGTAAAATGGATTCTATTTCACTGTTGACAGCTTCTTTCCAGTATGGAGCCTCAGGAGATGACATTGCTTGTTGGTAAGTAAGAGGTTCATTTTCTATCATATATGCATAGAAATCGGGTCCAAAGGTTTTCGAAGTCCTTTGTCGTTTGCTCCTTCTAGGTTCCTCTACCTCAATTTCAACATTTCTCTTATTCGATTTTTGATTAACATTATCCTCAGGAGTATCTGTATCTATTGATCTCTTTTGAACAGTTGTTTCAATAGAGAATTTTAGAGGATAGATGTGTTCAAAGAATCTAGCATTTCGAGATTTGATAATGGTGTTTTCATGTATGTCATCGATTTCAGATTTGTATACCAAAAACCGATAAGTAGCACTATTATGAGCATATCATATAAATATGCAATCTATAGTCTTTGGTCCAATTTTGACCTTCTTTGGTTTTAGTATTTCTACTTTGGCAAGACACCCCCACACTCTCAAGTATTTGTAGGATGGTGGTATGCCTTTCCACAATTCATGTGGTGATTTAGAAGTCTTCTTTAGAGGTACTTTATTAAGAATGTGATTAGAAGAAAGTATAGCTTCTCCCCAGAAGTTATCTGGTAAACCAGAACTAATGAGTAGAGCATTCATCATTTCTTTTAGTGTACGGTTTTTACGTTCTGCTACCCCGTTTGATTGAGGGGAATATGGTGTCGTTGTCTGATGTATAATATCATGTTCGGCACAGAACTCCTCAAAAGGAAATTCGTACTCTCCTCCTCTATCACTTCTTAGTGACTTTATCTTTTTATTAAGTTGATTTTCAACTTCTGCTTTGTATTATTTAAATATGTCTAATGCCTCGTCCTTGCTTCTAAGGAGATATACATAACAGTATCTCATACAGTCGTCAATAAAGGTAAGAAATACCGTTTTCCTCCTCTAGTTTGACACATTTTTAAATCGCACACATCTGTGAGAATTAAGTCTAGAGGCTCCGTATTCCTTTCAACTTGATGAAAGGAAGTTCTAGTTAGTTTTGATTCGGCACATGTTTCACATTTGTAATTTGAGTCTATGGAAAACTTAGGTATAAATTCTAAGTTTATCATTTTTTGCAAAGTATCAAAGTTAGCATGTCCTAATCTATTATGTCATATATTAAATGACTCAGGATATAAATAGAAGGTTCCACTTTATTCATATCTTTTGTTACAATAGTCATTATATTCATTTTGAACAGACCATCACTCACATACCCTTTCCCCACATATTGTCCATTTTTAGGCAATACAAAATTATCAGAAACAAAGACCAACTTGAATCCATTCTTGCTCAGTAGTGATCCCGAGACCAAGTTCTTCTGAATGTCTGGAACGTGGAGCACATCATTCAAAGTGAGTTCTTTTCCAGAAGTCATTTTGAGAACCACTTTTCCCTTGCCTTCAACCTTTGACGTGGAGGAGTTTCCCATAAAGAGTTGCTCTTCTTGTGTCGCATGCTTGTAGTTAGAGAACATTCAATTGTTAGCAAAAATATGTTTTGTGGCACCAGTATCCACAAACCGTTCCTTCGTGTTGCCAACCAATTTGCATTCGAAGATTACAGCAGATAAGTTCATTTCTGAAACATTCTCCGAGAGCCTATCACATTCAGTAACATTGGCTTCATCTTTCTTCTTCTTTGGTCCTCTGCACTCAACTGCTTTGTGACCTTTCTTTCCGCAATTATGGCAATTTCCTTTGAACTTCTTAGCCTTTTTTGCATTTGGATTATGCTCCCTTTTTCTTTTGTTGTTCTTGTCGGACTTGACCACATTTGCTTTGGCCACCATTGTGTTTGTTGCCTTCTTTTCAGATTTTCTGTCGTCTTCCTTGATTCTGAGACGAACAACCAGATCCTCCATGGACATCTCCTTGCGCTTATGTTTCAAGTAGTTTTTGAATTCCTTCCATGATGGAGGTAATTAAAATGCCTCTTTTAATCTAATCTTTTTTATTTACACCTAGAATGTAAATAAAAATGTAACTTTTATTCTATTCTTTATTTACATCTAAATATGCAAATAAAAAATGTACTTTCTAATTCATGTTTTAATTCACATATAACATGCAAGTAAAAATTTCACTCTTTATCCAAGATTCTATTTACATCTAAAATGTAAATATAAATTTACGTTTTTAATTCACGGTTCTATTTACATCTAAAATATAAATATAAGTTTCACTTTTGATTTCTATGTTTTTATTTACATCTAAAATGTAAATAAAAAAATGCACTTTTTAATTCAAGTTTTTATCCACATCTAAAATGTGAATAAAAATGTACTTTTTCAATTTAGGTTTTTATTCACCTCTAAAAGGTGAATAAAAATGTACTTTTTTTATTTTCATGTTTTTTTTTATATCTAAAAATATAAATAAAAACGTCAACTTTTTTATAATCATGTTTTTATTTACAACTAAATTGCAAATAAAAATGTACATTATATTTTCATGTTTTTATTTGCAACTAATTTGCAAATAAAAATGTACTTCATTTTATTCGGTTTTTATTTGCATATAAAAAGGCAAATAAAAATGTACTTTTAAATTTCATGCCTTTTATTCATATCTAAAATGTGAGTAAAATATCCTTTATAAATTCATATCTTTACTCATATCTAAAATGTGAATAAAATATACTCTTTTAGTTCAAGTCTTTTATTTACATGTAAAATGTAAATAAGACTTTATTCATGCCTTTATTTACATGTAAAAAGGTAAATAAGATAAACTTTCTTTTCTAATACATGTTTTTTATTTACATATAAAATCTAAATAAAAATGTTCTTTTCTAATACATGAATTTTTTTCTATATTTTTAACGTTGCATTAAAAGTGAATTAAAAAAATGTCACTTTTAATTCCATCCTTTTTAAATGACAAAAATGAACATTTTTGTTTAATCCTTTTTCAATGAACAAAAATGTTTATCTTGGTTTAATCCCTTTTTGCTGCCAAAGATGTATATTTTGGTTTAATCCTATTCAATGACCAAAAATGTGTATTTTTAGTTTCATTCTTTTTTTTTCAATTGACAAAAATGTATATTTTGTCCCATTCTTTTTAATTGACCAAAAATGTGTATTTTGGGTTTCCCTGATGTGACACATTTATTTCCTTACATTTTCTTATGTTTTCTAATAACATGTAAAAGTCAATTTTATATACTCACAATTTTCTAAGTATTCTAATGACATAAAAACGTATATTTTATATATTAACATTCCTCTATGAACTCTAATGCCATATAAAAGTATATTATATATATTCACATTTTCCTATGACTTCTAATGACATATGAATGGTCATTTATTGGTAATCAATTTTCTATGTTATTCTAATATCAAATATCACAATATTTTATATGTAAAACATTTTCTGTGAATTCTAATATCATATAAAATGGTGTTTTATATGTAAACATTTCTTTTCTAGTGATTCACATTACAATAAAAATGTAATTTTTATTTTCATCTCTTTTCTAATGATTCATGTTACAATAAATATGTATTTTTTTTATTGTCTATTCTCACATTTTACATAAAATGTAATTTCTATTTTAATGTCACATTTTACATAAAATATAATTTATTTTTCTAATACCTCATTTAAAATTGGTTCCTTTAATCAATTGGCAATTCTAGTTTATTTTTGTTTCAGCCTTTTTAATTAACAAAAATGTTTATTTTTGTCGCTACAACTTTTAATTGACAAAAAGTAAATTTTGTCGCTACTACTTTTTATTCTAATTAGACATTTCTAACATAAATGATATTTTTATCTTAATTAGAAAATGACACAAATTCTGTTAACAAAAATGTGATTTTTGTTTTGTTAACATTAATACATAAAAATGAGATCACTACAAGAAAAATACCCTATTGCAACTAGCTATTTGCAACAGGCAACAAAAGACAGTTGCAGTAAATGACATTTAGCAACAGACCTATTATAGCAGTTGCAATAGATAAGATTTAGCAACAGACCTTTTCTTTCTGTTGCGAAAAACATATTTTTAGCAACTGTGCTTCTCTTCCTGTCGCAAATACATACTTTTAGCAACTGTGCTTCCATAATAGTTGCAACAAACATATTATTTGCAACGGCGCTTCCAAGCCAGTTGCGAATAAATATCTTTAGCAACAGTTTTCGCCAGTTGCAATAACTGTATATTCTACAACTGGCAAAGCCAGTTGCGAAAAAACATACTAAAAATAAGTATAAGCTTTTAATGATTCACTTTTAATAATTAATTTAAATAATTACTGTTTAATGATTAACTACTAGTAATTATACAATAATTAAGATTAATATTTAATATTTAATAATTATTAATTAATAATAAAATTGAAGCATTGTAAAGTGATATTTATAACTGATAATTAAATTATAATAATTAACTAAGAATAATAAATAACATGTAAAAAATAATAAAATAAATAAATAATTATTAAATAATAAAAAATTAATTGTAAGAAACTAATGGATAATAATTAATAATTAATTTGAAATATGAATATGTTTAAATATTAAATAAGTAATAGATAATTAAATAATTAATAAATTCATAATAAATAGTTAGTATTAAATTCAAAAGTACGAAGTGATAGGTAATATTTAGGTATAATTTGATAAGTATTAAGTAATAACAATTAATTGAAATCAATTAATACGTTAATAATTTATCATAATTAGTTATTAATAGTGTGTAAATTATATTTAACAATTATTAAATACATTTAATAATTAATAATTCATAGTATTTAATAATTATATTAAAAGGTAATAAATAGTAATTAAGAAGTAATAATTAATTTGTAATACTTCAGAAATAGTTTTAATATGTATGAAAAATATTCAAGAAATTCATATTATAATTAATATAAATTTTAACTTGTTAATTCTGGTTTTAAATACCTGCCTTACAAAATGATAATAAAATTTTGGCGCCAGCTAATTAAAATTAGGCGGCATTAATTTAAATTTTGGCTGGAAGTGCCAATCCAAATATCTTAATCATCGCTATTCTCCCCAAATCAAAAAAAAAGTTTCTCCCTCTCGAATCCAAATCTACATAACCAAATCAAGTACTTCATAAATTCTCTACATATTCCTAGCGAGAAATTAGAAAACAATTAAGTCTAGTAAAATTCTTTATTCCTAAGGAAGAAATTACCGTCAGCGGTTGCAGCATTGAATATGTAAGATGCATGTAAATAATTTAAAATTTTGACAGTAGGAAGCATTATGTCCTTGACAAAAAATACTCAAATACTTGGCATCATCCGGGCAATTCATATAATGTATTTGCGGAAATCTAACAATATCTAGAAATTTCATTTTGGCTCCACAACGAAATTTTGGCTCGTAGGCTCTTCATTTTCCCATCAGCATCTTCGTTCCCATTGAGAATAAACCATCCATACCAAGAAATCATCTCATCTTCTGAAATATCCACGTTGCTATTCTCTTTCTTTTTCATTGGTCTTTCCTTTCTACAAAAAATAAATCAGTAATTCGGTACTAAATTCGAAGGTAGGTTTAGAGAACAAGTTGGATTCGGAAATTAGTGCTCGCGAGTTGCGCGATAGATCTACGCGTGGATCTTGTTGGGTCCGCTTTGTATGTGGATCTGGTGGTGGTGAGTTTTAGTCGAAGTCGCATTTCCATTTTCTAGTAGCATATGCCGTTCAATTCCGATTTCACTGGGTAACCAGGACTACAAACCTAATTCTCGGCTTGCTTGGGTATGGTATGTGGTTTTTATTCTGTATCTAGAAACTGAAATGAATCATTCTACTGCAGCTACAAGACATTTGGCTTCAGGTGGCGTTGATGTCTATTCGGCTCTTGCTGGAGCCGTAGGATCTCCTTATGGTCCACTGCATGGTGGAGAAAATGAGGTAAGAGCTTCAGGTTATAATTTCTTACTAATATTTACACTTTAGCCGATGTTGGCAAGATGCCTGGATTAGGAATAAAGTTGATAGGGAAAGCGAGAGAGTTTTATCGAAAAAAGAAGGCACCGACTTTGCCAGGCAGCATGGATGTTTATTTTTAGAATGCAGTGTGAAAACAAAAGCCAACGTAGAACAATGTTTTCATGAGCTAGTATTAAAGATATTCGTTACACCAGGTTTATTAGCAGAAGGTTCAGCCAGTTTGAAAAAGAAAACCGTGTTCAAGCTGAACCAGACGCAGGCTGATGCTTCACAGAGTGGATGTTGCTGAATTTGAGTTTTGAAAATTCAAACTGTGTATTATTTTCAAATTTTTTTAATCTAAATGGCTAACTGGATTTGTTTGCTTGTGGTGTTGGGTATCAGTGGTATCTTCATCTGTCTATGCCTTATAACTCTGTTTATAACGGAAAAAAAAACAGAGAGGGTTTCAGACTCTTCTAGTTTCCAACCTTAGGCTTTACAAATTTTTGTTTACTTTATTGTATTGTTTAAAGAGTGCTGAAATGTATGTTTGTTACAACTAGGATGTGCTTAAAATGTTGAGTGAGATTGGAGCAGCTGACAATATCTTAAAATGATTAACTTTTCTGGTTACAAGGTTTTTTAGGCAATACGATTTCTGGAACACTCATATTCTGGTTGGATTTTCTCAGTAATGTCCTGTTTCTCCTTTGTATCACCGTCTTCACCATGGCAGGTACTCTTTTTTTATTTTTTCATGACTATGGTATTAGAAAATTCTTTTGATCTGTACTTTCTTCTTCTTTTGCGATTTGAAGAAGGAAATTATTTCTTCCAGTTGGGAATTGTAAGAGGTGCTTATGGTAAGGTATTTAAGTTGAAAAACAGAAGAAAAAAAATGTAAAATATGTTTCTCTTTCTAGTCTTTTTTTGTTTCGTCTAGTTCATTACCTGACCAATCCCATTTGTTCCAATAGTCCACCAACTCCCAAACCTAGGTATATTAGTTCATTTCAAATGAATGACGCTACTTATGCTTCACATATTTCAGGGGAAAATGTCAGGAGATTACTCAAAGAGTTTGCTGGAATGACATACATATTCCTGGATAGCATGTACATGTTCATGATCGACAGCAAACTTGGAGCATGAACTGCATATTTATTCTAGTGAATTGTTGATATTTATTCTTTTGTTATAGTACATGTATGATAGAGTAGAAATATGATTAGAAAATATTCTATTTGAAAAAAATGTGTTGTGTGAGAGAAGAAATTGTTATAAATGAGTAGTGTATGAAAATTGTAGAAATTTTGTTGTAATTGTTTGTACTATTAAAACTTTGTTAAAATAAAATTTTTATTTGTTTAGTTTATTTTGTGATGTACACTATTACTAATATGAATACATTTAATATTTAATATCTATAAATTGCAATAATCTTTTTTTTATATAGATTTATGGATCTTTTGCAACATGCATATACTGTTGCAAAATGATCTGTTGCAACAGCAAAAGCCTGTTGCAAAAAAGTATACCACAACCTCTTATTGCAACAAGCAGAAAATGTTGCAGATTTTTTGCAACTTCGGCTATACCAACAGGCGCATGCCTGTTGCAATAGGTCTACTGCAACGGATGTCGCCTGTTGCGAAAAGTGTTTTTTGTTGTAGTGGATTTCTCTTATGTCAACATTTTATACATAACGATGTCCTTTTTCTAGTGTTAACATAAAAATGATAACTTGGTTTTGTTGAAAGTTCTAATTCAACAAAAAAAAATGGTAGAAATGTTTAATTCAACAAAAAGATTCATTTTTGCTATAACAATTTATTCAAACAAAATGATCCACTTGTTCATGACAATTTTATAATAACACACTATTGATCTATATGTTTGCGATAATTTTACAATAACATAATATTACTCAACTCAACAGATCTAACAAATACGAGATTCACAATCAACAAATCAACCAATATGATAATTTGGTTATGTCTATTCTATTTCAACCAATATGATAATTTAATCTCAACACAATAATCAATAGAATTAATCAGATCATCATAACAGCGACAATCGTAATTATTATCAAATCACGAACAATCATATACTAAATTTAACAGCAGAGGAATAATAGCACAATTATAATTAATTTATTTTAATTATTTAAAAGGAAATAGGGTTCTCACATTGATTTGCCTGAATTTTCAAAGTTCCCTGTTTCAGATCTGGTCAGTTCCACGCTGTAGGTCTCATCAACATGAGTCCAACGAACTTCGTTTCGTTTAATTCCGTTCTGATATGACAAAGTTATGATATTTTTTACATTTGAAATAATTAAAATAAGATTGGTTTAATTAATCTCATCATATTCCTTAATCACCTTTCTAATCATCTTCCTCCTTCTGATATCGCGAAACCCATTTCTGTCGTTGTCTTCTACCATTTGCGTGCGGCACTATGGGGGACTAGAGACCGATCAGGGGACACCACGAGGAAGGGCGGAGTGGCGCCTCCCCACGGTGGCGGCGACGTTGATCTCGGTGGGCCCTGGGCCCACGAATTTCGCCTCGAACGGCGGTCCTTCTCACTTGAAATTCGAGCAACCCCGACCACCAATTGCCATAAAACCCGTACCAAAACAAAGCCCTCCTTCGATACTTTAATTCGTTCAACAGGAGCTTGATCTGATTCTCGATGGATTAAGAGAAAATAAGAAAGGAAGTGAGGAGCGTTTCTGGCCTTTGAAAGAGATGATGGCGGCTGTAGTGTATTAGGGTTCTGCGTATATGCCGTATTCATACCGTATATATATAGTATTTCTTTTATATTTAATTATTTAATCAACAAAAGAAGCCCGTTACACATAATAACTGCAAATCCAACCCAACAAGTATCGCCACTAGCTAATAACCCCCGTCTCGGACACAATGGGCTAGGTCCCGTCAGTCGGTTTGATCGTCTCAGCCTTGTTTTATTTAAATTAATATTTAAATCATTTATTTATTTAAATTCCATCGTACATTTAAATTTACCGGGACCACATACGACCTCTAAAAATTACAGAAAATTTATTTCTAGCTTTGTTTTGACGATACGGTCCTAACAAAACTAATTTCGTCGAATTCTGAGACCTTTTGAAAAATGGTCATTTTCAGTCGATTAAATTTGACTGAATTGAACAGAACACATTTTCCTTCACCACGCTCACATATTAATTCGAAAAATTATGGAAAATTAAACCTAGCAGTAATTTGACATTCTGGTTCCAACAAAAGTGGTTTCATTGAAAACCGAGGTAGTTTGTAAAATGGCTATTTTTAAGGGCTATATATTATATTAAAAAATATATATAAATTCTACAGCGACTTTTCTAAATTTTAAAGTGGACATAACTTTCAACTTTTAAAGTGAAATTTCAGTTTCTCACATTCGCTAGAAAGATATGATTAAACAAATTCACATATTTCTGGTTTTACTGAAATCCGATTTATTTTGAATCCTATACATTCAGTTAAAGTTTAAAATTAAATTTTCAAACTGTAGCGCTGTTTTAAATTCCTTTTATAATTAAATTAAATTTATTCGTTCAATAAATTTTTAGTCATTATTATTTAAAATAAATATTTTAAATATCCTAAATTCATTAAAATTTCTATAATGAAATTTTTTAAATTGGGCCCAAAATTCCCGGTTGTTACAATTAATTATGCTTGAACACACGTTTCCCGGTCCCTTTGGACCTTAATATGGCCACTAACAACCTATAAATCCGAGGTACCTCATAATCCATCATCCACATAAGTAAAATGTCAGGGCTGGTAGGTCGCTGACATCACTCTAGCTAGCAAGAAATGTGTGCACTCCCTGCATTCCCTTGCCTCGTTTTAGACTCTACCGGGTGTGAGGCTCGTGAAGTCACGCTATATACAAAGCTATGCCTTAGCATGCCACATTGTCAATCCATACCATAGCATTGATTCCTACCAATATATAACCTCTAAGCTCGTACGTCTCAAAGAAGGGTGTTAAACACCAAACAGATATATATATATATAGCAGAGATCAACGAATACACCATAAAGGAATACAACGTCAAACATACCATCCATTTACAAGTCCGTTCTGGGTCTGAACGAAACTGGAGGCACCTTATTCCTCGCATATCCGAACAATCAACAAGTAGGTCCGGACAACTACCACTGCAGCCCCTTCAGGGTAGCTGCTCCAATCACAGGCGTCAGTAGTCCTCATCCATTCGATGTGAAGATCGTCGGTCTTCAATCACCGTCTTCAAATCTTCGACTTAGACCATCTAGTAATTATTTGAAATGAGTTGAAGTCGGTCTTTCAAATAATCCTCGAATATTTATCATTTCATATCGTTCAAATCTATTTATAACGTTCTATCGCTATTTTTATTTATTTAAAATAACTCAATTATAATTAAACAATGCTTCGGGTCAATGGGCGGCCCTGGCGCTATTTTTACCAAAATTTGATTTACACATTTCTCGCAATCTAAATGTTGGATTTTGACGAAATTTGTATCGTTGGAAAGATCTTCCCAAAGCTGTCCTAACGATTCCAGTTTTGGGAAAATCCGACGGTCGGATCTCTCGGTATAACCGTTTAATGCTACGATTTTCAAATCGCGAACTGCAGCAGCGCGATTCATTTAATTTTAATTTATATTTAAATATAAATATATAAATCATTTGGCGATTTCAACCATTATAATCCATTCTTTTTATCGCATCTAAAATGACGATAAGAATATTACTTTTATTTCTACTCTTTTTATCGCATCTAAAATGATGATAAAAATATCACTTTTATTTCTACTATTTTTATTGTCCCTAGAATGAAAATAAAAATATGCCTTTTAATTTTATTCTTTTTATTGTCTCTATTCTGACAATAACAATTTAACATTAAATTCTACATTTTTGATTACATCTAAAATGTAAATTTAAAATGCCTCTTTTAATCTAATCTCTTTATTTACACCTAGAATGTAAATAAAAATGTAACTTTGATTCTATTCTTTATTTACAACTAAATTGTAAATAAAGATGTTACTTTAAATTTTTTTACTTATTTACATCTAAAATGTAAATAAAGATGCCGCTTTGTTTCTTCTTATTTTCACCAAAAATGTAACTTATTTATTTACATAAAAAAAATGTAACTTCAAATATCACTTTTTAGATCCATGGTTCTATTTACAACTAACATGTAAATACAAGGTTCACTTTGATTTCTATGTTTTTATTTACATCCAAAATGTAAATAAAAATGTGCCTTTTCTAATTCATGATCCTATTTACATCTAAAATGTAAATAAACATATAACCTTTCATCCTATGGTTTTATTTACTTTATCAATGCAAATAAAATGTACTTTTTAATACTATGTTTCTATTTACATCTAAAATGTAAATAAAAATATCCTCTTTCAATTCATGCTTTTACTTATATCTAAAATATAAATATAAATGTCAACTTTTTATAATCATATTTTTATTAACAACTAAATTGCAAATAAAATTGTACTTTATATCTTCATGTTTTTATTTGCAACTAACTTTCAAATAAAATGTACTTCATATATTCATGTTTTTATTTGCAACTAGTTTGCAAATAAAAATGTACTTCATATATTCATGTTTTTATTTGCAACTAATTTGCAAATAAAAATGTACTTCATTTTCTATGGTTTTTATTTGCATATAAAAAGGCAAACAAAAATGTACTTTTAAATTTCATGTCTTTATTTTCACATCTAAAATGTGAATAAAATATTCTTTTCTAACGTTTCATACTACAACAAAAAAAAAAAAGAATCTTTTTATTGTATATTCTTAAACAATTTTCTATAAATTCTAATGACAAATAAAAGGATATGGTTTTAACATTTTTCTATTTGACAAAATGAATATTTTGTTTTCACTCTTTTCTATTACATGTTTTTATTTACACGAGGAATGCAACATTTTAGAATGAAAATGTTATATTTTTCTTTCTTTCTTTAATGCAACATTTTACACTAAAAATGTTATTTCTTATTTATGTAACATTTTAAACTAAAAATGTTATTTCTTATTTATGTAACATTTTTATAAAAATGTTATTTCTTTCTAATGTCACTTTTTATAACAAGGTGTTATTTTAATCTAACGTACATTCTTTAACAAAATGTTATTTTAAATCTCATGCTGCATTTTATAAAAATGTTATTTTTCTCTAATGCAACATTTTAAAATAAAAATGTTATTTATTTTGCTAGTACCACATTTATATGAAAATGTTATCTCTTTTTTTCTAATGCAACATTTTATATGAAAATGTGATTTCTAATCTAATGTAACATTTTACATAAAAAATGTAATTTCTAATCCAGTATCGCATTTTACATAAAAAAAAATGTAATTTCTATTTCTAATGTCACATTTACATAAAAATGTAATTTCTATTCTAGTGTCAAATAAATGAATATTTATTTATAACCAATTTTCTATGTTATTCAATTAAATGAATATTCATTCATAAACAATTTTTTATGTTATTCAAGTGACAAATAAATGGTCATTTATTTGTAATCAATTTTCTATGTTGTATTCTTTTTATTTATAATAGAAAATGTAACTTTTACCTTCTTTCTTATTACATATATGAAAATGTAACTTTTACATTCTTTTTATAGCCTATGTTTATAATCATATTTTAAATAATGTTTTAACGTTTTTATTCTTTCTACCACATCAATCTTTACATTAAAAAGGTGATTTCTAATGTTTTCCCCATTCTTATACAAACATGAATGTTTGTATATTCCATGAACATTTTCATATATTCTACATTTACATTAAAAATGAGATTTCCAATGGAAAGATATTTTTCTTTTCCGAATATGATCATTTTTCTTGTTTCTACTTTACATTAAAAAATGATATTTTTAAATGTTAACACGTTTATTTCAAAAACGTGAACAATTTTAATATACAAATAAAAATGTGAATTTTTATTGTATAACTTATTTTCCATTTCAACATAAAAATGATATTTTTATATCTCTAATAATTTGAATGGAATAAAATGACATTTCTATATTTCTAACATAACATTTTCTATCAAAAATGTTTATTTTTATACTAACATAACAATTTCTAATTAAAATGATATTTTAATCCAATGTAACTTTTTCTAATTACCATGATGTATTTTAATCCAATTTGATAATTCTAACATAAATGGTTTATAATCCAATGTGACAATTCTAACACATAAATGGTTTTTAATCCAATGTGACAATTCTAATATAAACGATGTTTTATTCTAATTTGTCAATTCTATCATAAACGGTGTTTTATTCTAATTTGTCAATTCTACCATTAACGGTGTTTTATTCTAATTTGTCAATTCTAACATAAACGGTGTTTTTATTCACATGACATATTTATTCATAAAATATGTTTTCTAACCCAAATGACAATTTTATCAATTCTAATTCAATAAAAATGAAAATCATATTTTGTTGATTCTAATTCAACAAAATAAATAACATTTCTATTTTGTCGATTTTATTTCAACACAAATAATCCATTCAATCACAGATCAACATAACGGGGTTCATCCATTCTAATCAATCATGAATAACAACAAATTAACTTTAACAGCGGATTTGCAAAGCATGAAAATTAATAAATTTTAATTATATAAGAATAAAGAATTCTCACTTAGAACTGGTTTATTTCTGATTTTCATTTCGTATGCAACAAAAATATTCCATCTAATAAACAGGTCAACAAACAACATCAAACAATTAAAATCAAATCACGAACATGCAAGGATTATTAAACACGATAATAATTAGTTTAATTACTTAAAAGGAAATTGAATTCTCACGTCGATTTGTCTGAACCATTCGGATCTGAATTTTCCTCAAATTCTGGTTTGCTCTATTTCAGATCTAGTCAGCTTCATGTTGTAGTGTTCTTCAATACGATCGCAACGCAACTGGTTTTGTTCGATTTCGATACCGTATGACAAAGTTATAGCGTTTTAAACCTTTAAACAATTTATATATAATTTATTATATTAATAATAATCTTCCACCTTAATTACATTCATAATCATATCCTCCTTCAACGTCTTCTTCCAAGACTGATAGAACCCATTCACGCTGCCAGAAACCCCACGGCCACCACTGACGAAGCCGCCTATCACCGATCCATCGCCTCCATCGCGTAGCCCTAGCCGCCCCCTTCTAGCGTCGGCCACCACCACGAGTCTGACGTACCCACCGCCACGGGAAACCCCTCCTAAGTCGCGTCCCTTCGTGTGCTCAAATCGAGCAATCCAGGATGCTAAAATCCATCTCATCCGTTCAGATTGTAGACGATGATGCCCTCTTTGATTTCGTGTCTTTAGATTTAAATTTAGTTGTTTGGATTTGGAGAATGAATGGAAGGAAGTTGGGAAGTTGGCAGCCATCGATTGAAGAACATGGCGGCTAGGTTTAGACTGGAATTAGAGTTTACTAAACTAGGGGTTATTTATATTAAAATATTATTTAATTAAACCCTTAAGGCCTGTTTAGCCACTAACTCCAATTCAGGTCCAACGACAGGCATTCCTAGCTAATAACCCCTATTCCGGACCCAATGGGCTATGTCCCGTGAGCCCAAACTACTGTTGGTGGCCTGATTTCTTTAAATTAAAATTTAAAACATTTATTATTTAATTTAACCGTGTAAATAAATTCACCAGGGCCACATATGAACTCAGAAAATTCCAGAAAAAATATATTTGCCTTTGTTATGATGATACGGTCCTAACAAAACTAATTTCAATGAATTCCGAGACCGTTTGAAAAACGACCACTTTTTGGTCAATCCGATTTGACTTAAGTGGACAAAACACATTTTCTTTTGCCACGCTCACATATTAATTCTAAAAATTATGAAAATTGAAATCTAGCAATAATTTGACAATCCGGTTCCAACAAAAGTAGTTTCGTCGAAAACGGAGGTCGTTTGCAAAATGACTATTTTAATATATATATATATATATATATATATTTTACAGCGACTTTTCTAAATTTTAAACTGGACATAACTTATTATTCCTGCAATGAAATTTCAATTTTTCCGATTCGTTAGAAAGATATTGTTAAACAGATTCAAATATTTTTTTATTTTACTGAAATTCGATTTATTTTGAATCCTGTACATCCCAACTAAAGTTTAAAATCAAATTTTCAAACTGCCGTGCCATTTATAACTCCTTTTATATTTAAATTAAATTTATTCGTTTGAACTTCAATTAAAATAAATTTTTGGTCATTATTATTTAAAATAAATTATTTTAAATATTAAAAATCCGTTAAAATTTCTAAAATAAAAATTTAAATTGGCCCCAAAATTCCGGGTTGTTACAATCTCCCCAACTTAAAATCTATTCGTCCTTGAACAGGAACGAAGCTGAAAGTTGTTTAATTAACTAATTCAATTTTCTAAAATTTTTTTCAATAATTTTATTAGGTGATTAACTTATCAAATATATATAACTTTTATATATCAAAATCATATTTTCTAATATTGGATTGTATAAATATGTTAATTACAAATTTCTCACTCTGAACTCATTCTAGGGCATTACTAACCCCATCTCTAATGATTCTTCTCATTCTAGGATACTGCTGATCCTATCTCTAATGAGTATTCTTATTGGATATTACTAGTCCAACCTGTAACACCCCACGTCCATTATTGTCACTCACGAAGGGAATGCATTAACTTCCATGGAGGTTATAAGTGAATATAGAACAGAAAAATTACAACAAGACAGATAGTAAATAGTACTTGGAAATCTAAAACTTCATTTTATTGCAGCGGAAATTAAACATGTTTGTTACATCATAAAACCATAGATCATAACCAAGTACAATATCCATCTTCATAAAAACAAAATACATAATCCCATTACATAAATAGCCATTAAAAAGATAACAAGCTGGAAGTTACTTCAACGGTCCAAGCTTTCCAAAGAGAGATGAAGAAATTCAATCAAACTCCACTAGAGCTGGGCCCAACCTGAGGACCTGGAGGGGGAAAAAGGATAGAAATAGAGGGGCTCAGACATAAAGTCTGGCGAGTATGATAATTCTAACAATACTATTATCAAAATAACTAGACTAAGGCATAAGCTGGAAGACAAGTAAATGTCTATGAACTCTTAGGAAGATAAAGATAACGTTTAAGATAACGTTTAAGATAACGGTAAAGGCACACCTAATTACAAACGAATGATTACTACACTGCACCGCACATTACTACACTGCACCACACCAGTCACCCTATTGTTTGATCCCACTTGCTTCACACAGAAACTTTATAAATAGCCTTACGTACCCCTAGCTGACTACATAGGTGCCGTCTGCCCCTATCTCCACTAGGTGTACCCCACTACCCACTTTCAATCGGCTCCCTACTCGTAGATACCCGTGCTAGCCCCACAGTGGGGTGTATCACTCCCCTAAAGTGGCAACCCGATACAACTTGAGAATGCACGGCTTATACCTACACGATGCAACAACGTCTTATCTACCAGCCCGGGTCCACACACGCATATGAAACCCGTTGGACTTGTGTTGCCACCGTTCCCCGTTTTGGCCTCTTACAGTCAAACCCAGCATGCGTGTCCCGTCCTCGACTTGGGTCGAGCCCACAACTATACATTTGGGATACTGGTCGAAATGAGCCCCCACAAGCTACCCACCAAAGCTTGTCACTAGTATATCCCACTTGACCCTCTTAGTTATGTTCATTTACATGTGTGTTTGGTTAAGTCTTACTAATCGTATTTCACATGCTACTAAGGGCACCCCCTAGATTCCTCATGCCACCCAAGGCACCTACTTAACCCCCATGTCCCACCTTACATGTTTATCTGGTTAAGTATTTCTTAATTCATTCAGGCCATAACCTCATAAAGACCTCTCACATTAGACTAGCATTTATGGCAGTTGGATTTGCCGGGCGGGTCCGGGCAGTCTTTCACCATAAAAGAGTCTAACCTCGTGTCTTTACAACCGTTATGCTTTAGTTTAGGCCTAGGACCTCTCACATTAGGCTGACATTTGTGACCACTGGATTTGCCGGGCGGGTCCGGGCAGGTTTACGTCACAAACGAGTCCAACCTCGTGTCCTAAGCATTGATTAACACTTAAAATCTTTTACCCCAGTTTTAATAATTCCCTATTCAAATTATTAATTAAGTCAACTTTTAATGATGTCCATAATTGACTCAATTATAGCCATCCACTTATGGCATGCAAAATCATATCAATTGCACCCCAACTTTTTAATATTAAATCCTTAATATTACCCCTACCCCACGTTTATACGTTCGCTTATTCAACACATAATATAGGCTAGACTTGTATAGTCTAACACCTAGCACAAAGATAAATTATCACAACATATAGACAATTAAAATAAATCTAATCATAATAGGGGTGAAACTTGCATAAACTACACATGTTAAGGATCAAAAGGTGTCAACTTGTTAAATGTCTCAATTTATATGATATGATCATAGCCCAAATCTATACATAAACTTGCATATGGGGTTTTTAGGCAACATAATGATGGTGTGAACTAGCATAGGATATCACATATGTCATAGCATAATTCTAGATGTCATAATAGATGTCTTGGCATATGTTCATAACTTTTCTAATCAATCTAACTTGCATATGTGACTTGTCATATAGATCAACATAACCCAAACATGATGATTTAATTAATATGAACTAACTAGCATAGATGGTAA
Organism: Allium sativum; assembly: GCA_030737875.1. Taxonomy (NCBI): domain Eukaryota; kingdom Viridiplantae; phylum Streptophyta; class Magnoliopsida; order Asparagales; family Amaryllidaceae; genus Allium; species Allium sativum. The sequence goes on from CM060915.1 coordinate 553,798,356, forward strand.
CATCATGGCCTTTTTAACATGTATGATTCATCACAACTTAGCATAGAAACTTTCAATATACATAACATCATCATAGCATGATTTACAACATATAAGATATCATCATCACATAACATTGGATTTACAATATACATGATAGCAAAAGGGGTTTACAACAACATATATGATAATTCACATCATCTACTCATAATCCATTCATAACTCAACCTAATTAAAATGATAATAATCTTGTTAAGATCATCATACTCACAATTTAGAGAAGAAAAGAGAGAGTTTTGCTTTGCTTTAGGGTTGAGAGAATTAGAATTGAATTAGCTCTTCTTCCTTCTTAGTTGGCGGCGGCTCCATTGATTCCCATGGCGACGGTAACTATTCTATTTTATTTAGGTTTAGGGTTAGCATTAAGATGTATTTATAGGTGTAGGAAGTTATTTAGGACCATTAGATTAACCCTGAACCATGAGAACCAATCAAATGCAAAATCTTCATTTGAGCGAATCGGCCCACGGGTTGACAGCCAAACACCCTGGATTGACCCCTAGTCGACCCAGCGGAGCTCAGGTCGACCTCAAAAATGGGCCGGTTCGGTTATTTCCCCTCCCAATTCGCTGTTTTGAACTTTTTCGCATATTTATTTATTTAATTTTTAATCTTTATATATATATATCAGTATATATATTTCTCTGCGCAACCCATTTCACTTAATTCTTTTCTAAAAATTAAGTATACTTTAATTTGTGAATTTTAATGTTATAAAATTACAGGGTGTTACACAACCTCTGGTGAGTCTTTTGTTCAGTTCTAACTAGTTTTACCCCAAAGAATTGAGCTAACCTCAGTTCTGATACCAACTGCAATGACACACATTTTACCCGACCTTAATCGATTGCTAGATCGATTAAAATCGTCCGAAACCTGCATACGTTAACTTTGGGAATACAACAACATCATAACAAATAACAACAGACTTTTATAAAACATTACAATAATGTTACATCAGAGTACAGAATATCAGAGTACATCGATACATAAAATACAGCGGAAGACTTATTACAATAAATTAATACAATACACAGCGGAAGACTTTCTATGCTCTGGACACAGCTTTAGGCTTCGATCCAGAATCCTGCTCAAGAGATAAATATCTGCAAATAGCTACTCGGCTGTCCGTGTCGAAAAGAGGGCACCCGAGTTTGCCAGTGAAACAAACTACAAGTCAGTCATGGGACTGGTATGGGAAATCTAACTCAACTAATCTAATAATAAGGCTAATCACAGGACCATGCCGCTAACACGGAACGAGTTTACTCCATTGGATTGCCATTGCATAACATATAAACAACGCAATTCTTTTTAGAAAAATGAAACCATTATAAGACTCAAGTCCCATCACACAACGCAACGCAAACCGGAGGATAGATTTTTACCTTATAATGGTCAAAAATGCTTGATACGATAAAAACGGATTTGATATTATCATTAGTGTATATATGTTTCAAAAACAATTTCAATCATAATGTATCAATCATAGACGGCATAGCTACCATATACTATGTCGCCATACTAGTTCTACAATCAAAACCGCATGGTGTCGTATTGGAAATTGGGTTTCCATCAAGAGTCAAGGCTATTGGTGGTCTCCTTACCGATTCGAGACACTCTAGCAAATGCCTCAAGATCACACCTATGGGCAACCCTTGGATCCTGCAGGGCCGGTCCATGCCTACATTAGTGGATTAGTTATGCCTAAACACACGTTTCTCGGTCCCTTTGGACCTCAATATGGCCACTAACAACCTATAAAACCGAGGTACCTCATAATCCATCATCCACATAAGTAAAATGTCAGGGCTGGTAGGTCGCTGACATCACTCTAGCTAGAAAGAAACGTGGGCACTCCCTTGTCACGTTTTAGACTCTACATGGGTGTAAGGCTCGTGAAGTCACGCTATATACAAAGCTATGCCTAAACAGGCTATGCTTTGATCATCAACCACAAGGCCCTGCTTTTCAACAAAAGCCTTGATCCATGCATCTTAGCATGCCACATTGTCAATCCATACCATAACACTGATTCCTACCAATATATAACCTCTAAGCTCGAACGTATCAGAGAAGGGTGTTAAACACCAAACAGATATATATATATATATATAGCACAGATCAACGAACACAGCATAAAGGAAAACAACGTCAGACATACCATCCATTTACAAGTCCTTTCTGGGTCTAAACGAAACTGGAGGCACCTTATTCCTCGCATATCCGAACAATCAACAAGTACGTCCGGATAACTACCACTGCAGCCCCTTCAAGGTAGCTACTCCAATCACGGGCGTCAGTAGTCCTCATCCATTCGATGTGAAGATCGTCGGTCTTCAATCACCATCTTCAAATCTTTGACTTACATCGTCGTAGTAATTATTTGAAATGAGTTGAACTCGGTCTTTTCAAATAATCCTTGAATATTTATCATTTTAATCATTTCATATCGTTCAAATCTATTTATAACGATCTATCGCTATTTATAATAGCACAATTATAATTAAACGATGCTTCGAGTCAATGGGTGGCCCTGGCGCTGTTTTTACCAAAATTTGATTTACACATTTCTCGCAATCTAACCGTTGGATTTTGATGAAATTTGTATCGTTGGAAAGATCTTCACAAAGCGGTCCTAAAGGTTCCAATTTTGGGAAAATCCGACAGTCCAATCTCTCGGTATAACCGTTTAAAGTTACGATTTACAAATCGCGAACTGCAGCAGCCCGATTCGTTTAATTTTAATTTATATTTATATATAAATATATAAACCGTTTGGCAATTTCAACCATTTTAATCCATTCTTTTTATCGCATCTAAAATGACGATCAAAATATCACTTTTATTTCTACTCTTTTTATCGCATCTAAAATGACGATAAAAATATCACTTTTATTTCTACTATTTTTATTGTGCCTAGAATGACAATAAAAATATGCCTTTTAATTCTATTCTTTTTATTGTCTCTATTCTGACAATTACAATTTAACATTAAATTCTACCTTTTTGATTACATCTAAAATGTAAATTTAAAATGCCTCTTTTAATATAATCTTTTTATTTACACCTAGAATGTAAATAAAAATGTAACTTTGATTCTATTCTTTATTTACATCTAAATTATAAATAAAGATGTTACTTTAAATTTATTTATTTTATTTACATCTAAAATGTAAATAAAGATGTCGCTTTATTTGTTTTTATTTTCATCAAAAATTTAACTTAATTATTTACATCAAAAATGTAACTTCAAATGTCACTTTTTAGATCCATGGTTCTATTTACAACTAACGTGTAAATACAAGGTTCACTTTGATTTCTATGTTTTTATTTACATCTAAAATGTAAATAAAAATGCGCCTTTTCTAATTCATGATCCTATTTACATCTAAAATGTAAATAAACATATAACATTCATCCTATGGTTTTATTTACTTCTTCAATGCAAATAAAATATACTTTTTAATACTATGTTCCTATTTACATCCACAATGTAAATAAAAATATCCTCTTTCAATTCATGCTTTTACTTATATCTAAAATATAAATAAAAATGTCAACTTTTTATAATTATGTTTTTATTAACAACTAAATTGCAAATAAAATTGTACTTTATATCTTCATGTTTTTATTTGCAACTAACTTGCAAATAAAATGTACTTCATATATTCATGTTTTTATTTGCAACTAGTTTGCAAATAAAAATGTACTTCATATATTCATGTTTTTATTTGCAACTAATTTGCAAATAAAAATGTACTTCATTTTCTATGGTTTTTATTTGCATATAAAAAGGCAAACAAAAATGTACTTTTAAATTTCATGTCTTTATTTTCACATCTAAAATGTGAATAATTTATTCTTTTCTAATGTTTCATACTACAAAAAAAAAAAAGAATCTTTTTATTGTATATTCTTAAACAAATTTCTATAAATTATAATGACAAATAAAAGGATATGGTTTTAACATTTTTCTATTTGACAAAATGGATATTTTTTTTCACTCTTTTCTATTACATGTTTTTATTTACACGAGGAATGCTACATTTTAGAATGAAAATGTTATATTTTTCTTTATTTCTTTAATGCAACATTTTAAACTAAAAATGTTATTTCTTATTTATGTAACATTTTAAACAAAAAATGTTATTTCTTTCTAATGCCACTTTTTATAACAAGGTGTTATTTTAATCTAATGTACATTCTTCAACAAAATGTTATTTTAAATCTCATGCTACATTTTATAAAAATGTTATTTTTCTCTAATGCGACACTTTAAAATAAAAATGTTATTTATTTTGCTAATGCCACATTTATATGAAAATGTTATCTCTCTTTTTCTAATGCAAAATTTTATATGAAAATGTGATTTCTAATCTAATGTAACATTTTACATAAAAAATGTAATTTCTAATCCAGTATCGCATTTTACATTAAAAAAAAATGTAATTTATATTTCTAATGTCACATTTACATAAAAATGTAATTTCTATTCTAATGTCAAATAAATGAATATTTATTTGTAACCAATTTTCTATGTTATTCGAATAAATCAATATTTATTCATAAACAATTTTCTACGTTATTCAAGTGACAAATAAATGGTCATTTATTTGTAATCAATTTTCTATGTTATATTCTTTTTATTTATAATAGAAAATGTAACTTTTACCTTCTTTCTTATTACATATATGAAAATGTAACTTTTACATTCTTTTTATAGCCTATGTTTATAATCATATTTAAAATAATGTTTTAACATTTTTATTCTTTCTACCACATCGATCTTTACATTAAAAAGGTGATTTCTAATGTTTTCTCCATGCTTATACAAAAATGAATGTTCGTATATTCCATGAACATTTTCATATATTCTACATTTACATTAAAAATGAGATTTCCAATGGCAAGATATTTTTCTTTTCAAAATATGATCATTTTTCTAGTTTCTACTTTACATTAAAAAAATGATATTTTTAAATGTTAACACGTTTATTTAAAAAACGTGAACAATTTTCATATACAAATAAAAATGTGAATTTTTATTGTATAACTTATTTTCCATTTCAACATAAAAATGATATTTTTATATCTCTAATAATTTGAATGGAATAAAATGACATTTCTATATTTCTAACATAACATTTTCTATCAAAAATGTTTATTTTTATACTGACATAACAATTTCTAATTAAAATGATATTTTAATCCAATGTAACCTTTTCTAATTACCATGATGTATTTTAATCCAATGTGATAATTCTAACATAAATGGTTTTTAATCCAATGTGAAATTCTAACATAAACGATGTTTTTTTTTTCTAATTTGTCAATTCTACCATAAACGGTGTTTTATTCTAATTTGTCAATTCTAACATAAACGGTGTTTTTATTCACATGACATATTTATTCATAAAATATGTTTTCTAACCCAAATGACAATTTTATCAATTCTAAATCAATAAAAATGAAAATCTTATTTTGTTGCTTCTAATTCAACAAAATAAATAACATTTCTATTTTGTCGATTTTATTTCAACACAAATAATCCATTCAATCACAGATCAACATAACGGGGTTCATCCATCCAAATCAATCATGAATAACAACAAATTAACTTTAACAGTGGATTTGCAAAGCATGAAAATTAATAAATTTTAATTACATAAGAATAAAAAATTCTCACTTAGAATGGTTTATTTCTGATTTTCATTTCATATGCAACAAAAATATTCCATCGAATAAATAGGTCAACAAACAGCATCAAACAGTTAAAATCAAATCACGAACATGCAAGGATTATTAAACACGATAATAATTAATTTAATTACTTAAAAGGAAATTGAATTCTCACATCGATTTTTCTGAACCATTCAGATCTGAATTTTCCTCAAATTCTGGATTGCTCTGTTTCAGATCTAGTCAGCTTCATGTTGTAGTATTCTTCAATACGATCGCAGCGCAACTGGTTTTGTTCGATTTCGATACCGTATGACAAAGTTATAGCGTTTTAAACTTTTAAACAATTTATATATAATTTATTATATTAATTAACAATCTTCCACCTTAATTGCATTCATAATCATATCCTCCTTCAACGTCTTCTTCCAGGACTGATAGAACCCATTCACGCTGCCAGAAACCCCACGGCGCACCACCGACGAAGCCACCTATCACCGATCCATCGCCTCCATCGCGTAGCCCTAGCCGCCCCCTTCTAGCGTCGGCCACCACCCCAAGTCCGACGTATCCAGCGCCAGGGGTAACCCCTCCCAAGTCGCGGCCCTTCGTGTGCTCAAATCGAGTAATCCAGGATGTTAAAATCCATCTCATCCGTTCAGATTGTAGATGATGATGCCCTCTTTGATTTCGTGTCTTTAGATTTGAATTTAGTTGTTTGAATTTGGAGAATGAATTGGAGGAAGTTGGGAAGTTGGCAGCCATCAATTGAAGAACATGGCGGCTAGGTTTAGACTGGAATTAGGGTTTACTAAACTAGGGGTTATTTATATTAAAATATTATTTAATTAAACCCTTAAGGCCCGTTTAGCCACTTACTCCAATTCAGGTCCAAAGACAGACATTCCTAGCTAATAACCCCTATTCCGAACCCAACGGGCTATGTCCCGTGAGGCCAAACGACTGTTTGTGGCCTGATTTCTTTAAATTAAAATTAAAATCATTTATTATTTAATTTAACCATATAAATAAATTCACCGGGACCACATATGAACTCAGAAAATTCCAGAAAAAATATATTTGACTTTGTCATGATGATACGGTCTAACAAAATTAATTTCATTGAATTCTGAGACCGTTTGAAAATCGGCCATTTTCTGGTCGATCCGATTTGACTAAAGTGGACAAAACACATTTTCTTTTGCCATGCTCACATATTAATTCTAAAAATTATGAAAATTGAAACCTAGCAATAATTTGATATCCCGGTTCCAACAAAGTGGTTCATCGAAAACGGAGGTCATTTGCAAAATGACTATTTTTAATATTAAAATATATATATATATATATATATATTATAGCGACTTTTCTAAATTTTAAACTAGACATAACTTGTTATTCCTGCAATGGAATTTCAATTTTTTAGATTCATTAGAAAGATATTGTTAAACAGATTTAAATATTTTTTGTTTTACTGAAATTCAATTTATTTTGAATCCTGTACATCCAATTAGAGTTTAAAATCAAATTTTCAAACTGTAGTGCCATTTATATCTCCTTTTATATTTAAATTAAATTTATTCGTTTGAACTTCGATTAAAATAAATTTTTGGTCATTAGTATTTAAAATAAATTATTTAAATATTAAAATTCCATTAAAATTTCTAAAATATAAATTTTAAATTGGCCCCAAAATTCCGGCTTGTTACAATAATTAATATTCATGACATGTCAATTAATTTTTTTTGAATATGATTTGATAAATAAAAAATGTTATGTATATCTACAATGGTTATAAATATATCGAATGATATATGATATCGATAAGCGATTTAATTCAATTTAACTATGTAGTATTTTTCCATAGGTTTAAAGTCCAGCATTAGGTCTATAAATTTTGGTTTTGGCAAGGATTAGAGATTGCTAAATACGTGTAATGATTTTGGAGATGTATGCTTAAGATTAAATGAGAATGGACAAATCTATTACATCTATTTTTTCTTCTCTTATGCATCTATAAATAAGAATCTCTAAACATATTCTTCTCCAATACTTTTAACACTATTTCTCCTCTCTTCTCTGGCTAAAATACGTCTACAGATTAGCTTCTAAAATCTCAAATCTATTCACGTTAAAATTAAATACTATTCGATAGTAGAAGGTCACCGATTATAGATTAGCAACCTGACAAATGGGGATAAACTTAGATGAGATAATTCATTTCTTCCCCATGGCCTCAAAGGCCTCATTAGTTGAATCTTTTTCATTATAGTAAAGATATTTTATTATATTTTGCAATCTATAGTTGAGCTATTCTAAATCTATTCACAGTGATTATTTTCGTATATCTAACAAGGTGAGACTTTAGTAGGCGTATGTTGTTGTCTAAACCTGTTTGATTATGTGCATATTATTGTAATCATGTCTGTAAATTATGTATGAACAAATTTAATTTACTGTTCAAAATCAATTTTTATCATTATTATTGTTTATACATACATACATATATATATATATATAGAGAGAGAGAGAGAGAAAGAGAATTGGCATGATTTACATAAACCTAAGTACAAATGAAATAAAACAAAAAAGATATAAAGGAAGACCCACGATAAGATCTGATTTGATGTAATCTTGCATTTTTTGCTTCATATAGCTATCATACTACTTCATGTCTTCCACATGCTTTGCACTGTCCATATTGTTCCATCTTTAACTAAACTACTATAATATATTGGACTTATTGTCCACTTTATGCGCAAAATTTACTTAGAATCAACTCCACGTTCATTGTCTAGTCTTATTTTCTGAATTAAATGATGCCCATATTTTCCATGAGACCTAATTAGAAGGAGACCTCTTCTTTCTAACTGACATGCTGATTGTAGAAGAACGGTTTAAAGAACAAATAAGAACCCAAACCACCATCAATGATATTGCAATCCATAGACGTAATCGGTTCATGAAATAGTTTGTTGAAGCCATAACAAATTTGTCAGTTTAACTCAACAATCTTGCGAACACTTATTCAGTACAAAATTTCACGAACTTAATCAACCAATAAAAACATCTTCCTAATCCTATTTTACAATCTCACAAATGGGTACTCATGAGTTTAACCAATAGGATAGATAACTAATTTATATTAGTTAAACTGGATTTGATATTTAATTGAACATCGTAATATTGAATCATTTATGCTTGTGAAATCGTCAAGCCTGAATATTGTTATAGGAAATTTGAAATAAAGGAATATTTTGATTTGTCCCACATCATTAAATATAACATAGTATGCAACTATATATGAAAAAGCATGATGTGTTATATCAAAAGAAAGAGGAGAGATAAGGCAAGAACATAACATACATGACATTGGCATGCACATTAATATTTAAAATGTCAAAAGTTGGGCCTTGGAGCTCTTGGGGTCTCGTTATTAGATGGGCCTTGATATGCCAATGGGCTTACTGTACAGCAGATCAATTTTGTTTTGCTTGCAGGAATTATCAGTCAACTAATGCTATTTGCACCAGTCCACTGCTGCAGAATTTTAACACAGTCAGTTGAATGGTCATGTTTGAACTGTCAAGGTTAGTTTGATTTCAAACAGACACGACTATTTAAAATTAACAGTCTTATGCTCTTACCAGTCGATTGGTACGAACAGAAGCAACTGTTTCTGAAAAGAAACAGACACTACTATTTGAAGAGTTGCAATCTTTTTTGAATAGAAGCAACCGTATCTCCTCGCTGCTACATAAATTTGATCGCATTTCAGTTTAGAATTACTTCTCTACATCTTCTTTTGAATTCATACTATGCCATTTCTAAAATATATTGCAAAAGGGCTCTAGTTCCTGCCGGCTAGAATTCAAATCTCTTGTCATTGCAGACGACTAAATCCAGATAGTGAATTGTCGTGTTTGTGCAACTACGTCAATTAAAGATGTTCAATATCTTCTCCGTCGTATCTTCGTACAGATTTTCCATTGCTCATGCGCACAAGATAAGAGGGCAAATACTCTTTTAAGATAGAGATCAAACATATCGTGTCTCGGAGATTTGTAAACAAGAAGAACTAGCGATGAATTTTGTCCAACAATCTAAAACAGTAATTCAGTAATGGCTCCTTATAGTCTTAACGAATTTGCCGCTGATTTTAAAAAGCTAGGGAGATTCGATGGTGTTAATTTTCTTTAATGGAAGAAAAAGATGCATTTCTTGTTGACTGGAATGAAAGTGGTATATGTTCTAACTACACCAAAACCGGCGGAGACTGAAGATGAAACCATTGCACAGACATGAGATTAGATCAAATGGGAACATGATGATTATATTTGCAAAGGCCATATCTGTAATGTGATGACGGACACACTTTTTGATATGTACTACAACAAGGCAACTACAAAGGATGTTTGGGATGCATTAGAAGCAAAGTATCTTATAGAGGACGCAACTAGTAAGAAACTTCTAGCAACTAAATTTTTTAATTACAAAATGACTGATGATTGTCCAGTAGTAGAGCAATTCAATTATATCATGCACATACTTAACCAATTCAGTCAACGTAAACTAAATATGGATGAGGAGATTAAGGTATCATCCATAATAGACAAATTACCCCCTTCTTGGATAGATCAAAGGAAACTATTGAAACACAAGAAGGAGGATATGAGTCTAGACGGTCTTGCACAGTATTTGCAAGTTGAACAACTGAGGCAGAAAGATGCTCAAGATGAAAAAGTTATTGATACATCAAAAGTCAATATGGTGGAGGAAAAGAAAGCAAACAATGTTTCGAATAACTCTTCTAAAAAGAAGAGGAAAGGGCAGAACAACAATAATTCCCAGAACAAGAAAAGCAAAAATGGTTGCTACTTTTGTGGTAAACCAGGACATTTCAAAAAGGATTCTCGCTTCTGTAAAAAGAAGCCGCAATGTGAAAAAGAAAAGTTCGCAACAGTTATGTCAAAAGTGAATATGATTGAACAAGACAATTCTTGGTGGATCGATTCTGGCGCTACTAAGCATATCTGCATAGAGAAGAATCAATTCAAGAAACTAGAACCAACCAAAGATGAAGAATACCTATACATGGGAAATTCAGCAAAGGTGGAGGTCAAAAGGAAGTGGACTGTGGATTTGAAATTCACATGCGGAAAAGGTCTAACACCGAATGGTGTATATTATGTACCTGAAATTAGGAAGAATCTTGTTTCGGGAAGTATTCTTAATAAGCATGGTTTCAAAGAAGTCTTTGAGTCAGACAAATTTGTATTGACCAAAGGCGTTGTATTTATAGGAAAAGGGTACATGTTTGATGGTATGTTTAAACTGAATGTTGATATTAATAAAAGTATGAATTCTTCTTATAATGTTGACTCATTTTCATTATGGAACAATAGATTAGTACATGTTAATCGTAAATGTATGCTTGATATGATATCCTTGAATCATGTTCCCAAACACCAGAATTATATGCTAGATAAGTGCAGGATATGTTCATTAAATAAGATCACTAGAAAACCATTTCCTAATAAAGCGGAAAGTGCAACAAAATTGTTACAACTTATTAATATTGATGTATGTGATATGCAAAGTACTCCTACTAGAGGTGGAAAGAAATATTTTGTCACATTTATAGATAATTATTCAAAATATTGTTATGTTTATCTTATGCATGCTAAAAGTGAAGCGTTAAATTCATTTAAGTCTTATAAAACTAAAGTAGAAACTAGTGTAATACTAGAATAAAAACACTTAGATCTGATAGGGGAGGCGAATATCAATTTCCTGAATATTGTGAATCAGTGGGAATTATACATGAAACATCTATTGCTTATCCTCCACAACAAAATGGAGTGGCTGAAAGAAAAAATAGAACACTTACCGAAATGGTAAATGCAATGTTGTGTAATTCTAGACTGAATACTAGTTTCTGGGGAGAAGCTTTACTTTCTGCATGCTATATTCTGAATAGAATAATGCATAAGAAAAGTAAAGTTACTCCTTATGAACTTTGGAAGAAAAGAAAACCAAATCCTGATTATTCTCTAGTTTGGGGTTGTAGAGCGATTGTCCAATTACCTGAATAAAAAAATAAGGAAATTAGGAGAAAGGCTATCGAGAGCATATTCTTAGGATATGCTCAACATAACAAAAGATACAGGTTTCTAGTAATAGAACTTAATAGCTCTACTGAAGTAAATACGGTAATAGAATCAAGGGATGTAGTGTTTTATGAGAATAGATTTACATCTATTCAAAATAAACTGATTCATGAAACGGTGGAGATCAATACACCTATTAATGAAATGGCGGAGCTTAATGAACTAATTATTGAACCTGTAGAAAACACTGATGGAAATATCAACGAAAATGGTGATTCTCTTAGGAGAAGTAACCGAAGAAGGATAGAAAAATCTTTCGGACCAGACTTCGTCGTATATTTGGTTGAAGGATCTAGAAATAATGTAGAGCATCAATTAATGATATCTACAAATCTAGAATCTTATCCTTTAACATATAATCAGGCAATGAAATCTCAAGATTCATCATTTTGGCAAGAAGCCATAAATGATGAAATGAATTCTATTTTAGGAAATAAAACATGGAAACTAGTAGATTTACCTAAATGGATATTTAAGAGAAAGTTAAAAGATGATGGCACAATTGAAAATTTTAAAGCTAGATTAGTTGCCAAAGGATTCACACAAAAAGAAGGAATATATTATTTTGATACATATGCCCCAGTAACAAGAATTTCAACTATTAGGACTTTAATTGCATTAGCTTCTATATATAATTTTGAAATTCGTCAAATGGATGTTAAGACTACATTTCTAAATGGAGAACTTGATGAAGAAATATATATGTCTCAACCATAAGGTTTTTTAATGCCTAGACAAGAGCATAAAGTATGTAAACTTATCAAATCACTTTATGGTCTTAAACAAGCACCAAAGTAATGACATGAAAAGTTTGATAAAACTATTATATCTAACGGCTTTAGGATCTTTGAATCTGACAAATGTGTCTATAGCAAGTTTCATTTAGGTAAAGGTGTAATTATATGCCTTTACTTGGATGATATGCTTATATTTGGAATAGATACTTCGAGTATCGAAGAAACTAAAAGATATCTATCATCATGCTTTGACATGAAAGATATGGGAGTAGCTGAAATTATTGTTGGAATAAGAATCATGAAAACAAAAGATGGATTATCAATTACCCAGTCTCATTACATTGAGAAATTTTTGAAAATGATCAATCTATTTGATTGTAAACCTATGTCTACTCCGTTTGATCCAAATATGCAGTTATACATTAATACTAGAAGAGCTATATAACAATTTGAATATGCTAGAGTTATTGGAAGTTTGATGTATGCAATGACATGCACATGACCAGATATTGCCTATGCTAATGGCAAAATGAGTAGATATACTAGTAACCCTAGTCAAATCCACTGGAATGCAATACGTAGAATTTTAAAGTACTTAAAAGGTACCATAAATTATGGTTTACATTACAATGGTTATCCGAGGGTAATAGAAGGATACACAGACACTAGTTGGAACACTGGAAGTGAAGATAATAAATCAACTAGTGAATGGATATTCACTCTTGGTGGGGGAGCAATATCCTGGGCCTCAAAGAAACGAACATGTATTGTTGATTCAACCATGGCTGCTGAGTTTATGACACTAGCTTCTGGTAGTAAAGAAGCAGAATGGTTAAGAAATTTATTATTAGAAATGCATGTATGGCCAAAATCTATGCCACCAATATCTGTGCATTGTGATAGTCAATCAACCTTATCACAAGCTTACAACCAAGTTAATAACGGTAAATCTTGACACATTGGTCTAAGACACAGTTTGGTTAGGCAAATGCTCACTGAAGGGGTAATTACCATAGATTTTGTGAGATCTAGCCGGAATTTGGCAGACCTATTTACTAAAGGACTTGAAAGGAACTTAGTGATAAAAACATCATAGGGAATGAGTTTAAAGCCTATAAAATACAATCGCCAATGAAAGAAACTCAACTCAACATAATAAAGAAATTTGTTATCTTGAGTTCAAAGAGCAAAAGTACTTCATATGTTTGCGGTTGGAAGCACTATATTATTTAGTTTGCAAAACTAAGTATTATCATACATTCCAAAGAAAAGTGATTGGTACTTATAATGACAAAGAGAGGATGTTATGCTTAGGACTTTACAGGTTTATAACAGATATACTGTGGAGGTGTGTGTTATAGGGCACTTCTGATAAACTTACCTATATGAATGCAACGAAGGTGGTACCGCTTTCTACGAGATTTTGGCTTGATCTCTAAGGGCATTTCATGAAAGAAGATACAAATCCATGGCCAATCCATGGGTTGGGCAAACATACTATTTGGAAAATATGAAAATGAGTGTGTGATAATCACATCCGGTAGTTCATATAGGATCATTGGTTCAGTGCTCAGTCAACCACTCCATCCTGATATACTTTGATGGGTTTTCACTACGTATAGATTCTAGTCTGTAAGACATCTATACTTATGCACAAAATTTCTACATAAAATGACAAGAGGAATTTATTTAAAATTTGGTGGAGGATTGTTAGTGGAAATTTGAAATAAAGGAAAATTTGGATTTGTCACACATCATGAAATATAACATAGCATGCAACTATATATGTAAAAGCATGATGTGTTATATCAAAAGAAAGAGGAGGAGAGATAAGGCAAGAACATAACAAGCATGACATTGACATGCACATCAATATTTAAAAGGTCAAAAGATGGGCCATGGGGCTCTTGGGGTCTCGTGACTAGATGGGCCTTGATATGCCAATGGACTTATTGTACAATAGATCAATTTTTTTTTTTGCTTGCAGGAATTATCAGTCGACTAATGCTATTTGCACCATTCCACTGCTGCAGAATTTTAACATTACCAGTCGACTGGTTATTTACTTACCAGTCGATTGGTCATGTTTGAACTGGCAGGGTTTGTTTGATTTCAAACAGATACGACTATTTAAAATTAACAGTCTTATGCTCTAACCACTCGACTGGTACGAATAGCTGCGACTGTTTCTGAAAAGAAACAGAAAGTAGTATTTGAAGAGTTGCAATCTTTTTTGAATAGAAGCAACCGTATCTCCTCGCTGCTATATAAACTGGATCGCATTTCAGTTTAGAATCACTTGAATTACTTCTCTACATCTTCTTTTTAATTCATACTCTGTTAATTCTTAAATTTATTGCAAAAGGGCTCTAGTTCATGTAGGCTAGAATTAAAATCTCTTGTCACTGTAGACGATTAAATCTAGATAGTGAATCATCGTGTATATGCAACTATGTCGATTAAAGATATTCAATATCTACTCCGTTGTTTCTTCGAACAGATTTTCCATTGCTCGTGCACACAAGATAAGAGGTCAAATACTATTTTAGGATAGCGATCAACACATCGTGCCTCGAAGATTTGTAAACAAGAAGAATCAACGATGAATTTAGTCCAACAATATAAAACAATAATTTGGCAACGGCTCCTCATAGTCTTAAGGAACTTGCCACTGATTTTACAAAGCTAGAGAGATTCGATGGTGTTAATTTTCTTCGATGGCAGAAAAAGATGCATTTCTAGCTGGCCGGAAAGAATGTGGTATATGTTCTGACTATGCCAAAACCAGCGGAGACTGAAGATGAAACCATTGCACAAACACGAGATTGGATCAAATGGGAACAGGATGATTATATTTACAAAGGCCATATCTGAAATGCGATGACGGACACACTTTTTGATATGTACTACAACGAGGCAACTGCAAAGGATGTTTGGGATGCATTAGAAGCAAAGTATCTTATAGAGAACGCAACTAGTAAGAAATTTCTAGCAACTAAATTTTTAATTACAAATGACTGATGATTGTCCAGTAGTAGAGTAATTCAATGATATCATGCACATACTTGACCAGTCCAGCCAACATAAACTAAATACGGATGAGGAGATTAAGGACTCATCCATAATAGGAAAAATTACCCCCTTCTTGGAAAGATCAAAGGAAACTATTGAAACACAAGAAGAAGGATATGAGTCTAGATGGTCTTGCATAGTATTTTCAAGTTGAACAACAACTGAAGGCAGAAAGATGCTCAAGATGAAAAAGTTGTTGATACATCAAAAGTCCATATGGTAGAGGAAAAGAAAGCAAACAATGCTTCAAATAACTCTTCTAATAAGAAGAGGAAAGGGCAAAACAATAATAATTCCCAGAACAAGAAAAGAAAAAGTGGTTGCTACTTTTGTGGTAAACCAGGACATTTCAAAAAGGATTGTCGCTTCTGGAAAAAGAAGCAACAATCTTAAAAAGAAAAGTTTGCAGCAGTCATATCAGAAGTGAATATGATTGAACAAGACTATTCTTGGTGGATCAATTCTGGCGCTACTAAGCATATACGCATAGACAAGAATCAATTCAAGAAACTAGAACCAGCCAAAGATGAAGAATACCTATACATGGGAAATTTAGCAAAGGTAGAGGTCAAAAGGAAGGGGATTGTGGTTTTGGAATTCACATCCGAAAAAGTTCTGACACTGAATGATGTATATTATGTACCCGAAATTAGGAAGAATCTTGTTTTGGGTAGTCTTCTTAATAAGTATGGTTTCAAACAAGTCTTTGAGTCAGATAAATATGTGTTGACCAAAGGCGGTGCATTTATCGGAAAAGGGTACATGTGCGAAGGTATGTTTAAACTGAATGTTGATATTAATAAAAACATTAATTCTACTTATATTGTTGACTCATTTTCATTATGGAACAACATATTAGTAAATGTTAATCATAAACATATGCTTGATATGATATCATTGAATCTAATTCCCAAACACCAAAATGATATGCTAAATAAGTGCAGAATATGTTCGTTAACTTAAATCACTAGAAAACCATTACCTAATAAAGCGGAAAGTGCAAAAAAATTGTTACAACTTATTCATAGTGATGTATGTGATATGCATAGGACTCCTACTAGAGGTGGAAAGAAATATTTTGTCACATTTATAGATAATTATTCAAAATTTTGTTATGTTTATCTTATGCATGCTAAAAGTGAAGTGTTAAATTCATTTAAGTCTTACAAAACTGAAGTAGAAAACCAGTGTGATACTAGAATAAAAATGTGATAACCCGTAACTTCTCCGGTAAGAAAAGTGCGGATACTTTGAGGACAAGACAGATCAGAACACAAACAGAAGAACATTTCATTGTATATTACAACAATTCCATCAGAATACAAGAATATACAGAGTATGAATAAATATTACACAGAAAATATCAGAGATTTAAGTTACATTTAAATATATCGCAGCGGAAAATAATACAAAACACAACTAGAAGTAACACACGGATACAGAGCTTTCCGAGTACCGTTCCAGCTGTAAATCAGGATCCTGTGAATATAAATCTGAAAAACCAAAACTACTAGCTGCCCATGTCAAAATAAGGGCACCCAGAGTTTAGGTTAAAACAATATACTCTAAGTCAGTCATGTGACTGGTGGAGAACTAAAACAGTTATTAATCTTTATCTTAAAGTTAGTAAATCAAGGGACCACGCCGTGTAACAAGGAACGGGTTTCCTCCCAAGAATACCAGTGCATAAAACAACAGCGCAATGCTAAATAAAGAACAATGAAGCTATTATAAGACCCAGGTCCCATCACACAATGCAACACAAGCCGGAGGATAGGGTTTTACCTTATAATAGCCAAAGAATGCTTGACACGCTAAATTTCACCTTTTATTATTACTATAAGTGTATAGTGTCAAAACAATTTCAATCATAAGTATCAATCATAGACGGCATGGGTACCATATATCATGTCGCCATATATATATAGGTTTACAATCAAAACCGAAAAGTCAAATATTTGGAAGTTGGATTCCCATCTATGAACCGAGGCACGGGATCGTCCTCTACCGAATTCGAGAAAATCTAGCCCATGTCTCAGGATCAGAACGCATCAACCCTTAGATCGTCAGGGCCGGTCCATCGATGTGGATTATTATGCCTGAACACTGCGTTTCTCCGCCCTTTGGGGCGTAATGAGCCAATGAATGACTCCATCAGTCCCGGATCGACCGATATATCCGAGGCGCCTCGCAACAGCAACAACCACACAGGTGAAAATAATATAAATGTCAGTCAGTTTAAGCACTGATACCACCTCTAGCTAGAAAGAAACGCATGTCCTCCCTGAAGTCCTCTCCCATTTCCGGCTCATACCGGGGTGCGAGGCTCGCGAATCCATGCTATACACAAAGCTATGCCACACAGGCGGTGCTTTGATCATCAACCACAAGACTTTGCTTTTCAACAGAAGCCTTGATCATTTGCCACTTAGGCGTGCCACACAGGCAGTCCACTCCATGCGATTGATATCCATCAATATATAACCCCTGAGCTCATACGTCTCAGAGAAGGGCATTAAGCAAGAGAATAAATTCTCCGCTGCCAAACAGATATATATTTAATAGAAATCAATCACACAGGATAAAATCCAATGTCAGACACACATATCCATCGATCTCCAAGTACGTCTGGACGATCACCAACTGATTCCCTCCTCTTGGGTGTACAGCCCAATCAAGATCATCAGTAATCACCCAAACGACGTGAAGACCTCTGGTCTTCGACCACCGTCTTCATCCTCGACACCACGTCGAATCAGTTATTCAGAATGGGATAAACCTGGTCTTTCTGAATAACTCGTGTATATAATAAACAAGTGTTACACAAACACAACATACGCCTCATTCCAATTCATCAGTCACTAACCGTAAATTAGTAAGAGAACAATTCCCCAAATATTAACCCCGGAGGATGAAACCAACATCAGATCAATACCCAGGAAACCATTCTTCTGAACTAATCTACAGTTAGTTTCTAAATTTCCACATTCTTAGGGAAAGGTTCCCATTAATTTTATCAAAGATAAATTCTTCTAAATTTATTCTAAATTTCTTTTGAATATCAATTCAAACTAGTCGGGATTAGCGAACCTTACCGAAGTAATCATTTGTTTTAATTTCCCAATCCCAACCTATTCATCTCGTGAAGTAAAACAGATAATACTTCATATCTAAAACCACGGTGTTGCCGGTAAATTCATTTACCATTTCACGTTCAAATTTAATTAAAGATTTAACTATCGCCTGGAGCAAAATTGGTGATACTCCATTCTCGTTCATTTCGATCTAATTAAAGTTTCATTAAAACTCCACTTGGTTTTAATCTTCCCAAAAATCAATAACAATGATTAAAATCATATCCTGTCTTTAACCGAGTTAAAGAACCAATGTCATTTAAAACACGGTTCGCGATAAACCCAAAATCACATTCCATTCTATCAGCTTTTAACCGCAAAATAGCGAGTGAGCAATTCCCTAAGTATTAACCCCGAAGGCCGAAACCAAAATCAGATCAATACCCAAGAAACCATCCAACATAACTAATCTCTAGTTAGTTTCTGATTTTCTTAACTCCGTTGGGTCTAAGAACAGTATTATTGAAGATACCGTTCACGACAACCCAAAATCAATTCAAATTCAATTCCAATTAAATACCATTTAATTGGTACATTTCATTAAATCTAAATAAAAGATTTAATCTTTTTCTCAACTGGGTTTAAGAACAGTGTTAATGAAGACAACATTCACGACAAACCTAAATCCCATTTTATATTAAATACAAGTGTAATGATCGGGATTTTGACGACTTTGGTTATCGCCATAAACTCAATGACGACTAACCAAACCTTGAAAAATACCGGACCTTAATGAAAGAAATTAGAGGGTGAGGAAAGATAAGACAGAAACTTAGAATAGAAGAAGAAGAAGAAGAACACAATATCAGAGTAACACGAATCTCACAGCAGAACGAATAAATATATTTCATAACATAACTTTGAAATACAAATCTGTACTTGAATATACATATCATTATCAAAGTACAACACTTACAACACAGCGGAAATAACTATAGCTATATGATCCTGAAGCCTCCTGCTCCAAGCTCTTCCAGTATATCTGTAAATCCCGACTACTTGACTGCCCGTACAAATTTAGGCACTCAAGAGTTTAGGGAAACAAACAAATAAACTCTGGGTCAGTCATGTGACTGATATGAGTAAAACAGTTTAGAACAGTTTGAACAAGTAAACAATATCTCATAAGACCACGCCGTATAACGGAACGGGTTTTTCCCCTATGAGAATCCAAATTATCTTTATATCAAAAACCGTTTTATACTATAATAATGTCTATCAACCACAATATAATAATCATCTAGCAGAAACGCTTTCTTCTCATGTTCTACGTATATAGTATATAATCTAAACCGCAAGCATGTATTGGGTAATGGATTTCCAACTATGACAAGGTATCGAACCACCTTTCGCTCGTGTACCTCTAGAGAGGAATACACTGGGTTCAACAAGAACATCTTGCAACCCGGCCACACATGACCGACCACTCATTTCGCTTGAGTGTATCGAATGTATATCACCAACGGTTGGGATCAGCAATCATTTCCCAAATGGGACAGCATCAACAATAGATTTTTAGAAGTAAATGAAACTCTAGATCAGGTGATTATACACCCTACTTCGGTCCGACCGACTTAGCCATGTTGCCTGCCCAATTTCTGTCATTTACCGGATGTGAGGCTAGAAGCTACGCTTTATCATCACACCAGATTCACTTTGAATGCCACATCGTCAAATCCATCAAATCACCGATTGACATCCTCAAACATACATTGTGTGTTGGATAAAAGAAATTTCCTTCTCCGCTTCCACTCTTGGTACGGTTAGAGAAATCAATATACGTGATCGTCTGGAAATACTCTGTCAGACAACAGTCCACACAAGTCATCCAGGAACAGGATGAACCAAAGGCACTATTAAGTACATCCACCTTAGACACTGTTATCTAAGACTTATACAATAGCCCTTGCACTTTACTCCGTCTTCAATTATCTTTGGCATATATGATTCGCAACGCTTATGCCAATATAGAGTGGTTCTTTGGATAATAATCCAACCGGTCTGTCCATATTAACAATGTTAAAATGGTCAAAACTTCGATAGTCTGTGATATCGAAGAAAACAGGTGTGCAAACAACGATATTATTTCCAAATGGAAATTTATATGGATCCAACATCACTCAACATTTATCTCTTTATTTCATTAATTTACTTATCTCCTGTTTCCTTATATTCAATATTTCTTATTTTCTAAATTTGAAAAATATACGTTATTAACAATGGAAAACATTTCCATTTCTTGTTTTCTTTATTAGAAAAACATTTCTGGTTTCTTATTTGGAAAACATTTCCAAAACCCCTTCATTGGACTTAGACAGATGTTTAAACAAACCATCGCGATGCCAACTCAAACCATTTCCTTTAATTACTAAATTCACTTAACCATCCTTTACTATCGAACCTTAACCATTCCTTAGTTAAAAATGAAGTCAATCAAGTTGGGGTAATACTACCTCTCAGACCTTAACTGAACAACGTTTCTAACCTTGAAATAGACAATGTTCACCCTTCTAA
Organism: Allium sativum; assembly: GCA_030737875.1. Classification (NCBI taxonomy): domain Eukaryota; kingdom Viridiplantae; phylum Streptophyta; class Magnoliopsida; order Asparagales; family Amaryllidaceae; genus Allium; species Allium sativum. The sequence goes on from CM060915.1 coordinate 553,819,704, forward strand.
TTTTTTAACAAACTTGTTTACGTAACTCTCTTTCAAAATTTTCCTATTCGATAATTCTTTCCTTCGATAAGGTATATTCGATAACTCTATTCAATTTATTCTATTCACTTAACTCTTTTGATTTAACTTTAACTCTATTCACTTAACTCCTATCGAATAAACTATATTCGATAACTCTTTACATTCTATTTGAATAAACTATATATTCGATAAACTCCTTTAACACTATTCGAATAAACTATATTCGATTAACTCCTTTTATCTATTCGAATAAACTATATTCGATTAACTCCTTTATTCAATTCCTTTTACTTTAACTCTAATCGATTAACTCCAACTGGTTTAACTCTAACTGGTTAACTCTAATTGATTAACTCTAACTGGTTAACTCTAATTCGAATAACAAATATTCGATACTCTATTCAACTGACTCGACTCGACTAACCCCTTTCGAATAACTAATTCGATTTACTACTTTCGAATACCATATTCGATTTAACTCCTTTCGAATACCATATTCGATTTACTACTTTCGATTAAACTAACATTGATTAACTCCTTTCGATTACACTAACATCGATTAACTCCTTTCGATTAAACTAACATCGATTAACTCCTTTCGATTAAACTAACATCGATTAACTCTTTTCGATTAACTATTCATTTATAAAGATTTACTTTTAGTAACGGTTCTTCACTTTACAAATGATTCCCTTTTTAGTAACGTTTTTCCTTTTTATAACGTTTTCCCTATTTATAACTTTTTCCCTTTTTATAACTTTTCCCTTTTTCTAAATATCTCCTATTTATAAATATTCCAATTTATAAATATTTCTTATTTATAAATATTTTATTTTCAAATATCACTTTGAAAATATTCCCTTATCAACATTTCGGTATGTTATGGTATTCAACATATCAGATCACGATGATCAGTATCGTTCAAACACATATAATCGACAACAGATTATATATCACATCATATATCACAATATATGAATAACAGTAAAGTAAATGTTTAGGAACCCAGTTGGGTTCCTCCAACCTGTTTCCCTGCATCACAGATGTTAAACAATATAGATAACATCATTTTCAGTTCCATATGATATATTCTGTTAAACAGAATCAAATATAGAAATTCAACTAATTGACTAGCAGTTCAATCAAACAATCAACACACAGTCAATTAACCAATATTTAACAGTTCTAAAAATACAACATGAAATTATAAACTGTTTAGAGTTAGTGAGATTTACTCACATTGGACTATCATCGTTAATTAACGATAATTGTCGTTGATTCAGATCAGACAATATATTTTTCCCTAAATTGTAATGGCCTCAATTTCACTTCCGGTCAGTTCCATGACGTTGCCCTCATCCATACGATCCCAACGCAATTTACGATTCGTCAATCTGACACCAGATGATAGAGTTATCGGATTAACAAGTTTATACACCAATTTTTGAATTTAGTTTAAACTTAATTAATTTAAACAAATCGGGCCTTACCCTTTTGTCTTCAACCCATCATCACTTCTACAAACCCGACCTCGTTTATATCCTTCTTCTCTGATTACTTCGAATTCCAGTAACCCAAAACACTATCGTCCCCTAACTCAACTCCAGATCGGACGTTCCTTCCATCCATGGTTTCGAAAACGGAAACCTCCAAAAGCCTTCTCACCTCAACCTCTTCCTCCTCGTATCGTCAAAGCACATCTCGATCCCCTCATTTGATTTCCGTCGCTCAGCTCTCCACGAGCAGTTCCAGTAAGTCACGACATTTTTTTCCTTAAAATTTCACAAAAATTACCTATAGGGTGCGATTCCCCTTCTTGAATCCGACTGTGCCATCGAATCTAAGGTCGGATGCCTTAATCCACTCGATTTCCTAACCCTAGAACAAAGCGACCACGCTGTACAAATATCGAGCCCCTCAAACCAGAATCGCATGACTCCAAATGGGTACCAAATCAAAGAGAAAGTCATATACATATCGAATATACGTATATCTTGATTTATACAATTTTATTTGAATTGATTTCTTTTTTTGAAGGTGACTGGGTTTACAAAAAAACCAAAATCGATGGCGGCTTGAAATACTGAGGTCGTGGACTTTTTTCTAGTTTTAGGGGAAAACTGTTGGGTATTTATAGAAAGAGAAGATATTTTTTTCTATTGAATATTTTATTCAATTTTAATTATTCACTGTTCGCATTGGTCATCTAAAAATTCCTATAATCACAGATAGCATCCAAAAATCATGAAAATGGACATGCTACTAGAGTTTGACATTACGGTCCCAACGAAACTGGTTTCGTCAAATTCCGACTCCGTATGCTCACACAGCGTATTTTTAACTGTCAAAATACTGACTGTTTCTCACTCTAAAAGTCCGTACGACCACACAGTGACTCTAAAAATCACGAAACTAGAAATCTAACAACTATTTGACATTGCGGATTCAATAAAATTAGTTTCGTCGAATTCCGACTTCATTTTCAAAAGTGGTTATTTTTAAAGATCTGGATGACCCTTTTAAATATATAAATATATTTAAATATAATTAAATTAAATATTTATAAATAAATATTATTGTATATATTCACTGAGGAATATCATACAGCTCCAGTGTAGTTATATATTCGCTATTCCGAGTCCAGATTGAATTGATATTCAATTTTACATTGAAAAATCCTTTTATAACGTATATAAAGCGTTACGAATTATAAAGGAATTTCACAGCGACTTTTCTGAAATTTGATTTGGATGTAAATCAAAATCTACACGATGAAATCCCGATATTTCTCTTCCACTAGAAAGATATACTCCACCAGCTCCACACGTTTCTTGTTTCACAGAAATCCGGCTTAAAATGAATCCTATACATTCAGTTGAAGTTTGAATCGCCAATTTACGAACTACAGCGCCATTTTAAGCTCGATTATATTTATAATATAATTATACATTCAAACTGTCGTCTATATAATATATTCGTTATTCTGATTCAATTCTAAACTAAATTAAATATCACAGATGATCCAGTTCACACCATATCGCCATTTCAGCCAATACTGATTATTTCAGAATTAAATATGTTATTTAATTTATTATTTTAATTAAATATTCACCATTATTTAATTCCACGACCATTTAATTCTCTATATCACTATTTATATAATTAAATAAATTAATTATAATACCTCTGCCAATGCGGGTCATTACAATCTTTCCCACTTAAAAATAATTTCGTCCTCGAAATTGCTAAAAGGTAGAGAACGACCCTATCGACTGGTTAGAACATATTTGTTCCCTCCTTAACTTCAGTTTCAACTGAACCAATTTAATTTCAATTAAATTATTTATTAATTCTTATCAACGAAAATTTTCAAAAATCCTGAAAATTTTCTAACGCCTTAACTCTTCGAAATTTTTTGCCAGCACCTCCTTTGTACTGGTCAATAGGTCAAACTCCAACTCGCCTCTCTGAGCCATCTCCATCCCAAAAGAAAATCAAACAGCCAAGCGGCTTGCTAATTCGGCTCATCAAAATCTCATACCATATGAAATGTAAACTTGTACCTTTTGTCGACATATCATTATATCCTTTCCACATGTTATCAATTTAGCGGATACAAGGGTCATTCCAATCAAATCCCAATCTTCTTTTATCTACGACACAACCATTTGCTTATATCCGAGCCAAATGTCATTTCAACTCGAGTTTCTTCTCGATTCCCAACTCTTAACTTAATTATCACATTACACTTCAAATTTGAATCTCACAATCCAATTTGTCTTGATATCATTCTAATTCAATCTCAGTTACCACTTTACTGGCTTTACTATAATTCAAATTTGCTTTCACAAATTTCTATTAAATTTGTTTTTAATTCTAACAGTCTTTCCCTGGGAGTTTTTAAACAGTTTACTCTTTTCAAAAATCGAATTTTCCTTTTGAACATGTCACTGAGCCCTTAATTAATATTCCATCAGTTAAATCACTTCTCTATTTCTTTATCAATATTTGTTAACCAAATATTTTCAATAACCATATTGGCCTTTTATGTTATTTGGAAAACATTTCTGAATATCGCCTTCCTTTATTTTCTAAACTTTAGAAAATATATGCTATTTATAATTGGAAAATATTCCAATTACTTATCTCTCTTCTGATCTCGTTTATTTCTATACTTAGGAAATATTCTTTATTATATTACCAAGCTTACACTTATTTGGGTTAAAACGGATGTTGTGTAAAACATCGTTACGACAACCCAAATACTATATTCAACTAACTCCTATTCAACATTGATCTTCTAGCCTGAAATCTTACTATTTATTTGTTAATAATGAAATCAATCAAGTTGGGGTATAACTACCTCTCAGACCTTGACTGAATAACATTTATAACGTCAAAACAGATATGACTACTTACTCGAATAATCAATACCATACAACTACTTATTCACTTTTAAACACGTATACGCTTCCTCTTTCTATTCTTACAAGATGTTATTCTTAGTCTTCCTTTTTGATTTTACTATTCTATTTCTAAGTTCGTTTCCTTATCGACTTCTATATATATCGATACGTTGATTTCTAACTATCAAATTATCTTAAAAATATTTTAACTCCTTAAATTCCCGGAAAAATTCGCCATAACCTCCTTTGTACCCGGAGCATCGGGATATTTCAAATAGCCTCCCATGGCTCTCACCAATCCAAAAGAAAAAGAAAAAGCCAAGCGACTAGCCGATACGGCGCATAAAATCTCATATATGAATTAAATACATACCTTTTTCTTGAGCATTCTATTTATAGACTTTCATACCTTATCCATACCTATATCATGTATATTTATACCTGCCCAATCTATTTTAACTATACCTGATCGTTTTAACTCAATTCGTTAATTAATTTGTTAATTAACTCTTTAGTCTATTTCACTTTTATATTTGAACATGACATGTTCAAATATATTTTAACTTGCTTATTAACTAATTTGAATCCAAATTTCAAATTTAAGTTCTATATTCGATTTCGAATATCCATTTACAAATCCAATTCACCTTTCAAAGTTCAACTTCAAATTCAAAACTCGATTAACTAATTCCTCTTTGACTTAGTTAATTCTATTTAAATTCTATATATTCAAATTCTATATTTGAATTCCATTTGAATTTCTATATTCAAACTCTATTTGAATTTCTATATTCAAATTCTATATCACTTCCATTGAATTTCATATATTCAAACTTCCTTTGGATTTCTATATTCGAATTCTTTTGTTTAAATTCTATGTTTTAAACTTCCTTTATTCAAATTCCTTTAAATAAGTCTCGATTTCAATTCCTTTTGAAATCAATATTTCTACCTTCGGAAAATAGATTTCCCTTTCAATTTCACACTTGTATTTTTATTTCTGAATTATCCAATGATAATTCTTTTCACTTCATTTATAAACTACGTTTATAAAAGAACTATTTATAAACTTAGTTTATAAAGGAACTTCTCATTTTATTTCTTTTAAACAAGTTAATATTTCAAATCTATTTAAAAATTCAAATTCTATATTTTAAATCCCATTTTGAAATTCAACACAACTTGTTTTTCCTAAAATAAATTCAAAATAGTATCTCTGGTAGTAATTCGTCACTTACAACTCGAAACTGAATACTGATGATGTAGTTGTCATCATCAGAATCTATTTTCCAGCGATCAAAGTGAGTTCAATACTATAAAACCATTTCTAGACATTTACACTTTGAAATTCAGTTCAAAATATAATTCACACTGCTTGTAAAAAAATTTAAAATCTCCCAAGATCTTAATTTTTCCTTATTTTTAATCCAAATCCATTTACAAACACTTATCCAATTCTCCAGAGTTTTTAATTCAATTTCTGGTTCAAATTCAGATTTAGCTCATTTGATTTCACGTATTTCACTTATATGAATTCTGATTGGTTATTTACATAACCATTTAATTTATAATCTTACTTGATTATAATAACAACCAATATATCCCATATATTAAAAATTTGATATATATATCTTCTCTATATCAAGATATACCTTAGGTAAACTTATTTTAATTTACCCTCTTTTCAAAACATATCGTGTCGACCCATCGTATTCGAGTCTTTAGTAACTCCTACCGATACAGTGGATCAAACTGATCAACCAGAACTCATAAACAACTCAACCAATGAATCTCCACAATACAATTTTTTTTTTTATATCATCTACAAGTACGTTCACTCGTATATATACATTCAACTCAATCTAGGGTATTACTAACCCCATCTCTATTGAGTCATGCCACAGAGCCAAGGTAATTCACTTAACTTAAGCTCTGATACCAACTGTAATGACCTGGGATTTTGACGACTTTGGTTATCGCCATAAACTCAATGACGACTAACCAAACCTCGAAAAATACCGGTCATTAATGAAAGAAATTAGAGGGTGAGGAAAGATAAGATAGAAACTTAGAATAGAAGAAGAAGAAGAACACAATATCATAGTAACACGAATCTCACAGCGGAACGAATAAATATATTTCATAACATAACTTTGAAATACAAATCTGTACTTGAATATATATATCATTATCAAAGTACAGCACTTACAACACAGCGGAAATAACTACAGCTATATTATCCTGAAGCCTCCTGCTCCAAGCTCTTCTAGTATATATGTAAATCCCGACTACTTGACTGCCCGTACAAATTTAGGCACCCAAGAGTTTAGGGAAACAAACAAATAAACTCCGGGTCAGTCATGGGACTGGTATGAGTAAAATAGTTTAAAACAGTTTGAACAAGTAAACGATATCTCATAAGACCACGCTGTATAACGAAATGGGTTTTTCCCTTAAGAGAATCCAAATTATCTTTATATCAAAAACCTTTTTATATTATAATAATGTCTATCAACCACAATATAATAATCATCTAGCAGAAACGCTTTCATCTCACGTTCAACGTATATAGTATACAATCAAAACCGCAAGCACGTATTGGGTAAATGATTTCCAACTATGATAAGGTATGGAACCACCTTTCGCTCGTGTACCTCTAGAGAGTAATACACTGGGTTCAACAAGAACATCTTGCAACCCGGCCACACATGACCGACCACTCATTTCGCTTGAGTGTATCGAATGTATATCAGAAACGATTGGGATCAGCAACCGTTTCCCGAATGGGACAGCATCAACAATAGATTTTTAGAAGTAAATGAAACTCTAGATCAGGTGATTATACACCCTACTTCGGTGCGACCGACTTAGACATGCTGCCAGCCCGATTTCTATCATTTACCGGATGTGAGGCTAGAAGCTACGCTTTATCATCACACCAGATTCACTTTGAATACCACATCGTCAAATCCATCAAATCACCGATTGATGTCCTCAACCATACATTATGTGTTTGCTAAAAGAAGTTTCCTTCTCCGGTTCCACTCTTGGTACGGTTAGAGAAATCAATATACGTGATCGCCTGGAAATACTCTGTCAGACATCCGTCCATACAAGTCATCCAGGAACAGGATGAGCCGAAGGCATTATTCAGTACATCCACCTTAGACACTGTTATCTAAGATTTATACAATAACCCTTGCACTTTACTCCGTCTTCAATTATCTTTGGCATATATGATTCGCAACGCTTTTGCCAATACATAGTGGTTCTATGGATAATAATCCAACCGGTCTCTCCATATTAACAACGTTAAAATGGTCAAGACTTCGATAGTCTGTGATTTAACCATCGAAGAAAACATGTGTGCAAACAATGATATTATTTCCAAATGGAAATTTATATCGATCCAACATCACTCAACATTTATCTCTTTATTTCATTAATTTACTTATCTCCTGTTTCCCTATATTCAATATTTCTTATTTTCTAAATTTGAAAATATACGTTATTAACAATGGAAAACATTTCAATTTCTTGTTTTCTTTATTAGAAAAACATTTCTGGTTTCTTATTTGGAAAACATTTCCAAAACCCCTTCATTGGACTTAGACAGATGTTTAAACAAACCATCGCGATGCCAACTCAAACCATTTCCTTTAATTACTAAATTCACTTAACCATCCTTTACTATCGAACCTTAACCATTCCTTAGTTAAAAATGAAGTCAATCAAGTTGGGGTAATACTACCACTCAGACCTTAACTGAACAACGTTTCTAACCTTGAAATAGACAAAGTTCACCCTTCTAATTCTTTAACAAACTTCCTTACGTAACTCTCTTTCAAAATTTTCCTATTCGATAATTCTTTCCTTCGATAAGGTATATTCGATAACTCTATTCAATTTATTCTATTCACTTAACTCTTTTGATTTAACTTTAACTCTATTCACTTAACTCCTATCGAATAAACTATATTCGATAACTCTTTTAATTCTATTTGAATAAACTATATATTCGATTAACTCCTTTAACTCTATTCGAATAAACTATATTCGATTAACTCCTTTTACTCTATTCGAATAAACTATATTCGATTAACTCCTTTATTCAACTCCTTTTACTTTAACACTAATCGATTAACTCCAACTGGTTTAACTCTAACTGGTTAACTCTAATTGATTAACTCTAACTGGTTAACTCTAATTGATTAACTCTAACTGGTTAACTCTAATTCGAATAACAAATATTCGATTACTCTATTCGACTGACTCGAATCGACTAACCCCTTTCGAATAACTAATTCGATTTACTACTTTCGAATACCATATTTGATTTAACTCCTTTCGAATACCATATTCGATTTACTACTTTCGATTAAACTAACACAGATTAACTCCTTTCGATTAAACTAACATCGATTAACTCCTTCTGATTAAACTAACATCGATTAAATCATTTCGATTAACTATTCATTTATAAAGATTTACTTTTAGTAACAGTTCTTCACTTTACAAATGATTCCCTTTTTAGTAACGTTTTTCCTATTTATAACGTTTTTCCCTTTTTATAACTTTTCCCCTTTTTATAACTTTTCCCTTTTTCTAAATATCTCCTATTTATAAATATTCCAATTTATAAATATTTCTTATTTATAAATATTCCATTTATAAATATTTTATTTTCAAATATCACTTTGAAAATATTCCCTTATCAACATTTCAGTATGTTATGGTATTCAACATATCAAATCACGATGATCAGTATCGTTCAAACACATATAATCGACAACAGATTATATATCACATCATATATCACAATATAGGAATAAAAGTAAAATAAATGTTGAGGAACCCAGTTGGGTTCCTCCAACCTGTTTTCCTGCATCACAGATGTTAAACAATATAGATAACATCATTTTCAGTTCCACATGATATATTCTGTTAAACAGAATCAAATATAGAAATTCAACTAACTGACTAGCAGTTCAATCAAACAATCAACACACAGTCAATCAGCCAATATTTAACAGTTCTAAAAATACAATATGAAATTATAAACTGTTTAGAGTTAGTGAGATTTACTCACATTGGACTATCACGGTTAATTAACGATAATTGTTGTTGATTCAGATCAGACAATATATTTTGCCATAAATTGTAATGGCCTCAATTTCACTTCTCGTCAGTTCCATAACGTTGCCCTCAGCCATACGATCCCAACGCAATTTACGGTTCGTCAATCTGACACCGTATGATAGAGTTATCGGATTAACAAATTTATACATCAAAATTTGAATTTAGTTTAAACTTAATTAATTTAAACAAATCGGGCCTTACCCTTTTGTCTTCAACCCATCATCACTTCTACAAACCCGACCTCGTTTATATCCTTCTTCTCTGATTACTTCGAATTCCAGTAACCCAAAACACTATCTTCCCCTAACTCAACTCCAGATCGGACGTTCCTCCCATCCATGGTTTCGAAAACGGAAACCACCAAAAGCCTTCTCACCTCGACCTCTTCCTCCTCGTATCGTCAAAGCACATCTCGATCCACTCATTTGATTTCCGTCGCTCAATTCTCCACGAGCAGTTCCAGTAAGTCGCGACATTTTTTTCCTTAAAATTTCACAAAAATTACCTACAGGGTGCGATTCCCCTTCTTGAATCCGACTATACCATCGAATCTAAGGACGGATGCCTTAATCCACTCGATTTCCTAACCCTAGAACAAAGCGACCACGCTGTACAAATATCGAGCCCCTCAAACCAGAATCGCATAACTCCAAATGGGTACCAAATCAAAGAGAAAGTCATATACATCTCGAATATACGTATATCTTGATTTATACAATTTTATTTGAATTGATTTCTTTTTTTGAAGGTGACTGGGTTTAAAGAAAAACCAAAATCGATGGCGGCATGATATACTGAGGCCGTGGACTTTTTTCTAGGTTTAGGGGAAAACTGTTGGGTATTTATAGAATGAGAAGATATTTTTTTCTATTGAATATTTTATTCAATTTTAATTATTCGTTGTTCGCATTGGTCATCTAAAAATTCCTATAATCACAGATAGCATCCAAAAATCATGAAAATGGACATGCTACTAGAGTTTGACATTACGGTCCCAACGAAACTGGTTTCGTCAAATTCCAACTTCGTATGCTCACACAGCGTATTTTTAACTGTCAAAATATTGACTGTTTCTCACTCTAAAAATCCGTACGACCACACAGTGACTCTAAAAATCACGAAAATGGAAATCTAACAACTATTTGACATTGCGGATTCAATAAAATTAGTTTCATCGAATTCCGACTTCGTTTGCAAAAGTGGCTATTTTTAAAGCTCTGGATGACCCTTTTAAATATATAAATATATTTAAATATAATTAAAGTAAATATTTATAAATAAATATTATCATATATATTCACCGAGGAATATCATACAGCTCCAGCGTAATTATATATTCGTTATTCCGAGTCCAGATTGAATCGATATTCAATTTTACATTGAAAAGTCCTTTTATAACGTATATAAAGCGTTACGAATTATAAAGGAATTTCACAGCGACTTTTCTGAAATTTGATTTGGACGTAAATCAAAATCTACATGACGAAATCTCGATATTTCTCTTCCACTAGAAAGATATACTCCACCAGCTCCACACGTTTCTTGTTTCACAGAAATCCGGCTTAAAATGAATCCTGTACATTCAGTTGAAGTTCGAATCGCCAATTTACAAACTGCAGCACCATTTCAAGCTCGATTATATTTATAATATAATTATACGTTCAAACTGTCGTCTATATAATATATTCGTTATTCTAATTCAATTTTGAACTGAATTAAATATCACAGATGATCCAGTTCACACCATATCGCCATTTCAGCCAATACTGATTATTTCAGAATTAAATATATTATTTAATTTATTATTTTAATTAAATATTCACCATTATTTAATTCCACGACCATTTAATTCACTATATCACTATTTATATAATTAAATAAATTAATTACAATACCTCTGCCAATGTGGGTCATTACAACAAGGCTCTGAATAGAAAATATATCGGCTTATATTCAATATCAAATTCTACGACCAACAAATATCGTATTGGAAATAACGATATAAATATGTCTTTCAAATTTCCATAACAATATCTATAAAATCACGAAATCCAACATCGAAATAATCCAAAGACAATTTCGATTAAAATCCATTCCAACTCAATTATTGGAAATTCTGGTTATTTTCAAAACCATTTCAAATCCAATTTATTTATTTTAAAAATAAATAAATTATTATTCTAGTTCAAAACTAGATCATTTCGATAAAAATTTACTTATATCTTTTCAAACATGGAGTTTTTCATCCCAATTCTTCCCAAATCATTCCACAAATTATTACTGTTTTTAATAATTTTATCAAGGCCCGTACAGTCGATTTCCATCAACGGCCATCGAATTTCACTTACAGCGACCTTTTCCAAATTTGATTCAGACATAATACCAAATCCAACCGTTAGATTTCAAATCTCTAACATCCGTTAGAAAGCTCTTTTCGATACGAACCCAATGATTCCGGTTTTAGGAGAATCCGACGGTCGGATCTCCCGTAATGCCAACTTGAAGTCAATGGTCGAAATTCACGAACTGCCGCAGCGCGGCGCGTTCTATTCAAGCCATTATATTATATATATAATATGCATAATATATACTTCGTCGATTTCCATTTAAAACGTATTTTATAAATCGTTTTAAATTCGTTTTCAAAACGATTTCAACTTCATATTCAATTTCGAATCAAAATTGAATATTCCACATCATCGATATACAAATGATAATATTTTCAAAACATTAAATTTTGTAATCACTTTCTTTTCTATATTCATTATAAAAATGAATTAAATCGATATAAATATCGTTCACGTCATAATGGCGTCAATCTAATCAACACGGCTTTTATTCGGCACATGAGTATTTATTCTATTCAACACATGAATGTCTATTCTATTCAACACATGAATGTTTATTCTATTCAACACATGAACTTATTTACTATTCAACACATGAATTTATTCTATTCAACACATGAATTTATTCTATTCAACACATGAATTTATTTTCTATTCAACACATGAATTTATTCTATTCCACACATGAATTTATTCTATTCATCACATGAATTTATTCTATTCAACACATGAATTTATTTTCTAAATTGGAATGAGGCCCAATCAATTACCGTATAACGTTAATTATATGGATTCCCTACAACACATGAATATAAAAGCAACGATAAATCCTCAACCATCATCCAGAGTGCCCCCACACAACTGCATAAGCATTAAATATAAATAATTAATGCTTATACAGTCTGTCAATCCATCGATTGGCATACAACTAAACAATCGGGATTAGTGTACGTCAAATATCATCCCAATACCCGTGTGGGGTTTTCAAAGTAACAAACACAGATTTTATTTGTGCAGTTGGGCGATGTGTAAAATTTATCATCCCAATCAATATCAGTCAAATCAGTGTATATAAACAAATCGTCTGATTTGTTTATTATTATTTATTTCATATACACGTTAAAAATCATATTTTTAACTATAAAATATTTTTAGCTATAAAATATTTTATTTCATTCCACATGGCACAATCAAATTTCACAACAATGCAACCAAACAAACAAGTCATCCATGGTCTGTGCACGACGGGTGTCGGGTGCTGCTAAGCACCATCTGCATCCTAGTATATATTTTAACTTGAAAAGAAAATTTAAAGTGAGAAGTTCTCACCGAGAAGCTAAACCAATCACCACGACTCTTCATATGTAAGAAATCTTCGCCGTGCTTCTAACGAGATCTGTTACACGCTGTTCACATTAAAAATCACATTTTTAATTTGCTTCACATATAAAAATCCTATTTTTATAGAAGTAAAAATCATATTTTTACTTCACTGGTATATATATAAAAATCAATCTTTCGATATATAACTAAAAAGTATATTTTTACTCAACCAAAAATCATAGATTTTTACGACGCTCCTTTCTATATAAAAATTATATTTTTATATTTCTCTTCTCCTTATAAAGATTATATTTTTATTACTCTACATGAATAAAAATCATATTTTTAATATGCCACTAGTATAAAAATTATATTTTTAACTTCTCTATTATATAAAAATTCTATTTTTATTCTTCTAAAAATAATTTCATATTATACTGTAGTTAAAAATCGTATTTTTAACTTGTCAAATATTTCCTTCCTACGATAAAATTATATCTTTATATAATTAAAAATTCGATCTTTTCTAAATTAAAAATCCGATCTTTCTAATTTAAAAATCTGACCTTTCCTAGTTTAAAAATCCAAAGAGAAAATATATAAAACGCACCTTTATTGGAATGGACGACTAGAAAGGGGGGGCGAGGGGCGCTGCGTCGGACTGCAGGTGGGTGGCGCAGCGGTTCTTGAATAGGTTCAGGCGGTTTGACAGAGAGGGGGGCGTTTGAACGACTGGAGGAGGGAGGGGGTCACGGCTGTGATTGACGTCGAGGGGGGCTGGCGAAGGGAGCGGTGGCGTGGGCGGTTGTGGGACGCGGGTTTGGAGCATGGGGAGCTTCGAGATCAGAGAGGAGAGAGAATCGAAGGGGGGTGGGATGATCGACGGCGAGGGTTTCTGGTGGGGGCGCCCACCTCCGGCGGCGGCGGGAAGACTCCAGGAGGTGGCAGTCTTCCTCCTTCGTCCTCCTTTTCTCTCTTTTTTTTCTTTTGAATCCATCGTTGACCGAGGGGTATAGGAAAGAGAGGGTATAATATAGTGTATATATATATATATAATTATTTTAAATTCTAAAAAGCAACTTTTTATTTTCAACTCGAAATCGAACCCACGACTTTCGTCCCTAGCTAATTACCCCCATTCCGAACACAATGGGATATGTATCATAGGCCAATTCGACCATTACGATCTGTTTCTGTTGAATTTAAAATATAATTCTTTATATATTCAAATTAAATGCACATTTCAATTTACCGGGGCCGCATACGAACTCTAAAAATTCCCGAAAAATATTTCTAGCATCGTATTGACGATACGGTCCTAACAAAACTAATTTCGTCAAATTCTGAGATCGTTTGAAAAATGGCCATTTTCTGGTCGATCGAAATTGACTAAAATTGTTAAAACACGTTTAACTTCACCACGCTCACATATTGATTAAGAAAATTATGAATTTTGAAACCTAGCAATAATTTAATCTCCCGGATCCAACAAAAGTGGTTTCCTCGAAAACCGAGGTCGTTTGCAAAATTTCCATTTTTAAGGGCCAGAATTCCGTAGCGACTATTCTGCATTTTCAACTGGACATAACATTTTATCCCCGCTATGAAATTTCAATTTTTCAGATTCGTTGGAAATATATTCTCAAATAGATTCCAATATTTTTGGTTTCGCAAAAATTTGGTTTATTTTGAATCCTGTACATTCATTTGAACTTTGAAATCGAATTTTCAAACTACCACGCCATTTTCAATTCCTTTTATTACCTTGTCGTTATTATTTAAAATAATTCATTTTAAACATTCAAAATTCATCAAAATCCAAAATAAATTTTTTAAATTGGCTTGGATTTCCAGGTTATTACAATCTCCCCCACTTAAAACTTTTCGTCCCCGAAAAGGAACGAAGCCGAAAGTTATTTAACTAATCAACTCAACTTTCACTATTTTCATTACGGCCCAAGTTCTTCAACTTTTCAGTTTCTAAGAACTTTTCAAATTTTTCAAAAATTTGGCCAACACCCTAAATTTTCGAAAAAATTCGCCATAACCTCCCCTGCATCGGGACTTCGGGATATTCCAAATAGCCTCCTATGGCCCTCATCAATCCAAAAAGAAAAAGAAACAGCCAAGCGGCTAGCCAATTGGCTCGTAAAATCATCAGAAACCCAATAAATTTGTAAATATGTACCTATTTGTCGGGAAAACAATTTTATTCTTCTGCTCTGTCCTCCTTGCTATGACGTGTTCAATGTAAGTACATGTATATGCATGCAAATGCGATCATTTTTCAATAGAGTTCACTATTTGTTTCAATTTGGCTAAAGGTTCAACATTTAATTAATCAAACAATAATCAAACAACAAAACCAACAATCAATTAGTTGATTAGCTTTTCAATCACATAACTTTGGTACATATACAGAAAATCATGATTTTGATACCAAATCACAACAATAAATCTATCTAGCTTTGGTTCTCACACCAGTCTATTGGAAATATATAGAAATCCCACATTCGAAACTGGAAAATAAATACTGACGATGGTGCCCCATTACCAGAATTATCCCCGGGCAATTAGAGTGTGATTCTATAACTATCCAGTACATTAAAACTTCGAATACACGTTTGCAAGGCGTATATGCAAAATCTTTATATATTGGATTGTAATAATCCGGAAAATATGAGCCAATTTAAAAAAATTTAAATTGGTGATTTCAAAGGAATTTGAACAATTGAAATAGAATATTTCAATAAAATAGTGAATTAGAAATAGTGAGTCAATTTGAAAAATTGAATTCAAACTTTGACTGACTGTGCAGGGTGGAAAATATAACGGATTTCAGCGAAACCAAAAATATTTAAATCTGTGTATCAATACCTTTCTTACGAATCTGAAAAATCAAAGTTTCATAACGGGAATCAAAAGTTATGGCCGAAGGAATTTTCAGAAAGGTCGCTATATAGAATATATAGCCCTGGGAAATTGATATTTTGCAAACGACCTTGGAATTCGACGAAACAAATTTTGTTGGGTTCGGGATGTCAAATTATTGCTAGGTTTCAAATTTCATAATTTTTGAAGCTAGTATGTGAGCGTGGCAAAAGAAAATGCGTTTGGTCAATTTCTGTTAAATTGGATCGACTAGAAAATGGCCATTTTTCAAACGATCTCAGAATTCGATGAAACTAGTTTTGTTGGGACCGTAGCGTCAAAACATAGCTAGATTTATTTTTTTGGAATTTTTCGAATCAGTTTGTGGCCCTGGCAAATTGAAATGTACGTTCAGAGTTAAAAATTAAATGTTTTATACTTTGATTTGAAAAATAACTGACTGTAACAGTCGAATTGGCCAACGCAATATATCACATTGTGTCCGGGATGGGGGTATTTGGCTAGGGGCGACAGTCGTTGGGTTTGAGTTGGGGTTCATATGGGAAAACCCTAATTTTCTGAATAATATATATATCGGCCAATCAGGATTTTTCTTTCATAAATTAAAATTAAAAAAAACCCGCTTCCTTCGAAACGAACGGCGAAACCCGTTCCAAACTTCCCCGACCGATCGCTGCCGCCTCAGCCCCCTATCGCCGCCGCCACCACCCAGAATCGAACCGCCTCCTCCTCCTCTTCAAATCCGACCAACTCTCTCCACCTCTCGTCGCCGCCCCTGCCAAAATCGAGCCCGCAAAATTTCCCCCTTTCCAGCGCCGCCCCGATCGCCACAGACCACCGAGCTACCCCAAACCACCACCGACAGGACCCCCTCTCCTTCCTCTTCCACGTCAGCACCTCCCATCGTCCCGTCGTGCCTCGATTTTCGCGAAAACCGCAACCCTAGTTTCGAACCACTTAGAAAGGTGAGTTCTTTTTGATATTTGCGCTTTGAAAAATCATATCTTTATGGTGTGTTGACGAAATTCGATGAAACAGGAAACATCGGGACCGCAAGGAAGCTCTCTACCACATAGAAGAAGCCACAGATTTTTCTGAGTCATCGACGATTTTTAGCACTCCGAAAACCAATGTGAGAAATCTAAATTAAATGAATTTGAATGGAAAATGTCGTGTATAAATTATATAAGCGAAATATAAATTACACACGTGTTGTATACCTCATGTACATGCGTGGTGTAAGCTATATAAGCGAAGTATGAATTATACATGCATAGAATAATTATTATATGTGTTGAAATGCAAGTGAAATATAGCAATTATATATATATATACACTCCCCTCATCCACAAACCATGGACGATATTTATTGTTGTGAATTGGTGTGAAATATGGGATGAAAAAAGCGAATGGTTGAATAATTGTTTGTGATTGATATTGTTTGGTGGTGGTTGAAAAATACCCATTGGTGATTGAAAAATATTTGTGGAAATAAAAATAAAACATGCCGCCTGCGTGCGAATTAGATGCATGAATCCCCATTGTCAAAAAGCGCGAGGTTTTAAGGTAGGGCGAGGAGCCGTACTAGGGACGGTGCCGGTTTTAACTACCCTGCCGTTATGCTGCTGAAATTTTGAATAATATTCATGTGTTAGAATTATTTTCATATGTTGCAATTATCTTCATGCGTTGAAATTAAAGTCATGTTTTGAAACTATATCCATGTGTGGAAATGTTCATGTGTTGAAAAGTGATGTATGAAAATTAAATTCATTTGTGAATGAATGAAGTGTTTAAACAATAAAAATCACATTTTTATAATATATATGAAGTATGAAAAATATTCGCCTTATATATAAATTGTTTCAACAATAAAAATTTCATCTTTCTTATATGAACAACATATATAAAATATCCATGTGTGGGGGTGCTCATGTGTTGAGAAGTGTGTGTATTGGAAAAGTTCATGTGTTGAATAAAAAGATCGAACATTAAAAATCACATTTTTATTGAAACTATGAAGTGTTGGAAACATTCATTTGTCGAATAAATATTTTAAATGATAAAAATATCATTTTTATCATATATGTGATATGCTAAAGATATGCGAGCGTTGAAATAAATATTTGTGAAGAAATATTATTTTTAACATGCATAGGAACTAAATAAAATAGTCATGTGTTGAAATATATCCTAGTTCGCCAAAATTATCATCTTTGAAATGTGAAGTGTTAAAAATAGCCACTTGTTCAAATAAATATTCATGAGTTGAAATATACATTAATTAGCTAATGATATGATTTTTTGCCTATGCATGCAACATTAGAATGAATGGTGTTTTTAAACCGAAGTAAATCAAATATGAAGTTGAATGGAAAATGATAAGTGATAAAAATTGTATATATATACATGCATATTTATTGAACAGGTTATAGCAAAGGGGCTAGAGAAGAGGAATAAAATTTTGTGCCCGACAAATAGGTACACATTTACTGTTTTGTTTGGGTGATGATTTTATGAGCCTGTTGGCTAGCCGCTTGGCTTTTTCTTTTTCTTTTTCTTTTTGACATGAGACGCCCGTGTGGCTATTTGGGAATTTTCCCAGCCCCTCCCGGACAAAGGAGGTTATGGCTAAATTTTCCAAAAATTAAAGGCATTAGTGAAATATTTGAAGTGAAAACGATATAGGAATTTTTGAGTGAACTATATTTATATAAATATATAAATATAAATAAAATTAAAACAAAATGTGGCCGTGCAGTTCGTGTTTTGAAACCGTGATTTCAAACGACTAGTGTGGGAAATCCGACCATTGGATTTTCTCGAAACCGCAACCGTTGGGTTCGCCTTGGAAATATCTTTTTAACAGCACCAACTTTGTGAAGATCCGATGGTTGGATTGTCTGGAATGTTTAATTCAAATCTGAAGAAAAACAGCGCCAGAAACGATTATATTTAAAATTATATATAAATATAATTAAATTTAATCGAATAACGACACTACAATTCGTAAATTGAAATCGTAACTTCAAATGAATAGTGTGGAAGATCCGACCGTCGGATTTTCCCAAAACTGAAACCGTTGGATTCGTTTTGAAATGACCTTCCTAATGATATAAAATTTGTGAAGATCCAACGGTTAGATTTTGAGATATGTGTAAAACAAAATTAGTGAAAAACAGCGCCGGTGCATCGGCACGACCTGAATCGTCGTTTAATTAAATATGGCCGTTTTAAATTAAATAAAAATGGCGATATATCATTATAAAATACTATAGACGATATAGAGTGGAAATAAACCAATTGTGTTGTGTTTGCTTGATATGTGATGGTTGAATGTATTTAACATGAAAATTATAACTAAAGAACTGATATGTCAATGTTGAATAGTCCAACCATGTGATTAATTGATTTGAAAATCTAAATATACGTGGGTTATTTGAAAAGGCCGAGTTCATCTCATTTCAAATAATCGATCGACGTTGAGAAGTCGAAGGGTCAAAGACGGTTGAAAACCGACGATCCTCACATTGGATGGATGGGCGCTACTGATGCTCGTGATTGGAGTAGCTACCGTGAAGGAGCTAAAGTAGTAGCCATCCAAACATACTGTTGATTGTACGGATATGCGAGGAATTGGTGCCTCCGGTTTCATTCAGACCCAGAACGGACTTATAAATGGACTGTGTGTCTGACATTGGATTTTGTTCTGTGCTGATTGATCTCTGTTAAATATATATCTGTTTGGCGGCGGAGAATTTATTCTCTTGCTTAACGACCTTCTCTGAGACGTACGAGCTCAGAGGTTATGTATTGATAGAAATCAGTTACATGGAGTGGATTGCCTGTGTGGCACGCCTATGTGGCATATTATCAAGGCTTCTGTTGCAAAGCAAGGTCTTGTGGTTGACGATCAAAGCATGGTCTGTGTGACGTAGCTTTGTGTATAACGTGAATTCGCGAGCCTCACACCCCGATATGAGTCAAAAACGGGAGAAGGACCCAAGGAGTGCACGACGTTTCTTTCTAGCTATGGTGGTGTCAGTGACCTCCCAACCCTGACATTTATATCTGCTTTTCACCTGTGTGGTTGTTGGAATACGAGGCGCCTCGATTATAGGTCTGTAAGGACTGGGAAACGTGTGTTCAGGAATAACTAATCCTCAAAAGTAAGAGAGGACCGACCTTGGAGGATCCAGGGATTACTGTGTGCGGTCCCGAGGCATTTGCTAGAGTGTCTCGAATCGGAGAGGAGCTTGCCCCTTGCCTCGACTCATGAAGGAACCCAATTTCCAATACGAAATATGCGGACGTGATTGTATTACTAGTACGACGACGTAGTGGTATGGGTCATTTATGCCGCCTATTATTGATATTTGTGACTGAAATCGCCTTTGAAACATATATGCACTAGTAATAATATCAAACACTTTTGTTTTATTCGTATGAAGCATTTTTGGCCATTATAAGGTAAAAACTCTATCCTTCGGCTTGTGTTGCATTGTGTGATGGGACCTGAGTCTTATAATGGCTTCATTTTATAAAAAGCATTGCGATGATTTAATCATTTACTTTATTTCATGCACTAGCACTCATTGGAGTAAACCCGTTCCGCGAAAGTGGCATGGTCCTTTGATTTGCCTTATTATTGTTGTTAATAAGTTAAGTAGATTTCTCATACCAGTCCCATGACTGACTCGTAGTTTGTTTCACCTTGCAAACTCGGGTGCCCTCATTTTCACACGGGCAGCCTAGTTACAGGTATCTGGCGCACTTTTGGCTCATGGCGAGGCTTGACTACACCATGCTGACTTTGATTTTCTCCGCCATTATTGTATCTATATTATGATTCCGCCATTGGCGATGTAGACTGATATTTATTTTGTGTACTCTTTATGTATGATTCCGCCTCGGGCGATGGTGACTGATTATGTATTATATGCACTAAGTTGTATCCTGCACTGTGCTCTCTGATGTGATGATATCTATATGATTCCGCTGTCATATGTGTGTAAATTATTCTATTTTCTGTTTATGCTATATCTGTGATTTGCTAATGATGATTAATGTGTTATATTCCAATGATTATCCTTAACACCGTGTCTCGGGGTTTTGGGGTTGTCACAGCTGGTATCAGAGATTTGGTTAACCTTAGTTCTGGAATCTAACACATTAAACACTTCGTCAAAATAGAATCAGTAGTATTCTAAGGCGAGTCGCTCATTAGAGATAGGACTAGTAAAGTCCTAGAATGAGCCCAGCAGAATAGAAAAAACAATTTGATCAGTCCATCATTATCTTTCCTTAAAGTTTCTGCTTAACAATGCAATAAATTCTGTAAGCTGACTCATTTCTTGCTTATACAGAACTTGAAAAATGGCTACTTGAGCAGCCGCCGCTAGAGGAGGCCGTGCCGGCCGTGGCAGAGGACGGGGAGAAGCCCCAGTTGAAGAAGGACCTTTGATACAACCCCCGGCCGCTCAATACTTCGTGCTGGACTGTGTAGCTAAGAGATATA
Organism: Allium sativum; assembly: GCA_030737875.1. Classification (NCBI taxonomy): domain Eukaryota; kingdom Viridiplantae; phylum Streptophyta; class Magnoliopsida; order Asparagales; family Amaryllidaceae; genus Allium; species Allium sativum. The sequence continues at coordinate 553,841,351 of CM060915.1, forward strand.
AGAACCTAGGAGGCAAGACCTTCTAGGGAACTGGCACAGTAATAGAGGCCCTTGCATGGCTCAAAACATGCGAGAAAATTCTAGAAGGCCTAAGGCTTGGAGACTAAGATAAAGCTATTATGGGCGCCTGGCTTATGCAGGAACAAGCTGAACTATGGTGGGAATCTCTCAACGTCGGGAATAGAGAAGCTGGAAGAACATGGGATGGATTCAAAGAACTCTTCAAAGAGAAATATGTCCCGGAACAAGCACTAGAACGAATGCATGATGACTTCGCCAACCTCCAGCAGGGGGATCTTTTAGTGTAGGATTATCTGAATAAATTTACACAGTTGTCGCCCTATACTACGGAGCTCATCGCCACTGCAAAGTCCAAAAATAAGAGGTTTATCCTTGGGCTAAAGCGACAGTATCATGATAGAGCCATAGCCCACGTCAAGCTGGAATTTAATGAATTGGTGGAAATGACATGCAACTACGAAGACCTTGACCAAAGGCATCTGGAGTAGGATCGCGCTAGAAGCCAAGCCGGAGACAAATGCAAGCCTGCTGTGAATCAAGCTGAGTCAAGCCAAGCAGCATCCTCGAAACCTCAGACTGGCAAGCCGCCAAGAGGAAGCTGCTATAACTGTGGCAAAATGGGGCACTTCTCTAATGTGTGCACAGCCCCGAAGAGGCAGAAGACAAATTCACAAGGTTCAAGCCAGGGTTCTCAGAACCCTCGCTCCTGCTTTAATTGCCGCAAGACAGATCACCTAGTCAAAGACTGTCCTTTGCTGAAGAAGGCCACAGTAGCTCACGTGTATGACGGGTCGAGCCCGCCGGCTGCTTCCGATGGAGAAGGTAAACCCGATGTTTTGGGAGGTACCCTTACAATTAAAAATATTCTTGTTTCTGTATTGTTTGACACGGGTGCGTCGCATAGTTTTATAGCTAGTAACACACTTCGCAAATTAAAGTTAAAACAGAGAAAGCTTAAAGATTCAGTTGAAGTACATAATTCGATAGGAGGATCTCTTATTCTCAGTTCAAGTTGTAAAGTGCCAATCTCTTATTCTTTCTACAAGTTTCCTTTCAATCTAGTCGTTATGGATTTTCCCGAATTCGATGTCATTCTCGGGCTGGATTGGTTAACGAAATATGAAGCCGAAGTGAATTGTGCGGAAAGAATCGTTAAAATTTGAACGAAGCTTGGACATATATTTATACCCTGTCATGGTTCGAATCCAAAAAGAGAAAAAATTTGGTCAGCATTAGAACTTATCCCCACTTCCTTGGAAAAGATTCCGATTGTCAGAAACTATGCGGATGTGTTTGAAGAAGTTGAAAACTTACCTCCGCAAAGAGAAATAGAATTCCGAATCGATCTGATTCCCAACGCCAGAACAGTGGTACATCCAATTCGCAGAATGACTCCGAAGGAAAAAGAAGAATTAGGCGATCAAACTCATCAACTGTTGTGGAAGGGTCTAATCAGACCTAGCTTTTCTAATTGGGGTGCAACTGTTGTGTTTGTCCCAAAGTCAGATGGTACTCTTCGATTATGTGTTGATTACTGGGACCTCAACAAACAGACGCTCAAAAATAAATATCCATTACCCCGCATCGATGATTTACTTGACCAATTGAATGGGGCGAAAGTATTTTCCCGAATGGACCTAGCTACAGGTTTTCATCAATTGAGAATAGCAGAGGAGTGTGTTCCTTTGACAGCTTTCAGAAGTCCAGACATATTTTTTGAATGGTTAGTAATGTCGTTCGGCCTGTGCAACACTCCAGCATACTTTGTCGATCTAATGAATAGAGTGTTCAGGGGAGTTCTGAATAAATTTGTCCTCGTATTCATCGATGATATTTTAATCTACTCCAAATCAAAACCCGAGCATGAAAAACACTTAGAACAAGTATTGGAGATTCTAAGAAAGAACGTCTTCAAAGCCAAATTCTCTAAATGTGTCTTCTAGCAAGAAAAAGTGAAGTTTCTTGGCCATGTCGTGTCAGAGAAAGGGATTTCTGTAGACCCAAGCAAAATAACAGCGATTCAAGACTGGAAAGAACCCACTTCTCCCACAGAGGTTAGAAGTTTTATGGGGTTGGCTAGCTATTATCGAAAGTTCTTTAAGGATTTTTCGAAGATATCTGGTCCGTTAACGAAGCTCATGAAGAAGCATGAGAAGTTTAAGTGGACTTCCGACTGTGAAGAAGCTTTCCAGGAATTGAAATCGAAACTGACAACTGCTCGTGTGTTAACCATTATTGATGGCAATCAGGATTTAACGGTTTGGACAGATGCTTCTATTAGAGGTCTTGGTGCAGTGTTAATGCAAAGAGGCCAAGTAGTCGCTTATGCAAGCCGCCAACTGAAACCGCATGAGAAGAATTATGTGACTCATGATCTTGAGTTGCTAGCTATCGTTTTTGCAATGAAAACCTGGAGGCATTATTTATTGGGCGAGAAATTTGTACTGTATACAGATCATCAATCATTGAAGTATTTATACACGTAGAAAGATCTAAATTTGAGACAGCAGCGTTGGCTAGAATTTCTTGCTGCGTATGATCTTGATATCCTGTATACGCCGGGAAAGGCTAACGTTGTAGCGGATGCGCTTAGTAGGAAAACTGCAATCATTTCCAATCTTATAATTACGCCAGGATTGATTGATAGAATATCTGTTCTTCAGAAAAGTGACAATTTTGTGAAAGAGATGATAAGAAAGATTCAAAGGGGCGAAGGCTCCAGTTTCCAAGTGGATAGTGAGGGAGTTCTAAGGTTGAATAGAAGAATATGTGTTCCCGACATTCCTGAGCTCAAAAGAGAGGTGCTAGATGAATGCCATAAATCCAAATTTTGCATTCATCCTGGGGTGAGTAAAATGTACAACGATGTCAAACGCACTTTCTGGTGGAAGGCAATGAAGAGGGATATTTCTTTGTATGTTAGTAGATGCCTTACTTGTCAATTGGTCAAGAGCGACCAACAGAAGCTAGCTGGACTGTTGCAACCGTTGGAAGTCCCAGGTTGGAAATGGGAACAGATTTCCATGGATTTCATAGATGGCTTGCCGCGAACCAGGAAAGGTAATGACAGCATTTGGGTAATCGTAGATCGCTTCACGAAGACTGCCCATTTTATACCTGTCAAATCCAATAGAACCGCTCAAAGTTTAGCACAGATATATTTCAAATAAATCATTAAGCTGCATGGGATTCCCATCAGCATAGTCTGTGATAGAGACCCAATATTTGCTAGCAAATTCTGGGAGGCTTTCCAGACAGAATTGGGAACGAAACTGAATATGAGCACCGTTTATCACCCTCAAACAGATGGCCAGACTTAGCGGGTGAATAGAATCCTGGAAGATTTATTGCGGGCTTGTATAATTGATTTTGGTGGGTCATGGGAAGATCACTTGAATTTGGCAGAATTCTCATATAACAATAGCTATCAAGCGAGTTTGAGGATGTCGCCATTTGAAGCATTATATGGCAGACCGTGCAGATCTCCAGCATGTTGGGTAGAACCTGGCAATAGACTTGTGTTAGGACCCGATATGATTAGAGAAGCATCTGATAAAGTCGACTTCATCTAAAAGCGATTGAGAACCGCCCAAAGCCGACAGAAAAGTTATGCAGATTCTAGAAGAAGAGTTTTGACATTTGCTATTGGCAATCATGTTTATTTGAAAGTTTCTCCGATGAGAGGAGTAATCAGATTTGGCAAGACTGGGAAGTTGGCACCGAGGTTTATTGGTCCCTTTCCTATACTCGAACGAATTGGAACTCTTGCTTATAGGGTTCAATTACCAGATTGGTTGCCTGGAGTGCACGATGTATTTCACGTATCACAACTTAGAAGACATGTGCATGATCCGGATCTTGTTGTAGAAGAAGCAGCGCAACATGATATAGACATAACTCCAGAATTAACAGTCAGAAGAGAGCCATTAAAGATTGTTGGCAAAGAAACTAGAGAACTAAGAAGCAAAAAGGTTCATTTAGTTAAAGTGCAGTGGAGCAGTGATCCTAGAGACTGTACTTGGGAGACTGAGGAAAGCATTAAGCAAGCATACCCCAAATACAGAGTGGACATCTCTGACTAACTCCGGTGCAAGGTACCTTTACAATACTTTGCATTTACATTTTGTTTCCTACTTTACTGTTGTTTCCTTTTCGAGGACGAAAAGTTTTAAGTGAGGGAGATTGTAATAACCCAGAAAATACGAGCCAATTTAAAAAAATTTAAATTGGTGATTTCAAAGGAATTTGAACAATTGAAATAGAATATTTCAGTAAAATAGTGAGTCAGTTTGAAAATTTGAATTCAAACTTTGACCGACTGTGCAGGGTGGAAAATATAACGGATTTTAGTGAAACCAAAAATATTTAAATCTGTGTATCAATACCTTTCTAACGAATCTGAAAAATCGAAGTTTCATAACGGGAATCAAAAGTAATGGCCGAATGAATTTTCAGAAAGGTTGCTATACAGAATATATAGCCCTGGGAAATTGATATTTTGCAAACGACCTCGGAATTCGACGAAACCACTTTTGTTGGGTCCGGGATGTCAAATTATTGCTAGGTTTCAAATTTCATAATTTTTGAAGCAAGTATGTGAGCGTGGCAAAAGAAAATGCATTTGGTCAATTTCTGTTAAATTGGATCGACCAGAAAATGGCCATTTTTCAAACGATCTCAGAATTCGACGAAACTAGTTTTGTTGGGACCGTAGCGTCAAAACATAGCTAGATTTATTTTTCTGGAATTTTTCGAATCAGATTGTGACCCTGGCAAATTGAAATGTACGTTCAGAGTTAAAAATTAAATGTTTTATACTTTAATTTGAAAAATAACTGACTGTAACAGTCGAATTGGCCAACGAAACATATCCCATTGTGTCCGGGATGGGGGTATTTGGCTAGGGGCGACAGTCGTTGGTTTTGAATTGGGGTTTGTATGGGAAAACCCTAATTTTCTGAATAATATATATATCGGCCAATCAGGATTTTTCTTTCATAAATAAAAAACCCGCTTCCTTCGAAACGAACGGCGAAACCCGTTCCAAAGTTCCCCGACCGATCGCCGCCGCCTCAGCCCCATATCGTCGCCGCCACCACCCAGAATCGAGCCGCCTCCTCCTCCTCTTCAAATCCGACCAACTCTCTCCACCTCTCGTCGCCGCCTCTGCCAGAATCGAGCCCGCAAAGTTTCCCCCTTTCCAGCGCCGCGCCGATCGCCACCGACCACCGAGCTACCCCAAACCACCACCGACAGGACCTCCTCTCCTTCCTCTTCCACGTCAGCACCTCCGATCGTCCCCTCGTGCCTCGATTTTCGCGAAAACCGCAACTTTAGTTTCGAACCACTTAGAAAGGTGAGTTCTTTTTTATCTTTGCGCTTTGAAAAATCATATCTTTATGGTGTGTTGACGAAATTCGATGAAACAGGAAACATCGGGACCGCAAGGAAGCTCTCTACCACATAGAAGAAGCCGCGGATTTTTCTGAGTCATCTACGATTTTTAGTACTCCGAAAACCAATGTGAGAAATCTAAATTAAATGAATTTGAATGGAAAATGTCGTGTATAAATTATATAAGCGAAATATAAATTACATACGTGTTGTATACCTCATGTACACGCGTGGTGTAAGCTATATAAGCGAAGTATGAATTATACATGCATAGAATAATTAATATATGTGTTGAAATTCAAGTGAAATATAGCAATCGTGTACATATATATATATATATATATATATATATATACACTCCCCTTGTCCACAAACCATGGACGATATTTATTGTTGTGAATTGGTGTGAAATATGGGATGAAAAATGCGAATGGTTGAATAATTGTTGGTGGTTGATATTGTTTGGTTGTGGTTGAAAAATACCCATTGGTGATTGAAATGAATTGGAAATATTTGTGGAAATAAAAATAAAACATGCCGCCTGCGTGCGAATTAGATGCATGAATCCCCATTGTCAAAAACCGCGAGGTTTTAAGGTAGAGCGAGGAGTCGTACTAAGGACGGTGCCGGTTTTAACTACCCTACCGTTGTGCTGCCAAAATTTTGAATAATATTCATGTGTTAGAATTATTTTCATATGTTGAAATTATCTTCATGCGTTGAAATTAAAGTCATGTGTTGAAACTATATCCATGTGTGGAAATGTTCATGTGTTGAAAAGTGATGTGTGAAAATTAAATTCATTTGTGAATGAATGAAGTGTTTAAACAATAAAAATCACATTTTTATAATATATATGAAGTATGAAAAATATTCGCCTTATATATAAATAGTTTCAACAATAAAAATTTCATCTTTCTTATATGAAAAACATATATAAAATATCCATGTGTGGGGGTGCTCATGTGTTGAGAAGTGTGTGTATTGGAAAAATTCATGTGTTGAATAAAAAGATCGAACAATAAAAATCACATTTTTATTGAAACTATGAAGTATTGGGAACATTCATTTGTCGAATAAATATTTTAAATGATAAAAATATCATTTTTATCATATATGTGATATGCTAAAGATATGCGAGCGTTGAAATAAATATTTGTGAAGAAATATTATTTTTAACATGCATAGGAACTAAATAAAATAGTCATGTGTTGAAATATATCCTAGTTCGCCAAAATTATCATCTTTGAAATGAGAAGTGTTAAAAATAGCCACTTGTTCAAATAAATATGCATGAGTTGAAATATACATTAATTAGCTAATGATTTGATTTTTTGCCTATGCATGCAACATTAGAATGAATGGTGTTTTTAAACCGAAGTAAATCAAATATGAAGTTGAATGGAAAATGATAAGTGATAAAAATTGTATATATATACATGCATATTTATTGAACAGGTTATAGCAAAGGGGCTAGAGAAGAGGAATAAAATTTTGTGCCCGACAAATAGGTACACATTTACTGTTTTGTTTGGGTGATGATTTTATGAGCCTGTTGGCCAGCCGCTTGGCTTTTTCTTTTTCTTTTTGACATGAGACGCCTATGTGGCTATTTGGGAATTTTCCTAGCCCCTCCCGTACAAAGGAGGTTATGGCGAAATTTTCCAAAAATTAAAGGCGTGAGTGAAATATTTGAAGTGAAAACGATATAGGAATTTTTGAGTGAACTATATTTATGTAAATATATAAATATAAATAAAATTAAAACGAAACATGGCCGTGCAGTTCGTGGTTTGAAACCGTGATTTCAAACGACTAGTGTGGGAAATCCGACCATTGGATTTTCCCGAAACCGCAACCGTTGGGTTCGCCTTGGAAATAGCTTTCCAACGGCACCAGCTTTGTGAAGATCCGACGGTTGGATTGTCTAGAATGTTTAATTCAAATCTGATGAAAAACAGCGCCAGAAACGATTATATTCATAATTATATATAAATATAATTAAATTTAATCGAATAACGACGCTACAGTTCATAAATTGAAATCGTAACTTCAAATGAATAGTGTGGAAGATCCAACCATTGGATTTTCCCAAAACTGAAATCGTTGGATTCGTTTTGAAATGACCATCCTAATGATATAAAATTTGTGAAGATCCAACGGTTAGATTTTCAGATATGTGTAAAACAAAATTAGTGAAAAACAGCGCCAGTGCATCGGCACGACCTGAATCGTTGTTTAATTAAATATGGCCATTTTAAATTAAATAAAAATGGCTATATATCATTATAAAATACTATAAACGATATAGAGTGGAAATAAACCAATTTTGTTATGTTTGCTTGATATGTGATGGTTGAATGTATTTAACATGAAAATTATAACTAAAGAACTGATATGTGAATGTTGAATAGTCCAACCATATGATTAATTGATTTGAAAATCTAAATATACGTGGGTTATTTGAAAAGGCCGAGTTTATCTCATTTCAAATAATCGATCGACGTTGAGAAGTCGAAGAGTCAAAGACGGTTGAAGACCGACGATCCTCACATTGGATGGATGGGCGCTACTGATGCTCGTAATTGGAGTAGCTACCGTGAAGGAACTGAAGTAGTAGCCGTCCAAACATACTGTGATTGTACGGATATGCGAGGAATTGGTGCCTCCGGTTTCGTTCAGACCCAGAACGGACTTGTAAATGGACTATGTGTCTGACATTGGATTTTGTTATGTGCTGGTTGATCTCTGTTAAATATATCTCTGTTTGGCGGCGGAGAATTTATTCTCTTGCTTAACGCCCTTCTCTGAGACGTACGAGCTCAGAGGTTATGTATTGATAGAAATCAGTCGCATGGAGTGGATTGCCTGTGTGGCACGCCTATGTGGCATATGATCAAGGCTTCTGTTGCAAAGCAAGGTCTTGTGGTTGACGATCAAAGCATGGTTTGTGTGACGCAGCTTTGTGTATAACGTGAATTCGCAAGCCTCACACCCCGGTATGAGTCAAAAATGGGAGAAGGACCCAAGGAGTGCACGGCGTTTCTTTCTAGCTATGGTGGTGTCAGTGTCCTCCCAGCCCTGACATTTATATCTGCTTTTCACCTGTGTGGTTGTTGGAATACGAGGCGCCTCGATTATAGGTCTGTAAGGACCGAGAAACGTGTGTTCAGAAATAACTAATCCTCAAAAGTAAGAGAGGACCGGCCTTGGAGGATCCAGGGATTGCTGTGTGCGGTCCCGAGGCATTTGCTAGAGTGTCTCGAATCGGAGATGAGCTTGCCCCTTGCCTCGACTCATGAAGGAACCCAATTTCCAATACGAAATATGCGGACGTGATTGTATTACTTGTACAGCGACATAGTGGTATGGGTCATTTATGCCGCCTATGATTGATATTTATGATTGAAATCGCCTTTGAAACATATATGCACTAGTAATAATATCAAACACTTTTGTTTTATACGTATGAAGCATTTTTGGCCATTATAAGGTAAAAACTCTATCCTCCGGCTTGCGTTGCATTGTGTGATGGGACCTGAGTCTTATAATGACTTCATTTTATAAAAAGCATTGCGATGATTTACTCAATTACTTTATTTCATGCACTAGCACTCATTGGAGTAAACCTGTTCCGCGAAAGTGGCGTGGTGCTTTGATTTTCCTTATTTTTGTTATTAATAAGTTAAGTAGATTTCTCATACCAGTCCCATGACTGACTCGTAGTTTGTTTCACCTTGCAAACTCGGGTGCCCTCATTTTCACACGGGCAGCCTAATTACAGGTATGTGGCGCACTTTTGGCTCATGGCGAGGCTTGACTACACCGTGCTGACTTTGATTTTCTCCGCCATTATTGTATCTATATTATGATTCCGCCATTGGCGATGTAGACTGATATTTATTTTGTGTACTCTTTATGTATGATTCCGCCTCGGGCGATGGTGACTGATTATGTATTATATGCACTAAGTTGTATCCTGCACTGTGCTCTCTGATGTGATGATATCTATATGATTCCGCTGTCATATGTGTGTAAATTATTCTATTTTCTGTTTATGCTATTATCTGTGATCTGCTAATGATGATTAATGTGTTATATTCCAATGATTATCCTTAACACCGTGTCTCGGGGTTTTGGGGTTGTCACATGGATTGTCCAAATTAATTTAAAATAAATATTCAAATACGTATACAACGATTTAAATTTCAAAACAAAAATTATTTTCATTTTTATTTTTAAAAACAACACTCTTCACACTCGTTCTAGGATACTACTGATCCCTTCTCTAACGAGTCATTCCCATTGGATATTACTAATCCAATTTCTGATGAATTCTTTCGTTTGGTTCTAACGTGCCTTGCTCTCCGAGCTCTGTAAACCAAAGCTCTGATACCACTGTGATAATCCGTAACTTCCCCGATAAGGAAAGTGCGGATACTTTGAGGACAAGAGAGATCAGAACACAAACAGAAGAACATTTCATTGTATATTACAACAATTCCATCAGAATACAAGAATATACAGAGTATGAATAAATATTACACAGAAAATATCAGAGATTTAAATTACATTTAAATACATCGCAGCGGAAAATAATACAAAACACAACTAGAAGTAATACATGGATACAGAGCTTTCCGAGTATCGTTCCAGTTGTAAATCAGGATCCTGTGAATATAAATCTACAAAACCAAAACTACTAGCTGCCCGTGTCAAAATAAGGGCACCTAGAGTTTAGGTTAAAACAATAAACTCCAGGTCAGTCATGTGATTGGCGTGAGAACTAAAATAGTTATTAATCTTAATTTTAAAGTTAGGTAAATAAAGGGACACGCCGTATAACACGGAACGGGTTTCCTCCCAAGAATACCAGTGCATAAAACAACAGCACAATGCTAAATAAAGAACAATGAAGCTACTATAAGACCCAGGTCCCATCACACAATGCAACACAAGCCGGAGGATAGGGTTTTACCTAATAATAGCCAAAAAACGCTTGATATGCTAAATTTCATCTTTTATTATTACTATAAGTGTATAGTGTCAAAACAATTTCAATCATAAGTATCAATCATAGACGGCATGGGTACCATATATCATGTCGCCATATATAGGTTTACAATCAAAACCGCAAAGTCACGTATTTGGGAGTTGGGTTTCCATCTATGAACCGAGGCAAGGGATCGTGCTCTACCGAATTCGAGACAATCTAGCCCATGTCTCAGGATCAGAACGCATCAACTCTTGGATCGTCAGGGCCGGTCCACCAATGTGGATTATTATGCCTGAACACTGCGTTTCCCCGCCCTTTGGGGTGTAAATGAGCCAACAAATGACTCCATCGGTCCCTGATCGACCGATATATCCGAGGCTCCTCGCAACAGGAACAACCACACAGGTGAAAATAATATAAATGTCAGTCAGTTTAAGCACTGACACCACCTCTAGCTAGAAAGAAAAGCATGTCCTCCCTGAGGTCCTCTCCCGTTTCTGGCTCATACCGGGGTGTGAGGCTCGCAAATCCACGCTATACACAAAGCTATGTCACACATGCGGTGCTTTGATCATCAACCACAAGACTTTGCTTGTCAACAGAAGCCCTGATCATTTGCCACTCAGGCATGCCACACAGGCGTGCCACACAGGCAGTCCACTCCATGCGATCGATATCCATCAATATATAACCCCTGAGCTCGTACGTCTCAGAGAAGGGCGTTAAGCAAGATAATAAATTCTCCGCGGCCAAACAGATATATATTTAATAGAAATCAATCACACAGAATAAAATCCAATGTCAGACACACATTCCATTTACAAGTCCGTTCTGGGTCTGAACGAAACCGGAGGCACCTTGTACCTCACATATCCATCGATCTCCAAGTACGTCTGGACGATCACCAACTGATTCCCTCCTCTTGGGTGTACAACCCAATCAAGATCATCAGTAATCACCCAAACGACGTGAAGACCTCTGGTCTTCGACCAACGTCTTCATCCTCGACACCACGTCGAATCAGTTATTCAGAATGGGATAAACCCGGTCTTTCTGAATAACTCACGTATATAATAAACAAGTGTTACACAAACACAACATACGCCTCATTCCAATTCATCAGTCATTAACCGTAAATTAGTAAGAGAACAATTCCCCAAATATTAACCCCGAAGGCCGAAACCAACATCAAATCAATATCCAGGAAACCATTCTTTTTAACTAATCTACAATTAGTTTCTAAATTTCACATTCTTAGGGAAAGGTTCCCATTAATTTTATCAAAGATAAATTCTTCTAAATTTATTCTTTAATCTTCTTTTGAATATCAATTCAAACTAGCCGGGATTAGCGAACCTTACCGAAGTAATCATTTATTTTAATTTCCCAATCCCAACATATTCATCCAATGAAGTAAAACTGGTGATACTTCATATCTAACACCACGGTGTTGTCGGTAAATTCATTTACCATTTCACGTTCAAATCTAATTAAAGATTTAACTATCGCCTGGAGCAAAATTGGTGATACTCCATTCTCGTTCATTTCCATCTAATTAAAGATTCATTAAAACTCCATTTGGTTTTAATCTTCCCAAAAATCAATACCAATGATTATTTAACTTGGGAAATCATATTCTGTCTTTAACTGGGTTAAAGAACCAATGTCATTTAAAACACGGTTCACGATAAACCCAAAATCACATTCCATTCTATCAGCTTTTAACTGCAAAATAGCGAGTGAGCAATTCCCCAAGTATTAACCCCGAAGGCCGAAACCAAAATCAGATCAATACCTAAGAAACCATTCAACTTAACTAATCTCTAGTTAGTTTCTGATTTTCTTAACTCCGTTGGGTCTAAGAACAGTATTACTGAAGGTAATGTTCACGACAACCCAAAATCAATTCAAATTTAATTCCAATTAAATACCATTTAATTGGTATATTTCATTAAATCTAAATAAAAGATTTAATCTTTTTCTCAACTAGGTTTAAGAACAGTGTTAATGAAGACACCATTCACGACAAACCCAAATCCCATTTTATATTAAATACAAGGCTCTGAATAGAAAATATATCGGCTTATATTCAATATCAAATTCTACAACCAACAAATATCGTATTGGAAATAACGATATAAATATATCTTTCAAATTTCCATAACAATATCTGTATAAAAACGAAATCCAACATCGAAATATTCCAAAGACAATTTCGATTCAAATCCATTCCAATTCAATTATTGGAAATTCTGGTTATTTTCAAAACCATTTCAAATCCAATTTATTTATTTTAAAAATAAATAAATTATTATTCTAATTCAAAACTAGTTCATTTCAATAAAAAATTACTTTTATCTTTTCAAACATGGAGTTTTTCATCCCAATTCCTCCCAAATCATTTCTTATGATTTTACACAAAATATTACTATTTTCAATAATTTTATCAAGGCGCGTACAGTCGATTTCCATCAACGGCCATCGAACTGCACTTATAGCGACCTTTTCCAAATTTGAATTGGACATAATTCCAAAACCAACCGTTAGATTTCAAATCTCTAATATTCGTTAGAAAGCTCTTTTTGATATGAATCCAATGATTCCGTTTTTAGGAGAATCCGACGGTCGGATCTCCCGTAATGCCCACTTGAAGTCAATGGTCGAAATTCACGAACTGCCGCAGCGCGTTCTATTCAGGCCATTATATATATATATATATATATATATATAATATACTTTGTCGATTTCCTTTTAAAACTTATTTTATAAATCGTTTTAAATTCGTTTTCAAGACGATTTCAACTTCATATTCAATTTCGAATCAAAATTGAATATTCCACATCATCGATATACAAATGATAATATTTTCAAAACGTTAAATTTTGAAATCACTTTCTTTTCTATATTCATTAAAAAAATGAATAAAATCGATATAAATATCGTTCACGTCAAAATGGCGTCAATCTAATCAACACGGCTTTTATTCGACACATGAATATTTATTCTATTCAACACATGAATGTCTATTCTATTCAACACATGAATGTTTATTCTATTCAACACATGAACTTATTTGCTATTCAACACATGAATTTATTCTATTCAACACATGAATTTATTTTCTATTCGAACATGAATTTATTCTATTCAACACATGAATTTATTCTATTCCACACATGAATTTATTCTATTCAACACATGAATTTATTTTCTAAGTTGGAATGAGGCCCAATCAATTACCATATAACATTAATTATATGGTTCCCTATAACGCATGTATATAACAACAACGATAAATCCTCAACCATCATCCAGAGTGCACCACACAACTTCATAAGCATTAAATATGAATAATTAACGCTTACACAGTCTGTCAATCCATCGATTGACATACAACTAAACAATCGGGATTAGTGTACGTCAAATCTCATCACAATACCCATGTGGGGTTTTCAAAACAACAAACACAGATTTTATTTGTGCAATTGGGCGATGTGTAAAATTTATTGTCCCAATCAATATCAGTCAAACCAGTGTATATAAACAAATCGTCCGATTTGTTTATTACTATTTATTTTATATACACGTTAAAAATCATATTTTTAACTATAAAATATTTTCCACTATAAAATATTTTATTTCATTCCACATCGCACAATCAAATTTCACAACACAGCAACCAAACAAACAAGTCATCCATGGTCTGTGGACGATGGGTGTCGGGTGCTGCTAAGCACCGTCTCCATCCTAGTATGTATTTTAACTAGAAAAGAAAATTTAAAGTGAGAAGTTCTCACCGAAGAGCTAAACCAATCGCCACGACTCTTCATATGTAGGAAATCTTCGCCGTGCTTCTAACGAGATCTGTTACACACTGTTCACATTAAAAATCACATTTTTAATTCGCTTCACATATAAAAATCCTATTTTGATCGAAGTAAAAATCACATTTTTACTTCACTAGTACATATATAAAAATCAATCTTTCGATATATAACTAAAAATTATATTTTTACTCAGTCAAAAATCATAGATTTTTACAATGCTCCTTTCTATATAAAAATTATCTTTTTATATTTCTCTTCTCCTAATAAAGATTATAATTTTATTACTCTACATGAATAAAAATCATATTTTTACTATCATGCCTATACGAAAATCATATTTTTAATATGCCATTAGTATAAAAAAATATATTTTTAACTTCTCTATTATATAAAAATTCTATTTTTATTCTTCTAAAAATAATTTCATATTATACCCTAGTTAAAAATCGTATTTTTAACTTGTCAAATATTTCCTTCCTACGATAAAATTATATCTTTATATAATTAAAAATTCGATCTTTTGTAAATTAAAAATCTGATCTTTCTAATTTAAAAATCCGACCTTTCCTAGTTTAAAAATCCAAAGATAAAATATATAAAACGCACCTTATTTGTTTGGACGACTGGAAAGGAGGGGCGAAGGGCGCTGCGTCGGACTGCAGGTAGGTGGCGCAGCGGTTCTTGAACGGGTTCAGGCGATTTTACAGAGAGGAGGGGCGTTCGAACGAACGGAGGAGGGAGGGGCGTCGCGGCTGTGATTGACGTCGAGGTGGGGCTGGCGAAGGGAGCGGCGGCGTGCGCGGTTGTGGGACGCAGGTTTGGAGCGTGGGGAGCTTCGAGATCAGAGAGGAGAGAAAATCGAACGGGGTGGGATGATCGACGGCGAGGGTTTCTGGTGGGGCGCCCACCTCCTGCGGCGACGGGAAGACTCCAAGAGGCGGCGGTCTTCCTTCGTCGTCCTCCTTTTCTCTCTTTTTTTCTTTTTAATCCATCGTTGACTGAGGGGTATAGGAAAGAAAGGGTATAACATAATATATATATATATATATAATTAATTTAAATTCTAAAACGCAACTTTTTATTTTCAACTCGTAATCGAACCCACCGACTGTCGTCCCTAGCTAATTACCCCCATTATGAACACAATGGGATATGTATCATAGGCCAATTCGACTGTTACGTTCAGTTTCCGTTGAATTTAAAATATAAATCTTTATATATTCAATTTAAACGCACATTTCAATTTACAGGGGCCGCATACAGATTCTAAAAATTCCCGAAAAATATTTCTAGCTTCGTATTGACGATATGGTCCAAACAAAACTAGTTTCGTCAAATTCTGAGACCGTTTGAAAAATGACCATTTTCTGGTCGATCGAAATTGACTAAAATTGTTAAAACACGTTTAACTTCGCCACGCTCACATATTGATTCAGAAAATTATGAATTTTGAAACTTAGCAATAATTTGACCTCCCGGATCCAACAAAAGTGGGTTCGTCGAAAACCAAGGTCGTTTGCAAAATTTCCATTTTTAAGGGCCAGAATTCCATAGCGACTATTCTGCATTTTCAACTGGACATAAATTTTTATCCCCGCTATGAAATTTCAATTTTTCGGATTCGTTGGAAAGATATTCTCAAATAGATTCCAATATTTTTGGTTTCGCTAAAATCCAGTTTATTTTGAATCCTGTACATTCATTTGAACTTTGAAATAAAATTTTCAAACTACCGCGCCATTTTCAATTCCTTTTATAAATAAATATTTATATTCTAACGATGATTCATATAAATATATACGTTCTAATTGCATTCAAAATAAATTCCTCATCGTTATTATTTAAAATAATTCATCTTAAATATTCAAAATTTATCAAAATTGCCATAATAAAATTTCTAAATTGGCTCGATTTTCCGGGTTATTACAAAAAACACTTCGATCTGATAGGCAGGCGAATATCAATTTCTTGAAAATTGTGAATGTAATGACCCAGAAAATTCGACGCTCGAATTTTCGACAATAATATATATAACTCCATATTACTTGCCAAAAATCCAAGTATCGAAAACCCAGATAGTTAATAGAAAGAAGTTAGAGGATGAGAAGTAGAAAGAAAGAAATATTAGAATAGAAGAAAGAATAAGAACACATCAGAACCTCACAGCGGAATGAATAAAATATAATATATCAAATCTCTTTATACAAAAGAAAACTGTATATACATACCAATCATTAGAGTGTAACATATATCTGTCACAACCGAAATACACTTTATATAACTAACGGTGAAGCCTCCTTCTTCCAGCTCCTGAAACTCCAAGCGAAAAACTAACCTGGAAATATACTCGGTCTGACAAGAGCACGTTTGAAGCAAAACAAAATTCACCCACATTATTCTGGAATACTTTTAGTGATAAATTCACAGCACAACAATTTATTTAACTTTAGAAATCCTTTTGGGATAAAAGGATAATATTAAGACCAGCCCACACATAAACACGGACGGTTTTTATCTTACTATAACCCAAAATATTTTTGAAATCAATATCTTTTCTGATATTATAATAATGTCTATCAAACCACAGATAAATAATAATCTAGCAGAACGCTTGCATCTCACGCTCTACGTACATAGTATACAATCAAAATAGCGGGCTCTTATTGGCGAATGGATTTCCTGGCAAGGTATGTGACCACCATCCGACAATGTACCTCCAGAGATGAATATATTGGGGTTCAACAAGAATGTCTTGCAATCCGGCTACACATAACCGGTCCCTCATTTCTCTTGAGAGTACCGAATATATCATTACCACGGTTGGGTGGTAGCCAACCGAACCTATATCATCCAAATAAAATAAAGGGATAACCGAAGGCATTTGATTTCTCCAGATCAGGTAATGATATACCCTTTTAATGGGTGCGACCCACATACCCATGTTGCCTACCCGATTTTGTGCCATTTCCCGATTGATGAGGCTTGAGGTTACGTTTATCTTTTAGCACATCTCCATTCACATTGAATGCCAAATCGTCAGATCTGCCAAATCACTAATTAACGTCCACAAATACAATCTGGGTGTTAAGCAAGAGAATTTCTCCGCCACCAAACTTGGTATATTTGTAAAAATCAACGTACATGATTCTCAAGGAAATACTTTGTCATACGTTCGTCCATACAAGTCATCCAGGAAAATGACGTACCGAAGACACCCTCCTACCGCATCCTGGGAATCACCCGATAGATCAGTAATGAGTAGTCCTCGCAATCCATAGATTCCAACCATGACAGAACAACAATTTATCTCAGGGCGCGAACCCGATATTATAAGTAGTTACTCCGTTTTATGAAGACCTATGGTCTTCGATTGCTCCATCTTCATTTGATGCAAATTATTTTCGTACACAACGTTGATTCGAAGTGATTTTGAGTCTGGTTCTCATTCCGGTCTATTCAAAACAACATGTCAAAAGGTTCAATAATATCTCCTATTGATAGTCGGGTTTTTATCAATATCAAGCAGTACGTTAAGTATATTGGTAGCTCAGACCTTTTTTATTTAAACCATTAAAATCTCTTTACCAGGTTATTAAAAATCACTTCATTGATTTAGAATTCGATTCCATTTTTTCATCTCGACAAAAACTCTTTACTTTGATTATTTGGAGTTAACAACTATATTAATTAAACTCCACTTTACTAATATCACATATTTATATAAAATCCTTTTTATTTCCCTTGTCTTAGAAATATTACAACACATTCTCAAAACTCTTTTAGACTTCCTTTATTTCGGAAATAACGATATGTATATGTAAATGTATATTCTATTCAATATTAAATCATCATTTCTTATATGACCCACATTAATGTTGAATGACATGTTATATCATTATATAAATTCAATTGTTAAATTTAAAGATTTTCGTACTGTACGGGTATTATATAACTAATCACCATTATTTATTTCTACAACCAACTTGGTATATCTCATTTACATTTCCTCGGATAAACCTCGTTATTTTACTTATCACTTAGAATAAGTGAATTTCATACCAAACTATTTTCATTTTCTAGGGAATAGTGCTATATATAAAAATCATGCTTAAGTTTGGTCAACAACGTCTATTTATCGTTACCGTTCAAAAACTTGCAAAACGCTATAATATACCTCTTTATAACTAATCTCGACATCTCTTTCCGTTACAAACAAATACCATCCCTTGATAATAGTGAAGTTGTTCAAGTTAGGGTATTTTATTTACCTCTCAGACCTTGATTGACAACGTTCTTACTTTAGAACAGATATAAGTCCGTAACTTAAAACCCATAGTAGTTCTAATATCAATCAAACCGTATTTCTTGTTTCATTTGAAATATGGTTTTATAACCTCGTATGTTTACTTTGAAAATTGGTTGTTTATAACTATTTATATTTAATGTTAACTCTTTGCTTCAACTTCATTCTACAGTTCCATTATTTACCAAAGTCCATTTACGTTCTCTATCCTCTGACATTTTACTTTTATTTGAAACATTATACTTAATTCAAATAACCTCTCATTACAAACTCAGTACCATCTTAAATGAAATCCATTTAAGAAACAACTACTTTAATTAAATAGTGATTAACTTGATCATTGCTGAAGTGAAACAATTTATTTCATTATTAATTTAAAATAGATTAGTGGCTTACTTTAACAAACAATACTAAATATACTAGTTCAATAATTATTTAAACTTCATCAATTAAAAAGGTAATTAATAAGAAGTCTTGTTTATTTTAAACAATTAATTGTTAAGCTATTATCATTAGATTAATTGAAGACGAATTAATCAGATAATCAATTTCTAACAAAACAGTTGATTTAATTAACTTCAACCCATCAGTTAATTTGTTAACTGATCTTAATTACTCCTTACCATTAGATTAATATAATTAATCTAGTAATGTTTCTAAATTGTTTGTCTTAAATTAATTATCCAAAAAGATTAACTCGTAGGATAATTATGGCCTTTACTTGCTTGTATAAACTTATATGAAATGTCAAAACAAATCGTTTATATTCACTTTATAAAAACAAACTATAAAATACTAGTTTATAATAGAACTTCTATTATAATTTAAAACTTCGCTTTTGTTATAAAAATAAATTTTTATAATTTATCTTTGTTGATTTACCTGACGGCAAATCAAATCCTTAACAAAAGATGGATTTATAGCCGACTGCTACCAATTTCTTAATCAATACCGTTTATTGATTAAATCATAATAACGTTGAATTTCCATTCAACATCAATATTCAAACGGGTTTTCATTGTCATTCGGGTTCAAACAGTGCATGTCAAAATAATAAACAGCACATATAACTTTTGAGGAATCCGGTCCAATTCCTCTAACCTGTTCTTCCCTACATCACAGTTATTATAACATTTTATGATAATACATGAAATAGTAACTTCATCCAATGTATTTAAATGACATAAATAAAAATTAATGGCAACCAATAACAAACAAATATTATCCATTGCATCCAAATCAATCAACTGAAAATATCAGTGATAGATTTTAGTTATATGAATTTAATCAAATCATGGGATTCCAAAAGGCGTGAGAATTAACTCACCTTGTTTTCGTTTTATGATCTGCGTTGTTCTCGAAAAATACATATGAAATCCCGATAGCTGTCCAATCCTTCTGAACTTGCTCAACAACATATCCTCCGTTGTTGTGATTTCCAATGTAATTTGTTTCGTGTAATTTTGTTGACCAATGAATGAATTATAGCTATTTCAACTTTTAAGATATCGATTATACTTATAAATTAATTAACTAATTTTAAACCTTACTTAACTGTGTTAATTATTTACCTTACTTACCGTGCTAATCTCGTTTTTAGTGGTTTAACCTACCTTTCAAATCACGTGTTTCTAAATCCCAAACTAAGCATTTCCCGAGTCCACGGTTTTCCTCAACATTCTTATTTCCATCATACCTTTTCCATGTCCACGTCATTCAGTCAATTAATTATTTAACCAGTCCTCTAATCACTAGATTAACATATAAATTCTTTTTTAAATTCCTTTAGAAACGTGGCTATAAATCAAACATTTCTAACTTCGAAACAGACAAGGTTCACCTTTTAAACCTTTAACAAACTTCCTAACGTAACTCTCTTTCGAATAAATCTCTATTCGGTAACTCTTTCCTTCGAATAAACTATATTCGATAATCTCTCTTCGAATAGCCATAGTCGATTAACTCTATTCCATTAATACTATTCGGTTAACTCTATTCGATTAATTCTATCAATTAACTCTATTTGATTAACTATATTGGATTAACTCTATGATTAACCCTAATCGAGTTACCCTATTGGATTAACTCTAATCAATTAACTCCTATCAACTTACTCCTTTCGAATAAACTATATTCGATTAACTCATTTCGAATAAACTATATTCGGTTTACTCCTTTAACTCTATTCGAATAAACTATATTCGATTAACTCCTTTAACTCTATTCGAATAAACTATATTCGATTACTCCTTTAACTCTAATTGTTTATTAACTCTATTTCGAATAATTAATATTCGATAACTCTTTTCGAATAACCAATATTCGATAACTCTTTTCGAATAAACAATATTCGATAACTCCTTTCGAATAAACAATATTCAATAACTCCTTTCGAATAAACAATATTCAATAACTCCTTTTGTAATGTCCCGCATTTTTATCGGTTTGTATTTGAATATCTAAATCAATTTAAATATTGAATTCGTAATATAAGTGGATTTATATATTAATTAAAACGAAGTTGAAAGTATAAAAATATATATTAATCAAGCACATAACGATGCTGTAGTTCGTAATTTAACGTTCTGAACTTCAATTGAGCGTATATGATCCGTTACAAGTCGGATTTCCTCGAAACAAGAAATGTTCGAATCTGTTGAAATATATCTTTCTAATGGAAGTGGAAAATGAAGATTTCATCTTACAGATTGCAAGATATGTCCAAATCAAATATTTAGAAAGTTGCTATGAAATCATATATGGACCATAACGGTTATTTAAATATATTTAAATATCGGTTTCGAATTTAGACAAGGTTCTTTTGAGACATAGCTATAATTTAATTTTTAGAATTTTACTATAATTTTTAATTAATTAAATACGCAACTTTTTATTTAGAGTATTTTGCACCCTATATCAATTAAATACGCAATTAAATCGAACATGAATATAACATTATTTCGGTATAAACTATTATATTAACGCATAGCCTACTATGTACCCTTACATGCACATCCCTTTCTGAATGCGCTGCTTGACCTTTTTTCTTAACAATTAAGGTGCAATATTTTATTTGTTCTACTGCCTTCTTTCCTTCAACACCAATACTCCACTGCTAAGTACCATACCCTGCCAACCCACGTTCTCATTAATAAGGAAAAAACCATACACCTACGTTCTTGTGCTTCTTGTCCCATCGTGCAGACCTTACCCTGAAAACGTGTTGCCTATACCCTATTCTTCCTACTCCTTAGAGCTTAGGTAAAAGCAAATATAAATAAACAACAATGTTTTCTGCTTGCTTCAACAAAAGTTGCAAAGCCATTTTGTTAATGGCCTTCGAAAATAATAATATATATATAAATAAATGAAAAAACAAATAAACCAACCACTTACAAATCATGAATCATGGAGCTCGTGTTTTTGGAAAGCCTGGAGTCAAGAGCTTTAAGATAATACCATTGTAAAGAGTGCGACATGATTTTCTAAAATTCAAAAATCACTACCGTTACCCAGGACAACCGATGGGAGGCGAATGGGAGGATCCAGTGTTCGAGTAGCTACAGGCGCAGAAGAGGAGAGGGCGGAAATGACCTTTATTGGTGCAAACTGATACTGGAGGATGTGCGGAAATACTGAGAGTTTTAAAGGGGTTATTGGGTTCATAAGTGATGAAAGTTTGAGGAGAAAAAGGTGGCGATGTAGGTACTGAAGCATGTTAGTGAAGGGACTGGGAAGGAAAGGTGCCAGTCGAAGAAGTTATAGCAAACATGGGGAGATTGTTTGCGACTTGTGAGGAAAGATATGTGCTGTGTATCAAGGGGACGGTACGTGCTGTAGTGTGAATTTACGAAGGAGTGATTTGCGGTTTTGTTGAGCATATGTTTTGAAGTGTTTGAGTTGGGAGGTCCATGCGAGGAAGCTTGTAAGGTGGCGATATGAGTTACATCATAAACTGGAAGAATGTTACAGGGTGGGCAACATTGGTTAGGATTCAGCTTAATGGACGTAAGCAAAACATTGTGTATATAGGACATTCTTTTTGCTGTTGTGTTGTAGTAAGTTAAGGCTTGGGAGATGTTTACGGGAAGAGATAAAGAAGAAGTGAAGCCTTGGATTTGCAATCTTGAAGAGCAACGGCGACATGGGATCGGAGTGAAGTGGACGGTTACTGTAATAAGGAAGTTTGGTGTTTCGCTGATGGTTTTTTTACCCAACTGAGTTGCGGTATGTTAAGTTGTGGAGATGAGGAACTACTGACAAGAAGGTGGTGAACTGAGCTGGTTTTTCAATTAGGAATATTTAACAATTGCTTGGTCAGCAGACTGAACAACAATTTGAGCTTGTTAACAATTGCTTGGTCAGCAGACTGAACAGTTTGGGGATCATAAGGAGATTGAGCGACTTGAGTTCCTGAGTAGGGAGATGAACAATGAATTACAAAGGGGGAGTTTTCCAGTGAATACAGGTCGCGTATTCTGTTTGAAGATAGAGCGATAGCAGTATGGATGGTGGTGGTTCCATTGTACACATCATCAGAGTACACTGTAATGAACACAATTCAAAGTAGAGTTATTAATTAATAACTTTAGATAGTGATATTCGACAACCATATCCATACTGTGTCAAAAGAAAATCGAGATTTAGTGATGCATGTGTACTAGTGATCTCGACTTGGATGGACGGTGGTCTGCGAATGGCAAGAAGTTCGGTGTTAGGAGAAATGAAGTGTTGTAGCTAGCCAGTTTCTATTATTTTATGGGAAAAGATATGTGCGAGAGTGATGAGAAGGTATACTATAGCCGTTCGCGATGCGATACCTGGAACTGGTGGAGAACGCAAATCAAAAGGGAGTTGCGAGCTCATTGTATTTGGTGGAGATCGATGTATGTGCGAAGAGATGAACATGTAATTTTCTAAGGGCGTAAAGAGGAGATGTCGACGTAGTTAAGTGGAAAGAGAAGCATGTCACAGGAGGAGTAGTAGCGGGTCACGGATTTGGGTATTGGGCCAGTTCTTTTAAGTTGAATGTCGAACGATCGAATCCATTGTGATCGTATGGTCGAAAGCTACACTATGAAGTCACTTTGAAGCACGTTGAATTTACAGCATAATTGAACGCCTGGTTTAATCGACTGACGCAAATCATTATTTAACGATTAACGTGCAAAGGTGAGTAAATTCACTCACTTTGATCTATTTTAAATATTTATAATTATATTTTAATATTGGTTGAATGCTGTGTGATGGTTGTTTAGGTAAATTACAGTTAAATTGGTTGAATATTCTATACATATATATCGTTGCATAAATTGATACTGATCCCATCGATTTTAATATTCCCTAGTATGGAATCAGTGATAAGTGTTTAACTAACATCTGTGGATGCAGAAACCGGTTGGAGGAATCCAACCGGATTCCACGATATTTATCTGTAATGTTGGTTTTATACTATTTATATAAGCGTGACTGTTATGTCAAAATTAGTTATAAAGGTGAATATTACTGCATATGACAAGTCTTTGAACTATAACGATAAAATAACGTTGTTGACTAGGCTTAAGCGTGACTGTTATGTCAAGATTAGTTATAAAGGGGAATATTATGGCACATGACAAGTTTTTGAACTATAGCGATAAATTAGCGTTGTTGACCAAGCTTAAGCATGATTTTTATATATAGCACTAATCCCTGGGAAATGTATTAAAGTAATTTATTTTAGAAATTATAATCTGATAGGATAGTTAATATTTGGTTTTAAACCAATAAATTATAGTAGGGAATGAAATCAATATTTAGTTATAAACTTGATATTGATTTAATAAGAACCTGACTTAGAAATAGAGTTTATCAAATAGAATGGGAATATAAATTATAAAAGGAAGTCGGTAAATAGGATATGAACCTGTAAGGGTATTTATTTCTAGAATGAAGAGTTAAGCAAATAATTTGCAGATTTAAATGATTAGATGAGAACTAGAAATGTTTTCCAAATATTTATAAGTTATATTTTCTAAAATATAGAAAATAAGAAATAGGGAAAATGATAGGAATGTTTCCAAAGATTAGTAACATATATTTTCCGGGGTATGAGAAGTTGGAAAATTAATATAAATAAAAAGGGGCCAGTGATTGTGTGATGATTCCTTGTACATTTGAATGCATGTTGTTTTTACTTCGATAGTTAAATAACCGACTATCGAAGTGTTTTGACCATCGTTGTCAATACGGAGAGACCGGTTGGATTTATTATCCAAAAACCACTCCGTATAGGCCTAAGCGTTGCGAATTAGATTATGCTGAAGATAACTGAAGACGGAGTGAAATGCAAGGGTCGTCCAGTTCCAGGATGGTGTTTTCTGTTTGTCCAGTCCCAGGACAACTTGTATGGACGAGTGTTTGACAGAGTATACCTAACGAATCACGTATGGTTGATCTTTTAAAGATATTACGTCTGGTGGCGGAGGAATTCGTTCCTCTTAGCTTTTTATACCTGTGATATTTTTGGAAATCAATCAGTGAATTGACGGGTTTGACAATGTGGCATTCAAAGTGAATGGTGATCAGATGTTCTGAAGATAGATGTAGCCTCTAGCCTCACAACTAGGAAGTAACAAAAGTTGGACTAGGCAGCATGGCTAGTTGGGTCATACACAACTATGGTGTATTGTCACTGATCTAGAGAAAATTCATATTTATACTTCTTTTCGATTCTGTATCTTCAGATGACGGTTGGATGGCCAACAACCATGGGTGCCAATATATTCGATACACTCAAGCTAAATAAGTGGTCGGTCATGTGTGGCCAGGTTGCAAGACGTTCTTGTTGAACCCTGAGTGTATCCCCTCTAGAGTACACTGATCAGAAGGTGCTCCCATACCTTGTCTATCGGGATCCAATCGCCAATAAGCGCCCTACGGTTTATGATTTTATGCTATATATATGTAGAGCGTGAGATGCAAGCGTTCTGCTACTTGGATATTTATGTGTTTAGACATTATCATAATATCATCGAATTTGATATCAAAGTATCTTGGATTATAGTAAGTAAAAACCGTCCATGCTTATGTGTGGGTTGGTCTTACTATTATCTTTTGTTTTTGAAAGGATTTTCAAAGTTAAACAGTATGGTTGGAATTTACTCATACCGGTCCCATGACTGACCCAGAGTTTATTTGTTTGTGTTTTCCCTAAACTCTTGGGTGCCCAAATTTGTACGGGCAACCAAGTGTTTTCAGGCTTTACAGATTCATTTGGAGGAGCTAGAAGCAGAAGGTTATGTAAAAATTATTTCCGCTGTGATGTATATGAGCTAGACTCTGATATGGTATGTACATATATACAAATTCAGATTTGTATTTCAAAAGTTATGTTATAAGAAAATTTATTGTTCCGCTGCGAGTTCCGTGTTTACTCTGATTCTGTTTCAGTTGTATTCTTCTTCTCCTATTCTATTAGTTCTATCTTTTCTATCCCATCCTCTTAATTCTTTCTATTAATGATCTGAAATTTCGTGCACTTTGAGTTGAATGTGTAAGATTTTAGTCAACTCAAATTGGTACGGATTTTCAAGCCATTACACCTTTAATTCTAATCGAATAAACTATATTCGATAACTCCTTTAACTATAATCGAATAAACTATATTTTATTACTCCTTTAACTCTATTTGAATAACTAATATTCGATTAACTCTTTTTCGAATAACTAATATTCGATAACTCTTTTCGAATAACCAATATTCAATAACTCTTTTTGAATAAACAATATTCGATAACTCCTTTCGAATAAACAATATTCGATAACTCCTTTCGAATAAAAAATATTCGATAACTCCTTTCGAATAACTAATATTCGATAACTCCTTTCGAATAAGTAATATTTGATAACTCCTTTCGAATAGCCATATTCGGTTACTCTTTCTTCGAATAAACTATAGTCGAATAACTCTGATCCGACTAACTCTAATTCAATTAACTCTAACTCGATTAACTCTATTTAATTAACACTAATTCAATTAACTCTAATCGATTAACTCCATTTGATTAACTACTTTCAATTAACTCTAACTCGATTAACTCTAATCGATAAATTCTAATTCGATTAACTCTTACTCGATTAACTTTATTTGATTAACCCTAACTTGATTTACTTTAATCTATTAGCTCTTTTATATAATCCATTAAGTTTGATTCATATTTTAAAATAATATTCCATTTCCAAATTCTATATGTACTTCTATTTATAGACTTATTCATACGAAATCTCTTTTCTATTTCTAACACTTAAATCTCCTTTAAAATTCCCTTTTGTAACTCTATTTATTTCATAAATAAATATTTCCTTTTTATAACTCTATTTGTAAATGTTTTACCAATATTTCCTTTTTGATTCTATTTGTAATTGGTTTACAAATATTTCCTTTTCAATTATATTTCTAAATGGTTTACAAATATTTCCTTTTCAGTTTTATTTGTAAATGGTTTACAAATATTTCCTTTTTAATTGTTCTTTGATTTTATAAAATATTTTCTTTTATAAAATCCTTTTCCTTTTATATATAAATTCCATTGATTTTTTATAAATAATTTATTTTCAAAATACACTTTGAAAATCCCAGATTCTACATCCCAGTATTTCTTACGATGTTTAAAATACCAAATAACAATGATCGATATCATTCAAACACATATAATCAACAACAGATTATATATCACATTATATATCACAATGTATGAAAGAAAACTGTATTATACATATTTAGGAATCCAGTTGAATCCTTCCGACCTATTTTCTTTCATCACAGATGTTAAACAATATAATTAACATTGATTTCATTTCAATATGAAATATTCTGCTAAACAGAATCAATATTTGATTAACGATATATATATATATATATATATATATATATATATATATCGTTATCTATATTTTCAACCAATATATAAGCAATTCAACCAAACAGTTAACACACAGCAATCAATAGATAAATATCAGTTCTAAAAATATGTTATAAAAATATAACTGTTCAGAGTTGGTGAGTTTTACTCACATTGGATGATCATCGGTAATAACGATAACCATCTCTTGATTCAGACAGACAATTTATTTCGCTATAAATTGTAATGAGCCCTATTTCACTCACAGTCAGTTCCAATGTATAGCCATCGTCCCTACGATCCGAAGGATCCGACGGTTTGAAATTCTGATATCTTATGGAATAGATATGTAAATTATAAGTTGATACCACATTTAAATTTAAAAAAACCTGGATTTTAATTCTCACATGGGCCTTAACCTTTCTTTCCCGGCCCATCTTCTACCCAAAAGCCCAGACTGCAAAACCTTTCTTCCCCAAACATATCGCGATTCCAGGTTACACCAAACACGCCATTTCAACCAGCTTTCGATCCACCTATCTCCTCCAATACACCACTATTCAACTTCAACTCAACACCGTTCATTTCCTCTTCCATTTCTCTTCCTCCTTAACCCATTTTCATCGAGCTCGAACAGCTCTTGGAAAATGTGACTTCGACCACGAAATGGCTGTTCCGACATCGACTTCAACCGATTTTCAAAGAAACTTGCCACAAATTGCTAAACTCCTTCACGAGCACAAATATACCAACTAAAACTCGAATCGACGATCCAAGAACCCAAAATCAAAAACCTTAGAAAACGTTGTATTGGCAAAACCACATCGCACTGACCCAAATGGATATGAAATTGAATAGAATTATACAGGGATCTCATATAAACTTGCTTCATGATTTATCGAGTTTTATTTCATTTGTTATGAATTTTCCAAGCTCGCGTTTTAAGTAGAGAAAGAATAAAAAAGGACGGCGGATTTATTTGTTGACTAGATGAAGTGAATTAGGTTTTAGAGAGGGTTAGATGCATATTTATAAGGTAGGTAAATATCTAGATATTTTGTAGATATTTTGCTTTAGATATTTTACTTCAGATATTTTGTTTTTATTTGTCTTCTAAAAATTCATACAACCAATATGATATTCAAAAATCATGGAAATGGACATACAACTAGAGTTTGACATTACGGACCCAACAAAACTGGTTTGTCGAATTTCGACTTCGTTTGCTCACATAGCGTATTTTTAACCGTCAAAATACTGACTGTTTTTCACATTAAAAATCGGTACAGCTACATACTGACTTCAAAAATCACGAAAATTGAAATCTAACAATAATTTAATATTGCCGATCCAACAAAACTAGTTTCGTCGAAAACGGAGGTCGTTTGCAAAACTGGTTATTTTTAAAGCTATAAATAAACCCTTTTAAATACTAAATATATTTAAAAATAATTAAATTAAATATTTATAAATAAATATTATCGTATATATTCTCAATAGAATATCATACAGCTCCAGAATAAATATGTATGGATTTACAACTCGATATTTCATCATCAGAGTTATATCGATATTCGATTTACATTTAAATCCCTTTATAAATCGTTATAATTTATAAAGGAATTCCATAGTGACTTTTCGAAAATTTGATTTGGGCATAAATCAAAATCTACATGACGAAATCCCGATTTTTCTCTTCCATTAGAAAAATATACTTCACCAGCTCTGAACGTTTATTGTTTCACGTAAATCCGATTTAAAATGGTGTATATTCGTTTAAAGTTCGAATTGCCAAATTACGAACTACCACGCCATTTCGAGCTCGATTATAATTATAATATAAATTATACGTTCTACCATCGTAAATTAAATATATTCGTTATCGTAATTCAATTTTAAACTAAATTATATATTATGAATTGTCCAGTTCACATTATATTGTCAATTCACTATTTCCGACTATTCTGGAATTTAAATATATTATTTAATTAAATAATCAATATAATTTAATTAAACAACCAGTTTAAATCTCTTAATCACTACTTAAATAATTAAATAAATTAATTATAATACCGTAAATATAAGGGACATTACAAAAGTATTTTGGCTCCTCTCCTTATTCATCGACTTTCTCAGCTGACAATACTCCCCAACCGATGACTGGACCTCCCCGCATTACTACTCTCCAATCGAACGAGCCCACGACTGTATCTACACATACCTATTCATAGTACTGTTCCTTCCACATAAATGTTTAACAAACCACTTTTTGCAATACTCACACATTTCACGAATTTACACACTTCAGACAAACTCTGCCAACACTACGTTCATCACAACTGCTGCACCGCCTTACTTAACTGCCGTGACTATACTTCACACAGCCCTTCTCCGACAAGCACCATAACACCCACCATGTAACGACCCGTATTTTTCAGCTATATAATATTTAATTTAATTAATTAATTATATAGTGAATTAGATAATATAAGGTTGTTTAATTAAATTAAATGGAATATTTAATTAATATTATAATTAAATAATATATTTAATTCGGGAATAATCAGGGATTGCTGAATTGACGATATAATGTGAACTGCACTATTTAAAATATTTAATTCAGTTTAAAATTTGATTAGAATGACGAATATATTTAAATAACGAAGTCTGAACGTATAGTATATATTATAATTAAAATCGAGCTCGAAATGGCATGGTAGTTCGCGATTTGGCGATTTGAACTTCAACTTGATATACAGAAGCCGTTTTAAATCGGATTTCTGTGAAACAAGAAACGTACGGAGCTGGTGGACTGTATCTTTCTAGTGGAAGAGAAAAATCGGGATTTTGTCGTATAGATTTTGATTTATGTTCAAATCAAATTTTAGAATAGTCGTTATAGAATCGTTTATTGACCTTTACGGTTTATTCGATATAACTAGATATCGGTTGTGAATTTAGACAAGGTTCTTTTGAGACATAACGATAATTTAGTTTTTATAATTTTACTGTAATTTTTAATTAATTAAATAAGCAACTTTTTATTTAGAGTATTTTGCACCCTGTAATCAACATTTTGAGGTTTCATAGAATAAGCTAACCTACCGGTCTTATTATATTTTTGGGATCGTGGGGCATCGCTGATTTCAACGGTATTTTTATTTTCGTCGATTGAGGTCCGGAAACGAGTGGAGTTTTCTGAAACGGGGTACCCAAAAATAACCTATTTCTGGACACAAACATGGCCACGCCTTCCATTCTCTCAGCCACAAACTAATTCAAGGAAAAACCCTATATATAACCCTAACGATTATAACCTAATCAATTCATTTTCCACAGTCAATGATATTCCGCCGTCACTTTCTTCCTCTTTTTAGCAAAATGCGAGTTCACAAAATCGTAGGAAATCAAAAAAATGCCGATAAATCTCAAGTCTCATCTATTCGAAACCGTCATCTCCTGCTCTTTGATTCTATATACGTTTTATGCTGATCGACTACGATGATGTTCACTGAAAATGATCGTCGTGGAGCTAGGGTTCCATCACAATGGAAACTGAAGCATCAAACCAAGAAAATAGGTATTGTTTTGGGATCAGGAAGTGGTTAAGCTGCTCGTATCGTTTTTTTTTGAGTGATTTGAAGACAGAATATGTCGCTGAAATACCTGGGTATGAGCGGAATTCCGAAACACGTAGAAGGAAAAGTGCGTGCGCACTTGTTCTGATGGTGACAGTGATGTTGGGGATTGGTTTCGGTAAAGGGAGACTGGTGAATGGGGAAGCCGATTTCTTGTGTAGCGGGAAGAAGACGCAACATGTATTTTACAGAAGAAGGAAGGTGGAAGTCAGAAATGGACGTGAGAATGTCTGGAGAAGAAGAAGTCACGGTGCAGAAGAAAAGATTTGTGGGTGCGTAAGTTTAAAGTCTTGAAACGAGATGGGGAGTAAAAGGAAATTGGTTCGTGAGGAAGGATCTGAAATGGTTACAGGCATCCGAGTGTTGAAACGAGAAGAAGGACTATAGCTTATTGGATTAGGTATTTGAAGAAACGGGTGAGTGCACTTAGGTTTGGCTGGAAATCTTTTGGTCGGATTGTTGATCGATAGGGGGGATCGGCTTAAAGTCTTGCCATGTTCTGATGTTTTCAGGAGTTGGGTACGAATTTCATTTGGGAAGAAGAAGGTTCGATTTCTTTTCACGTAAGCAGGTTTGGGGGAATGTTTTGAGCGGGCCTGGAAACTTTGTGAATATATGGGTATAGGCCTTGTGTTAAAATGAATTTCGAACAGTCAGATCCATCGGGGTCGTATGGACGGACACTACCCAATGGAACTGACTGGGAGTGGATTGGAGCTCGTTACAATTTATGGAGAAATAAATTGTCCGTCTGAATCAAGCGATGGTTATCGTTATTAATGATGATCGTCCAATGTGAGTAAAACTCGCCAACTCTATTGGTTCATATTTTTATAACGTATTTTTAGAACTGTTAAATGATGACTAATTGCTATGTGTTGACTGTTTGGTTGAACTGATAATAGATTGGTTGAAATTATATATCTAGTGATATATATATTGTTAATCAAATATGGATTCTGTTGATCAGAATATTTCATGTTGAAATGAAAGTGATGTTAATTATATTGTTTAACATCGTGGATGCAGGGAAACAGGTCGGAGGAATCCACTGGATTCCTCAACATTTATTTTACTGTTTTTCATATACTGTAATATATGATGTGAAATATAATCTATTGTTGTTGAATTCATGTGTTTGAATGATATCGATCATTGTTGTTTGGTATGTTAAATACCATAAGAAATACCAGAATGATAAAATGGGATTTTCAAAGTATATTTTGAAAATAATTTATTTATATAAAATCGATGGATTTTACATATGAAAGGAAAAAGGGTTTTATAAAAGGAAATAAATAAATAAAATTCAAAAGAGTTAAAAGAATATATTTGTAAAAAACAAATATAAAGGGAAAATATTTGTGAAATCAAATATAAAGGAAATATTCGTGAAATCAAATATAAAGGAAAAGGATGTGTAAAACAAATATAAAGGAAATTATTTGTAAAATAAAGATAAGGGAATATTTATTTGTTAAACAAATAAAATAGAAAAAAAGGAATAGTTGTTAGAAAACAAATAGAGTTATAAAAGGAATATTTTTTAAAAAACAAATAGAGTTATAAAAGGAATATTTGTTAGAAAACAAATAGAGTTATAAAAGGAATATTCGTTAGAAAACAAATAGAGTTATAAAAGGAATATTTGTTAGAAATAAATAGAAAAATGAAGGCATATTTATTTAGAAATAAATAGAAATATAAAGGAGTTAGTCGCATTTAATTATTCGAAGAAAGTTAATCAAATAAAGGGTTTAATCGAATATGGTATTCGAAAAGGGTTAATCGAATATGGTATTCGGAAAGGGTTAATCGAATATGGTATTCGAAAAGGGTTAATCGAATATGGTATTCGAAAAGGGTTAATCGAATATGGTATTTGAAAAGAGTTAGTCGAATATGGTAAGTGGAATTCAGTTAGTCGAGTTAGTCGAACAGGCCTAGTTAAGTCAAGATTATTAAGTCAAGATAATTAAGTTAAGTTATTGAGTTAAGTTATCGAGTTAAGATAATTAAGTTAAGTTATTAAGTTGAGATTTTCGAGTTAAGAAAATCGAGTCAAGTTATCAAGTTAAGATTTTCGAGTTAAGAAATCGAGTTATAGTTTATTCGAAGTAAAGTATCGAATGTAGCTTATTTGAGAAAGTTATCGAATATAGTTTATTCGAATAGAATTAAAGGAGTTAATCGAATATAGTTTATTCGAATAGAGTTAAAGGAGTTATCGAATATAGTTTATTCGAAAGGAGTTAAATGAAAGAGTTAATCCAATAAAGTAAATCCAATAGAGTAAGTCCAATAGAGTTAATCCAACAGAGTTAATTGATAGGAGTTAATTGATAAGAGTTAATTGAATAGAGTTAATCGAATATAGTTTATTCAAAGAAAGGTTTCGAATCTAGTTATTCGTAAGAGAGATTATCGAATATAGTTATTCGAAGGGAGGAGTTATCGAATAGAGATTTATTCGAAAGAGAGTTACGTAAGGAAGTTTATTAAAGATTTAAAAGATAAACTTTGACTATTTCGAAGTTAAAACATTGTTCAGTTAAGGTTTGAGAGGTAATTATACCCCAACTTGATTGACTTCCTTCTTAACTAAGGAATGGTAAGGTTTGATAGTGAAGGAGTTTTGGAAATGTTTTCCAAATAAAAATCAGAAATGTTTTCCGAAAATAATTTAGAATATATGGAAACAGGAGATAAGTAGATTAATGAACTAAAGAGATAAATGTTAAATGATGATTGCTCGATATAATTTCCATCCAGAAATAATATCGTTGGTTGCACACGTGTTTTTCTTTGATAGTTAACTCACCGACTATCGAAATTTTTGACCATTTTAATGTTGTTAATATGGAGAGACCGGTTGGATTATTATCCGAAGAACCACTCCGTATTGGCATAAGCTTTGCGAATCATATATGCCAAAGATAATTAAAGATGGAGTAAAGTGCAAGGGCTGTTGTATAAATCTTAGGTAAAGATTGCCTAAGATGGATGTGCTGTGTAGTGCATTCTGTTTGTCTAGTCCTTGGACGACCTGTATGGAAGAATGTCTGACAGAATATATTTAATAGATCACGTAAGTTGATATCTTCAAATGTATATACGTTTGGTAGCGGAGGAATTCATTTCTCTTAGCTGTATACCCGTTTTATTTTTGAGGAAATGAATTTGTGATTTGGCGAGTATGACGATGTGACATTCAAAGTGAATAAACGTGTGATCTGTCAAAGATAAGCGTGGCCTCTAGCCTCACAAACGGGAAATGAGAAAAATCGAGCAGGCAGCATGGCTATGTAGGTCGCACCTATTAGGGTGTATAATCACCTGATCTAGAGTTTCATTTACTTCTAAAAATCTATTGTTGATGTTGTCCCATTCGAGAAACGATTGCTGATCCCAACCGTTGGTGATATACATTCGATACACTCAAGCGAAATGAGTGGTCGGTCATGTGTGGCCGGGTTGCAAGATGTTCTTGTTGAACCCAGTGTATTCCTCTCTAGAGGTACACTAGCGTAAGGTGGTTCCATACCTTGTCATAGTTGGAAATCCATTACCCAATACATGCTTGCGATTTTGATTGTATACTATATATGTAGAACGTGAGATGAAAGCGTTTCTGCTAGATGATTATCACATTTTGGTTGATAGACACTGTAGTGACCCGAAAATCCGGTCCAATTTGAGCTGACCAAAAACACAAGTCCAACCCCAATTTAAACTAGAAATTCAAGAAAACTAATAGAAAGAAGATAGAGGGTGAGGATAGATAAGGTAGAACTTATAGAATAGAAGAAGAAGAACATCATCATCAGAGTAAACACGAATTCTCACAGCGGAACGAATAAAATATAACATAACTTTTGAAATACAAACAATTATATATACAATAGCACTTATCAGAGTGCAACACTTACAACAACAGCGGAAATAATAATAGCTATAGAATCCTGAAGCCTCCTGCTCCAAGCTCTCCAAGTGTATCTGTAAAATCCCGACTACTTGACTGCCCGTACAAATTTAGGCACCCAAGAGTTTAGGGAAAACAACAAAGTAAACTCCGGGTCAGTCATGGGACTGGTATGAGTAAAACATTTTAAAACAGTTTGAACAAGTAAACGATATCTCATAAGACCACGCCGCATAACGGAACGGGTTTTTCCCTTATGAGAATCCAAAATATCTTTATATCAAAAACCCTTTGATATTATAATAATGTCTATGTACAAATAGATATCAACTAGCAGAAACGCTTTCATCTCACGTTCTACATATATAGTATACAATCAAAATCGCAAGCACGTATTGGGTAATGGATTTCCAACTATGACAAGGTATGGAACCACCTTCCGATCAGTGTACTCTAGGAACGATACACTGGAGTTCAACAAGAACATCTTGCAACTCAGCCACACATGACCGACCACTCATTTCGCTTGAGTGTATCGAATGTACATCACCAACGGTCGGGATCAGCAACCGTTTCCCGTATATATATGGGACAGCATTGATAGATTAAAAGAAGCAAATGAATATTCTCTAGATAGGTGATAATACACCCTACTTCGGTGCGACCGACTTAGCCATGCTGCCTGCCTGATTTCTGTCATTTACTGGATGTGGGGCTAGAAGCTACGCTTACTTTCCATTCATTTATAACACGATCACTTTGAATGCCACATTATCAGATCCATAAATCATTAGTTGGTTTATTCAAATATCCTGGATGTTATGCTAAGGGATAAATCCGTTGCAACCATATATATTTATACAGACCAACCCATTCGATCATTGGAAATACTTTGTCAGACATTCGTCCATTTACGTTCGTTCTGGGGCTGAACGAAACCGAAGGCACTATTCAGTATATCCATCTTAGTCCATTTGTTATCTAAGATTTATACAACAACCCTTGCACTTTACTCCGTCTTCAATATATTCAGCATATATGATTCGCAACACTTATGCCAATACAGAGTGGTTCTTTGGATAATAATCCAACCGGTCTCTCCATATTAACAACGTTAAAATGGTCAAAACATTGATAGTCTGTGATTTAACTATCAAAGAAAACTCGTGTGCAAACAACGATATTATTTCCAGATGGAAATTATATCAATCAATCATCATTTAACATATATCTCTTTAGTTCATTAATTTACTTATCTCCTGTTTCCATATATGCACATTTCTTATTTTCTAATTTTAGAAAATATACTTTATTAACAATGGAAAACATTTCCATTTCCTGTTTTCTATATTAGAAAACATTTCTGATTTCTTATTTGGAAAACATTTCCAAAGTTCCTTCATTGGATTTAATCAGATGTTTAAATAAAACATCGCTATGCCAACTCAAACCATTTACTGAATTCACTTAACCATCATTCACTATCAAACCTTACCATTCCTTAGTTAAGAAGGAAGTCAATCAAGTTGGGGTATAATTACCTCTTAGACCTTAACTGAACAACGTTATAACTTCGAAATAGTAACAGTTTATCTTTTAAACCTTTAACAACTTCTTTACGTAACTCTCGGATTCAATTTACGAATCCACTTCTTTATTGAAAACATTGATTATAACGATAACGTTATAATCCTTACTTTCGAAATATCTAACTTCAATTATAACCTTTATTCTTTAATTCGAATAATTAAACATAACCCTAATTTATTAGTGTATACTCTTGATTTAAAAAAACCGGAAAGTAAATATTACTTTCCCAAATTCGATATAATTGAATTCGACATATAATTCTCTTTCGAGTAATCTCTATTTGATTAACTCTTCTTCGAATAACCTATATTCGATTTTCTCTCTTCGAATAACTGATATTCGAAATCTCTCTCTTTCGAATAAACTATATTCGATCTCTCTCTTTCGAATACGCTATAATCAAAAATCTCCTTTCGATTAAACTATAATCGATAATTCCTTTCGATTAAACTATAATCGATAATTCCTTTCCTTTAACTCTACTCGAATAAATTATATTCGATAACTCTTTTAACTCTATTCGAATAAACTATATTCGACTACTCCTTTAACTCTATTCGAATAAACTATATTCGATAACTCTTTTAACTCTATTCGAGTAACTAATGTTCGATAACTCTTTTAACTCTATTCGAATAAACTATATTCGATAACTCTTTTAACTCTATTCGAATAAACTATATTCGATAACTCTTTTAACTCTATTCGAATAACTACTGTTCGATAACTCTTTTAACTCTATTCGAATAACTAATGTTCGATAACTCTTTTAACTCTATTCGAATAAACTATATTCGATAACTCTTTTAACTCTATTCGAATAAACTATATTCGATAACTCTTTTAACTCTATTCGAATAACTAATGTTCGATAACTCTTTTAACTCTATTTGAATAACTAATGTTCGATAACTCTTTTAACTCTATTCGAATAACTAATGTTCGATAACTCTTTTTAACTCCATTCGCATGACTCACAATGGTTACGCCTGATTCCCTCAGGAAACATCCGACCGCCGTAGGCTATCTGCAGCCCTGCGAATTACGCTAGCAGTCGTGCTAAATGGTATCTCATTTGAATTAACTCTAACTGATTAACTCTAACTGGTTAACTCTAACTGATTAACTCTAACTGATTAACTCTAACTGATTAACTCTAACTGGTTAACTATAACTGGTTAACTCTAACTGATTAACTCTAACTGGTTAACTCTAACTGATTAACTCAAACTGGTTAACTCTATTGATTAACTCTAACTGGTTACCTCTATTTGACTAACTCGACTCGACTAACCCTTTTCGAATAACATATTCGATTAACCAACTTCGAATACCATATTCGATTAACTGACTTCGAATACCATATTCGATTAACCAACTTCGAATACCATATTCGATTAACCAACTTCGAATACAATATTCGATTAACTAACTTCGAATACCATATTCGATTTCTCCTTTTTATAACGTTTATCCATTTAAAAAGATCCCCTTTTAACAACGTTTATTCATTTATAAAGATTCACTTTTTAGTAACGGTTCTTCACTTTATAAATGTCCTTTTAATAACGTTTCCCTTTTTATTAACTCTATTTATTTACTAAATATTCCCTTTTCAATTCTATTTGTAAATGGTTTACAAATATTTCTTTTTTCTATTTTATTCTATTTGCAAATGGTTTGCAAATATTTCGTTTTCAATTCTATTCTTAAAAATATTCTAACTCCTTAAATTTCCGGGAAAATTCGCCATAACCTCCTTTGTATCGGGAGCATCGGGAAAATCCCCAAACCCGCCACACAGGGCTTTCCATTCAAAAAGAAAATGGTTTGAAATTATTTCCTTTTTGAATATCTCCTATTTTATAAATATTCCAAATTTATAAATATTCCTTATTTATAAATATTCCATTTATAAATATCTCTTATTTATAAATATTCCACTTTATAAATATTCTGTTTTAAATATCACTTTGAAAATCTCCATCATCAACATCCCGTATGTTATGTTATCCAATCATATCAAATCACGATGATCAATATCGTCCAAACAAATATAATCAACACAGATTATATATCACATCATATAACACAATATATGAACAAAACAGTATTATAAATATTGAGGAACCCAGTTGGTTCCCTCCAACCTGTTTACCTGCATCACATATGTTACACAATAAAATCAACATCACTTTTAGTTCAGTACGGATTATTCTGATACAGCATCAATATATAAGTTTTTAACGTTTTATATATATATTTATATATATAAATATATATAATTTCCACTAACTGACTAGCAGTTCAATCAATCAACCAACACACAGCAATCAACAGATGATTAACAGTTCGAAGAATACATTATAAAAATATAACTGTTCAGAGTTGGTGAGTTTTACTCACATTTGCAGTTCATCGTTAAAGAACGATAAACTGTTATTTGATTTGAATCAAACAATTTAATTCGCCGTAAATTCATACGAGCCCCAATCCACTTCCAGTCAGTTCCAGTGTGAAGCTCTCGTCCATACGGTCCCAACGGATCCGACCGTTCGTGATTCTGATATCGTATGATAAAGATATTAATTATACAAGTTTTATACATTAATGGTCATCAATAAATTAATTAAATAATTACTTAACTTAATTACTACATTAAATCCCTAATCCACGTTTCCACTGCGCTCATCATTTTCTTCTAGGATAGTTCATACCCAAAACGATGCTCCTCTATTTACAAACGTTTCTGACAATTACTCCATCGTTTTCACAAACCAAACCACCAAAATTCCCACTCGTTCACCATACCCTTGTTCAAAAATGAACCCTCCTGCATCCAATGTTTTTCAAACAAAACTGTCAATTAGTCTATTCCCCAATTTACTGTAAATACAACACTTTGGTAAACCCCCATTTTAAAGTATATAAACGAATTAGCCTCATTACTTTAAATTAATAACTATAAGATGAATTAGATTAATCCACCTTTTTAAGCACCTAAGTAGACCGCTCATCCTCCCTTCTTAATCGCATATGAACAGTCTCCCAACCCACTTCGAAACAGAAACTCAGCACCCAATCCTTCCTCGCGTTCAGCAGAGAAGACCGACGAAGTACCTGTGAGCATCCTGAACTCAAACTCCACGATTAAACAACTGGAAACACCATATTGCTTCTCTCCTCAACCCCATTCTTCCCATACCATTCTAGTGAAACTCGAACAATCTGGTGCCATCCACTTCGACGGCTTTACCGTCGCTGTACCCAAAAACATCGAACCAATTTTTGACAGAACCCCACAAAAACTTTGCCATAAGTGTAGTTCGATCCTATAAACCCAAAACCCCACTCAAAATTGTTGATAAAAACTTGGATTTTCCCTTATCCCGAACCCTAGAACACTGCTGAATGAACCGACCTCGACAAGGACAGAATCGAGTTGCTCAAAACGGTTTGAAGCTGAAGCAAATCTTCTGGTGGTTCCATAAATATATACGAATTGATTTATGGCATTTGATTTCATTTGTTTGGATTTTCTTTGTTACGTTTTCTTTGCTTGAGGATGAAAAACACTGACGGCTCAGTTTTGACGTACAAAGGACGAATTGAAATTAGGTTTAAGGGTAAGGTGTGGTGTATTTATAAGGCCCACAAATATCTAGATATTTTACTTAAATATTTATTTTAGTCAAACACTCTTTTTTCTGTCTTCTAAAAATTCCTATGACCACCTATGATACCCAAAAATCACGAAACTGGACATGCAGCTACTGCTCGACATTACGGTCCCAAAGAGACTGGTTTCGTCGAATTCCGGCTTTGTTTGCTCACACAGCGTATTTTTAGCCGTCGAAATACTGACTGTTTTTCACTCTAAAAATCCGTACGGCCACACAGTGACTCTAAAAATCACAGAAACTGACATCTAGCAATAACTTGATGTTGCGGATCCAACAAAATTAGTTTCGTCGAATTCCGACTTCGTTTGCAAAAGTGGCTATTTTTGAAGCTCTAAATAGCCCATTTAAATATATAAATATATTTAAATATAATTAAATTAAATATTAATAATTTAATATTATTGTATATATTCACATAGAATATACCACAGCTCCAGAATATTTGTATATGGATTTATAGCTCGATATTCCAAATCCATATTACATTGAT
Source organism: Allium sativum (assembly GCA_030737875.1). Classification (NCBI taxonomy): domain Eukaryota; kingdom Viridiplantae; phylum Streptophyta; class Magnoliopsida; order Asparagales; family Amaryllidaceae; genus Allium; species Allium sativum. Next base: position 553,882,097 of record CM060915.1, read on the forward strand.
ATTCAATTTATATTGAAATTCCTTTTATAAATCATTATAAATTATAAAGGAATTTCCATAGCGAATTTTCTAAAATTTGATTTAGACATACATCAAAATCTACACGACGAAATCCCGGTTTTTCTCTTCCATTAGAAAACAATTATCAAATCGGTCCTGACGGTTCTTGTTTCACAGAAATCCGACTTAAAACGGACCCTGTATATTTAGTTGAAGTTCAAGTCGCCAAATAGCGAACTGCAGCGCCATTTCGAGCTCGTTTTTAATTATAATATAATTCTACGTTCAACTGTCGTCAATTGAATATATTTGTTATTATATTTCGAATATAAACTCAACCAATCCTCTGATACTATCTAATTCACAGTATATTCTGAATTTCACTATTCTGACCATTCCGGGCTTATAATATATTTTATTATATTAAAATTATTAATTAAATATTTATTTTTATTTAATTCAGTTCATTGATATCGCCACATCGATAATTAATAATTAAATTAATTAATTATTCAACAGCTAAAAATGCGGGTCATTACAATCTTTCCCCCTTAATAAAATTTCGTCCTCGAAATTTGCTAAGCTAGGGGACGACCCTATCTACTGGGTAAAAATTTATCTGTTTACCTCTTATCTCCGGTTTTAACTGAACCAATTAATATCGACTAAAATATTAATTTATTCCGACTAACTAAATTTTCAAAAATTCTGAAAATTTTCTAACACCTTAGCTTTTCCAAAAAAATTCGCCATACCCTCCTTTGTATAGCCCTATCGGTAAAACTCCAACTCGCCTCTCTAGGCCTTCTCCAACCCAAAAGAGAATCAAACAGCCAAGCGGCTTGCCAATTCGTCTCATCAAAATCTCAAACTCATATCAAATATAAACTGGTACCTTTTTGTCGGGCATATCAACTCTATCATTTCCATATGTTATCAACTCAGCATATACCAGTGCTATCTCAAATCAAATTCCAATCAGTTCATATCCTCAAATCCAAATCGAATTTCATTCGAACCCCAATATCAATTTCCAAATTATTGACTTATCAATTTTGCTCCATTCCAGATTATCTCTAATCCAATTCAATTTTATTTAACTTAGTTCAAGTTAAATTCTAATTTACTTTTACCATTTTCATCTATTTAACTTCATTAGTTAAATTTTAATTCCAGAACTCAAATTCCTGGGTTTCTTTCAAATCAAGTTGAAATTATAATACCAATTCAAAATCCTTAAATTTCAAAACACTTTTTTCTCAAAACAATTCAAAAACAAAACCTTTGGTAGTAATCCGTCACTTAGAACTCGAAAATGAACACTGATGATGTCGCGATTCATCATCAGAATCTATTTTCCAGCTATCGAAGTGAGTTCAATACTATATCACCTTCGGTTTGAAAACGTTTCAAATCTCCCAGGAACTTAAAATTTCCTTATTTTAATTCCAATCTGATTTAAATTCAGATTTACTCCACCTTATTTCATATACTTTACTTATATGAATTCTGATTAGTTATTTATAATCAATTCACTTTTTATAATCTCATTCGATTATAATAACAACCAACACAACCAATATACTATATCAAATATATTCGGGTAAAATTATTCCATTTACCCTCTTTTCAAAACATACCATGTCGGTTCATCGTATTCAAGTGTTTATAAAACTCCTACCGATACAGTGGATCAAACTAATCGTCCAGAATCCATAAGCCACTCAACCAATGAGTCTCCACAATATAAATCACTTTATATTAACTAACAAATATGCACTCGTATATATACACTCAAACTCAGTCTAGGATATTACCAATCCCATCTCTACAGAATCACGCCACAGAGCCAAGGTATTGACTAAACCAATGCTCTGATACCAACTGTAGTGACCCGAAAATCCGGTCCAATTTGAGCTGACCAAAAACACAAGTCCAACCCCAATTTAAACTAGAAATTCAAGAAAACTAATAGAAAGAAGATAGAGGGTGAGGATAGATAAGGTAGAACTTATAGAATAGAAGAAGAAGAACATCATCATCAGAGTAAACACGAATTCTCACAGCGGAACGAATAAAATATAACATAACTTTTGAAATACAAACAGTTATATATACAATAGCACTTATCAGAGTGCAGCACTTACAACAACAGCGGAAATAATAATAGCTATAGAATCCTGAAGCCTCCTGCTCCAAGCTCTCCAAGTGTATCTGTAAAATCCCGACTACTTGACTGCCCGTACAAATTTAGGCACCCAAGAGTTTAGGGAAAACAACAAAGTAAACTCCGGGTCAGTCATGGGACTGGTATGAGTAAAACATTTTAAAACAGTTTGAATAAGTAAACGATATCTCATAAGACCACGCCGCATAACGGAACGGGTTTTTCCCTTATGAGAATCCAAAATATCTTTATATCAAAAACCTTTTGATATTATAATAATGTCTATGTACAAATAGATATCAACTAGTAGAAACGCTTTCATCTCACGTTCTACATATATAGTATACAATCAAAATCGCAAGCACGTATTGGGTAATGGATTTCCAACTATGACAAGGTATGGAACCACCTTCCGATCAGTGTACTCTAGGAACGATACACTGGAGTTCAACAAGAACATCTTGCAACTCAGCCACACATGACCGACCACTCATTTCGCTTGAGTGTATCGAATGTACATCACCAACGGTCGGGATCAGCAACCGTTTCCCGTAGATATATGGGACAGCATTGATAGATTAAAAGAAGCAAATGAATATTCTCTAGATAGGTGATAATACACCCTACTTCGGTGCGACCGACTTAGCCATGCTGCCTGCCCGATTTCTGTCATTTACTGGATGTGGGGCTAGAAGCTACGCTTACTTTCCATTCATTTATAACACGATCACTTTGAATGCCACATTATCAGATCCATAAATCATTAGTTGGTTTATTCAAATATCCTGGATGTTATGCTAAGGGATAAATCCGTTGCAACCATATATATTTATACAGACCAACCCATTCGATCATTGGAAATACTTTGTCAGACATTCGTCCATTTACGTTCGTTCTGGGGCTGAACGAAACCGAAGGCACTATTCAGTATATCCATCTTAGTCCATTTGTTATCTAAGATTTATACAACAGCCCTTGCACTTTACTCCGTCTTCAATATATTCAGCATATATGATTCGCAACACTTATGCCAATACAGAGTGGTTCTTTGGATAATAATCCAACCGGTTTCTCCATATTAACAACGTTAAAATGGTCAAAACATTGATAGTCTGTGATTTAACTATCAAAGAAAACTCGTGTGCAAACAACGATATTATTTCCAGATGGAAATTATATCAATCAATCATCATTTAACATATATCTCTTTAGTTCATTAATTTACTTATCTCCTGTTTCCATATATGCACATTTCTTATTTTCTAATTTTAGAAAATATACTTTATTAACAATGGAAAACATTTCCATTTCCTGTTTTCTATATTAGAAAACATTTCTGATTTCTTATTTGGAAAACATTTCCAAAGTTCCTTCATTGGATTTAATCAGATGTTTAAATAAAACATCGCTATGCCAACTCAAACCATTTACTGAATTCACTTAACCATCATTCACTATCAAACCTTACCATTCCTTAGTTAAGAAGGAAGTCAATCAAGTTAGCGTATAATTACCTCTCAGACCTTAACTGAACAACGTTATAACTTCGAAATAGTAACAGTTTATCTTTTAAACCTTTAACAACTTCTTTACGTAACTCTCGGATTCAATTTACGAATCCACTTCTTTATTGAAAACATTGATTATAACGATAACGTTATAATCCTTACTTTCGAAATATCTAACTTCAATTATAACCTTTATTCTTTAATTCGAATAATTAAACATAACCCTAATTTATTAGTGTATACTCTTGATTTAAAAAAACCGGAAAGTAAATATTACTTTCCCGAATTCGATATAATTGAATTCGACGTATAATTCTCTTTCGAGTAATCTCTATTTGATTAACTCTTCTTCGAATAACCTATATTCGATTTTCTCTCTTCGAATAACTGATATTCGAAATCTCTCTCTTTCGAATAAACTATATTCGATCTCTCTCTTTCGAATACGCTATAATCAAAAATCTCCTTCGATTAAACTATAATCGATAATTCCTTTCGATTAAACTATAATCGATAATTCCTTTCCTTTAACTCTACTCGAATAAACTATATTCGATAACTCTTTTAACTCTATTCGAATAAACTATATTCGACTACTCCTTTAACTCTATTCGAATAAACTATATTCGATAACTCTTTTAACTCTATTCGAATAACTAATGTTCGATAACTCTTTTAACTCTATTCGAATAAACTATATTCGATAACTCTTTTAACTCTATTCGAATAAACTATATTCGATAACTCTTTTAACTCTATTCGAATAACTACTGTTCGATAACTCTTTTAACTCTATTCGAATAACTAATGTTCGATAACTCTTTTAACTCTATTCGAATAAACTATATTCGATAAATCTTTTAACTCTATTCGAATAAACTATATTCGATAACTCTTTTAACTCTATTCGAATAACTAATGTTCGATAACTCTTTTAACTCTATTCGAATAACTAATGTTCGATAACTCTTTTAACTCTATTCGAATAACTAATGTTCGATAACTCTTTTTAACTCCATTCGCATGACTCTAGATCGCAGCGATCACAATGGTTACGCCTGATTCCCTCAGGAAACATCCGACCGCCGTAGGCTATCTGCAGCCCTGCGAATTACGCTAGCAGTCGTGCTAAATGGTATCTCATTTGAATTAACTCTAACTGATTAACTCTAACTGGTTAACTCTAACTGATTAACTCTAACTGATTAACTCTAACTGATTAACTCTAAACGGTTAACTCTAACTGGTTAACTCTAACTGATTAACTCTAACTGGTTAACTCTAACTGATTAACTCAAACTGGTTAACTCTATTGATTAACTCTAACTGGTTAACTCTATTTGACTAACTCGACTCGACTAACCCTTTTCGAATCACATATTCGATTAACTAACTTCGAATACCATATTCGATTAACTGACTTCGAATACCATATTCGATTAACCAACTTCGAATACCATATTCGATTAACCAACCTCGAATACAATATTCGATTAACTAACTTCGAATACCATATTCGATTTCTCCTTTTTATAACGTTTATCCATTTAAAAAGATCCCCTTTTAACAACGTTTATTCATTTATAAAGATTCGCTTTTTAGTAACGGTTCTTCACTTTATAAATGTCCTTTTAATAACGTTTCCCTTTTTATTAACTCTATTTATTTACTAAATATTCCCTTTTCAATTCTATTTGTAAATGGTTTACAAATATTTCTTTTTTCTATTTTATTCTATTTGCAAACGGTTTGCAAATATTTCGTTTTCAATTCTATTCTTAAAAATATTCTAACTCCTTAAATTTCCGGGAAAATTCGCCATAACCTCCTTTGTATCGGGAGCATCGGGAAAATCCCCAAACCCGCCACACAGGGCTTTCCATTCAAAAAGAAAATGGTTTGAAATTATTTCCTTTTTGAATATCTCCTATTTTATAAATATTCCAAATTTATAAATATTCCTTGTTTATAAATATTCCATTTATAAATATCTCTTATTTATAAATATTCCACTTTATAAATATTCTGTTTTCAATATCACTTTGAAAATCTCCATCATCAACATCCCGTATGTTATGTTATCCAATCATATCAAATCACGATGATCAATATCGTCCAAACAAATATAATCAACACAGATTATATATCACATCATATAACACAATATATGAACAAAACAGTATTATAAATATTGAGGAACCCAGTTGGGTCCCTCCAACCTGTTTCCCTGCATCACAGATGTTACACAATAAAATCAACATCACTTTTAGTTCAGTACGGATTATTCCGATACAGCATCAATATATAAGTTTTTAACGTTTTATATATATATATTTATATATATAAATATATATAATTTCCACTAACTGACTAGCAGTTCAATCAATCAACCAACACACAGCAATCAACAGATGATTAACAGTTCTAAGAATACATTATAAAAATATAACTGTTCAGAGTTGGTGAGTTTTACTCACATTTGCAGTTCATCGTTAAAGAACGATAAACTGTTATTTGATTTGAATCAAACAATTTAATTCGCTGTAAATTCATACGAGCCCCAATCCACTTCCAGTCAGTTCCAGTGTGAAGCTCTCGTCCATACGGTCCCAACGGATCCGACCGTTCGTGATTCTGATATCGTATGATAAAGATATTAATTATACAAGTTTTATACATTAATGGTCATCAATAAATTAATTAAATAATTACTTAACTTAATTACTACATTAAATCCCTAATCCACGTTTCCACTGCGCTCATCATTTTCTTTTAGGATAGTTCATACCCAAAACGATGCCCCTCTATTTACAAACGTTTCAGACAATTACTCCATCGTTTTCACAATCCAAACCACCAAAATTCCCACTCGTTCACCATACCCTTGTTCAAAAATGAACCCTCCTGCATCCAATGTTTTTCAAACAAAACTGTCAATTAGTCTATTCCCCAATTTACTGTAAATACAACACTTTGGTAAACCCCCATTTTAAAGTATATAAACGAATTAGCCTCATTACTTTAAATTAATAACTATAAGATGAATTAGATTAATCCACCTTTTTAAGCACCTAAGTAGACCGCTCATCCTCCCTTCTTAATCGCATATGAACAGTCTCCCAACCCACTTCGAAACAGAAACTCAGCACCCAATCCTTCCTCGCGTTCAGCAGAGAAGAGCGACGAAGTACCTGTGAGCATCCTGAACTCAAACTCCGCGATTAAACAACTGGAAACACCATATTGCTTCTCTCCTCAACCCCATTCTTCCCATACCATTCTGGTGAAACTCGAACAATCTGGTGCCATCCACTTCGACGGCTTTACCGTCGCTGTACCCAAAAACATCGAACCAATTTTTGACAGAACCCCACAAAAACTTTGCCATAAGTGTAGTTCGATCCTATAAACCCAAAACCCCACTCGAAATTGTTGATAAAAACTTGGATTTTCCCTTATCCCGAACCCTAGAACACTGCTGAATGAACCGATCTCGACAAGGACAGAATCGAGTTGCTCAAAACGGTTTGAAGCTGAAGCAAATCTTCTGGTGGTTCCATAAATATATACGAATTGATTTATGGCATTTGATTTCATTTGTTTGGATTTTCTTTGTTACGTTTTCTTTGCTTGAGGATGAAAAACACTGACGGCTCAGTTTTGACGTACAAAGGACGAATTGAAATTAGGTTTTAAGGGTAAGGTGTGGTGTATTTATAAGGCCCACAAATATCTAGATATTTTACTTAGATATTTATTTTAGTCAAACACTCTTTTTTCTGTCTTCTAAAAATTCCTATGACCACCTATGATACCCAAAAATCACGAAACTGGACATGCAGCTACTGCTCGACATTACGGTCCCAAAGAGACTGGTTTCGTCGAATTCCGGCTTTGTTTGCTCACACAGCGTATTTTTAACCGTCGAAATACTGACTGTTTTTCACTCTAAAAATCCGTATGGCCACACAGTGACTCTAAATATCACAGAAACTGACATCTAGCAATAATTTGATGTTGCGGATCCAACAAAATTAGTTTCGTCGAATTCCGACTTCGTTTGCAAAAGTGGCTATTTTTAAAGCTCTAAATAGCCCATTTAAATATATAAATATATTTAAATATAATTAAATTAAATATTAATAATTTAATATTATTGTATATATTCACATAGAATATACCACAGCTCCAGAATATTTGTATATGGATTTATAGCTCGATATTCCAAATCCATATTACATTGATATTCAATTTATATTGAAATTCCTTTTATAAATCGTTATAAATTATAAAGGAATTTCCATAGCGAATTTTCTAAAATTTGATTTAGACATACATCAAAATCTACATGACGAAATCCCGGTTTTTCTCTTCCATTAGAAAACAATTATCAAATCGGTCCTGACGGTTCTTGTTTCACAGAAATCCGACTTAAAACGGACCCTGTATATTTAGTTGAAGTTCAAGTCGCCAAATAGCGAACTGCAGCGCCATTTCGAGCTCGTTTTTAATTATAATATAATTCTACGTTCAACTGTCGTCAATTGAATATATTTGTTATTATATTTCGAATATAAACTCAACCAATCCTCTGATACTATCTAATTCACAGTATATTCTGAATTTCACTATTCTGACCATTCCGGGCTTATAATATATTTTATTATATTAAAATTATTAATTAAATATTTATTTTTATTTAATTCAGGTCATTGATATCGCCACATCGATAATTAATAACTAAATTAATTAATTATTCAACAGCTAAAAATGCGGGTCATTACAGACACTATTATAATATCAATGAGTTTTGATATAAAGATTACTTTGGATTCTCATAAGGGAAAAACCCATTCCGTTATACGGCGTGGTCTTATGAGATATCGTTTAATGGCTCAAATTGTTTTAAACTGTTTTACTCATACCAGTCCCATGACTGACCTAGAGTTTATTTTGTTTTGTTTTCCCTAAACTCTTGGGTGCCCAATTTTATATGGGCAGTCAAGCAGTCGGGATTTGCAGATACTTGAAGAGCTGAAGCAGGAGGCTTCAGGATTTTATATAGCAATTGTTATTCCGCTGTGCTGTAAGTGTTGTACTTGATAATGATATGTATATTCAAGTACAATCTTTTATTTCAAGGATATGTTATCTATTATATGTTATTCATTCCGCTGTGAGATTCGTGTTACTCTGAGGTTGTATCTTCTTCTTCTTCTATTCTAAGTTTCTATCTTATCTATTCTCACCCTCTAACTTCTTTCTATTAACTTTCTGGTATTTTTCGATGTTTGGTTAGTCATCATTGAGTTTATTGCGATAACCAAAGTCGCACAAAAACCGGGTCGTTACACACCACTTCACCGTCTCCAAGCCAATACAGCGCCACCATCGTTCAACATTTTTCGGTTGCTGCAACCACCACAAAAACTTCACTGTAATGTGTTGCAGCTCATTTATGCATGGATATCCCCTTATACATCCATGTCTGCTCCAACGTCAGTTCAACTTGCGTCCCCCTCCTTAGACCTTGCTCTAACCTAGTTATGGGCTCCAATCAGTCTGGTTCCACTGCCATGCATTGCCGCTTGCAACAACAAACCACATGTCTTCCAACATAGCCTTGACTCCCAAGTTTCCTCCCCATGTAGCTTCGCCTCGCATCCCCTTAAGTGATGACCGGACCTCACGCATCACACTCCTCAACTTCGCGTCAGAGATTAACCCGAGATTAGTAGCTCGCGCTTTTATTTGGTCCTAACATATATTATATTTTTCTTTGTATTTAATCAAATGATTTTTTCTCATTTCAGGGAAAGAATATAGGAATGATTTTATACAGAGGAAAGGTATAAAGATAAGGTTGAGGTCACTTCGACTAGGCACTACGTAGAGTGTATTTTTTTCCAAATTAGAGCAGATAGGGTATGGAGGAAAGGAATGGCTAGCATGCTGTCATTAATGAGATTGAACATTGGGTAAGATATTTTTAGTCTCTGTTTATAAAATAGGGTATGGAACTGAGTAAATTTCATGCGCAAACAACTCATTGAAATGAAATGAAGGTGATTGTCCCATGTCTCTAATGTTAGGTACAGTATTAGGTTTAGATATTATTTTATTTATTATAGATCGAATGAATTTTATGAGTGAAATGAGAGGAGCAACAAAATGGGCATAGAGTTTTATAAAGAGAATGAGGGGTGAGGATAAGAAGAAAGTGTTTTCAGCATAGAGTGTTGTTTTTTCTTCTTAAGGCCTGCGCGTTTCAGTAGGGAAATGGTCCTGTTATTTCAAAGGTACCAGGTAGGTTGGCGTAGGCTTAATGGGAGTTGTGCGTTACATTTATGTTTGATTTAACTTTGCATGAACATGCCTAAACATAGGCATGTACGGTGACAAAACTAGTGAAGGCAGGGTAGTGTTTTGGGAAGGTAAGGATTTGGGTAGGTTATAGTTTGGATTTATATAGAGTAGGGTTTTTATTTTATACGATACCCCGTTATTTAACGCCTTTTCCCAATATTCATACCATCAAATACCAGTCTTCAAAATCGATGAAAATAAATGCTTTGCACTGACGTTTTTAGCCTAACCGTTATATTGCTTCCATTGGAACTGGCATGAAGATTTAACTCAGCCGTAAGGACAACGTATAAAATTATAATCAATGTTTTATAGTAATTATAATCAAATCATTTCAAACGGTTAATTTATGCGTGTACAACGCATGCAGTCACTAAATAATTCCAAATAAATATTTGAATTAATAAAATAATTTAAATATCTGACTACAGAAAATACGGGATGTTACATTCGTTCCCCCTTAAAAGAATTCCGTCTTCGATATTATAAGGTAGAAAGAATGCTATAACCGATTATCCTTACAAATAAACTTCAATTTTTCATTTCTAAAACTAATATATTGGTTTTAAAACCAAATTATTTTCGATAACAAATTTTCCAAAAATCTTCATTAATTTTATAATACCTTAAATTTTGGAAATTTTTTGGCAGTGTCTCCTTTGTATAGAGGACGTCTGCAATATCGCAAGTTCAAGAAATATATACGTCGACTCATACGGTCGGAAAAATTGAAATTCCAATCTCAAAACCCCAAATAAAAACCAAAATTTTATATTTCTCATTGGCGTACCTTTTTGCGAGCAATAATAAGCGATTAGCAATAGATTATACTTGAGTCTACTCAGTTATTATGTAGCTCTAACCAAACTGGATTCAGTCAGCTCTAGAACTCAATAATATTAGCTTTGTACCTATTCTCAACTGAAACGAGCTTCACTAGTTTCAAAACAATATCAGGGAGGTTCATTATCCATATCATCCATTCCAAACAGTTTCCCATACAACTCAATTATTTATATATGATCCAATTCTCATGGATTTCATTTATAATCACCTCTTAACAATCCATTTATTTCTTTACATATCCATACAGATTTATAAGATCTGGTCGGTTCTCAATCAAGTTTTTATAACTATACCCATGCAACCAATCTTCCAATCCAAACATTTAAAATACTTGCTCACTTCATATGAATTTTCATCATAACCATTTCCTTTCAATCCCTTTGGATACATCAATCAACTCCTCATATCTTATTCAAATTCATTTTCTTGAATTCATCGAATTCCATTCAAATTTATTAACTTAGATTCATTTTAATGGATTCAATTCATTTATTTATTTAATATTTGCTTTCAAATAAAGTTTATCCTATAATCATGCAACTAATTTCAACCAAACAACTCTCCTGGTTTTTCAAACACTCCAATTTGATTATTTTCATGTATTTCAACTTTCCAAACCTAAGTCAAATTTTAATACTCGAGTCAAATTCATTTACTTACCTGATTCATCTAGCTCAACATGAGTTAAATTAAATATCAAACTTTAATTCATACATTTCATATTGGGAATTCCAATTTCACTCAGATTTGCTTCATTCAAGCTTAAATTTATATTCATGAAATCAATTTCAACCATTTCACTTGGGTTTACTAATTTCTATTGACCTTTACCCAATTTTATTTCAATATTCAAATTCCAACTTATAAAATTCAATTTAACTTAACGTAAGTTAAATTCCTATTTGAAATCCCCTCTGGGTTAAATCCTTTACATTCCACAATCAAGTCTATTCCAATAAACCAATTAAGCTAGTTAATATAAATTCAAACAACTAATCTATAATTTGAGAGAGTCATTTTTCTATTTATAAAAAAATGTTTTAGGTAAAATTATTTCATTTACTCTCTTTACAAAATAATTTAAAAATAATTTTATATTCAAATTACAAATACGCGCACTCATATATACACTCTGAACTTAATCTAGGGTATTACTAACCCCAACTCTATTGAGTTTTGCCACAAAGCCAAGGTTATTCCTAAACCTCGCTCTGATACCAACAATAATGGCCCTGAAAATTCGACGCTCGAATTTTCGACAATAATATATATAACTCCATATTACTTGTCAAAAATCCAAGTATCGAAAACCCAGATAGTTAATAGAACGAAGTTATAGGATGAGAAGTAGAAAGAAAGAAATATCATAATAGAAGAAAGAAGAACTCATCAGAACATCACTGCGGAATGAATAAAATATAATATATCAAATCTCTTTATACAAAAGAAAATGGTATATACATACCAATCATCAGAGTATAACATATATCTGTCACAGCGGAAATACACTTTATATAACTAACGGTGAAGCCTCCTTCTTCCAGCTCCCGAAACTCCAAGCGAAAACCTGACCTGGAAATATTCTCGGTTTGACCCGAGCACATTTGAAGCAAAACAAAATTCACCCGGATCAGTCTGGAATACTTTCAGTGATAAATTCACAGCACAAAAATTTATTTAACTTTAGAAATCCTTCTTGAATAAAAGGATAATAGTAAGACTAGCCCCACATAAACACGGGCGGTTTTTACCTTACTATAACCCAAAATATTTTTGAAATCAATATTTTTTCTGACATTATAATAATGTCTATCAAACCACAGATAAATATTAATCTAGCAGAACGCTTGCATCTCATGCTCTACATATATAGTATACAATCAAAATCGTGGGCTCTTATTGGCGAATGGATTTCCTGGCAAGGTATGGGACCACCTTCCGACAATGTACCTCCGGAGATGAATACATTGGGGTTCAACAAGAATGTCTTGCAACCCGGCTACACATGTCCGGCCCCTCATTTCTCTTGAGAGTACTGAATATATCATTACCACGGTTGGGGGCCAACCAACTGAACCAATAACATACAAATAAAATAAAGGGACAGCCGAAGGCATTTGATTTCTCCATATCAGGTAATGATATATCCTTTTAATGGGTGCGACCCACATAGCCATGCTGCCTACCTTATTTCGTGTCATTTCCCGATTGAGGAGGCTTGAGGTTACGTTTATCTTTTAGCACATCTCCATTCACTTTGAATGCCACATCGTTAGATCCGCGAAATCACTAGTAATGATTCTTAAGGAAATGCTCTGTCAGACATTCATCCATACAAGTCATCCAGGAATAGGATGAACCGAAGGCACCCTCCTACCGCATCCGAGGAATCACCCGATAGATCGGTAGCGAGTCTTCCTTGCAATCCATATATTCCAACCATGATAGAACCACAGTTTATCTCAGGGCGTGAACCCGAGATTATAAGTAGTTCCTCCGTTTTATGAAGATCTATGGTCTTCGATTGCTCCATCTTCATTTGATGCAAATTAGTTTCGTACACAACGTTGTTTCGAAGTGGTTTTGAGTCTGGTTCTCATTCCGGTCTCTTCGAAACAACACGTCAAAAGGTTCAATAATATCTCCTATTGATAGTCGGGTTTTTAACTATCAATATCAAACAATACGTTAAGTATATTGGTAGCTCAGACCATATTTATTTAAACCATTAAAATCTCTTTACCGGATTATTAAAAATCACTTCATTGATTTATAATTCGATTCCATTTTTTCATCTCGACAAAAACTCTTCGCTTTTGTTATTTGGAGTTAACAGCTATATTAACTAAACTCCACCTTACTAATATCACATATTTATATAAAATCCTTTTTATTTCCCTTGTCTTGGAAATATTACATCACATTTTCAAAACTCTTTTAGACTTCCTTTATTTCGGAAATAACGATATGTATATGTAAATGTATATTCTATTCAATATTAAATCATCATTTCTTATACGACCCACAATAATGTTGAATGACATGTTATATCATTATATAAATTCAATTGTTAAATTTGAAGATTTCCATACTGTACGGGTATTATATAATTAAATCTCCATTATTTATTTCTACAACCAACTTGGTATATCTCATTTACATTTCCTCGGATAAACCTCATTATTTTACTTATCACTTAGAATAAGTGAATTTCAAACCAAACTATTTTCATTTTCTAGGGAATAGTGCTATATATAAAAATCACGCATAAGTTTGGTCAACAACGTTAATTTATCATTACCGTTCAAAAACTTGCAATATATTGTAATATACCTCTTCATAACTAATCTCTACATCTCTTTCCATTACAAACTAATACCATCCCTTGATAATAGTGAAGTCGTTCAAGTTGGGGTATTTTATTTACCTCTCAGACCTTGATTGACAACGTTCTTACCTTAGAACAAATATAAGTCCGTAACTTAAAACCTATAGTACTTCTAATATCAATCAAACTGTATTTCTTGTTTCATTTGAAATATGGTTTTATAATCTCATATGTTTACTTTGAAAACTTGGTTGTTTATAACTATTTATATTCAATATTAACTCTTTGCTTCAACTTCGTTCTATAGTTCCATTATTTACCAAAGACCATTTATGTTCTTTATCCTCTGACGTTTTACTTTTATTTGAATCAATATACTTAATTCAAATAACCTCTCATTACAAACTCAGTACTATTGTAAATGAAATCCGTTTAAGAAACAACTACTTTAATTAAATAGTGATTAACTTGATCATTGCTGAAGTAATAGTTTACTTCATTGTTAGTTTAAAATAGATTGGTGGCTTACTTTAACAAACAATATTAATTATACTAGTTCAATAATCATTTAAACTTCATTAACTAAAAAGGCAATTAATAAGAAGTCTTATTTATTTTAAACAATTAATTGTTAAGCTATTATCATTAGACTAATTAAAGACCAATTAATCAGATAATCAATTTCTAACAAAACAATTGATTTAATCAACTTCAACCCATCAGTTATTTTGTTAACTGATCTTTATTAATCCTTACCATCAGATTAATATAATTAATCTAATAATGTTTCTAAATTTTTTGTCTTAAATTAATTATCCAAAAAAATTAACTCGTAGGATAATTACAACCTTTACTTGCTTAAACAAACTTATATGAATTGGGAAAACAAATCGTTTATATTCACTTTATAAAAACAAAATATAAAATACTAGTTTATAATAGAACTTCTATTATAATTTAAAACTTCGCTTTAGTTATAAAAATAAAATTTTATAATTTAACTTCGTTGATTTACCCGATGACAAATCAACTCCTTAACAAAAGATGGATTTATAGTTGACTACTTCCAATTTCTTAATCAATACCGTTTATTGATTAAATCATAATAACATTGAATTTCCATTCAACAACAATATTCAAACGGGTTTTCAATGTCATTCGGGTTTAAACAGTGCATAGAAAAATAATAAACAGCATATATAACTTTAGAGGAATCCGGTCCGATTCCTCTAACCCGTTCTTCCCTGCATCACAATTATTATAACATTTTATTATAATACATGAAATAGAAACTTCATCCAATGTATTTAAATGACGTAAACAAAAATTAACGGCAACTAATAACAAACAAATAACATCCATGGCATCCAAATCAATCAATTGATAATATCAGCGATGGATTTTAGTTATATGAATTTAATCATCATGGGATTCCAAAAGGCATGAGAATTAACTCACCTTGTTTTTGATTGATGATCTGCGTTATTCTCAAAAAATATAATCGAAATCCCGATAACTGTCCAATCCTTCTGAACTTTCTCAACAGCATATCCTCCGTTGTTGTGATTTCCAACGTAATTTGTTTCGTGTAAATCTGTTGACCAATGAATGAATTATAGCTATTTAAACTTTTAAGATATCGATTATACTTACAAATTAATTAACTAATTTTAGACCTTAATTGTTAATTATTTATCTTACTTACTGCGCTAATCTCGTTTTTAGTTGCTTAGCCCACCTTCTAAGTCATGCATTTCCAATTTACAAACTCAGCATTTCCCGAGTCCACGGTTTTCCTCAACATTCTTATTTCCATTATCCCTTCTCCACGTCCACGTCATTTAGTCGATTAATTATTTAACCTGTCCTCTGATCACTAGATTAACATCTAAATTCTTTTTTTACATTCCTTTAGAAACGTGGCCTCCTTCACATAAACATTCACCCTCGTTTTCAACCAAACAGCCCCATTCTTTTGTTTTAATTCTTCTTCTTTACTTTCCAGTGTATATAATCCCCTCCCCCTTTTACGCCGGAAATGCCTCAACCTACAAACTTCTTTTCTCACGTAATACATTAAACTGGAAAGTATTTTGGCTTCTCTCCTTATTCATTGACTTTCTTTGCTGACAACACTCCTCAACCGATGACTGGTCCTCCCCGCGTTACTGCTCTCCAACCGAACGAACCCACGAATGAATCTACACATACCTCTTCGCAGTATTGTTCCTCCCATCCAAATGTTCAATAGACCACTTTTTGCATTGCTTACACATTTCACGATTTTACACACTTCAAACAAACTCTGTCAACACTGCGTTCATCACAACTGTTGCTTCGCCTTACTTAACTGTCGTGACTATACCTCACACAGCCCTTCTCTGAAAAGCACTCTAACACCCACTACTTCACCGTCTCCAAGTCAACACAGCGCCGCCATCGTTCAACATTTTCCGTTTGCTGCAACCGCCACAAAACTTCACTATAATGTGTTGCAGCTCATCTACGCAAGGATATCCCTCTATACATCCATGTCTGCTTCAACGTCAGTTCAACTTGCGTCCCTCTCCTTAGAATCTGCTCTGACCGAGTTATGACCTCCCATCAGCCTGGTTCCTCTGCCATGCGTTGCCGCTAGCAACAGCAAACCACACGAATTCCAACATAGCCTCGACTCCCAAGTTTCCTCCCTATGTTGCTTCGCCTTGCAGCCCCTTGAGTGATGACCGGACCTCACGCATCACACTCCTCAACTTCGCATCAGAGATTACCCGAGATTAGTATCTCGTGCTTTTATTTGGTTTCGTAACATATTATATTTTTCTTTGTATTTAATTAAATGATTTTTTCTCAGTTCGGGGAAAGAATATGGGAGTGATTTTATAGAGAGGAAAGGTGTAAAGATAAGGTCGAGGTCACTTCAACTGGGTACAACATAGAGTGTATTTTTTTTCAAACTAGAGCAGATAGGGTATGGAGGAAAGGAATGGCACGCATGCTGTTATTAATGTGATTGAACGTTGGGTAAGATATTTTTAGGTCTTTGTTTATAAAATAGGGTATGGAACTGAGTAAATTTCATGCGCAAACAACTCACTGAAATGAAATGAAGGTGACAGGCCCATGTATCTAATGTTAGGTACATTATTAGATTTAGATATTCTTTTATTTATTATAGATCTAATGAATTTCCTGAGTGAATTGAGAGGAACAACAAAATGGGCATAGAGTTTTATAAAGAGAATGAGGGGTGAGGATAAGAAGAAAGTGTTTTCAGCGTAGGGTGTTGTTTTTTATTCTTAAGGCCTGCGTGTTTCAATAGGGAAATGGTCCTGTTATTTCAAAGGTACCAGGTAGGTAGGCACAGACTCAGGGGGAGTTGTGCGTTACATTTATGTTTGATTTAACTTTGCATGAACAGGCCTAAACATAGGCATGTACGGTGACAAAACTAGTGAAGGCAGGGTAATGTTTTGGGAAGGTAAGGATTTGGGTAGGTTATAGTTTGGATTTATATAGAGTAGGGTTTTTATTTTATACGGTCCCCGTTATTTAATGCCTTTTCCCAATATTCGTAACGTCAAATACCAGTCTTCAAAATCAACGGAAATAAATACATCACATTGACTTTTTAGCCTAACCGTTATATTGCTTTCGTTGAAACCGGCATCAAGATTTAACTCAGCCGCAGGGACAACGTATAAAATTATAATCAATGTTTTATAGTAATTATAATTAAATTATTTCAAACGCGCGGTTAATTTATGTTTGTACACCACGCACGGTCACTAAATAATTCCAAATAAATATTTGAATCAATAAAATAATTTAAATATCTGACTACAGAAAATACGGGGACGTTACAGTGAATCAGTAGGAATTATACATGAAACATCTATTGCTTATACTCCACAACAAAATGGGGTGGCTGGAAGGAAAAATAGAACACTTACGAAATGATAAATGCAATGTTGTGTAATTCTAGACTGAATACCGGTTTCTGGGTATAAACTTTACTTGTCGCATGCTATATTCTGAATAGAATACCGCATAAGAAAAGTATACTTCTTATGAACTTTAAAAGAAAAGAAAACCAAATCTTGAATATTATCAAGTTTGGGGATGTAGAGCGATTGTCCGATTACCGGAACCAAAAATAAGGAAATTAGGACAAAAGGCTATCGAGTGCATATTCTTAGGATATGCTCAACGTAGCAATGGATACAGGTTTCCATTAGTAGAACCTAATAGCTCTATTGAAGTAAATAAAGTAATAGAATCAAGGGATGCAGTGTTTTATGAGAATAGATTTACATCTATTTAGAATAAACCGATTCATGAAACGGTGGAGGTCAATACACCTATTAATGAAATGGTGGAGATTAATGAACCAATTATTGAACCTGTAGAAAACACTGATGGAAATATCAATGAAAATAGTGATTCTCTTCGGAGAAGTAAACGAAGAAGGATAGAAAAATCTTTCGGACCAGACTTCGTTGTATATTTGGTTGAAGGATCTAGAAATAATGTAGAGCATCAACTAATGATATCTACAAATCTAGAATCTGATCCTTTAACATATAATGAGGCAATGAAATTTCAAGATTCATCAGTTTTGCAAGAATCCGTAAATGATGAAATGTATTCTACTATGGAGAATAAGACATGGAAACTAGTAGATTTACCTAAATGGATATTTAAGAAAAAGTTAAAAGCTGATGGCATAATCGAATAATTTAAAGCTAGATTAGTTGCCAAAGGATTCACACAGAAAGAAGGAATATATTATTTTGATACATATGCCCTAGTAACAAGAATTTCAACTATTATGACTTTGATTGCTTTAGCTTCTATATATAATTTTGAAATTCATTAAATGGACGTCAAGACTACATTTCTAAATGGAGAACTTGATGAAGAAATATATATGTCTCAACCTGAAGGTTTTGTAATGCCTGGACAAGAGCATAAAATATGTAAACTTATCAAACCACTTTACGGTCTTAAACAAGCACCAAAACAATGGCATGAAAAGTTTGATAACACTATTATATCTAATGGATTTAGGATCTTTGAATCTGACAAACGTGTCTATAGCTGAAATGATTCTTGGAATAAGAATCATGAAAACAAAAGATGGGTTATCAATTACCCAGTCTCGTTACATTGAGAAATTTTTGAAAAGGCTCAATCTATTCGATTGTAAACCTATGTCTACTCCGTTTTATCCAAATATGTAGTTATACACTAATACTGAAAGACCTATATAACAATTTGAATATGCTAGAGTTATTGGAAGTTTGATGTTCGCAATGACATGCACACAACCAGATATTGCCTATGCTATTGGCAAAATGAGTAGATATACTAGTAACCCTAGTCATACCCACTGGAATGCAATACATAGAATTTTAAAGTATTTTAAAGGTACCATAAATTATGGTATACATTACAACGGTTATCCGAGTGTAATAGAAGGATACATAGATGCTAGTTGAAACACTGGAAGTGAAGATAATAAATCAACTAGTGGATGGATATTCACTCCTGGTGGGGGAGCAATATCCTGGGCCTCAAAGAAACAAACATGTATTGCTGATTCAACCATGGCTGCTGAGTTTATGGCACTAGCTTGTGGTAGTAAAGAATCGAAATGGTCAAGAAATTTATTATTTGAAATTCATGTACGGCCAAAACCTGTGCCACCAATATATGTGCATTATGATAGTCAATCAACCTTAACACAAGCTTACAACTAAGTTTATAACGGTAAATCTAGACATATTGGTCTAAGACACAGTTTGGTTAGGCAAATGCTCACTGAAGGGGTGATTCCCATAAATTTTGTGAGATCTAGCCAGAATTTGGCAGACCCATTAACTAAGGGACTTCCAAGGAACTTAGT
This sequence comes from Allium sativum, assembly GCA_030737875.1. Lineage (NCBI taxonomy): Eukaryota > Viridiplantae > Streptophyta > Magnoliopsida > Asparagales > Amaryllidaceae > Allium > Allium sativum. Next base: position 553,902,220 of record CM060915.1, read on the forward strand.
GATAAAAACATCACAGGGAATGGGTTTAAATCCTATACAATACAATTGGCAATGAAAGAAACTCAACTCAACATAATAAAGAAATTTGTTATCTTGAGTTCAAAGAGCAAAATTACTTCATATGTTTGCGGTTGGAAGCACTAATATTTAGTCCGAAAAACTAAGTATGAAACGACCCGAACTTCCCCATCCTCCGAAGAGAAGAGAAAGAACGGATTGTGTGAGAACAAGACTAATCAGAACACAAACAGAAGAACGTATCATTGCTTATTACAACAATTTCATCAGAATACATGAATATAACAGAGTATGAATAAATCATATACATTTGATCAATCTCAGAGATTTAATTTACATTTAAATACATAGCAGCGGAAAACAATACATATCACAACTGAAAGTAATATACGGATACAGAGTGTGACGACCCCAAAACCCCCGTACGACGGTGGCAAGGGTAATCTTTGGAATATAACACATAAACAGATAACAGTAGAACCGAAATAAATAAATACACCAGATAATGTACAATAGAATACACTGGTTAAACATAATCATCATAGTTACACAGTATACAGGATCATACTTAGTACAAAATACAGTTCAGCTATACATAAATGTCTACAGCGGAAAACAAAACATAATATGTACAATAGGAGCTGAACAACATAAAAAGAGATAAATGATAGAATCCATCTTCAGCTCCAGCTATCCAGAAAGAGCCTGCTAAAACCTGAATACAAGGCTGCCCGTGTAGAAATAGGGGCACCCGAGTTTGCAAGTGACACAAACTACGAGTCAGTCATGGGACTGGTATGAGAAATCTACTTAACATATTTTTATAATATGGCCAATCACAGGACCACGCCACTTACGCGGAACGGGTTTACTCCATTGGATTGTCAGTGCTTTAAAACAAGTAAACCTTTTAAACATCGCAATGCTTTTTATAAAAATGAAGCCATTATAAGACTCAGTTCCCATCACACAATGCAACGCAAACCAGAGGATAGAGTTTTACCTTATATTGGCCAAAATATGCTTGATACGAATAAAAACAAAAGCATTTGATATTATTACTATTCTTTATATGTTTCAAAAACAATTTCAATCATAAATATCAATCATAGACGGCATTAATGCCCCATACCACTATGTCGCCATATATAGGTATACAATTAAAACCGCATGGTGTCGTATTTGGAAATTGGATTTCTGTCATGAACCAAGGCAAATGTGATAGCCCGTAACTTCCCCGGTAAGGAAAGCCCAGATTACCTTGAGAACACGACAAAATAGAATGCAAACAGAAGAACATTTCATTGTTTATTACAACAATTCCATTAGAATACAAGAATATACAGAGTATGAATAAATATTATACAACAAAGAACATCAGAGATTACAATAATTTACATAGCAGCGGAAAAACAATATAAAACACAACTGAAAGTAATACACGGATACAGAGCTTTCCGAGCATCATTCCAGCTGTAAATCAGGATCTTGTGAATATAAATCTGCAAAACCCATACTACTAGCTGCCTGTGTCGAAAATAGGGGCACCAGAGTTTAGGTTAAAACAATAAACTCCAGGTCAGTCATGTGACTGGTGTGAGAACCAAAACAGTTATTAATCTTTGTTTTTTTTTTAAAATAGGTAAATCAAGGGACCACGCTGTAACAACCTGCATTCTACGCATCGGAGGATCGTAGAATATTTATTTCTTTCTCATACGAAGTCGTATGGTCATGTAACTTTGGGAAACAACTATTAGAGTCATTTCCCATGTTCATGATTTTTGTCGATTTTTAAATGACCGTTTTACCCCCAGTTGGTACTGTTTCGGCCATAACTTTTGATTGGAAAGGAGTTTTGTCCTGAAACCACTTCCATTGGATTCGAATGATGGTTTCTCTTTCCGTAGAGTGGTTACATTAGCCAAACGGACTTACCGTTTGGGAGATATGGATGAAACAAGGTTTATAAGGTGAAAAACAGCTTAATTGGGCTAAACGGGGTAGTTAACAGCTAGGCCCATAACCCATTTCGGGATTAGGGTTATGGGGAGGCTGATAGGGTTTGGGAGATCATTTTCATTTCAGTTTTGAGCCGCCACTTTCCCTTCTTGAAACCCTAGTAATGGCCTCCACCTTCTAATTTCATCCCAAATCATCTCTAATCACTTTCGAATCGAAGATTAAGCAAAACGACATCAAATCAAGGGAGGGTAGCACCAAATCAGAAAGAGAGCTGCTGGAACACATAAGGATTGGATCCAAATCAGAGATTATTTCAGATCTAAAGTTTGTTCGTGGCTAAGGTGAGTGATTTGCATTGTTTTTCACTAATTAAGGCTAGTTATGGTAATTAGCGATGATTAGCGAAATTATGGCTCAGAAAAATTCCTAAAATTCTAAAACATCATTTAATGCCTCTGATATGAATTTGGGTTAATTTCGACTAATTTTGCTAATCCCGAAATTTAGGGGATTAAGGGGTGATTAGTGATAATTAGCGAATTTATGCATGATTAAAATCTGGAAAAATATTCTAAAATTTTGAAATAATGATTTAGACCTCTGTTAGAAAATTTGGCTAATTTAGATAAGTTTTGCTAATTATATGCTTAAACATGGTTAAGAGGGATTAAGGGAAAATATGGGGTTTTGGCTACGTTTGATCCATTTTAACCTATCATATTGATGTTTTGGTGTTTGTGGTCACTTCTACTTATTGCTATGACTTTGTGGTATGCTTTGTGATTGATTAGAATACTTAGAATGGTCGAAAACGTCATCGAATGGCATAGAATACTTGCTAGAAAAGTTGTAGAAAGATAGTGCAGGCTTTCAGATCAGATCGGATGGATGGGCTCGGGTCGAGCAAAGGATCACCGAACCGAACCATAGCTTAGCACAAGAGAAAGTATAGCAAAAAGGAAGGCCACAAAGTTTGAACTGTGATCGGATCGGGCTAAGGAAGGGGGATCGGATCGGGCTAAGGAAGGGGGATCGGATCGGAGCGGATGGGAATAGGAATAGGGATCGGGTCGGAGCGGATGGGAATAAGGAAGGGGATCGGATCGGACCAGAAGGCCAAGCCAAGAGCTAAGAAAGAAGGACGGACCGGATGGTGACAAGGGACCCGAACCGAACCGACGGAGCAATCAAACCCGAACCGAACCGGTTGCTGAAGCACCACACTGAACGAGATGCATATACCCGAACCGAACCTCCAGAAGGTAATAATCTAAGACCGAACAGAACCGATGGACAAGGGAAGATCTGAACCGATCTGGTGAAGACTAAAAACCCGATATGCAAAGGTAGTCCAAATGGAAGTTAGAGCTCAGGATCCAGACGGGAACCAATGAGTTCACTTCATGATTGGGCTTTGCTGCGGGACGTGTGCAAAGGGGTTGTCGTTATTCATAACTTTGGTTCACCATTGAGAGATGGATGATGGGCTTGTAGTGATAGTTACACGGGATTGGATTCCGTCATGGCCCAAAGTATTAGTGACCAAAGTAGTGGATATCGTATGCTTTACGCACTGAGTGAGGGATGTGAGGATGATTGCTATGCTTGATTGTTTGACACCACTATGACATGCACACCCCCACCCCCGTATCTCTTACACAGTATGTTAGTGGCACCTTAGAGTATTGTACGGTATGTAGTGCTAACTCTTTGGTTGCAGGTCCAGGTTCAGGTATGATTGGATTATACCTGTTATTATTCTATTTAGATGCTTATCGCTCATACCAGGCTTTATGTCTGACCCAGAGTTTTATGTCTCTTCTTATTACTCTGGGTGCTCACACGAGCAGAATAGAGACAGGTTAGCTGGTGATGCGCGAGTAGCTGATTCGGAGGCGAGCAGGAGGCTTCCACGTATGATATATAGATATTCTCCCTGTGTCGTTGGTGGTCGCTACATGGGCATTAGTAGTGTACCTCCTTTATCTTACTTTGGCTTTTTGAGACAGTTTGGAAAGTTGTAATAAGCAGTATTTTGGATTTCCGCTGCTATGATGCTTAGTTCTGGTTTTCAGCTTATGCACTGTCTCTCCTGTTTTATGTCAAGTATGTTATTATTATATTTTGTTCTATGCGCTGTGAGACATTCTACAGGTTCCTTGTTAGTTCATTTCCTTCTTTCCTTTCCTTCTGACGACCGTCCGGTGCTAACTGGACATGTGTACAGCGCACTTTTGGAGTAAATGGCGGTTGGTGCGGGGCGGGCCGTCACACTTGGTATCAGAGCTCTAGGTTGCATAGTTAACCTAGGGAAAGACACTAGGGAGAGATAGTACGTATATGAGAGCGCGTACTTGTGATTACTTTGGTTTTCAAAAGCTATATATATATACACTATTAGTAGTATAAGAATGAAGTCTTACTGCACTAGCACCACTATGGGGTCGCTAATTGTTTCCCCTTTTACAGATTGACGATGAGCCGATATGCTAGAGGTGCTGGTAGAGTGCCAATAACGAGAATGCTCCTGATATGAGGACGATGTTCACTAACTTTATGAGGGAGATGCTTAGGGATGTTCAAGGAGCAGTCCCCAATCCCGGAAATGGTGGTGGTCCAGTAGTGCAGGCGCCTAGGGTCGATTTCGCCAAGTTGTGCAAGGATTACACTAACCTTGGTGGGAAGCCGTTCCACGGAACGGAGTCGGCCACGGATGTTCAGGACTGGTTGGATAGCTATGATCGTATCTTTGACGACTTGGGTATCGAGGATGCGATGAAAAGAAGACTAGCGTCTCGTCAGCTGCAAGGGTGAACGATGAATTGGTGGAATGCCATTAGAACAGCTACTCCAGAAGATCAAGTTACTTGGAATCAGTTTAAGACTCGCTTTTGTGATAAGTTTAATCCAGCTGCTCATAAATCAGAACTATCTATGAAGTTCTTGGAGCTTAAGCAGAATGGTAGAGCAGTCTCGGAGTATATAGCTGAATTCGACACTTTATCGAAATATGGATGGTCCCTTATCGATACAGTCGAAAAGAAGAACGAGAAGTTCATAACTGGCTTGGATGGGTACTTGGGGGAAAGACTTATAAACCATATCGATGAGACGTTTGAATCTATTGTAGGAAAGGCATTAAGGTCAGAGAGCCTTTTCCCTAAGTCGAAGACCGAAGTTGCTATTGCATCTACAGAGGAGCCAAAGCCGCAAGCAGGCGGTGAAGGCAAGAGGAATTCTCAGAGCAAGAGGAAGCAAAACCCGACCAAGGATGGTCAGAATAAGAGAAATAAGAAAGATGGCGAATGCTTTAGTTGTGGCAAGAAGGGCCACTATGCCAGAGATTGTCGAGAAAAGCCTGGGGAAAGGAAGTGCTTTAACTGCGACCAGGCGGGACATCACATGGATGATTGCCCACAACCTCCTAGGGAGAAGCAGATTGTGAAAGCGTATGCTATCAACACTGTTCCTTCTTTGTCGAATGTTCCAAGTGCGGCGCAGAAGGGAAAGGTGTCGTTATAAAAGGTATGCTTTCTATTTAAGATGTTTCTGTTCGGGTATTGTTTGACAAACCCGAGATAGTCAATAGACCTCTAGTTGTGACGAACCCAATTGGTGGTTCGACTAGTTTTGGCATGATTTATTGTAATGTGGTCTTATCGAGTCATGGATGTATGTTTCCTTGTGATTTCTTTGTTTAGGCTTTACTGGGTTTAGCATTATTTTGGGGAGTCGATTTACTCTAAAAGAATAGGGTGGTATTAGGTACCTACCTAGTGATGGCGATAGTAACTGGAGTTAAGGAAGCTGAAAGGTTATCGTTGTAATAAGTTCTAGTTGTCTCTGGGAGGCAAATGAGTGCTCCAGTGCTAGATTGTTTTGCTAGTATCACCTCATGTGGGTTGTCCGAATTCGGAGGAGTTGTTCCTTGGGCGCTTGTCTGATATTGGTTTAGGCCTTTGGGGCTTGTGCTTGGGGAATGTCGAGTTTGACTAGGATGGTTTGCGTGAGGGATAAGTAGACGCTGTGATTTTCATTGGATGATATCTTGGTTCACTCGAGGAGTGACGGGCAGAGGGAACATGATAAGACTGTTCAATGGTATAGACTGCCCAGGGTTGGACTCGATAGGGTTATGAGATTGCTCGAGTGAGACTCGAGAAAGATGTAAAGTAATGGATTGTTTAGGACCCTATGTTGATGTTCTCTATTGGATAGTAGAATTTTGAAGGAATGGGATGTGTTCGTTGATCGTGGGAGATACAACGAAGATTAGGACGTTTCAAGTTGGACTTGAATTCGTAAAGGAAAATGGGTGTTCGTTGATCTTGGAGATGCAACGAATAGTGAGATGACTCACGTTGGACTAGAGTTTGTCGGTAATGGATACTCAAGACTGGGTCTGAGTTATAGATTGACTCGAGTTGGACTCGAGAAGGCTGCAAGGAATTTGATTCGGCTCGAGTTGGACTCGAGAGGGCAGCAAGAAAATGGATAGACTTAGGTTGGACTCAAGTATTTTGGGCGGACTAAAAGCAGGGGTATCAGGGGACGCCCGTTACCTTGGATCCGTTGGACGTGATCTAGTTATCCTTGGAGGATAAACGTATGTTGGACGTACAGTAGTCCGTATGGAGGTGGGACTTCCATTAGCCTGGGATTGGTTGGACCAGTCAAGTAGGCATCGGTGTATGTATGAGGGCTGGGCTTCCATTAGTTAGTGATGTTGGTTGGACCAGACATGCTAGAATCGACATATTGGGATTGGTTAGACCAGTCATGTAGGTGTCGATGTGTTTATGAATTTAGAAGGTGATAGGTAGGGCCTGTTTGATGGATGTTATGGTTGCTATGTTGTTCCTATTTTTCTTCCCTTGAGTAGACTATCACCTGTAGGGTTCCAGCGATGGGGAACAAAGTGATTGTAGTAGAACTATGAGCCAGTGCAGCAGAGTCGTCACGACTCGAGGGGCAAAGTGGACATAGTAAATGATTAGTAAGGCTATGAGCCAGTGCAGTGGAGTTGTTATGACTTCATGGGGCAGATTGGACATAGCAAAGGACTAGTGGCTATGGATCAATGCAGTGGAGTCGCCGTGACTCCATGGGGCAGAGTGATCATAGTAAAGGATTTGGGTGCGGTAATAGTTGCATTGAGTAGGAGACATGCCAGTCTAGAGGTTATGTTTCTGGGTTGGAAGCAACTAAAGTATATCACAGGATATGATTTCGGGCCCAAGAGTGAATTGGATTCAGAAACACTAGTAAGCTTGATGATTTGGTCGATTTTGATTGAGCGGATTGGTTCCATTTAGAAGGACGATCCTAATATATTGGAAACCATCTCTAGGGTAGAGATGGTATCGATGGAGAGAGAATGATCAAATAAGGATTTGATCGAGAAGGGTGGCTTCGAAAGAATAAGGGACTAGTTGTACCCAACGTAGATGGACTGAGAGGTGAAGTGCTTAGAGCATATCATCACCCAAAATTGACTATACATCCCAGTGGTAACAAGATGTAGTGAGACATGGAGCAGATCTGCTACTGGGAAAGGATAAAGAAAGACGTTGGGAAGTTTATGTCCAAACGCATGAATTGCCAGTTAGTTAAAGATGAGCAAAGGAAGCTTAGTGGTTTGTCACAACCGTTGAGAACAAGTCTCAAATGGATTATATTGATAGTTTACCAAGGACCAGGTCAGGTCATGATGGTATTTGAGTGAATTGTATATTAGAGAATGAAGGCTACCCAAGATAGGCAGAAGACTTATCTCGATAAGAAAAGAAGAGATTTGGAATTCTTCGTTAACAACTTGGTGTTTGTCAAGATCTCTCCATAGAGAATGTGATTCGGATTGGTTGGAGAGATAAGTTAGCACCAAGATTTGTTGGTCCATTTCCAGTTCTCGAATGAGTTGGAGATTTGGCATATTAAGTTGAGTTACCAAACAAGATGGCGGGAGTTCACAACATATTTCATGCTTCCCAGTTAAGGAAGTATTTGCATGACCCTAGAAGGACTATTTCACCAGATCAGTTGAACGATATCGAGGTTGAACTTGAGGCGGTTGGGAATCGCAAGCCTATGCGTATTGTTGGGAACGATACGAAGCAACTTCGAAGAAGGTGGTGAAACTAGTCAAAGTTCAGTGGGTAAGAATGAGAAAGACTGTACTTGGGAAGCAGAGGAGGACGTAAGTAAGAAGTATCCAGAACTCTTTGCCTGGTAAGGTTTTGGTAATGATAGTATCTTCCCTTGTTAGTAAACCGCATGCTAGGATAGACTTGTTTTGCATGTTGATTGTTGTTTTATGGTTGATAGGCATGCGGGACCCTTTGTGTGTTTTGGTTAGGGAATTTCGGGGGCGAAATTTCCTAAGGGGGGGGGGGGAGAATGTAACAACCCGCATTCTACGCATCGAAGGATCGTAGAATATTTATTTCTTTCTCATACAAAGTAGTATGGTCATGTAACTTTGGGAAACAACTATTAGAGTCATTTCCCATGTTCATGATTTTTGTCGATTTTTAAATGCCCGTTTTACCCCCAGTTGGTACTGTTTCGGCCATAAATTTTGATTGGAAAGGAGTTTTGACCTAAAACCACTTTTATTGGATTCGAATGATGGTTTCTCTTTCCGTAGAGTGGTTACATTAGCCAAACGGACTTACCGTTTGGGAGATATGGCTGAAACAATGTTTAGAAGGTGAAAAACAGCTTAATTGGGCTAAACCGGGTAGTTAACAGCTAGGCCCATAACCCATTTCGGGATTAGGATTATGGGGAGGCTGATAGGGTTTGGGAGATCATTTTCATTTCAGTTTTGAGCCGCCACTTTCCCTTCTTGAAACCCTAGTAATGACCTCCACCTTCTAATTTCATCCCAAATCATCTCTAATCACTTTCTAATCGAAGATTAAGCAAAACTACATCAAATCAAGGGAGGGTAGCACCAAATCAGAGAGAGAGCTGCTGGAACACATAAGGATTGGATCCAAATCAGAGATTATTTCAGATCTAAAGTTTGTTCGTGGCTAAGGTGAGTGATTTGCATTGTTTTTCACTAATTAAGGCTAATTATGGTAATTAGCGAAGATTAGCGAAACTATGACTCAGAAAAATTCCTAAAATTCTAAAACATCATTTTATGCCTCTGATATGAATTTGGGTTAATTTCGACTAATTTTGCTAATCCCGGAATTTAGGGGATTAAGGAGTGATTAGTGATAATTAGCGAATTTATGCATGATTAAAATCTGGAAAAATATTCTAAAATTCTGAAATAATGATTTAGACCTCTGTTAGAAAATTTGGCTAATTTAGATAAGTTTTGCTAATTATATGCTTAAACATGGTTAAGAGGGATTAAGGGAAAATATGGGGTTTTGGCTGTGTTTGATCCATTTTAACATATCATATTGATGTTTTGGTGTTTGAGGTCACTTCTACTTGTTGCTATTACTTTGTGCTATGCTTTGTTATTGATTAGAATACTTAGAATGGTCGAAAACATCGTCGAATGGCGTAGAATACTTGCTGGAAAAGTTGCAGAAAGATAGTGCAGGCTTTCAGATCGGATCAGATGGATGGGCTTGGGTCGGGCAAAGGATCACCGAACCGAACCATAGCTTCGCACAAGAGAAAGTATGGCAAAAAGGAAGGCCACAAAGTTTGAACTGGGATCGGATCAGGCTAAGGAAGGGGGATCAGATCAGAGCGGATGGGAATAGGAATAGGGATCGGGTCGGAGCGGATGGGAATAAGGAAGGGGATCAGATCGGACCAGAAGGCCAAGCCAAGAGCTAAGAAAGAAGGACGAACCGGATGGTGACAGGGGACCCGAACCGAACCGACGGAGCAATCAAACCCGAACCGAACCGGTTGCTGAAGCACCACACTGAACGAGATGCATATACCCGAACCGAACCGCCAGAAGGGAATAATCTAAGACCGAACCGAACCGATGGACAAGGGAAGATCCGAACCGATCTGGTGAAGACTAAAAACCCGATATGCAAAGGTAGTCCAAATGGAAGTTAGAGCTCAGGATCCATACGGGAACCAATGAGTTCACTTCATGATTGGGCTTTGCTGCGGGACGTGTGCAAAGGGGTTGTCGGTATTAATAACTTTGGTTCACCACTGAGAGATGGATGGTGGGCTTGTAGTGATAGTTACACGGGATTGGATTCCGTCATGGCCCAAAGTATTAGTGACCAAAGTAGTGGATATCGTATGCTTTACGCACTGAGTGAGGGATGTGAGGATGATTGCTATGCTTGATTGTTTGACACCACTATGACATGCACACCCCCTCCCCCGTATCTCTTACACAGTATGTTAGTGGCACCTAAGAGTATTGTACGGTATGTAGTGCTAACTCTTTGGTTGCAGGTCCAAGTTCAGGTATGATTGGATTATACCTGTTATTATTCTGTTTAGATGCTTATCGCTCATACCAGGCTTTATGTCTGACCCAGAGTTTTATGTCTCTTCTTATTACTCTGGGTGCTCACACGAGCAGAATAGAGACAGGTTAGCTGGTGATGCGCGAGTAGCTGATTCGGAGGCGAGCAGGAGGCTTCCACGTATGATATATAGATATTCTCCCTGTGTCGTTGGTGGTCGCTACTTGGGCATTAGTAGTGTACCTCCTTTATCTTACTTTTGCTTTTTGAGATAGTTTGGAAAGTTGTAATAAGCTGTATTTTGGATTTCTGCTGCTATGATGCTTATTTCTGGTTTTCAGCTTATGCACTGTCTCTCCTGTTTTATGTCAGTATGTTATTATTATATTTTCTTCTATGCGCTGTGAGACATTCTACAAGTTCCTTGTTAGTTCATTTCCTTCTTTCCTTTCCTTCTAACGACCGTCCCGTGCTAACTGGACATGTGTACAGCGCACTTTTGGAGTAAATGGCGGTTGGTGCGTGGTGGGCCGTCACACACGCCGTATAACACAGAACGGGTTTCCTCCCAAGAATACCAGTGCAGAAAACAAGCAGCGCAACGCTAAATAAAGAACAATGAAGCTATTATAAGACCCAGGTCCCATCACACAATACAACACAAGCCGGAGGATAGGGTTTTCCCTTATAATAACCAGATATGCTTGATACGTGAAATTTCATCTTATATTATTACTATAAGTGAAGAAAACAATTTCAAATATAAATATATCAATCATAGATGGCATGGGTACCATATATCATGTCGTCAATACTAGGTTCTACAATCAAAACAGCAAAATGTCATATTTGGAAATTGGATTTCCATCATGGTGGCTCCTGATTTGAAAGATCGATCGCGTAGTGCCATCTATCACGGCTTACGTCTCAGCGAGAGAAAACACCGTAATGCACATCCGCGCTTTTGGGAAATCGAGTATCACTGCGGCTTACGTCTCGGCGAGAGAAAACACCGCTTACCCTATCCCTCTGAGCACTAAGCTCAATCTCGGTCGACCGAATCCACGACACCACTAAGGTGCCCATCCACTAAAAAGCATACTGATCAAACCATCAGTTTACCACCATACCGAGGTGTGAGGCTCGCAAATCAACGCTATACACAAAGCCATGCTATATTAAAGCTGCGCTTTGATCATCATCCACCAAACTTTGCTTTTCAACAAAAGTATGGATCACTGCATCTCAGCATGCCACACTATCAATCCATATCGTATCACTGATTTCTGCCAATATATAACCTCTGAGCTCGTATCTCTCAGAGAAGGGCGTTAAGCAAGAGAATAAATTCTCCGCCGCCAAACAGATATATATTTAGCAGAGATCAACGAATACAATATAAAGGAATACAATGTCAGACACACCATCCATTTACAAGTCCGCTCTAGGTCTGAACGAAACCGGAGGAACTTTCCTTGCATATCCGTCGATCTCCAAGTACATCTGGACGACCACCAACTATTTCCCTCCTCTTGGGTGTACAGCCCAATCCGGATCATCAGTAATTATCCAAACGATGTGAAGCTTCCGGTCTTCGACCACCGTCATCATCTTCGACTTATCGTCGAATCAGTTATTCAGAATGGGTATAAACCCGGCCTTTCCGAACAACCCGCATATATTATAAACAAATGTTACACAAACACAACATACGCCCCATTCCAATTCATCAGTCACTAACCGTAAATTAGCAAGAGAACAATTCCCCAAATATTAACCCCGAAGGCCGAAACCAACATCAGATCAATACCTAGGAAACCTTTCTTCTTAGCTAACCTACAGTTAGCTTCTAAATTTCACATTCTTAGGGAAAGGTTCCCATTAATTTTATCAAAGATAAATTCTTCTAAATTTTTTCTTTAATCTTCCTTTGGATATCATTTCAAACCATGTTAAGGTTTTCCCTAGTCGGGATTAGCGAACCACACCGAAGTAATTTTTTTTTTTTATTTCCCAACCCCAACCTATTCATCCCATGAAGCAAAACTGGTAATACTCCATATCTAACACCACGGTGTTATCGGTAAAATTAATTACCATTTCACGTTCAAATCTAATTAAAGATTTAACTATCTCTTTGGAGCAAAAATGGTGATACTCCATTCTCGCTCACTTTCTAAATTTGATAATTTTCATTATCAATTCCCATTTCAATCTAATTACAGATTCATTGAAACTCCTTTTACTGGGTTAAAGAACTAATGTCATTTAAGACACAGTTCACGATAAACCCAAATCACATTCTATTTATTATCGGGTTAAAGGACAAGTGTTATTTAAAACACCGTTCCCAATAAACCCAAAAATCAATTCTAATTCAATTCCAATTTATTTATTTAAAATAGTTAGGTTTTAATTTTAGTTCAAAACTAGTTCATTTCGATAAAATCTATATTTATCTTTACCAATGTGGGATTTTTCATCCCAGTTCTTCACAAATCATTTCTTATGATTTTACACAAATTATTGATGTTTTTGATAATTTTATCAAGGCCCGTACAGTCGATTTCCAACAACGGCCATCGAACTGCACTTACAACGACCTTTTCCAAATTTGATTTGGACATAACTCCAAATCCAACCGTTAGATTTCAAATTTCTAATATTCATTAGAAAGCTCTTTTCGATACGAACCCAACGGTTCCGTTTTTAGGAGAATCCGACGGTCGGATCTCCCGTAATGTCCGTTCGAAGTCAATGGTCGAAATTTACGAAATGCCCGGTCTAATAATGGCCCACGCCATACACCTATCAATCAAATCCATTCCATTTCACCAAACAATCAAATTCAAATCAAATAATCTAACCAACTACACAACCAAACAAATAAGTCCATGGTCTGTGGACGATGGTGTCGGGTGCTACTAAACACCGTCTGCATCCTAGTATATATCTATATAACTAGAAAAGAAAAGTTAAAGTGAGAAGTTCTCACCAATAGCTAAACCAAACACCACGATTCTTCTTAAAGTAGGAAATCTTCATCGTGTCCGCCTCTAGTTACTTTCGTCGCCTGCTTTCACTACATATATAAAAATCGAATTTTTACTTCGCTATTCAATATATAAAAATCGAATTTTTACTTTGCTATTCAATATATAAAAATCGAATTTTTACTTCGCTATTCAATATATAAAAATCAGTTTTTTACTTCGCTATTCAATATATAAAAATTGAATTTTTATATAGCTACTTCTATAAAGATCACATCTTTATTATTTCTAATATATAAAAATCACATTTTTATTCTGTCTACCATATAAAAATCACATTTTTGTAATCACCCCACATGGATAAAATTTTATTTTTACATATAATACAAAGATCGAATTTTTATATCATTGCTATAAAAATAACATTTTTATTTCATCATATATATATAATAAAAATTATATTTTTATTCGTTATTTTCTATATCAAAATTATAGCTCTCCTAAATTAAAAACCATATTTTTATTTCAACATACATATGAGAAGGATCAGATTTTTATTTGGTTACCTATATAAAGATCAAAATTTTAATTTGCTACAAGTATAAAAATCATATTTTTATACCTTTAAAAATATTTTCAACTTGCCAACAATGTTTTCTTTCAACGATAAAAATCATAGCTTTATGCTATTAAAAATCCGATCTTTAACTTTAGAAATCAACTCTTTTATAAAAAAAATTCTTTTTTAAAAAAACGAATCTTTCATATTTAAAAAAAAATCGAATCTTTCATAGAAGATCAAATCTTGTCTATGACAAAAACATAATCTTTATGTTGCTACAAACCTAAACTTTTATACTCAAAATGACCTCTTCTTTATATTGTTGTCTTCATAACAAAACTGATTTAAAATAATACATTTTATACAAAACAAAAGCTGATTTTCTTTTGTAACCATTTAAAACTGAAGTAAACTAAAACAACGTGAATGTATATATATAAAAAAACTTACTGCTTTCGGATTTGGAGGTTGGAGGCGTCGGAGCTTGGAGGGGGTGGCATCGGCGGCGCTCAGGCGATATCGGTGGCGTTGCTGTCAGGGGTTTTAGGCTGCCATTGGAGAAAGGGGCGATTAGGGTTTTGGGTGGCTAGAGCGCGAGGTTCTTGGAGGAGGAGGGCAAAACGGTAAGAGGGGGCCACCGGCGATCGATTGGGGCGGGGGCGACGATGGATCTAGGATCGAGGGGGGGGGCATCGGGTTTTTCTTCTTTTCGTTTTTTTTATTTTATTTAATCGTTGACTGAATGGAAGAGAAAGATGGGGGGCCAAGGTTTTTATATAATAATTTATATTTTATTTTAATTTCAAAAAGTAACTTTTTCATTCGAACTCGAAACGAGACTCACCGCCTGTCGTCCATTGCGTTTTACCTCCATTCCGAACACAATGGGATATGTATCGTAAGCTAATTCGATCGTTTCGATCAGTTTTTGTCAAAATCAACATATAACTCTATATATTGATTTTGAACGCGCATTTCAATATACTGGGGTCACATACTAACTCAAAAAATTCCCGAAAAATATTTTCTAGCTTCGTATTGAGGATACGGTCCTAACAAAACTAGTTTCGTCGAATTCTGAGATCGTTTGAAAAATGACCATTTTCCAGTCGATTAAAATCAACTGAAACTGGTCAAACGCGTTTTCCTTTGCCACACTCACATATTGATTCAAAAAATTATGAAAATTGGAATCTAGCAATAACTTGACATCTCGGACCCAACAAAAGTGGTTTCATCGAAATCCGAGATCGCTTGCAAAATGGCTATTTTTAAAGGCCGAAATTCTATAACAACTATTCTGAAATTCCAACTGCACATATCTTTTGATTCCCGCTATGAAATTTCGATTTTTCGGATTCGTTGGAAAGATATTCTCAATTAGATCCTAATATTTTCGGTTTTGCCAAAATCTGGTTTATTTTGCACCCGGTGCATTCATTGAACTTTGAAATCGAATTATCGAACTACCGCGCCATTTTCAATTCCTTTTATAATTATAAATAAAATTTTATATTCTAACGACGACGTATATAAATTTATCCGTTCGAATTCTATTCAAAATAAATTTCTCGTCGATATTATTTAAAATAATTCATTTTAAATGTTCAAAATTCGCTAAAATTGCCAAAATAAAAAATTTAAATCGGCTCGCATTTTCTGGGTTATTACAGCAAAAGATAGTCCTTATCGACTTCAAGACTCTCTAGCCCGAGCAGGGTCAGAGCGCATCGACCTTTGGATCGTCAGGGCCGGTCCACCGATGAGGATTAAAATGCCTGAACACTGCGTTTCTCCGCCCTTTGGGGCGTAAATGAGTCCTATGACTCCATCGGCTCCACATAGTCACCGATATATCCGAGGTGCCTCGCAATCCAACAACCACAGAGATGAAAATAATATAAATGTCAAGGTTGGTAGGTCCCTGATACCACCCTAGCTAGAAGGAAACACATGTCCTCCCTGATGTCCTCTCCCGTTTCTGGTTCATACCGGGGTGTGAGGCTCGCGAATCAACGTTATACACAAAGCTATGCCACACAGGCCATGCTTTGATCATCAAACACAAGACTTTGCTTTTCAACAGAAGCCTTGATCATTTACCACTTAGGATACCACACAGGCAGTTCACTCCATGTAACTGATTTCTATCGATATATAACCTCTGAGCTCGTACGTCTCAGAGAAGGGCGTTAAGCAAGAGAATAAATTCTCCGCCGCCAAACAAATATATGTTTAATAGAGATCAATCAGCACAGAACAAAATCCAATGTTAGACACACAGTCCATTTACAAGTTCGTTCTGGGTCTGAACGAAACCAGAGGCACCTTATACCTCGCATATCCATCGATCCCCAAGTACATCTGGACGATCACCACTTATTATCTATATTTTGGGATGCCTCCCAATCAACACATCAGTAATCATCCAACCGATGTGAAGATCTCCGGTCTTCAACCACCGTCTTCATCATTGACTTCTTATCACCGATCAATTATTTGAAATGAGATTTAACTCGGCCTTTTCAAATAATTCACGTATATTTAGAATTTAAATCAATTCATTTCAATAGTTAAATTATTCGACATCTATAATTCTGTTCTTAAATGTAATTTTCACGCCAAACACATTCAACCATCAAATATCCAATAAACCGGGTAAATTCAGTTTATTTCCATTCCATATCGCTTATAATATTTTATAACGATTTATCGCTATTTTTATTCATTTAAAAATAGCCAATTCATTCAAACGACGCTTCAGGCCATAACGCGGCCGTGGCGTTTTTTTCTTCATATTTGATTTACACATATCTAAAAATCTAACCGTTAGATCTTCACAAATTTTATATCATTAGAAAGATCTTTTCAAAACGAATCCAACGGTTTCAGTTTTGGGAAAATCCGACGGTCGGATCTCCCGGTACAATTGTTTGATGTTACGATTTCAAAATACGAACTACAGCGTCGTTATTCGATTTAATTATATTTATGTATATATATATATATATATATATATATATACATAAATATAATTGATTCTGGCGCTGTTTTTCTTTAGATTTGAATTAAACATTCCAGACAATCCAACCATTGGATCTTTAGAAAGTTGATGTAATTGGAAAGGTATTTCCAAAGCGAACCCAACGGTTGCAGTTTCGGGAAAATCCGATGGTCGAATCTCCCGCAATAATCGTTTGAAACCACGGTTTCAAAACACGAACTGCAGCTTTGTTATTCAATTTATTTTAATTATATATATATATAAAAATATAATTCATTCTTCGATTCTAAAACCATATTCATTTCACACATTTGATAAAAACGATATTTTTATCCAACAGCTATTTTTTCAACACATCACTATTTTTAACAGTTCATATATATCATAAAAATGTGATTTTTATTGTAAAACAGTTTATCTCAAAACACGAATACTTTATATACTTCATATATATCATAAAAATGTGATTTTTATTGTAAAACAATTTATTTCAAAACACGATCATTTTATATAGTTCATATATATCATAAAAATGTGATTTTTATTGTAAAACAATTTATTTCAAAACACGATCATTTTATATAGTTCATACATAAGGTAAAAATGTTATTTTTGGTGTTAAAACAATTTATTTAAAACACAAATATTTTATATAGTCTATATATATATATGATAAAAATGTTATTTTTATATTTCAAAGAATTTATTCAATACATGAACTTCATTCAACACATGAATTTTATTCAACACATGAATTTCTATTCAACACCTGAATTTTATTTTAACACATGAATTTCCATTCAACACCTGAATTTTATTTCAACACATGAATTTTATTCAACACATGAATTTTATTTCAATACATGAATATAAATCAAACACAGGAATATTTCAGAAAATTTCGGGAGCATAATGGCAGGGTAGTTAAAACCGGCACCGTCCCTAGTACGGCTCCTCGCTCTACCTTAAAGCCTCACAGTTTTTGACAATGGGGATTTTCAATATCTAGTTCATACGCAGACGAATTTTCCCATATACTAATCCTATTGGGATTTCAACTACAATCAATCATTTCAAATCAACCATTCATGATATTCACCAAATTTTCACATCAACCAATAATCCAAACAATATCACAACCAATATATATCGTCTATGGTCAGTGGACGAGGGTGGTATATATATAAATATACGTATATAACTATATTTCGAATTCATTTAAATATCATTTCAATTTATTTCAAAGCGTATATCATTTTTACAACACATGTATAACTTATACATCGAACATACAACTTATACAACGCTTATACATGAGGTGTACAATGCTTATATAACTCATACATCGACTATATAATTTATACATCGTCGTTTCCATATCATTTATAATTCAAAAATCTCACATTGGGTTCCACTCCTCCAAAAATTGTAAAAGGTTCAGAAAAATATCCGGTCTCTTCTAGAATGTAGAAGACGTCCGCACAAGTCCACTATCTCTTGTTTCACTACATTTCGACCACATAGCAAAAAGATATGATTTTTAAAAGTTTGTAATGCTTTTAAACTGTTAAAATCAGTTCAAAATAAACAAGTCGATACCTTTCAGTTTTGTTCAAAACTAGGTTTGGAATTATCGGCAAATCCGTTGCGCTTGAAGATGATCGGGTTTCTCCACATTGACAGGCTAGGTGAGGCGCACGTGCGCCAGGAAGGGGCTCAGTTCGGTGGTCTGTGCTGGCGTCGACGGCGATCGAAAGTCTCCGAATTTCGGGGCTCCAAACTCAAGGCACACTACACGATAACCGATGAAGCTTAGATGGATTTAAAGAGGAGGAAGAGTTCTTCAAAATCCCTAACTGGAGCACTCGAATTTATTGCGTGGATTGGGAGTTATGGAGGAGAGAAGGTGGAAGCTCTTGTCGCCATTGAGTTTGAGGGAGAAGCGGGATTTCCAGGTCAATTATGAAGTGAGAGAAGTAACGTGATTGGGCCATGATTTATATTTAATTTATTTTAAATCCGAAAATACCCCCTATCACATACGAACTCCAATTCAAACCCAACGACTGTCGACCCTAGCTAAATAACCCTATTCCGAACACAATGGGATAAGTTTCGTAAGCTCATTCGACTGTTTTAGTCAGTTTCTCTTCAAATTAAAATATAAAACATTCAATATTTGATTTGGACGTACATTTCAATTTGCTGGGGCCGCATACTAATCCCAAAAATTCCAGAAAAATAAATCTAGCTATGTTTTGACGATACCGTCCCAACAAAACTAGTTTCGTCGAATTCTGAGACCATTTGAAAAATGGCCCTTTTTTGGTCGATCCAATTAAACAGAAATTGACCAAACACATTTTCCTTTGCCACGCTCACATATTAACTTCAAAAATTATGGACTTTGAAACCTAGTAATAATTTGACATCCCGGATCCAACAAAAGTGATTTCGTCGAATTCTGAGGTCGTTTGCAAAATGTCTAATTTCAAGGGCTATATATATTCTATAGCGACCTTTCTGAAAATTCATTTGGCCATAACTTTTGATTCTCGCTATGAAACTTCGATTTTTCAGATTCGTTAGAAAGATATTCATAAAAAGATTTAAATATTTTTGGTTTCACTAGAATCCTTTTTATTTTGCACCCGGTACAGTCAGTTAAAGTTCGAATTCTAATTTTGAAATTGCCGCTCCATTTCAGGCCTTGTTTATAATTAAAAATAATTATATCTATTTTCAAACGTCGATTCCAACATACTTTTCATCGTTATTATTTAAAATAATTTATTTTATATATTTAAAATCCACTAAAATAGCCAAATTAAAATTTTTAAATTGGTTCAAATTTTCCAGGTTGTTACACAGAGCTTTCCGAATATCGCTTCAGCTGCAAATCAGGATCCTGTGAATATAAATCTGTAAAACCAAACTACTAGCTGCCCGTGTGGAAATAGCGGCACCCAGAGTTTAGGTTAAAACAATAAACTCCAGGTCAGTCATGTGATTAGTGTGAGAACTAAAATAGTTATTAATATTTATTTTAAAGTTCGGTAAATCAAGGGACCACGCTGTATAACATGGATGGGTTACCTCCCAAGAATACCAGTGCATAAAACAAACAACGCAATGCTAAATAAAGAACAATGAAGCTATTATAAGACTCAGGTCCCATCACACAATGCAACACAAGCCGAAGGATAGAGTTTTTACCTTATAATAGCCAAAAATGCTTGGTACGTGAAATTTCATCTTTTATTATTACTATAAGTGTGTAGTGTCAAAACAATTTCAATCATAAATATCAATCTTAAACGGCATAAGTGTCCCATACCACTATGTCACCATATATATGAAACCGCAAAATGTCGTATTGGAAGTTGGATTTCCATCTGTAAACCAAGGCAAGGGATCGTCCTTACAGCTTCGAGACGCTCTATCTTGCCCCTTAGGATCAGAACGCATCGACCCTTGGATCGTCATCTGGTCCACTCGATGTGGATTAAAATGCCAGAATACTACATTTCCCTGCCCTATGAGGCGTAACTGGTCATATCCAGACCAAACCATCGGCCCCGAAATGATCGATATAACCGAGGCGCCTCGCAATCCATCATACACATAAGTAAAATGTCAGGGCTAGTAGAACGCTGACACCACTCCTAGCTAGAAGGAAATGCATGCCCTCCCTAAGTTCCTCTCCCGTTTCTGGTTCACACCGGTTTGTGAGGCTCACGAATTAACGCTACACAAAGCTACTCTATATTAAAGCTGTGCCTTGATCATCAACCACAAGACTCTCTTTTCAACAGAAGCCTTGATCATTTGCATCTCAGCATGCCATACAGGCAGTTCACGCTATGCAACCGATGCCTATCAATCACACAAAATGAAATCCGATGTTAGACACACATCCATTTACAAGTTCATTTTGGGTCTGAACGAAACCGAAGGCACCTTATTCCTCCCCCATATGTCCAATACAGGGGAGAGGTCCTCGCATATCCGGTCGATCTCCAAGTACGTCTGGACGATCATCACTTATTACCTTGTCTTGGGTGTACAGCCCAATCAATACAACAGTAATCACACAAACGATGTGAAGACCTCTGGTCTTCAACCACCGTCTTCGTCCTCGACATACCGTCGAATCAGTTATTCAGAATGGGATAAACCCGGTCTTTCTGAATAACTCGCATATATAATAAACAAATGCTATAAAAACACAACATACGCCTCATTCCAATCCAGAATATTCCTTTATTCAAATATTCTTATAGTTTGGGAAAGGTTCCTATTAATTTTATCAAAGATAATTTCTTTAAATTTATTTTTTAGTCTTCCTTTGGATATAATTCCAATCTAATTAAAGATGCATTAAAACTCCACTTGGTTTTAATCTTCCCAAAAATCAGTATTAACGATTGTTTAACTTGAGAAATCATATCCTGTCTTTAACTGGGTTAAAGAACCAATGTCCTTTAAAACACGGTTCACGATCGATAAACCCAAAATCACATTCCATTCCATCAGTCTTTAACCGTAAGTTAGCAAGTGAACAATTCCCTAAGTATTAACCCCGAAGGCCGAAACCAACATCAGATCAATACCCAGGAAACCATCCAACTTAACTAATCTCTAGTTAGTTTCTGATTTTCTTAACTCCATTAGGTCTAAGAACAGTATTATTAAAGATACCGTTCACGACAACCCAAAATCGTATTCTTGTCTTTAACTGGGTTAAAGAACCAATGTCCTTTAAAACACGGTTCGCGATAAACCCAAAATCACATTCCATTCCATCAGCCTTTAACCGTAAATTAACAAGTGAACAATTCCCTAAGTATTAACCCCGAAGGCCGAAACCAACATCATATCAATACCCAGAAAACCATCCAATTTGACTAATCTCCAGCTAGTTTCTGATTTTCTTAACTCCATTGGGTCTAAGAACAGTATTATTAAAGATAACATTCACGATAACCCAAAATCTTATTCCACTGTTAATCGGGTTAAAGAACAAATGTTATTTAAAACACCGTTCACGATAAACCCAAAGACCAATTTCAATTCAATTCCAATTAAATATTAATTAATTGGTATATTTCATTAAATCTAAATAAAAAGATTTAATCTTTTCTCAACTGGGTTTAAGAACAGTGTTAGTGAAGACACCGTTCACGACAAACCCAAAATCCCATTTGATATTAAATACAAGGCTCTGAATAGAAAATATATCGGCTTATATTCAATATCAAATACCACAACCAAAAAATATCGTATTGGAAATAACGATATAAATATATCTTTCAGATTTCCATAACAATATATGTATAATCACGAAACCCAACATTGAAATATTCCAAAGACAATTTCGATTCAAATCCATTTCCAATTTATATATTGGAAATCCTGACTATTTTTAAAACCATTTCAAATCCAATTTATTTATTTTAAAAATATTGGATTTATAATTCTAGTTCATAACTATTTCATTTTGATAAAAATCTATTTTTATCTTTTCAAATATGGAATTTTTCAGCCTAATTCTTTCCAAATCATTTATTATGATTTTACACAAATTATTGATATTTTTAATCATTTTATTAAGGCCCGTACAGTCGGTTTCCATAAATGGCCATCGAACTGCACTTACAACGACGTTTTCCAAATTTGATTTGGACATAATTCCAAATCCAACTATTAGGTTTCAAATCTCTCATATTTGTTAGAATGCTCTTTTTGATACGAACCCAATAGTTCCGGTTTTAGGAGAATCTGACGGTCGGATCTCCTGTAATGTCCATTCGAAGTCAATGGTCAAAATTCGCGAACTACCGCAGCGCGGGCCGTTCTATTCAGACCATTATATATATATAATATTATATATATATATATATATATTTCATCGATTTCCATTCAAAACATATTTTATAAATCATTTTAAATTCATTTTCCAAACGATTTCAACTTCATATTCAATTTCAAATCAAAATTGAATATTCCATATCCTCGATATATAAATGATAGTATTTTCAAAACATTAGATTTTGAAATCAATTCCTTTTCGATATTCATTATAAAACTGAATAAAATCGACATAAATATCGTTCACATCAAAATGGCGTCAATCTAATCAACACAGCTTTATATATTTAAATATATTCGTGTCCATCCCAAATCGGACATCAAAATTTGATTTTGATCTTTTACAGAATATTATTTTAAAATATTCATTATTTTAAAATATTCGTTATTTTTAGAAAATTCATTCTTTATGAACTGGAATCAGACACAGTCAATTACCATATAATGTTGGTTATACGGATTTCATACAATACATGTATACAACAACAATCAAACACATTCAATTATCATCCAAAGTGCATTCTACACTGCATAAACATCAAATATAAATATTCAACGCTCACATAGCTTGTCAACCAATCGATTGACATACAACTAACTATTGGGATTAGTGTATGTCCAATATCATCCCAATGCCCGTGTGGGGTTTCAAACAATCAAACATAGGTTTTATTTGTGCAGTTGGGCGATGTATAAAATTTATCGTCCCAATCCATATCAGTAAAATGCGTTTACATAAACAAATCGTTCGATTTGTTCACAAATATTTATTTTATTCATATACACGTTAAAATTTATATTTTTAACTATAAAATATTTTATTCCATTCCACATCACATAATCAATTTTCACAACACCATCAATCAAACAAACAAGTTGTCCATGGTCTGTGGACGACGATTGTCGGGTGCTGCTAAGCACCGTCTGCATCCTAGTATATATTTTAACTAGAAAATAAAATAAAAGTGAGAAGTTCTCACATTTGGGATCCACACCTCCATTCTTTATTTCTGATCGGTTCAGATTTTGTTTTGATTTCTGTCTGATCCATCACCATCTGTTTCACGTAGTTGATTTGTGATGACCCCAAACTTCCGTTGACCGAAAGTAAGGATAATCATTTGGAATACAACATATTCATAACAACAACAGATCTCAGATAATATCATAACACATAATTATTGCAGCGGAAAGATAAATGTCATAAGCATCACATAAACAGAACCATAGAGTACGCAGTTTACAGGATACAACTTAGCAAAACAAAAGTCTGAATCAAAGGAAATAAGTTTCAAAGGAAATAGGTCTAAACTCCATGACGTACATCAAAATACAAGATAGAATAAAGTCTCTAAAGCAAAAGATAAAGATAAAAGAGAATCTTCGTCTTCTCCTTCCAAGCAGTCTTCAAACCAGAAAATGTCTCCCCAAGAACCTGTCACTTGGCTGCCCGTGTATAGAGTGGGCACCCGAGTTTGCAAAGTGAAACAAACATCGAGTCAGTCATGGGACTGGTATGAGAAATCTTTCTATACTAGCTAACATTTTGGCAATCACAGGACCACGCCGCTAACGTGGAACGGGTTTACTCCATTGGATTGCTAGTGCGTAATTTAATAAAGTTTATACAAAAACAACGAAATGACTTTTGAAAAATGAAACCATCATAAGACTCAAGTCCTATCACACAATGCAACGCAAACAGGAGGATAGAGTTTTCCCTTATAATGATCAAACATGCTTAATACGTGTAAAATAATATTTTTATATTATTATTAGTGTCTAAGCAGTATTAAAATAATTCAATATAAATGTATCAATCCTAGACGGTATAGTACCCCATCCTACTATGTCGCCGTATATAAGTTTACAATCAAGACCGTAATGTCGTATTGGAAATTGGTTTCCGACATGAAATCGAGTCTAGGGATCATCCTCTTCGATTCGAGACACTCTAGCAAATGCCTCAGGATCACACCTATGGGCAACCCTTGGATCTTCAGGGTCGGTCCCCACCTAACGGTAGTGGATTGGTAATTCCTGAACACACGTTTCCCAGTCCCTTTGGACCTCGATATGGCCACTAACAACCTATAAAACCCGAGATACCTCAATCCAACATCCACATAAGTAAAATGCCAGCCAGTTTAAGCACTGACACAACCCCTAGCTTGAAAGAAACGTGTGCACTCCCTGCAGTCCTAATCCCGTTTTTGACTCATACCGGGGTGTGAGGCTCGCGAAGTCATGCTATACTCAAAGCTATGCCTAAACAGGCTATGCTTTGATTATCAACCACAAGGCCTGCTTTTCAACAAAAGCCTTGATCATTGCATCGTGGCGCGCCACATTGATAATTCACGCCATGCGATCAATAACAATTAACATATATCAGGGTGTTAAGCAGAGAATAAATTCTCCACCACCAAACAGACATATATTAATACAAATCGATTTAATTACATGGAATGAATTCCAACGTCACACACGCATCCATTTACAAGTCCGTTCTGGGTCTAAACGAAACCGGAGACACCTGATAGGTTCTCGCTTACCAGGACAATTAACACATATGTCCGGGCAACTACTGCTTCAACCCCGTCCTGGGAACAAGTCAGTCCAAAGCATCAGTAGTCGTCTCCCATTCGATGTGAAGATTGCTGGTATTCAATCACCGTCTTCTACATCTTTTATTTAATCGTCATGTAATTATTTTAAATGAGTTAAACTCGGTCTTTTCAAATAATTATTCGCATAATTATCTTTTAAATCATTTCATATCGTTAATAACTATTTATAACAATTTAACACTGTTTTCATTTATTTTAAAATAGCTCAAAATAAATAAACGACACTTCGGGTCAGTGGGCTGCCCTGGCGCTGTTTTTACCAAATTTTGTTTTACACATATCTTAAATTCCAACCGTCGGACTTTGACGAATTTTATACCGTTGTAAAGCTCTTCCCAAAGCGGTCCTAACGTTTCCAGTTTTGGGAATATCCAATGGTCGGATCTTTCGGTATAATCGTTTAAAGGTACGACCGTCGAAACGCAAACTACCGCGCACGTTTCGTTTAATTATATATACATACATATATATATATAAACCATTTGGTGATTTAAGCTATAAAAATTCATTCTTTTTATCGCATCTAAAATGATGATAAAAATATCACACATTTTATTTATATCTAAATTATAAATAAAATTCCCCTTTTAAAATTCAGGTTTTCATTTGTAACTAATTATAATTAAAAAGGTGTAATTCCTTTCTATGTTTTGTTTGCATCAAATAATGCAAACCAAAATATGTACTTCTTTTTCTATGTTTTGTTTGCATCTAAAAATGCAACAAAAATATAATCCCTTTTTTTTTTTAACTCTACATGTAAGAGTTATCTTCTTCTCCTTTTTCTTATTTATTCACCTATATGTAAATAAATGTAACTTTTACTATTTCTTATTTACATAACAATGAAAATAAGGTGTTCGTTCTTTTCATTTACACAAATAAATGTAAATAAAATAACATCACAAATTTTGTTCTTTTTCCAATCATCAAATTTTGTACTTTTTCTAATGATCCAAATTTTGTACTTTTTCTAATGATCCAAATTTTGTTCATTTTCTAATGTTCAAAATTTGATCTTTTTCTAATGATCCAAATTTTGTACTTTTTCTAATGATCCAAATTTTGTTCATTTTCTAATGATCCAAATTTTGTTCATTTTCTAATGATCAAAATTTGATCTTTTTCTAATGATCCAAATTTTGTTCATTTTCTAATGATCAAAATTTGATCTTTTTCTAAATTTGTTCACAATTTTAACTTACAACTAAATTTGTT
This sequence comes from Allium sativum, assembly GCA_030737875.1. Taxonomy (NCBI): domain Eukaryota; kingdom Viridiplantae; phylum Streptophyta; class Magnoliopsida; order Asparagales; family Amaryllidaceae; genus Allium; species Allium sativum. Next base: position 553,928,892 of record CM060915.1, read on the forward strand.
CATTTTATCTACATATGAAATGCAAATAAAATTCAATCACTAAACTTGTTTTTTTTATCTACCTATGAAATGTAAATAAGGTTTCATCGCTAATTTTTCTTTTATCTACATAGAAAAGTGTACATAAGGTTCAATCGCTAACTTTGTTCTTTTATCTACATAGAAAAATGTAGATCAGGTTCTATCGCTAGTTTTATTCATTTAACTACATATAAAAATGTAAATATAGTTCTATCGCTAGTTTTGCTCATTAATCGACATATAAAAATGTAAATCAGGTTCTATCGCTAGTTTTATTCATTTAACTACATATAAAAATGTAAATAAAGTTCTATCGCTAGTTTTATCCTTTTATCTACATATAAAAATGTAAATAAAATGTCAATGTTAAATTCCTACTTTTATTTACATAGAAAAATGTAAATAAAATTCATCAAGTTTTGTTCTGTTCTATTTACAAATGTAAATGTAAATAAAAATCCCCTTTTTAAGTTTTGTTCTTTGACTAACATGTCCAATTCAATATCACGATATATGAAATCAATATGTCATTTGGTGTGAAGTTCTCATGTCAACACAAACGATAGCAACATATAATTTGGGGTCAAGTTTCATGTCAACACATACAACAACATATAATTTAGTGTATAACTTTCATGAATCAACATAAAAGGTCCCATCTTTATTTTATTTTGTGAATCAAAATAAAATATCTAAACTTCATTTATCTTATAGATCAAAAATAAAAAAACTAAGCTTTCTTTTACTTTGATAAATAAAAAAGCTTCAAACTTACTTTTGTTTTATAAATCAAACAAAAGATTCAAACTTTCATTTGTTTTGTAAAACAAAACAAAAGATTCAAACTTTCTTTTGTTTTATAAATCAAACAAAAGATTCAAACTTTCATTTGTCTTGTAAAACAAAACAAAAGATTCAAACTTTCTTTTGTTTTATAAATCAAACAAAAGATTCAAACTTCCATTTGTTTTGTAAAACAAAACGAAAGATTCAAACTTTCTTTTGTTTTATAAATCAAACAAAAGATTCAAACTTTCAAGAAGGAATAAAATAAAAAGAAAATAAAGATGAGAGCTTATATGAAGATTACATCAAAATATGTGATTCAGCAACTGATCTATCATTAACATACAGATCTCAATTAATAGAATAATAAACAAACAGATAAAGCATCACTCATCAACATATGAATATTTAACCATATCATCTCATCGCAGATCTATATGATTCAAACCATCACGAACAATAATTAAATTATTTAATTATTTTAAAGGTAAGAGATCTCACCTTGATTGAAGTAGTTTAAAGAAATCCCAATGAATTCATAATTTGTCCCAATCACTTCCAGGTCGTAGTATTCGCTGTCACAGTCACAACGTCTCTGAAATCGTTCAATTTTGACTTCGTATGAGAAAGATATCATTTTTATAAATTAAATTATAATTTGTTACGCTTCTGGATGTTATAAATCAGTTAAATTATACCTTAAGAACACAACCGTGTTTTTCACTTTTCAGTTCAATATTAGGTTTCCAATTATTGATCAAAAGGTGAAGCGGTTGAAGAATCAGGCGATGCTGCGTCAGGAAGCTCGGAGGCGCGCACTTAGGGGGCCCACCACTGGCTAACTCGGTCATCGGCAATGGGGGGTACGGCGGCGACAAAGTCGGATGTTTGGGGGGTCGGTTCTGGAGCTTCGGGCGATGGTGGTGTGTGATAGCCTTATAGATTGGAAGAGGAGAGAAGGGGCTTCGAGGTGGTGTAAGAGTTGGGGTCAGGTTTGTGAAGATGAAGGAGGATTTAGAGGGAGAAGTTTGGAGCGATCATCGCCATTGGAGGATGAAGAGTTCGGTGGTGGCTGAGAAGAAGAATGAATAGTGAACAGTAGTTTTAGGGTTTAAATTCCTATTTTTATACTAATTTCAATGTATTTTTACAATTAAATCCAAATCTTTTTAACCGATTTAATTCCAGTCCAGCAGAAGGTGTCCCTAGCCAATAGCCCATGTTTCGGATCCAACGGGACAGGTCCCGTCAACTCAAACGGCTGTCTATGGCCTATTTTATTTAAATTTAGTAATTAAATCCTTTATTAATTTGATTTGTTCGCACAAATAAATTCACCGAGCCCACATACGGACTCAGAAAAATCCACAAAAAATATATTTGGCTTCGTTATGCCGGTACAGTCCTAACAAAATTAATTTTGTCGAATTATGAGACCGTTTGAAAAATGGCTATTTTTCAGTCGATTAAATTTGACTTAATTGAACAAAACACATTTTCCTTCGCCACGCTCACATACTAACTTGGAAAATTCTAAAAATTGATACGTTGCAATAATTTGACATTCCGGTTTCAACAAAAGTGGTTTCGTTGAAAACAGAGATCGTTTGAAAATTGACTATTTTCACTGGCTTTAATATTATTAAAAAATGAAAATTTTAATTTCTGCCACACTTTTCCACCAAATTATTTAAAATTAAAATTTTAAATTGGTTCGGATTTTCCGGGTCGTTACAATCTCCCCCACTTAAGAGTTTTTCGTCCTCGAAAAGGAAACAAAGTAAAGTCGGAAACAAGATGGAAAATGTAAATTATTGTAAATGTAATGTACCTTAACACAATAGTCATTCGGAGATGTCCATTCTGCACTTGGGGTAAGCCTTTTTGATGCTATCATCTGTCTCCCAAGTACAGTCTCTAGGATCCCCACTCCATTGAACTTTGACTAGGCTGATCCTCTTGTTCCTCAAAATCTTGGTTTCTTTGCCAATGATCATTATCGGGTCTTTTCTCACCGTTAGATTCAGAGTAATATCCAGGACCTGTTGTTTTAATTCATCATCAATCAGATCTGGATCATACACATGCTTGTGGAGTTGAGATACATGAAATACATCATGCACCCCTGGCAACCAGTCAGGCAGCTGCACTCAATAAGCGAGAGTACCAATCCTTTCGAGAATAGGAAATGGACCAATGAATCTCGGTGCCAACTTTCCAGTCTTCCCAAAATGAATTACGCCTCTCAATGGAGAAACCTTCAAGTATACTCGATCACCAACAGAGAATTCTAAATTTCTTCTTCGCTGGTATGCATAGCTCTTCTGTCGACTCTGAGCAGTCAATAGGCGCAACTTAAGCAAGTCAACCTTATCCGATGCCTCACGAACCATGTCGGGGCCCAAGACTAGTCGATTGCCTGGCTCCACCCAACATGCTGGAGATCTGCATGGTCTACCATATAATAATTCAAACGGTGACATCTTTAAGCTTGCTTGGTAGCTATTATTATAAGAGAATTCCACCAAGTGCAAGTGATCCTCCCATGAACCACCATAATCAAGAATGCAAGCTCGCAACAAGTCTTCTAAAATACGGTTCACCCTCTCAGTCTGGCCATCTGTCTGAGGGTGATAGGCAGTGCTTAGATTCGACTTGGTCCCAAGCTCTTCTTGGAAAGCTTCCCAGAATTTGCTAGTAAATATAGGATCCCGATCACTAACAATGCTTTTGGGAACCCCATGCAGTATGACTATCTCTTTAAAATAAAGCCGTGCCAAACTTCGAGCTGCTCTGTTGGACCTGACAGGGATGAAATGGGCAGACTTTGTTAAGCGATCCACAATCACCCATATGGTATAATTCCCTTTTCTTCTTCGGGGCAAGCCATCTATAAAGTCCACAGAAATTTCCTCCCACTTCCAACCTGGAACTCCCAGTGGTTGCAACAAACCGGCCAACTTTTGTTGATCACTTTTAACTTGCTGACAAGTGGGACATCTAGCAACATAAATAGAAATATCTCTCTTCATCGCTTTCCACCAAAAGGTGCGCTTAAAATCATGGTACATCTTGCTTACACCTGGATGAAAGCTGATTTTAGATTTGTGGCACTCATCCACAACTTCTCTTTTTAGCTCAGCAATGTCTGGCACACAAATTGGCCCTTGCAATCTAAGGGTCCCATTACTGTCAATTTGGAAGCTTGAGGCTTCGCCCTTTCGAACTCGCTCGCAAAGCATCTGGATAAATTTATCATTCTTATGAAGAGCAGAAAATTTATCAATCAAAGTAGGAGTGATAATGAGACTGGCGAGGATGAGATTGTCGCTATCTGCATTCTTTCTACTGAGCGCATCAGCTACAACGTTGGCTTTCCCTGGGGTATATAGGATATCCAGGTCATAGGCTGCAAGAAATTCAATCCAGCGTTGCTGCCTCAAATTCAAATCTCTTTGGGTAAATAGATGCTTCAAGGATTTGTGATCCGTATATATTTCGAACTTCTCACCCAAGAGATAGTGCCTCCATATTTTAAGAGCAAACACAATAGCCATTAGCTCAAGATCATGCGTGGCATAATTCTTCTCATGCACTTTCAACTGGCGGCTAGCATATGCGACTACTTTGCCTCTTTGCATCAGCACCGCACCAATACCTTAAATAAATAAGGGATAACATGTTAAAATGAGATTTGACATTAAAAGAAAATGTTATCTCTGACATGTTGATTTATAAAAGAAACAACCTTGTTTAGAAGCGTCGGTCCAGACCTTCAGATCCTGATTGCCATCTATAATGGTCAACACAGAAGCATTGGTCAACCTCCTTTTTAGATCTTTGAAAGCTATCTCGCATTCGAGTGTCCAATTGAATTTCGTATGCTTCTTTGTCAGGTTTGTCAATGGACAAGCTACCTTCGAAAAATCTTTGACAAATTTCTGATAATAGCCAGCCAGTCCTAAGAAACTTCTGACCTCTGGGGGAGTTCTTGGCTGCTTCCACTCTTGGATGGATGAGATCTTTCCTGGATCTACTGAGATGCCTTCTTATGATACAACATGGTCGAGGAATTTCACCTCTTCTTGCCACAATATGCATTTGGAGAATTTGTCTTTCAGCACATTTCTTCGCAAAATCTCCAAAACTTCTCTCAGATGTTGTTCATGCTCAGCAGTGGATTTAGAAAAGATGAGGATGTCATCAATGAACACGAGCACAAATTTATTTAAAACATCTCTGAACACTCTATTCATCAGATCAACAAAGTATGCTAGAGCATTACATAGACCGAAGGGCATTACTAGCCATTCATAAAATATATCCGGTCCTCTGAAAGCAGTTAAAGGCACACACTCCTCTGCGATGCGAAGATGATGGAAGCCTGTAGCTAGGTCCATCCTAGAAAATACTCGTGCTCCATGCAAGCGGTCTAATAGATCATCAATTCGTGTTAGTGGATATTTGTTTTTCAGCATTTGTTTATTAAGGTCACGGTAGTCCACACATAGCCTGAGGGTACCATCTGACTTTGGAACAAACACCTCTGCTGTGCCCCATTCTGAGAAGCTGGGCCTCATCAGACCTTTCCACAAAAGCTTCTTGGTTTGATTTCTTAGCTCTTCTTTTTCTTTTGGCGACATTCTCCAAATATGATGTACGACAGGCCTTGCATTCGGAGCTAAGTCAATTCTGAAGCTGATTTCTCTATGTGGAGGTAAGCCCTCAACTTCTTTGAATAAATCAGCATAATCTTTGACGACAGGAATATCCTCAATAGAAGTAGGGTTGACTTCTAGAGAAGACCAGAATTCTTTTCTGTCGGTGGCTGAGCCGTGGCATGGTATAGTAATATTTCCAAGCTTAGTTTTAACTTTGATGATTCTCTCTGCACATATTAACTCAGCCTCATACTTTGTTAGCCAATCGATCCCCAGTATGATATCATAACCAGAGAAATTCACGACGTTCAAATCAAAGGGGTACTGGTAGCAAGAGTAAGAAACAGGTACTCTACAATACTGATCGAGAATAAGAGAACCTCCTTTCGGACTATTAGCTCTGATCAAATTTTTGAGTTTTCTTGGTTTTAATTTTAACTTTTTAATTGCATCATTAGAGATAAAACTTCATGCTGCACCAGTGTCAAACAAGACAGTAATAGGAATGTCTTTAATATTAAGAGTACCTCCCAAGACATCGGTTTTACCTGGCCCCTCGGCAGAAGCTGGTGCATTTGCTCCCTCATAAACATGTGCCACTTCAGTTTTCTTCAATAGGGGACAGTTTCTAGCAAAGTGCCCGGGCTTATGGCAGTTATAGCAATCCTGAGTGTCCTGGGGTTCTGACCACGATCCTGAGAACTCTGGCCACAATTCTGAGAACTCTGGTTATGATTCTGGCTAGGTCCTGATTCATTCCTCTTGACCCTTTTAGGAGCTTTACACTCGGACTCAAAATGTCTAGTCTTGCCGCAGTTAAAGCATGTCAACTTGCTCCTGTCCCTCTTCTTCCCTTGAGGCTTAGCGGCAGAAGAATTGCTTGCCTCCGGTCTCTTGTTAGCCCTCTCCTTCTGGTTGTTGCTTTGACTTTTCACTCTATCCTGCTGTCTAGACTCGTCATTCTCCTCGTAGCGGCAAGCCATCTCTACTACTTCATTGAATGGGAGCTTGATATGAGCAGTGACTCTGTTCAAATATTTCTTTGAAAGGCCCTTGATGAATTTTTTGTTCTTCTCTACTGGATCTTGAATCAACCCAGGAGCATATCATGAAAGCTCATCAAACTTCCTCACATACTCAGAAACATACATACTCCCTTGCTGTAGGTTGGCGAACTGCTCGCGAAGGCGCTCTCTTGCTTGTGGGGGAACATACTTGTCATTGAAAAGTTCTTTAAATTTGGCCCAAGACATATTGGCCACATCATTGCAAATCTTGACCGTATCCCACCAATGTCCAGCTTCATCTTTTAATTGTCACACTGCCAGGAAACGCTTTCGCCGATCCTCTAATTCTAAGCCATCTAAGATCTTTTCACAGTCCTTAAGCCATGACTCTACCTGAATCGCAGACTCTTGCCCCATGAAGGGTACACCTCCTAGATTTCTGAATTTCTTTGACATTCTCTCCAAGTCGAAGGGCTGTGGAGGTGGTTGTGCTACGACCTCTGAAGTAGGCAGTTCCTGAGTAATGGGGGTGTCGTCTCTAGTTTTCCCTCTAGCTCCCCCTCGGGCTCCTCCTCTGGCCCCGCCTCGAGCTCCACCTCTGTAACAACCCATATTTTGAATAACAAGTTATAACATAAATTAAGGCAGAATTCAATGATAAAATCTGAATCAAGGGAAACGGGCTGTGCCATTGCGTTCGTCTCTCAAAAATACGCGAAATAGAGTCCGAGTTTTCGAAAATCGGAGTCCGTATGACCCAGTTAAGGCCCATAGAAGTTTTCAGAAAATTCAAATTTAAAAACAGATTTCAAATTCAGCTGGGCAGGATGGGCGGGAAAAGATCCCGCCACACCCCAAGTCGACTGGGGAGTCGACTTGGGAGTCGACACACCCCAGGCTGTGTCGACTGCCCAGTCGACACCCCTGTCGACTTGGGTGGTCGGCCAGTCTGGCCTGGATGCACCTGACTTGTTTCTCAAGACATGTTTGGAGGCTAGTGACGCGAATTGATGGCCCAGATCTGAATTAGGGTTAATCCAATGGCCTAAACTAACCTAATCTTCTATAAAAGGACCCTAATACCTAGCCTAAATCATCATAAATCAATCCTACAACTTAACTATGCCAAAATTTTTAATCATGGCCTCCACCCTCTTGTCATAGCCTCCATCCCCATTCATATGAGAGTTCCTAAGCTTTTTTGAGAGTTTCTAAGGCCAAAGTTCAATCTTTCTTCATCAAAGCAAGGATCTTCGTCTTATTTCTCAAGGGTTTTCATTGAAGCTTGCTATTTTGGGGTCTTTAGAGTTGCTAGTGGCTTCGTCTCAATCTTATTTATATTTTATAAGTCTTCATAGCATTGTAAGCCCTATACTACTCTTAGATTCTAACTATGAAGTTAAATATGACATGTTGCAAGTTTGAGTTTGGGCCTAAGTATGATATTTGCTTTGATCCTATCATGTTATGCATAGATTTATCCTATGCATGTTCGTAAAGCTATCACCTTTACCTTATGCATAGAAAGCTATGAGCTTTGATTGGAAATGTTGCATAAAGCAACATAGAAACTCTCATAAACCTTGTGTTATCTTGCATATGATGTTATATGCGAATCACTAGCTACCATCCTATGTCATTTATGATCATGTTTAACCTATTTGCTAAAGTTTGATATCATGCATGTTTTGAGGCTTATAATGTAATATGCAAGTTTATGATCTCTCATGAACCTTATGTTATCTTGCATATGATGTTATATGCGAATCACTAGCTATCATCCCATGTCATTTATGGCCATGTTTCACCTATTATGCTAAAGTTGATATCATGCATGTTTTGAGGCCTATAATGTAATATGCAAGTTTGTGAACACATTTGCCTCATATGCCACCAAGTTTAACTTGTGCCCCAAACCTTATTAATTATGTCATGCTTCTAAGTTTCCCCCTTGGAGATCTATTTGCGTTTATGTGAACTTACATGCGATGGGATTACGTTATGGGTAAACCAAAATGACATAAAAACATGACTTGAAAAGATGACATGAAATATGACATGTGATTATGCTTGAAACATGAACTTGGACATGACTTCTAGAAAACATGAGAATGGCCAACTCGAGGTTGGCTTGAGTTTGTAGCATAAATCTACTCGGAACCGACCAGCTTAACTAGTGGCTACAAGCAATAGGACCCAATGTGAGTAGTTGGTCATGTTACACTTGAAACCCGAGGTTAGACCAAGTTGTGGTGTAAAGCTACCCGGACCCGCCCGGCTTAACTAGTAACCACAACAAGCTCTAATGTGAGAGGTTGGGTGCATTAAATTAATTAATGCCACATGATAGGGTTAAGTCATGGACCACTCGAATACTTAACCAATTAAACACGATGGGTTGATAGGGTTAAGTCATGAATCTTGGGTACACTTAACCAACTTGATTGGGTAGGGTTAACCACATTTAACCCGTTAGAAACCCTAGTTACGTGGTCCTTTTCACCAGTAACCCTCTTGATTGTATCATGATACCCTAGGGACTAGGCTAGGGTGGGGCACGATTACTGGGCTGACATGTAACCGACCAAAACGACGGCTGAGTAGGTGTGCCGGTGTAGGTTCAGGCGGACTATGGTCATGCACATAGTCCGGAGTTGAAAAAGCAGACACGGGCACCCATAGGTTTAGACTGTGCGTGCTTGATTTGTGTCCGTGGTTGGCACCCTAGGGCTTGATACACCCCAGGGTGGACCTAGCACAGTTTGACTACACTTCGTGATTGGGCCGTATGACACCGATACTTGACGAGTTAGGCTTTTAGGGAGCCGATCGACTAGACCGTATTGTTAGACCTTGATCTAGGTCATCTCGGCATGTTGGGCCAAGATTAGGCCAAGGGATCATTTCTAGTTTATACTTGACATGGATTACTAGTACACACTTGGTGCAACTTAACCTTGTACATGCGATGCCACACTTGATCTATCTTTTCACCATGCCAGTTATCACCCTATGTTCCATCTCTGCTTTACATGTCCAGTTAACTTTATTAGTTTTTATACTAATGGTAGATAGGACTTACCAGTCTTTTTGACTGACCCGTTTTCTTTCGCCTCTTTTCTTCCGTTTCCCCCCCAGGTTTGCAGGGTGGGAACACTGGTACCTAGCTGGATCTTTAGCTGCTTTTCTGGATAGCTCATGTACGGTTTGGACTTGAGCATGCTATGGCTTTATTATACTTTGGGGATAGTTACTTTATATTTTTTCCAGTTTTCAGTTTATGTTCTAGACTTTGTTTTGTGGGAAAATAATGACCAAGTACTTTGATGTAACTTGACTATGGTTTTGAAGTGTTAGTTTTATCCGCTGCTTTACTACTCTGTTTTACTTATATTTTCTGTCTTGTGATATCTGCATGCATGTTTACCTTGTTTAACGCCCCTCCAAAGCCAGTTTGCTTGCAAGAGTGGCATTGGCGGAGGTGGGTTGTTACATTTGGTATCAGAGCTTAAGGTTTACAAGATTTGAGCAAAAGTGTTTTTAAAACTTACCTTTTTGGAAAACTATTTTCAAAACCAATTAAGTATTTTCCAAGAAAAGTCTAGTTTATTTTAAAAGGCTATTCCCCAAAAGCCATTAGCACTATCCTTTGTTTCCTCGTTCTTAATCTATCTTTTCCTTTTTCAGCATGGCCGATCTTAACCTTCCCGAGGGAGTAACCACTCCCGGATGGTTCCGGAGGTACTTGGAAGCTAGGGCCAACGATGCGGGCCCAGCAAATACCCCCACGGTAACTGAGGTTCCTCCTCCTCCTCAGCATCCACAAGCAGATTTCGCAAAGGTTTGCAAGGACTTTAAGGCGATGGGTGGAAAGAATTTTATTGGGACGGAGACTTTTGTGGAGGCACGAAATTGGTTGAAAGAAACTGAAGATCTCTTCGCCATCTTTGATGTGGAAGACCATAGAAAGGTTTTATTAGCAGCATGGCTATTAAAAGAAGAAGCTGCTTATTGGTGGGAGGTCACCAATGCTACTAGGCCTATAGAGACTTGGGTCGACTTTAGGACGAGGTTTGGGCTTAAGTTTCTATCATCTGCTGAGGCAAATCTGCAATTCGAGAAGTTTATATCTTTGAAGCAAGGGGACATGACAGTGAGGGAGTACGTGAATAAGTTTAACCAGCTTGCTCGATTCGGTTTGGACATGGTTAATACTCCCCAGAAGAAGGCTTTACGCTTTGCACGAGGGTTGAATGAGCCATTACAAGGTTTAGCCCTATCTCATATACCCATGGGGGCCACTTTTGAAGGCCTAGTGGACATGGCATTGCTTCAAGGCGACGATAAGAATGGCAAGAAAGAAGTCAAGACTAATGAGACTCAAACCCAGAAGACGGACTCCAAACGGGGAGGAAATCAGAGCAATCAGAACAACAAGAACAACAAGGGCAATAAGGCCAACAACAACAAGGCAAAAGCCCCAAGAAAATGCAACTTCTGTGGGATTGTTGGGCACATAGCCAAAGATTGCAGAAAGAAGAAGAGGAAGTTTGCCGAATGCTTTCACTGTGGAGAGCCTGGACACCTTAGCAAGGATTGCCCCAAGAAGCAAGGACAAGGGCAAGGGCAGACTCAGCATGCAGGACCTTCTGGAGGGCAAGTGCATGCTCTCAACACTGCTCCAGTTCAGGACCGAGGTAGTATTTCTGTAGAAAGCCTTGTTTATATTTCTGATTATCCTGTTCGCACCTTATTTGATTCTGGCGCATCGCATAGTTTTATTTCTTCTGATCTTGTTGAAAGTTTGCACCTAAGTACTAGTCTAGTTGAGGATCCCGTTAGTGTTTCAAATCCAATTGGGGGTTCCTCCCATCTATCTATGATTTGTGTGGATTTGAAGATTTCTATCTTGACCGTAGAATTCACGTGTAATGCTTATGTTCTCGGATTCACGGGACACGGGTTGATCTTGGGCATGGATTGGTTGTCCAGTTATGGAGCCATTCTCGATTGTGAGCATAGGGTGGTGAGGCTCATGACTCGCCTCGGTAATACCCTAGAAATTTCTTGTAACCCTAGAGATCCCGTCATGTTATGTTATCTTGAATCTCTTGACTCGTCCATCAATGATCTGCAATCTATAAGGGTGGTCCGAGAATATCCTGATGTCTTTGAAGAGGTTAAGGGGTTACCCCCTAAACGAGAGATAGATTTTCGCATTTATCTTGTTAATAATGCCAAGCCAGTTTCATTGCCCGTTAGGCACATGGCCCCACGAGAAAGAAGAGAGCTCAGTAACCAAATCAAGGAGTTGCTTGAGAAGAACTTTATTAGGCGAAGCATTTCTGAATGGGGTGCTCTTGTGGTATTCGCAACTAAGGCGGATGGTTCGCTTCGTCTATGTGTTGACTATCGAGAGTTGAACAAGCTGACAAAGAAGAATAGGCACCCGTTACCGAGGAATGATGACCTCTTTGACCATCTTGTTGGTGCTTCTGTTTTCTCTCAGCTCGATCTAGCCACCGGATTCCATCAGCTTAGAGTGGTTGAGGATAGTATTGATAAGACTGCGTTTAGGACTCCAGATGGATTCTTTGAATGGCTTGTCATGCCATTCGGTTTGACTAATGCACCCGCCTACTTCGTAGATTTAATGAGTAGGGTGTTCAGGGAGTTCCTTAACAAGTTCATGGTTGTCTTCGTGGATGATATTCTGATCTTCTCAAAGGATGAGGAAGAACATGCCAGACATCTCAAGGAAGTGATGGATACGCTTAGAGCTCATCAGTTGAAAGCCAAGTTCTCCAAATGCCATTTTTGGAGAAGGGAAGTTCGGTTTCTTGGACATATAGTTTCTAAGCAAGGCATAGCAGTGGATCCCGCGAAAGTGGTTGCAGTTCAAGACTGGAAGACTCCTAGGAATGCAACCGAAGTAAGAAGCTTTCTCGGTCTGGCGGGCTACTATAGGAAGTTCATCAGGGACTTCACTAAGATTTCAGCCCCTCTTACTAAGTTGACGAATAAGAACTTAGTCTTTGCATGGGACTTAGAGTGTGATCTTGCTTTTCAAAGGCTCAAGAGGGCCCTTACTACAGCTCCAGTTTTGGCATTACCCGATGGAGGTAAGATGTTTACCGTGTACACCGATGCATGTGACACGGGGTTAGGTGCTGTTCTGATGCAGGAAGGAAGAGTGATATGTTATGGGGGTTGGCAACTTAAAGTTCATGAGAAGAACTATCCCACTCATGATTTGGAGTTGGCGGCGATCGTCTTTGCACTCAAATCCTGGCGCCACTATCTTCTAGGAGAAAGGTTTGAGTTATATACTGATCATAAGTCGCTCAATACCTCTCCTCGCAGAAAGATCTGAATCTAAGGCAGCAAAGGTGGATGGAATTCATGGCATCTTATGACTTCGAGATAGCTTATACCCCTGGCAAGGGTAATGTTGTGGCAGATGCATTAAGCAGAAGTAGGTTGACTTTGAGTCCCTTGTTTGTTGAGATGAGGAGCCTAGAGTTCTTGGCAACCTTTGATTTCACAACAACTGTTGAGTCGATGACGGGTTCGTTGGCATCCCTTGAGCTTAGACCTATACTTCTTGATCAAGTTGGGGCTTCGCAGAAAGGAGACCCGCAGATTGTCGAGGTCATGGACAAGTTGAGTCGTGGTGAGACGTCTAGTCACCTTGCTAGATATACTATTGATGACAAGGGTTGGCTAAGGCGTGATGGAAGGCTATGCGTTCCACAAGTAGGAGACTTGGTGCATAAAGTTCTCGAAGAAGCGCATCACTCGAAGATGACTATACATCCTGGAGGAGATAAGATGTATAGGGATATGAAGCGCATTTTCTTTTGGGCTGGAATGAAGAAAGATGTGGTAGAGTATGTTTCAAAGTGCATGGTGTGCCAACAAGTGAAAGCCGAGTCGAAGAAACCTGGAGGGCTATTACATTCATTGGAGGTCCCGCAATGGAAGCGGGAAAGTATTTCTATGGATTTTGTGGATGGATTGCCTAGGTCAAGGAAAGGGAATACGAGCATATGGGTCATAGTTGACAGACTTACAAAGAGTGCTCATTTCATTCCAGGGAGGAGCAAGAGGACCGCATCATGGCTAGCATCTATTTATCTTCGAGAGATAGTGCGGTTGCATGGAGTTCCTTCTAGAATAGTTAGCTATCGTGACCCAATTTTCACTAGCCAGTTCTAGAATAGTTTGCAAGAAGCGATGGGTACGCGATTGAATCTGAGTACAGCCTATCACCCCCAGACGGACGGCCAAACCGAAAGGGTGAATAGAGTGCTAGAAGATCTTTTGAGGCTTTGTGTTCTTAACTTTGGTGGTACTTGGTAAGACCACCTTCCTCTTGTAGAGTTTGCTTATAATAATAGCTACCAAGCTAGCATAGGGATGGCATCATTTGAAGCTCTGTATGGGAGGCCGTGTAGGTCACCATCTTGTTGGTGGGAGACAACGGATAGGCTTATACTTGGGCCCGATATGATACGGGACACATCCGAGAAAGTTGAATTGGTAAGAAGACGGATGAAAGCAGCCCAAGACAGACAGAAACCCTATGCTGACAAGCGAAGGGCAGATTTAGAATTCGAAGTTGGGGATATGGTTTTCGTGAAGGTTTCTCCTTTGCGTAATGTGGTACGTTTTGGAGCAGTTGGGAAGCTGGCACCAAGGTTCGTAGGACCCTTCCCTATCATAGAGAGAATTGGAAAGATGGCTTATAAGGTGGAATTGCCCGAGAAGCTAGCCGGAGTGCATAATGTCTTTCATGTCTCGCATCTCCGAAAGTGCCTACATGAGTCCGCTGAGGTAGTTGAACCAAGCATTCTTGAAGACGTGGAGGTAGAGAAAGAGGCAACCTTGAGGAGAGCTCCGATTCATATCTTGGGAACAGATATCAAGAAGCTAAGAAATCGAGAAGTCAAATTGGTGAAAGTTCAGTGGAGTGAAGCCGAAGAGGATGCAACTTGGGAAACCGAGGAGAAGATGCGTGGGCTTTATCCATTTCTTTTTGAGGGTACATTCTCAACCTCTTTTCCTTTTTAACATATCTTCCTTTTTGCTATCCATGTTTATCCTGTTTATCTTGTTATCTCGTTAACCTTGTCATGAGAACCTTAGGTAGAAACCCTTTGGATGAAACATGTATTTGAAACATGTTATGCTTGATGTTTGCAAGTGGTTGCAAGTGTTTGCAAGTGGATACTCGTGGATGCATGATACACATTAGGCACTAAGATCAGCTCACACACTTTCATATTGCATATGCATGAGTGCTTATAATTATTTATGGATGAAACTTGTTACGCTATCACGTGGATGTTGCATATGGATTAATGTTATGTTCACTCATGTAGAGATTATAAATTATGTTAGGATTTTACATACATATGGACTCATTTCACTAACATACTTTGCATTAAGGGGGTTTACTGAATCAGTTACCACCTGATTTTCGCATTAGATAAGTAAATATACACACACCTTTGAATATAATCATACAGCATTTAGAATTTGTTAAGGACATTGACTGCACATGGATGATGTTTTGACTAGATGGATGGTAGGATACGTTCTTCCTAACTTAGAGATTTCGGGGACGAAATCCTTTAAGGTGGGGAGGATGTAACAACCCATATTTTGAATAACAAGTTATAACATAAATCAAGGCAGAATTCAATGATAAAAATCTGAATCAAGGGAAATGGGCTGTGCCATTGCGTTCGTCTCGGAAAAATACGCGAAATAGAGTCCGAGTTTTCGAAAATCGGAGTCCGTATGACCCAGTTAAGGCCCATAGAAGTTTTCAAAAAATTCAAATTTAAAAACAGATTTCAAATTCAGCTGGGTAGGATGGGCGGGAAAAGATCCCACCACACCCCAAGTCAACTGGGGAGTCGACTTGGGAGTCGACACACCCCAGGCTGTGTCGACTGCCCAGTCGACACCCCTGTCGACTTGGGTGGTCGGCCAGTCTGGCCTGGGTGCACCTGACTTGTTTCTCAAGACATGTTTGGAGGCTAGTGACGTGAATTAATGGCCCAGATCTGAATTAGGGTTAATCCTATGGCCTAAATTAACCTAATCTTCTATAAAAGAACCCTAATACCTAGCCTAAATCATCATAAATCAATCCTACAACTAAACTATGCCAAAATGTTTAATCATGGCCTCCACCCTCTTGTCATAGCCTCCATCCCCATTCATATGAGAGTTCCTAAGCTTGTTTGATAGTTTCTAAGGCCAAAGTTCAATCTTTCTTCATCAAAGCAAGGATCTTGTTCTTATTTCTCAAGGGTTTTCATTGAAGCTTGCTATTTTGGTGTCTTTAGAGTTGCTAGTGGCTTCGTCTCAATCTTATTTATATTTTATAAGTCTTCATAGCATTGTAAGCCCTATACTACTCTTAGATTCTAACTATGAAGTTAAATATGACATGTTGCAAGTTTGAGTTTGGGCCTAAGTATGATATGTGCTTTGATCCTATCATGTTATGCATAGATTTATCCTATGCATGTTCGTAAAGCTATCACATTTACCTTATGCATAGAAAGCTATGAGCTTTGATTGGAAATGTTGCATAAAGCAACATAGAAACTCTCATAAACCTTGTGTTATCTTGCATATGCTGTTATATGCGAATCACTAGCTACCATCCTATGTCATTTATGATCATGTTTCACCTATTTGCTAAAGTTTGATATCATGCATGTTTTGAGGCTTATAATGTAATATGCAAGTTTATGATCTCTCATGAACCTTATGTTATCTTGCATATGATGTTATATGCGAATCACTAGCTATCATCCCATGTCATTTATGGCCATGTTTCACCTATTATGCTAAAGTTGATATCATGCATGTTTTGAGGCCTATAATGTAATATGCAAGTTTGTGAACACATTTGCCTCATATGCCACCATGTTTAACTTGTGGCCCAAACCTTATTAATTATGTCATGCTTCTAAGTTTCCCCCTTTGAGATCTATTTGCGTTTATGTGAACTTACATGCGATGGGATTACGTTATGGGTAAACCAAAATGACATAAAAACATGACTTGAAAAGATGACATGAAATATGACATGTGATTATGCTTGAAACATGAACTTGGACATGACTTCTAGAAAACATGAGAATGGCCAACTCGAGGTTGGGTTGAGTTTGTAGCATAAATCTACCCGGAACCGACCGGCTTAACTAGTGGCTACAAGCAATAGGACCCAATGTGAGTAGTTGGTCATGTTGCACTTGAAACCCGAGGTTAGACCAAGTTGTGGTGTAAAGCTACCTGGACCCACCCGGCTTAACTAGTAACCACAACAAGGTCTAATGTGAGAGGTTGGGTGCATTAAATTAATTAATGCCACATGATAGGGTTAAGTCATGGACCACTCGAATACTTAACCAATTAAACACGATGGGTTGATAGGGTTAAGTCATGAATCTTGGGTACACTTAACCAACTTGATTGGGTAGGGTTAACCACATTTAACCCGTTAGAAACCCTAGTTACGTGGTCCTTTTCACCAGTAACCCTCTTGATTGTATCATGATACCCTAGGAACTAGGCTAGGGTGGGGCACGATTACTGGGCTGACATGTAAGCGACCAAAACGACGGCTGAGTAGGTGTGCCGGTGTAGGTTCAGGCGGACTATGGTCGTGCACATAGTCCGGAGTTGAAAAAGCAGACACGGGCACCCGTAGGTTTAGACTGTGCGTGCTTGATTTGTGTCCGTGGTTTGCACCCTAGGGCTTGATACACCCTAGGGTGGACCTAGCACAGTTTGACTACACTTCGTGATTGGGACGTATGACACCGATACTTGACGAGTTAGACTTTTAGGGAGCCGATCGACTAGACCGTGTTGTTGGACCTTGATCTAGGTCATCTCGGGATGTTGGGCCAAGATTGGGCCAAGGGATCATTTCTAGTTTATACTTGACATGGATTACTAGTACACACTTGGTGCAACTTAACCTTGTACATGCGATGCCACACTTGATCTATCTTTTCACCATGCCAGTTATCACCCTATGTTCCATCTCTGCTTTACATGTTCAGTTAACTTTATTAGTTTTTATACTAATGGTAGATAGGACTTACCAGTCTTTTTGACTAACCCGTTTTCTTTCGCCTCCTTTCTTCCGTTCCCCCCCCCCAGGTTTGCAGGGTGGGAACACTGGTACCTAGCTGGATCTTTAGCTGCTTTTCTGGATAGCTCATGTATGGTTTGGACTTGAGCATGCTATGGCTTTATTCTAATTTGGGGATAGTTACTTTATGTTTTTTCCAGTTTTTAGTTGATGTTCTAGACTTTGTTTTGTGGGAAAATAATGACCAAGTACTTTGATGTAACTTGACTATGGTTTTGAAGCGTTAGTTTTATCCGCTGCTTTACTACTCTGTTTTACTTATATGTTCTGTCTTGTGATATCTACATGCATGTTTACCTTGTTTAACGCCCCTCCAAAGCCAGCGTGCTTGCAAGAGTGGCATTGGTGGAGGTGGGGTGTTACAACCTAGGCCACCACCTCGGGCTCCACCCCGGGCTGTTCTTGCTCTGGTATCCATTTAAATCAGTCTGTACTATCAAGGAAAGAGTCAGACCAACAGAAATGAAAATTTTCAATAAAAGATAAGGTAAGGACAAGATGAAAAGATAATGATGTAATAACTGATAAATATGTGCTATTCTACTGTGCTCATTCTAGGACATTACTAGTCCTATCTCTAATGAGCTACTCGCCTTAGAATAATGTGGATTCTATATAGATGAATTGTTCTAAATATTTTATACTCTGAAGCTAAGGTTAACCTTAGGCTCTGATACCAACTGTGATGACTCCAAACTTCCGTTGACCGAAAGTAAGGATAATCATTTGGAATACAACATATTTATAACAACAACAGATCTCAGATAATATCATAACACATAATTATTGCAGCGGAAAGATAAATGTCACAAGCATCACAAAAACAGAACCACAGAGCACGCAGTTTACAGGATACAACTTAGCAAAACAAAAGTCTGAATCAAAGGAAATAAGTTTCAAAGGAAATAGGTCTAAACTCCATGACGTACATCAAAATACAAGATAGAATAAAGTCTCTAAAGCAAAAGATAAAGATAAAGGAGAGTCTTCATCTTCTCCCTCCAAGCAGTCTTCAATCCAGAACATGTCTCCCTAAGAACCTATCACTTGGCTGCCCGTGTAAAGAGAGGGCACCCGAGTTTGTAAAGTGAAACAAACATCGAGTCAGTCATGGGACTGGTATGAGAAATCTTTCTATACTAGCTAACATTTTGGCAATCACAGGTCCACGCCGCTAACGCGGAACGGGTTTACTCCATTGGATTGCCAGTGCATAATTTAATAAAGTTTATACAAAAACAACGAAATGACTTTTGAAAAATGAAACCATCATAAGACTCAACTCCTATCACACAATGCAACGCAAACAGGAGGATAGAGTTTTCCCTTTTGATGATCAAACATGCTTAATACGTGTAAAATAATATTTTTATATTGTTATTAGTGTCTAAGCAGTATTAAAATACTTCAATATAAATGTATCAATCCTAGACGGCATAGTACCCCATCCTACTATGTCCCCGTATATAAGTTTACAATCAAGACCGTATTGTCGTATTGTAAATTGGTTTCTATCATGAAATCAATGCTAGGGATTGTCCTCTCCACTTCGAGACACTCTAGTAAATGCCTCAGGATCACACCTATGGGCAACCCTTGGATCTTCAGGGCTGGTCCCCACCTAACGGTAGTGGATTGGCAATTCCTGAACACACATTTCTCGTTCCCTTTGGACCTCGATATGGCCACTAACAACCTACAAAACCCGAGGTACCTCAATCCAACATCCACATAAGTAAAATGTCAGCCAGTTTAAGCACCGACACCACCCCTAGCTAGAAAGAAACGTGTGCACTCCCTGCAGTCCTAATCCCGTTTTTGACTCATACCGGGGTGTGAGGCTCGTGAAGTCATGCTATACTTAAAGCTATGCCTAAACAGGCTATGCTTTGATCATCAACCACAAGACCTGCTTTTCAACAAAAGCCTTGATCATTGCATCTTGGCGCGCCACATTGACAATTCACGCCATGCGATCAATAACTATTACCATATATCAAGGTGTTAAGCAGAGAATAAATTCTCCACCACCAAACAGACATATATTGATACAAATCGATTTAATTACATGGAATGAATTCCAACGTCAGACATGCATCCATTTACAAGTCTGTTCCGCGTTTGAACGAAACCGGAGACACCTGATAGGTTCTCTCTTACCCGGACAATCAACACATACGTTCTGGCAACTACTGCTTCAACCCCGTCCTGGGAGCAAGTCAGTCCAAAGCATCAGTAATCGTCGCCCATTCGATGTGAAGATTGCCGGTATTCAATCACCTTCTTCTACATCTTTTATTTAATCGTCATGTAATTATTTGAAATGAGTTAAACTCGGTGTTTTCAAATAATTTTTCGCATAATTATCTTTTAAATCATTTCATATCGTTAATAACTATTTATAACAATTTAACACTATTTTCATTTATTTCAAAATAGCTCAAAATAAACAAACGACGCTTCGGGTCAGTGGGCTGCCCTGGCGCTGTTTTTACCAAATTTTGTTTTACACATATCTTAAATTCCAACCGTCGGATTTTGACGAACTTTATACCTTGTAAAGCTCTTCGCAAAGCGGTCCTAACGTTTCCAGTTTTGGGAAAATCCGATGGTCGGATCTTTCGGTATAATCGTTTAAAGGTACGACTGTCAAAACGCGAACTGCCGCACACGTTTCGTTAAATTATATATATATATATATATATATATATATATGTGTGTGTGTGTGTGTGTGTGTGTGTGTGTGTGTAAACCATTTGGTGATTTAAGCTATAAAAATTCATTCTTTTTATCGCATCTAAAATGACGATAAAAATATCACACTTTTTATTTATATCTAAATTATAACTAAAATTCCCCTTTTAAAATTCAGGTTTTCATTTGTAACTAATTATAATTAAAAAGGTGTAATTCTTTGTTATGTTTTGTTTGCATCAAATAATGCAAACAAAAATATGTACTTCTTTTTCTATGTTTTGTTTGCATCTAAAAATGCAACAAAAATATAATCCCTTTTTTTTTATTTGCTCTACATGTAAGAGTTATCTTCTTCCCCTTTTTCTTATTTATTTACCTATATGTAAATAAATATAACTTTTACTATTTCTTATTTACATAACAATGAAAATAAGGTGTTCGTTCTTTTCATTTACACAAATAAATGTAAATAAAATAACATCACAAATTTTGTTCTTTTTCCAATTATCAAATTTTGTACTTTTTCTAATGATCCAAATTTTGTACTTTTTCTAATGATCCAAATTTTGTTCATTTTCTAATGATCAAAATTTGATCTTTTTCTAATGATCCAAATTTTGTACTTTTTCTAATGATCCAAATTTTGTTCCAAATTTTGTTCATTTTCTAATGATCAAAATTTGAACTTTTTCTAATGATCCAAATTTTGTCCATTTTCTAATGATCAAAATTTGATATTTTTCTAAAATTTTTCACAATTTTTACTTACAACTAAATTTTTCATTTTATCTACATATGAAATGCAAATAAAATTCAATCACTAAACTTGTTCTTTTTATCTACCTATGAAATGTAAATAAGGTTTCATCGCTAATTTTGTTCTTTTATCTACATAGAAAAATGTACATAAGGTTCAATGCTAACTTTGTTCTTTTATCTACATAGAAAAATGAAGATCAGGTTCTATCGCTAGTTTTATTCATTTAACTACATAGAAAATGTAAATAAAGTTCTATCGCTAGTTTTGCTCATTTATCTACATATAAAAATGTAGATCAGGTTCTATCGCTAGTTTTATTCATTTAACTACATATAAAAATGTAAATAAAGTTCTATCGCTAGTTTTATCCTTTTATCTACATATAAAAATGTAAATAAAATGTCAATGTTAAATTCCTACTTTTATTTACATAGAAAAATGTAAATAAAATTCATCAAGTTTTGTTCTATTCTATTTACAAATGTAAATGTAAATAAAAATCCCCTTTTTAAGTTTTGTTCTTCGACTAACATGTCCAATTCAATATCATAATATATGAAATCAATATATTTGGTGTGAAGTTCTCATGTCAACACAAACGATAGCAACATATAATTTGGGGTCAAATTTCATGTCAACACATACAACAACAATATATGATTTAGTGTATAACTTTCATGAATCAACATAAAAGGTCCCATCTTTATTTTATTTTGTGAATCAAAATAAAATATCTAAACTTCATTTATCTTATAGATCAAAAAAAAAACTAAGCTTTCTTTTACTTTGATAAATAAAAAAGATTCAAACTTACTTTTATTTTATAAATCAAACAAAAGATTCAAACTTTCATTTGTTTTGTAAAACAAAACAAAAGATTCAAACTTTCCTTTGTTCTATAAATCAAACAAAAGATTCAAACTTTCATTTGTTTTGTAAAACAAAACAAAAGATTCAAACTTTTTTTTTATAAATCAAACAAAATATTCAAACTTTCATTTTTTTTGTAAAACAAAACGAAAGATTCGAACTTTCTTTTGTTTTATAAATCAAACAAAAGATTCAAACTTTCAAAAAAGAATAAAATAAAAAGAAAATAAAGATGAGAGCTTATATGAAGATTACATCAAAATATGTGATTCAGCAACTGATCTATCATTAACATACAGATCTCAGTTAATAGAATAATAAACAAACAGATAAAGCATCACTCATCAACATATGAATATTTAACCATATCATCTCATCGCAGATCTATATGATTCAAACCATCACGAACAATAATTAAATTATTTAATTATTTTAAAGGTAAGAGATCTCACCTTGATTGAAGTAGTTTAAAGAAATCCCAATGAATTCAGAATTTGTCCCAATCACTTTCAGGTCGTAGTATTCACTGTCACAGTCACAACGTCTCTGAAATCGTTCAATTTTGACTTCATATGAGAAAGATATCATTTTTATAAATTGAATTATAATTTGTTATGCTTCTGGATGTTATAAATCAGTTAAATAATACCTTAAGAACACATCCGTGTTTTTCACTTTTTAGTTCAATATTAGGTTTCCAATTATTGATCAAAAGGTGAAGCGGTTGAAGAATCAGGCGATGCTGCGTCGGGAAGCTCGGAGGCGCACACTCAGGGGCCCACCACTGGCCAACTCGGTCGTCGGCAATGGGGGGTACGGCGGCGGCAAAGTCGGATGTTTGGGGGGGTCAGTTCTGGAGCTTCGGGCAATGGTGGTGGGTGATAGCCTTATAGATTGGAAGAGGAGAGAATGTGACGAGAAAGAAATTTTGCTCGGTCCGAACCAGTCGCTAAACCGACCCAGACCGTTCGAAACGCCCTATCGTTTGAGAACAGGACAAAATAGAACGCATACGAAAGAACTTTTCACTGTATATTACAACAATGCATCAGATTACAAGAATATACAGAGTATAAATGAATAAATTACATTCGATAAATATCAGAGATTACAATAAATTACATAGCAGCGGAAAAATAATACAATACACAACTAGAATGAGATATACGGATAAAAGCTTTCCGGATATCGTTCCAGCTGTAAACTAGGATCCTGTGAATATAAATTTGCAAAACCAAAACTACTAGCTGCCCGTGTCAAAATAGGGGCACCCAGAGTTTAGGTTAAAACAATAAACTCCAGGTCAGTCATGTGACTGGTGTGAGAACTAAAACAGTTATTAATCTTTATTTTAAAGATAGGTAAATCAAGGGACCACGCCGTATAACACAGAACGGGTTTCCTCCCAAGAATACCAGTGCATAAAACAAACAGCGCAATGCTAAATAAAGAAAAATGAAGCTGTTATAAGACCCAGGTCCCATCACACAATGCAATGCAGCCAAGGATAGGGTTTTCCCTTATAACAGCCAAAGAATGCTTGATACGTTTAAAACAAATCATTTGATACTATAATAAGTGCATAGTGTATAAAACAACTTCAAATCATAAGTATCAATCATAGGCGGCATGGGTACCATATATCATGTCGCCATATATAGGTTTACAAATAAAACCGCAAAGTCACGTATTTGGAAATTGGGTTATCATTTACGGTATGAACCGAGGCTAGGGGCAAGATCCTCAACCGATTCGAGACAATCTAGCCCATGTCTCAGGCAAGCGCGCAGGCAAGCCTTGGATCGTCAGGGCCGGTCCACCGATGTGGATTATTATGCCTGAACACTACGTTCCTCCGCCCTTTGGGGCGTAAGCCTGGCCAGTCAGCCGACCAGAAGCATCGGCCGAAACCGATATCACGAGGTGCCTCGCTTTTCAGCAAGTAATAATGAGCAACATCCACATGAGTCAATCTCGTCAGCCAGTTCAAGCACTGACGCCACTCCTAACTAGAAAGAAACGCATGTCCTCCCTGATGTCCGTCTCCCGTTTTTGATTCATACCGGGTGTGATACTCGCGAATCAACGTTACACAAAGCTATGCCACAAAGGCCGTGCTTCGATCATCAACCACAAGACTTTGCTTTTCAACAGAAGCCTTGATCATTTGCATCTTAGCATGCCACACAGGCAATTCACTCCATGCGATTGATATCCATCAATATATAACCCCTGAGCTCGTACGTCTCAGAGAAGGGCGTTAAGCAAGAGAATAAATTCTCCGCCGCCAAACAGATATATATTTAATAGAGATCAATCACACGGACTAAAATCCAATGTCAGACACACAGTCCATTTACAAGTCCGTTCTGGGTCTGAACGAAACCGGAGGCACCTAGTACCCCGCATATCCATCGATCTCCAAGTACGTCTGGACGATCACTAACTGTTTCCATCTTCTTGGGTGTACAGCCCAATCAAGATCATCAGTAATTACCCAAACGACGTGAAGACCTCCGGTCTTCGACCATCGTCTTCATCTTTTACTTATCGTCATATCAGTTATTTAGAATGGGATAAACCCGGTCTTTCTGAATAACTCACGAATATTTTAAATAAGTGTTACACAAACACAACATACGCCTCATTCCAATTCATCAGACACTAACCGTAAATTAATCAAGAGAATAATTTCCCAAATATTAACCCCGAAGGCCGAAACCAACATCAGATCAATATCCAGAAAACCATTCTGCTTGGCTAACCGACAGTTAGTTTCTAAATTTCACATTTATAGGGAAAGGTTCACATTAATTTTATCCAAGATAAATTCCTTGAATTTATTCTTTATTCTATTTTTGAATCTCAATTCAAACTAGTCGGGATTAGCGAACCTTACCGAAGTAATCATTTGTTTTAATTTCCCCATCCCAACCTATTCATCCCATGAAGTAAAACTGGTAATACTTCATATCTAACACCACAGTGTTATCGGTAAATTCAATTACCATTTCACGTTCAAATCTAATTAAAGATTTAACTATCGCCTGGAGCAAAACTGGTGATACTCCATTTTCGATCATTTCAATCTAATTAAAGATTCATTAAAACTCCACTTAGTTTTAATCTTCGACTGGGTTAAAGAATCAGTGTCATTTAAAACACGGTTCACGATAAACCCAAAATCACATTCCATTAATTATCGGGTTAAAGAACAAGTGTTATTTAAAACACTGTTCACGATAAACCCAAAAATCAATACCAATTCAATTCCAATTAAATATCATTTAATTGGTACACTTCATTAAATCTAAATAAAAAGATTTAATCTTTTCTCAACTGGGTTCAAGAACAGTGTTAGTGAAGACACCATTCACAACAAACCCAAATCACATTTGATATTCAATATAAGGCTCTGAATAGAAAATATATCGGCTTATATTTAATATCAAATTCTACGATTAACATATGTCATATTGGAAATAACGATATAAATATATATCTTTCAAATTTCCATAACAACATCTGTATAATCACGAATTCCAACATCGAAATATTCCGAAGACAATTTCGATTCAAATCCACTCCAACGCAATCATTGGAAATTCTGGTTATTTTTAAAATCCTTTTCAAATTCAATTTATTTATTTAAAAATAAATAGAATTATATTCCTAGTTCAAAACTAGTTCATTTCGATAAAAATCTATTTTTATCTTTTCAAATATGGAGTTTATCATCCCAAATCTTCACAAATCATTTCTTATGATTTTACACAAATTATTACTATTTTTAATAATTTTATCAAGGCCCGTACAGTCGATTTCCTTCAACGGCCCTCGAACTGCACTTACAGCGACCTTTTTCGAATTTGATTTGGACGTATCTCAAAATCCAACTGTTAGATTTCTAATTTCTAATATTCGTTAGAAAGATCTTTTCGATACGAACCCAGCGGTTCCGGTTTTAGGAGAATCCGACGGTCGGATCTCCCGTAATGTCCGTTTGAAATAAATGGTCGAAATTCACGAACTGCCGCGGCGCGGCGCGTTCTATTCAGGCCATTATATTATATATATAATATATATAATATATATTTCGTCGATTTCTATTTAAAACGAATTATATAAATAGTTTTAAATTCGTTTCAAAAGCAATTTCAACTTCCGTTTCAAATTCAAATCAAAATTGAATTCTTCTTTATAAATTCGTTTTAAAATTCATTTCTATTCAATTCAAATTTCAATTCAATTTGAATTCATTTCAATTTGCTTTCAATTCAATTTGAATTCGTTTTCAATTTAATTCAATTCAAATTGGTTTTCTATTCGATTCAATTCGTTGTATATTTCATTGAAATCAAATTCGTTATATATTCAAAACAAATTCGATTCGAATTCGTTTTCTATTCAGTTTGATTCAAATTTCATTTCAAAATATTTGATTTCGAAATCACTTTTCAATATTCATTTTAACATGAATAAATTCGATATAAATATCGTTCACGTCAAAATGGCGTCAATCTAATCAACACGGCTTCATAAATTTCTATTTTCAAATATTCTATTTGAAATATTTCTATTATTAAAATATTTCGTTCAACACATGACCAATCTCAATGGATGAGTACTGTCAACACATGAACCTTTATTTTATATTGATAAAGATGTAAATTTTATTACTAAAATGTTTCGTTCAACACATGACCAATCTCAATGAATGAGTATTGTCAACACATGAACCTTTATTTTATATTATAAAAGATGTAAATTTTATTACTAAAATATTTCGTTCAACACATGACCAATCTCAATGGATGAGTACTGTCAACACATGAACCTTTATTTTATATTGTTCTTTATTTTCTAAATTGGAATGAGGCCCAATCAATTACCATATAAAATTAATTATATGGATTTTCATACAACACATGTATATAATAGCATTGAAAAATAATCAACCATCAACCAAAGTGCACTACACTGTATAAGCATCAAATATAGATATCTAACGCTTATAACAGCCTGTCAATCAATCGATCGACATATTTAATCAATCAGGATGAGTGAACTTCAAATTTCATCCCAACACCCGTGTGGGGTTTCAAACAATCAAACACATATTTTATTTGTGCAGTTGGGCGATGTGTAAAATTTATCGTCCCAATCAATGTCCTTCAAATAGGTGTACATAAACAAACCGTCCGGTTTGTAAATGAATATTTATTTATTCACATTCACTATATTCATATTCACGTTAAAAATTATATATTTTTAACGATAAAACATTTTATTTTAACATATGAATTTCTATTCAGTTCATTCTTTAAATAAAATGATATTTTTATTTTCTAACTTATTTTAGAAAATTTCGGCGGCATAACGGCACGATACTAGAAACGGGACAAGGCCTAGCCTTATCCCCGGTCTAGTGAAGGCCCACGCCATTCACACATCAATCAAATCAATTCATTTCACCACACAATTCAATTTCAATCAAATAATCTAACTAATTTTTGCAATCAAACAAACAAGTCCATGGTCTGTGGACGATTGTGTCGGGTGCTACTAAGCACCGTCTGCATCCTAGTATATATATATATATATATATATATATATATATATATATATAACTAGAGAAAAGAAAGTGAAAGGTGAGAAATTCTCACCGATAGCTATCCAAACATCTTGACTCTTCTTATGTAGAAATCTTCGTCGTTCTGCTTCTTATCACTGTTCACTGCCCGTATTCTCTACATATTTAAAAATCGAATTTTTACTTCGCTATTCAATATATAAAAATCGAATTTTTACTTCGTTGTTAAATATATAAAAATCACATTTTTACTTCGATGTTCAATATATAAAAATCACATTTTTACTTCGATGTTCAATATATAAAAATCAAATTTTTAACAATGCTGTTTATTTTCAAAAATCGTATTTTTATATCAAAGATATTTATTTTCACTAGTTCTATTTTAAAAACAACACTAATTTTATTTTAAAACAAAGATTTTTATTCTCAAACAGTGATATTTATATTTTTAAAACATTGTAAATTTTCTATTTCAAGAACAATGCTATTTATATATACAACAACATTTCTATTTTGATTTTCTTATTTTTCAATACAATGCCATTTTATTTAAAAATCATGCTATTTTCATTAATAACCCATGTCATTTTAAATTCCAAAAACATATTTTAATTTACTATGTTTTTTTCCTCTAAAAACAAAACTGAATTTAAATTAATTATAAAAATAAAAATATTTAAAACCTTACCTGCCTTTACTGTTAATTACATCCCCGCGTTAAAACTGTCAATCCCATTCACGGTCGGAAAAAGCCAGCGCCGCCGTCACCTGACGAAGCCGAACCTGATCCCCGCCTGCCATTCGAAAGCCCAACCGTCTCTCTACCATCGCCGATGATCTCGGCCAGCTCGCAGTCGTCGTTCGCCAGTAGATCGATGGTGAACACCTTGATTTTCCACGTCGAATTCTCCCAGTTCACTGAGCTAGAGAGGATCAAACTTATATGAATCGAAAGCCCTCTCTTAGTTGTCTAATTTTTGTTTTAGATCGATGATTTAATTTGATTTATTTAGTGTGTGATTTAAGGAGAAAGAATTGAAGAAACCCGTCCTCCATTCGCTGGTGTCGGCTGTAATAGGGGCGTTGACCACGAAAGAAAGAATGGTAGGGTTTGACTGTGTTTTGACATTATATATATTTTATTTTATTTTTAATTTAATCCCAAAAATCTTTGTTTAATAATCCGATCTCCAAATCAAACCCAATGATTGCCGCCTCTAGCTAATAACCCCCATTCCGAACACAATGGGATATGCCACTCAAGCCAATTCAGCTGTTTCGATCAGTTTCCGTTGAATTTACATTTAAATTGCTATATTGAATTTTAAACGTACATTTCAAATTACCGGGGTCACATAACAACTCTATAAATTCCATAAAAATATTTTCTAGCTTCGTATTGACGATATGGTCCTTACAAAACTAGTTTTGTCGAATTCTGAGACCGTTAGAAAAGTGGCCATTTTCCAGTCGATTAAAATCAACTGAAACTGGTCAAACGCGTTTTCCTTTGCCACGCTCACATATTGATTCGAAAAATTATGAAATTTGGAATCTAGCAATAACTTTACATCACGGACCCAACAAAACTGGTTTCGACGAAATCCGAGGTCGTTTGCAAAATGTCCATTTTTAAGGGCCTGAATTCCATAGCGACTATTCAGAATTTTCAACTGGACGTATCTTTTGATTCCCGCTATGAAATTTCAATTTATCGGATTCGTTGGAAAGATATTATCAATTAGATCCTAATGTTTTTGGTTTCACTAAAATCCGGATTGTTTTGCACCCGGTACATTCAATTGAATTTTGAAATCGAATTCTCGAACTACCCCGCCATTTTCAATTCCTTTTATAATTATATATAAATATTTATATTCTATCGACGATGTATATAATATATACGTTCGAATTCTATTCAAAATAAATTTATCGTCAATTTTATTTAAAATAATCTATTTTAAATATTCAAATTTCGTTAAAATAGCCAAAATAAAAATTTTAAACTGGCCCAGATTTTCGGGTTGTTACAATCTCCCCCACTTAAAACTTTTCGTCCCCGAAAAGGAACAAAGTCGAAAGTGGTTTGATCACCCAACTCTACGTTCGATCTGGCTTTCATTCTCCAACTTTTCAGTTTCTGAGAATTTTCAAAAATTTCAAAAATTTGGCTAACACCCTAAATTTTCGAAAAATTTCGCCATAACCTCCCCTGCACCGGGAGCATCGGGAAATCTCAAATAGCTTCCCCGGTCCTTCAGATCTCAAAAAGAAAAAGCCAAGCGGCTAGCCAAAAGGCTCATAAAATCATCATCACCCAAACAAAACAGTAAATTATGTAGTAAACATGTACCTATTTGTCGGGCAAACAAATTTTATTCTTCGGCTCTAGCCTCCTTGCTATGACCTGTTCACTGTAAGTATATGTATATGCAAGCAAATGCGACCAATTTTCCATACAATTCAATATTTGATCAAATTAGGCATAATGGTTCCAAAATTACCAAACAAATAAACAAACAACACAAACATCAATCAATTAGTGAATTTAACGTTTCAAATTGATAATTTTGATATATATAAAGAAAATCATGTTTTGATGCCAAATCACAACAATGTATTCTAGCTATATTAGTTTTGGTTCTCACACCAGTCTAATGGAAATGTATAGAAAATCACACCTTCGAAACTCGAACATAAATGTTGATGATGCGATCGCTATCATCAATATCATCTTCGGGCGACTAGAGTGTGATGCTATATCTATCCAATATATTAAAACTTTGAACACACGCGGATCAGACGTATACGCAAAATCTATATATACTGGGTTGTCCACATCAATATAAATAAATAACCAAATACGAACAATTAATTTATATTTCAAAACAAGATTTGTTTTCATTTTTAAAAATATACTCTTCACACTCGTTCTAGGATACTACTGATCCCATCTCTAACGAGTCATTCTCGTTGGATATTACTAATCCAATTTCTGATGAATTCTTTCGTATGGTTCTAATGTGTCTTGTTCTCTGAGCTTTGTAAACCAAAGCTCTGATACCAACTGTGACGAGAAAGAAATTTCGCTCGGTCCGAACCAGTCGCTAAACCGACCCAGACCGTTCGAAACGCCCTATCGTTTGGGAACAGGACAAAATAGAACGCATACGAAAGAACTTTTCACTGTATATTACAACAATGCATCCGATTACAAGAATATACAGAGTATAAATGAATAAATTACATTCGATAAATATCAGAGATTACAATAAATTACATAGCAGCGGAAAAATAATACAATACACAACTAGAATGAGATATACGGATATAAAGCTTTCCGGATATCGTTCCAGCTGTAAACCAGGATCCTGTGAATATAAATCTGCAAAACCAAAACTACTAGCTGCCCGTGTCAAAATAGGGGCACCCAGAGTTTAGGTTAAAACAATAAACTCCAGGTCAGTCATGTGACTGGTGTGAGAACTAAAACAGTTATTAATCTTTATTTTAAAGATAGGTAAATCAAGGGACCATGCCGTATAACACGGAACGGGTTTCCTCCCAAGAATACCAGTGCATAAAACAAACAGCGCAATGCTAAATAAAGAAAAATGAAGCTGTTATAAGACCCAGGTCCCATCACACAATGCAACGCAGCCGAGGATAGGGTTTTCCCTTATAACAGCCAAAGAATGCTTGATACGTTTAAAACAAATCATTTGATACTATAATAAGTGCATAGTGTATAAAACAACTTCAAATCATAAGTATCAATCATAGGCGGCATGGGTACCATATATCATGTCGCCATATATAGGTTTACAAATAAAACCGCAAAGTCACGTATTTGGAAATTGGGTTATCATTTATGGTATGAACCGAGGCTAGGGGCAAGATCCTCAACCGATTCGAGACAATCTAGCCCATGTCTCAGGCAAGCGCGCAGGCAAGCCTTGGATCGTCAGGGCCGGTCCACTGATGTGGATTATTATGCCTGAACACTACGTTCCTCCGCCCTTTGGGGCGTAAGCCTGGCCCGTCAGCCGACCAGAAGCATCGGCCGAAACCGATACCACGAGGCGCCTCGCTTTTCAGCTAGTAATAATGAGCAACATCCACATGAGTCAAACTCGTCAGCCAGTTCAAGCACTGACGCCACTCCTAACTAGAAAGAAACGCATGTCCTCCCTGATGTCCGTCTCCCGTTTTTGATTCATACCGGGTGTGATACTCGCGAATCAACGTTACACAAAGCTACGCCACAAAGGCCGTGCTTCGATCATCAACCACAAGACTTTGCTTTTCAACAGAAGCCTTGATCATTTGCATCTTAGCATGCCACACAGGCAATTCACTCCATGTGATTGATATCCATCAATATATAACCCCTGAACTCGTACGTCTCAGAGAAGGGCGTTAAGCAAGAGAATAAATTCTCCGCCGCCAAACAGATATATATTTAATAGAGATCAATCACACGGACTAAAATCCAATGTCAGACACACAGTCCATTTACAAGTCTGTTCTGGGTCTGAACGAAACCGGAGGCACCTAGTACCCCGCATATCCATCGATCTCCAAGTACGTCTGGACGATCACTAACTGTTTCCATCTTCTTGGGTGTACAGCCCAATCAAGATCATCAGTAATTACCCAAACGACGTGAAGACCTCCGGTCTTCGACCATCGTCTTCATCTTTGACTTATCGTCGTATCAGTTATTCAGAATGGGATAAACCCGGTCTTTCCGAATAACTCACGTATATTTTAAATAAGTGTTACACAAACACAACATACGCCTCATTCCAATTCATCAGACACTAACCGTAAATTAATCAAGAGAATAATTTCCCAAATATTAACCCCGAAGGCCGAAACCAACATCAGATCAATATCCAGAAAACCATTCTGCTTGGCTAACCGACAGTTAGTTTCTAAATTTCACATTTATAGGGAAAGGTTCCCATTAATTTTATCCAAGATAAATTCCTTGAATTTATTCTTTATTCTATTTTTGAATCTCAATTCAAACTAGTCGGGATTAGCGAACCTTACCGAAGTAATCATTTGTTTTAATTTCCCCATCCCAACCTATTCATCCCATGAAGTAAAACTGGTAATACTTCATATCTAACACCACAGTGTTATCGGTAAATTCAATTACCATTTCACGTTCAAATCTAATTAAAGATTTAACTATCGCCTGGAGCAAAACCGGTGATACTCCATTTTCGATCATTTCAATCTAATTAAAGATTCATTAAAACTCCACTTAGTTTTAATCTTCGACTGGGTTAAAGAATCAGTGTCATTTAAAACACGGTTCACGATAAACCCAAAATCACATTCCATTAATTATCGGGTTAAAGAACAAGTGTTATTTAAAACACTGTTCACGATAAACCCAAAAATCAATACCAATTCAATTCCAATAAAATATCATTAAATTGGTACACTTCATTAAATCTAAATAAAAAGATTTAATCTTTTCTCAACTGGGTTCAAGAACAGTGTTAGTGAAGACACCATTCACGACAAACCCAAATCACATTTGATATTCAATATAAGGCTCTGAATAGAAAATATATCGGCTTATATTCAATATCAAATTCTACGATTAACAAATGTCATATTGGAAATAACGATATAAATATATATCTTTCAAATTTCCATAACAACATCTGTATAATCACGAATTCCAACATCGAAATATTCCGAAGACAATTTCGATTCAAATCCACTCCAACGCAATCATTGGAAATTCTGGTTATTTTTAAAACCCTTTTCAAATTCAATTTATTTATTTAAAAATAAATAGAATTATATTCCTAGTTCAAAAC
Source organism: Allium sativum (assembly GCA_030737875.1). Lineage (NCBI taxonomy): Eukaryota > Viridiplantae > Streptophyta > Magnoliopsida > Asparagales > Amaryllidaceae > Allium > Allium sativum. Next base: position 553,962,318 of record CM060915.1, read on the forward strand.
TAGTTCATTTCGATAAAAATCTATTTTTATCTTTTCAAATATGGAGTTTATCATCCCAAATCTTGACAAATCATTTCTTATGATTTTACACAAATTATTACTATTTTTAATAATTTTATCAAGGCCCGTACAGTCGATTTCCTTCAACGGCCCTCGAACTGCACTTACAGCGACCTTTTTCGAATTTGATTTGGACGTATCTCAAAATCCAACCGTTAGATTTCTAATTTCTAATATTCGTTAGAAAGCTCTTTTCGATACGAACCCAACGGTTCCGGTTTTAGGAGAATCCGACGGTCGGATCTCCCGTAATGTCCGTTTGAAATAAATGGTCGAAATTCACGAACTGCCGCGGCGCGGCGCGTTCTATTCAGGCCATTATATTATATATATAATATATATAATATATATTTCGTCTATTTCTATTTAAAACGAATTATATAAATAGTTTTAAATTCGTTTCAAAAGCAATTTCAACTTCCGTTTCAAATTCAAATCAAAATTGAATTCTTCTTTATAAATTCGTTTTAAAATTCATTTCTATTCAATTCAAATTTCAATTCAATTTGAATTCATTTCAATTTGCTTTCAATTCAATTTGAATTCGTTTTCAATTTAATTCAATTCAAATTGGTTTTCTATTCGATTCAATTCGTTGTATATTTCATTGAAATCAAATTCGTTATATATTCAAAACAAATTCGATTCGAATTCGTTTTCTATTCAGTTTGATTCAAATTTCATTTCAAAATATTTGATTTCGAAATCACTTTTCAATATTCATTTTAAAATGAATAAATTCGATATAAATATCGTTCACGTCAAAATGGCGTCAATCTAATCAACACGGCTTCATAAATTTCTATTTTCAAATATTCTATTTGAAATATTTCTATTATTAAAATATTTCGTTCAACACATGACCAATCTCAATGGATGAGTACTGTCAACACATGAACCTTTATTTTATATTGATAAAGATGTAAATTTTATTACTAAAATGTTTCGTTCAACACATGACCAATCTCAATGAATGAGTATTGTCAACACATGAACCTTTATTTTATATTATAAAAGATGTAAATTTTATTACTAAAATATTTCGTTCAACACATGACCAATCTCAATGGATGAGTACTGTCAACACATGAACCTTTATTTTATATTGTTCTTTATTTTCTAAATTGGAATGAGGCCCAATCAATTACCATATAAAATTAATTATATGGATTTTCATACAACACATGTATATAATAGCATTGAAAAATAATCAACCATCAACCAAAGTGCACTACACTGTATAAGCATCAAATATAGATATCTAACGCTTATAACAGCCTGTCAATCAATCGATCGACATATTTAATCAATCAGGATGAGTGAACTTCAAATTTCATCCCAACACCCGTGTGGGGTTTCAAACAATCAAACACATATTTTATTTGTGCAGTTGGGCGATGTGTAAAATTTATCGTCCCAATCAATGTCCTTCAAATAGGTGTACATAAACAAACCGTCCAGTTTGTAAATGAATATTTATTTATTCACATTCACTATATTCATATTCACGTTAAAAATTATATATTTTTAACGATAAAAATTTTTATTTTAACATATGAATTTCTATTCAGTTCATTCTTTAAATAAAATGATATTTTTATTTTCTAACTTATTTTAGAAAATTTCGGCGGCATAACGGCACGATACTAGAAACGGGACAAGGCCTAGCCTTATCCCCGGTCTAGTGAAGGCCCACGCCATTCACACATCAATCAAATCAATTCATTTCACCACACAATTCAATTTCAATCAAATAATCTAACTAATTTTTGCAATCAAACAAACAAGTCCATGGTCTGTGGACGATTGTGTCGGGTGCTACTAAGCACCGTCTGCATCCTAGTATATATATATAACTAGAGAAAAGAAAGTGAAAGGTGAGAAATTCTCACCGATAGCTATCCAAACATCTTGACTCTTCTTATGTAGAAATCTTCGTCGTTCTGCTTCTTATCACTGTTCACTGCCCGTATTCTCTACATATTTAAAAATCGAATTTTTACTTCGCTATTCAATATATAAAAATCGAATTTTTACTTCGTTGTTAAATATATAAAAATCACATTTTTACTTCGATGTTCAATACACAAAAATCACATTTTTACTTCGATGTTCAATATATAAAAATCAAATTTTTAACAATGCTGTTTATTTTCAAAAATCGTATTTTTATATCAAAGATATTTATTTTCACTAGTTCTATTTTAAAAACAACACAAATTTTATTTTAAAACAAAGATTTTTATTCTCAAACAGTGATATTTATATTTTTAAAACATTGTAAATTTTCTATTTCAAGAACTATGCTATTTATATATAAAACAACATTTCTATTTTGATTTTCTTATTTTTCAATACAATGCCATTTTATTTAAAAATCATGCTATTTTCATTAATAACCCATGTCATTTTAAATTCCAAAAACATATTTTAATTTACTATGTTTTTTTCCTCTAAAAACAAAACTGAATTTAAATTAATTATAAAAATAAAAATATTTAAAACCTTACCTGCCTTTACTGTTATTTACATCCCCGCGTTAAAACTGTCAATCCCATTCACGGTCGGAAAAAGCCAACGCCGCCGTCACCTGACGAAGCTGAACCTGATCCCCGCCTGCCATTCGAAAGCCCAACCTTCTCTCTACCATCGCCGATGATCTCGGCCAGCTCGCAGTCGTCGTTCGCCAGTAGATCGATGGTGAACGCCTTGATTTTCCACGTCGAATTCTCCCCGTTCACTGCGCTAGAGAGGATCAAACTTATATGAATCGAAAGCCCTCTCTTAGCTGTCTAATTTTTGTTTTAGATCGATGATTTAATTTGATTTATTTAGTGTGTGATTTGAGGAGAAAGAATTGGAGAAACCCGTCCTCCATTCGCTAGTGTCGGCTGTAATAGGGGCGTTGACCACGAAAGAAAGAATGGTAGGGCTTGACTGTGTTTTGACATTATATATATTTATTTTATTTTTAATTTAATCCCAAAAATCTTTGTTTAATAATCCGATCTCCAAATCAAACCCAATGATTGCCGCCTCTAGCTAATAACCCCCATTCCGAACACAATGGGATATGCCACTCAAGCCAATTCAGCTGTTTCGATCAGTTTCCGTTGAATTTACATTTAAATTGCTATACTGAATTTTAAACGTACATTTCAAATTACCGGGGTCACATAACAACTCTATAAATTCCATAAAAATATTTTCTAGCTTCGTATTGACGATACGGTCCTTACAAAACAAGTTTTGTCGAATTCTGAGACCGTTAGAAAAGTGGCCATTTTCCAGTCGATTAAAATCAACTGAAACTGGTCAAACGCGTTTTCCTTTGCCACGCTCACATATTGATTCAAAAAATTATGAAATTTGGAATCTAGCAATAACTTTACATCACAGACCCAACAAAACTGGTTTCGACGAAATCCGAGGTCGTTTGCAAAATGTCCATTTTTAAGGGCCTGAATTCCATAGCGACTATTCAGAATTTTCAACTGGACGTATCTTTTGATTCCCGCTATGAAATTTCAATTTATCGGATTCGTTGGAAAGATATTATCAATTAGATCCTTATGTTTTTGGTTTCACTAAAATCCGGATTGTTTTGCACCCGGTACATTCAATTGAATTTTGAAATCGAATTCTCGAACTACCCCGCCATTTTCAATTCCTTTTATAATTATATATAAATATTTATATTCTATCGATGACGTATATAATATATACGTTCGAATTCTATTCAAAATAAATTTATCGTCAATTTTATTTAAAATAATCTATTTTAAATATTCAAATTTCGTTAAAATAGCCAAAATAAAAATTTTAAACTGGCCCAGATTTTCGGGTTGTTACAGAGAAGGGGCTTCGAGGTGGTGTAAGAGTTGGGGTCAGGTTTGCGAAGATGAAGGAGGATTTAGAGGGAGAAGTTTGGAGCGATCATGGCCATCGGATGATGAAGAGTTCAGTGGCGGCTGCGAAGAAGGATGAATAGTGAACAATAGTTTTAGGGTTTAAATTCCTATTTTTATACTAATTTCAATGTATTTTTACAATTAAATCAAAATCTTTTTAACCGAACCAATTCCAGTCCAGCAGAAGGTGGCCTTAGCTAATAGCGCATGTTCCGGATCCAACATGACAAGTCCCGTCAGCTCAAACGGCTGTCTATGGCCTATTTTATTTAAATTTAGTAATTATATCCTTTATTAATTTAGGGTGCGTTTTTTACAGGTCCCTATTAAGTTTCAAAATAGAAAAAAAACCCGGTGATAAAAACAATATAAAATACATCCCTATTTTTGAAATTCGGCTGAAAACATTCCAGTTCTACCCTTTTGCAATTACAAAACTTTCCAAATCATCATTTAATCATTCAAACCGCACCTTTAATCTCGCTCAAAACCGTATTTCCATGATTTTGCAAAACAATCAATCAAAAAATCGCTGTTTGACTGATCAAAAAATCTTTAAAAAAAACGTAATGTGTAACGACCCGTGTTTTTGCCCGTCGAATATTTAATTTAATTTATTTATTTTAAATATTAGATTGGGAATATCAATGAAATTTAATATTGAATTCGTTATTTAAAACTAAGTTGAACGTTATATATTTATATATAATATAAATCGAGCCTGAAATGGCGCTGCAGTTCGCAATATAGAGTTCTGAACTTCAACTGAGAATACAGGATTCGATATAAGTCGGATTTCTGTGAAACAAGACACGTTGGGACCGTATTGACAATAATTTTCATATGAAAGAGAAAAATCCAGATTTCGTGTTATAGTTTGATAGTTATGGCCAAATCAAATTTTGAAATAGTCGCTATGGAAAACCGTTATTTAATTATAGGCCTTTAAAATAGCCATTTTGCAAACGGACTCTGTTTTCGACGAAACCAGTTCCGTTGAGTTCGTATCGTCGATTAGAGTCAGGATATGTATATAGTTTGTTATTTTTAGAGACGGGAAAATTTGGTGTAAAAAGGGGTATAGCGGTTCAGGGTAAAAACAGCCTACCGGGGCAACAATCTCAGAATGCGACGAAATTAGTGCCGTTGGGTTCGTATCGAAAAGTTATTGTCAATGTTCGCAGTTTCAAGTGGATTTGATTTATCTGGTGATCGTGGAAAAATTAAACGTGGGTTCATTTCTGGTTTCATAAAGGAAATTTTTTCATACGACCTCGGATTGCGACGAAACTTGTCCCTTTGGGTCCGGAATACCTTTTTACACCAAGAATAGGCTTTTTATCAGTAAACAGAAATCGTCTGTAGTTAGTTTTGCTTGTTACTTCGCAACGAAGTTTCACGAATAATATTTTACTATATATATTCTAACCCTATATATATATACTGTATGTCTTCAGCACCTTCATCGTTGCCTCGCATTAAAGTTGACAGCCTATTTTGATATAGTACCTCTCGACAAGCATTTATTAGTGATAACGACATTTCATTTACCTTGCCGACCAAGGCGCCTAATTTCCCCATCCAAGAAAAACAGCTATTCTAAGTAGTGTCTGCAAACCCATTTTCTTATATATTATATATAATTTTAGCGTACTCACCATGCCTTTTCCCCTATAAATACAAGGGACTCATCTTCCTCTCCACAAAACAAAAGGGCACGAATGTCTTCTCCCCAGTACTTAAACCGCGCACCACCTCTTCAACAAATATAAATTTATAACCCAAACTCATCACATAACTATATTCCCCAGCGTCAGCAAAGGAGTAGAAGTGCTGGGCGAACCCGAAACAGAGAGTAGCAACGAGTGCTTAAATCCGAACGTATATGACTTGGCGAGGCAGGGAGTAGGCGAGGCGAGCAGTGGAATGGTAGTGTAAGTGAGGATGCGTTTCATTATGGAGCACGGCCATTTACTGGAGAAACAGGATACCATCTACCTTGGATTGGTGCGTACGTGGGCTTGTCCCAAACATGTAAGGCCACGTGGAGAAGTGCGGTAGAAGCTGGGTTTTGGTGATAACTGGAATAGTGGGATTGCAAGAAGAATGGCATACGTGTGGAGGGGTCTGGCGGCTCACGGTGGAAGAGCAGGCGAAGTAGGGGTTGGTTTGTTGTGGCATGGGAGATGGTTCGAACGCATAACAGTAGCATGGCGGAACAGGTATATAACGTGAAGGATTGGTCTGAGAAGGAGTACTAACGTAAGGGTCAGTTGCGAAGAGAAACAACAGACGAGAAAAAGCCTCGGAATTGGACCAAACAAGTGATGTCCAAATCGTACCGACAAACGTTGCATATTGGAGGTGATTTGGACAGAGTTGGACACAGTGCGAGCTATTAAAACGAACTATCTCAATGTCAAATGAAGGAAGGTGAGTTAAACTCACTCAGTTACCTTTTTTATATTTTATATAAATTGGGTGTTTTTATTTTGTGTGCTCTGCTTGCCAATAATTGACTGTTTTGCTAGTTATACATTTGTTTGCTGATTTAACTGATGAAATTAAACTGTGTTTAATTTCAGTGAAATACCAAATCGTTATTTTTAACGATTGGTTCCAATAAAGGTGACTCACCTTGGTTGGTCATGTTTATTTATAAACGTGTTTAAATGGTTGAATTGTTTGAACTGCTTATGGTTGATGTTAAATGGTTGTTATTTAGTTTATCAGTTAAACAAAAAACTGAACCGTCTGATTTGAGAAAAACCATTTAAATACAGGGAAGAACAGGTTGGAGGGATCCAACCGGATTCCTCAAATGTATTATTATAATCTGTTTGTGTGATTGATTTGATGGTTGACTATTGACTGGATATTCAACATCTGTTTGGTTTAAACCAATGAGCGGTGTTGGTTAAGTGTTCGGCAGAGTATGGCCTTTAAAACCAATCGAGTTATAGATATTGATTCACCGACAGGTGAATCGATAGAGTTGAGGTTATAAAATTTATTTTATAACCAGAGTTAGATTTGAATTATATTATTTGAATAAAAGTTATTTAAGAGAATAAATAAATATTTTATTTGTTTAAGACTTTGATTTGTTATGAATTTATTTTGCAAAGCGAATGCTGATGTTAATCAGATTTACCAGTGGAAGAATAAGAAATGAATTAAAGGGTTAAACCTTGGAAAATTGTTTTGTAAAGCAAACAAATAATTAGAATCTATTTAAATTAATTATATTTTTAATTAATTTAAAGCGAGGATTGTTGAAATCGGTTAAGAAGATAATCAAGTTTTTGAGTTAATTAAATCAACCATTTGGGATTAGAATTGTTTATCAAGTTAATGTGTTTTGACTAAGATAGTAAATGAATATTGTTTGAATTTAAATAAGGATTTAAAAGGGATTTAATATTTAATTTAGTAAATAAAGGGATTAACTACTAAAGTAGTTAATGTTTGGAATAATTTATTATTGTAATTAATGAAAAAATTTAGGAATATATTTGTAAATGGGAATTCATTTAAAAAGCTACCGAATGTGAGATGCAAGCCAATTGAATGGTGAAAGGAAATAAACGTACTCAATTATATGAATTAAGGGAAAGGAGATTATGATAAAAGGGTTTATTATAAACCAGAATTATAAATAAAATTTTGGCATTGATTATAACTGATATTTATCTGAGAATAAGACCGTTGTTTGATCAAGGTCTGAGAGGTAATTAAAATACCCCAACTTGAACGACGTCGGGATTATCTGAAGATAATGTTAGTGGGTAATCGTAAGCGACGTTAGTGGATATATTTTGAAATCTAAACAGCGATTTTAGCGCTATTGTTATAATATATGTTTTGTAAATCTAATATAGCGATTGTAGCACTTTTGCTATAGTAAATGGATTGTAAACCTAAACAGCGATTATAGTGCTGTTGTTTTGTAAATCTAAATAGTAATTATAATGCTATGGTTATAACATATGTGTTATAAATTTCTTTGTTAAAATTAATGGATTTCCGAATTTAAAAGATGATTTGAAAGAAGATTTAAGTAGGAAATTGAATATAGTTATTCGAGATAGAATTAGCCAAACATAATTATTCGGCTAAGTTGCCATTTCGTACGACTGCTAGCGTAATTCGCAGGGCTGCAGATAGCCTACGACGGTCGGATGTTTCCTGAGGGAATCAGGCGTAACCATTGTGATCGCTGTGATCTAGAGTCAAGCGAATGGAGTTAAGACAAATGTTAATCAATCAATTAGAGTTATTCAAATATCGTATTTTTGAATATTTAAAAGAGTTAGAAGTTTTAATTTAACAAAAGTAAATCAGTTTGTTAAAGGCCAAGGGATGCTGAATACTGAACCAGTGAACTCATGGGAGTGTCATGATTGAAACACTGAATATTTTGATAGTTAAAACACCGACTATCAAACCCGCCCAATACGATTGTTGGTATGGAAAGACCGGGATCGAATTTACATTCGAAAACCATTCCGACCAACAAATACGTGAAGATATTTGAAGATGGTCGAGATGGAGCATTGAAGACCGTGGATCTTCATAAGCGGAGGAACTGCTAAGAATCTCTGGTTTAGCGGCCAGAGATAAACTGTGGTTCGGTCGTGGTTGGAATCCACGAGTGCAAGGACTTCTCGCTACTGATCCATGGGGTGATTCCTATATGAGATGCAGTAGGAGAGTACCTTCGGTTCATCCTGTTCCTGGATGACTTGTATGGACAAATGTCTGACAGAGTATTTCCAAAGGGTCACGTACGTTGATTTCTTCAAACGTACGATAGTTGTTGGCAGGGAATTGCCATTCTCTAGCTTTCACTAGAGTATTTTGTGGACGTCAATTAGTGATATCTGACGGATCTGACGATGTGGCATTCAAAGTGAGTGATGACCAGATATTCAGAAGTATTCTGACCTCAAGCCTCATCAACCGGGAAATGACAAAAATCGGGCAGGCAGCATGGCTATGTGGGTCGCTCCCATTAGGGTGTATGATCACCTATCTAGAGGAAGTCCTATTTGTTTCTTAAATCTATGTTTCGATGCTGTCCCTTTTCGGGAGACGGTTGCTGATCCCAACCATCGGTGATATACATTCGATACACTCAAGCGAAATGAGTGGTCGGTCATGTGAGGGCTGGGTTGCAAGAAGTTCTTGTTGAACCCAGTGTATTCGTCTCTAGAGATACACTATCGGAAGGTGGACCCATACCTTGTCAAGTTGGAATCCAATCTCCAATAAGCGCCTGCGGGTTTTGATTGTATATATATATATGTGGAGCGTGAGATGCAAGCGTTCCACTAGATTGTTATTTACTTGTACTTAGACATTATTATAATATCAGAAAAGATATTGGTTTCAAAAATGTTTTGGGTTATCGTAAGGTAAAAACCGTCCGTATTTATGTGTGGATTTGGTCTTACGATTATCCTTTTCTTTCGAAAAGATTTTGAACTTTAAAATCATGATTGGATGATTCACCCTTATTACTGTGCGAGTTTATCTCACTCTGGTTCACCAGACTGACCCGGTGTTTTGTAAATGCTCGGGTTAGGCCGGGTTTTACAGGTTCAGGTTATCGACTACTGTGAAGAGACGAGCTGGAAGAGTCCAGACGTATGATATTACTAGTATTCCGCTGTGTGTTGTATGAGGACAGATTATCACTGTCCAGGTGTTAATGTACTCTGATATTGTAAGTATTTTCAAAGTTCTCAATAAAGATTTATTTCTGTATTATATTTTGTTTCCGCTGCGATGTGAGACTCTGTGTGTTGTGTTGTTTCCTCTTCTTCTTCTATTCTAATATTTCTATCTTATCTATTCTCACCCTCTAACTTCTTTCTATTAATGATCTGGAATGTTCGATGTCTGAATGATCAACATGGTAGATTGATGTTGATTTTCGGAGTCGAAAATCCCGGTTCGTTACAGTGGTATCAGAGCTGAAGGTTAAGTAATTACCTTGGCTCTGTGGCGTGACTCAGTAGAGAAGGGGTTAGCAATACCCTAGATTGAGTTTGAGTGTATATATATGAGCGCGTATTTGTAAATTGATATAAAAACTGTTTATATTGTGTCGATTGGTCTGTCGAGTAGTTTATGAATTCTGGTCGATACGGTAATGCAAACTGTGTCGATAAGTGTTTCTAAACTTTTGAACAGAATAATTCGACACAGTATGTTTTTGAAAGGGGGTAAATGAAATAATTTTACCCAAATTATATTTTGATATAGTGGAAATATATATATTGTAATTATAGTATATTGGATGTGTTGGTTCATTATAATTGAAATGGTTATATAAATAACCCATTAGAATTCGTATTATATGGAATCAGATGAATTAAATCTATAATTAAAATCAGGACTGGAATTAAAATTCCCAAAAGTGGGAAAGGTGGTTGCAAATGAACTTTAATTGAATATATGAGAATTTTAAAATCCTGGGAGATTTTAAATTGTTTACAAGCATCGTGAATTTTATTTTGAAATAGATTTCAAAATGAAAGTGGTTAAAATTGAAGTTTTGAAAAGATATAGTATTGAACTCACTTCGACAACTGGAAAATAGATTCTGATGATGTGCGCGCCATTATCGGTGTTCATTTTCGAGTTCTAAGTGACGGATTACTACCAAGGATTTTGTTTTGAATTGCTTTGAGAAAGACAAGTTTGAATCCTGTAAAAGATTATTTGATTTTTGAAAGAGCTGAACTGTTTGAAAACTCCCAGGGGGAAATTGTTTGAACAAAAACAAAATTAAATAGAAATTTGTGAAAGCAAATATGAATTGAATTGGAACCAATTAACTGGAAATTGAATCGAGATATATTATATCGAGAAGAACCAGATTTTGAATTGCGAGACAGGAATCTGAAATGGTGTTGGATTGGAAATTTAAGAGTTGAAATTGATGATGGATGGAAGTTGAGTTAAGAATGGGATTTGGCTTGGACGTGTAAAGGATTTGGTTCTGAGAATGAAATTGGAATTTTGTTTGGAAGTGCATTTGTATATGCTAACAAGATAGCAGATGGAAGGATATAATGATATGCCCGACAAAAAAAAAAGGTACACGTTTATTTTATATGGGTTTGGTGATTTATGAGCCTATTTGGCAAGCCGCTTGGCTGTTTCATTTTCTTTTGAATTGGAGAACCTAGAAAGGCGAGTTGGGGTTGTACCGATTGAGTCGTACAGAGGAGGTGCTGGCGAAATTTTTCGAAAATTAAAATGTTAGAAAATTTTCAATATTTTTGAAAATATTTATTTACAATATTGAATTGATTTTGATTTAAAATAAATTGGATTTGAAAGTTAATGAGTTTATAACGTTCTTTCTTACCTTAGCAATTTCGAGGACGAAATTATATTAAGGGGGAAAGAATGTAACGACCCGTGTTTTTGCCCGTCGAATATTTAATTTAATTTATTTATTTTAAATATTAGATTGGGAATATCAATGAAATTTAATATTTAATTCGTTATTTAAAACGAAGTTGAACGTTATATATTTATATATAATATAAATCGAGCCTGAAATGGCGCTGCAGTTCGCAATATAGAGTTCTGAACTTCAACTGAGAATACAGGATTCGATATAAGTCGGATTTCTATGAAACAAGACACGTTGGGACCGTATTGACAATAATTTTCATATGAAAGAGAAAAATCCAGATTTCGTGTTATAGTTTGATAGTTATGGCCAAATCAAATTTTGAAATAGTCGCTATGGAAAACCGTTATTTAATTATAGGCCTTTCAAATAGCCGTTTTGCAAACGGACTCTGTTTTCGACGAAACCAGTTCCGTTGAGTTCGTATCGTCGATTAGAGTCAGGATATGTATATAGTTTGTTATTTTTAGAGACGGGAAAATTTGGTGTAAAAAGGGGTATAGCGGTTCAGGGTAAAAACAGCCTACCGGGGCAACAGTCTCAGAATGCGACGAAATTAGTGGCGTTGGGTTCGTATCGAAAAGTTATTGTCAATGTTCGCAGTTTCAAGTGGATTTGATTTATCTGGTGATCGTGGAAAAATTAAACGTGGGTTCATTTCTGGTTTCATAAAGGAAATTTTTTCATACGACCTCGGATTGCGACGAAACTTGTCCCATTGGGTCCGGAATACCTTTTTACACCAAGAATAGGCTTTTTATCAGTAAACAGAAATCGTCTGTAGTTAGTTTTGCTTGTTACTTCGCAACGAAATTTCACGAATAATATTTTACTATATATATTCTAACCCTATATATATATACTGTATGTCTTCAGCACCTTCATCGTTGCCTCGCATTAAAGTTGACAGCCTATTTTGATATAGTACCTCTCGACAAGCATTTATTAGTGATAACGACATTTCATTTACCTTGCCGACCAAGGCGCCTAATTTCCCCATCCAAGAAAAACAGCTATTCTAAGTAGTGTCTGCAAACCCATTTTCTTATATATTATATATAATTTTAGCGTACTCACCATGCCTTTTCCCCTATAAATACAAGGGACTCATCTTCCTCTCCACAAAACAAAAGGGCACGAATGTCTTCTCCCCAGTACTTAAACCGCGCACCACCTCTTCAACAAATATAAATTTATAACCCAAACTCATCACATAACTATATTCCCCAGCGTCAGCAAAGGAGTAGAAGTGCTGGGCGAACCCGAAACAGAGAGTAGCAACGAGTGCTTAAATCCGAACGTATATGACTTGGCGAGGCAGGGAGTAGGCGAGGCGAGCAGTGGAATGGTAGTGTAAGTGAGGGTGCGTTTCATTATGGAGCACGGCCATTTACTGGAGAAACAGGATACCATCTACCTTGGATTGGTGCGTACGTGGGCTTGTCCCAAACATGTAAGGCCACGTGGAGAAGTGCGGTAGAAGCTGGGTTTTGGTGATAACTGGAATAGTGGGATTGCAAGAAGAATGGCATACGTGTGGAGGGGTCTGGCGGCTCACGGTGGAAGAGCAGGCGAAGTAGGGGTTGGTTTGTTGTGGCATGGGAGATGGTTCGAACGCATAACAGTAGCATGGCGAAACAGGTATATAACGTGAAGGATTGGTCTGAGAAGGAGTACTAACGTAAGGGTCAGTTGCGAAGAGAAACAACAGACGAGAAAAAGCCTCGGAATTGGACCAAACAAGTGATGTCCAAATCGTACCGACAAACGTTGCATATTGGAGGTGATTTGGACAGAGTTGGACACAGTGCGAGCTATTAAAACGAACTATCTCAATGTCAAATGAAGGAAGGTGAGTTAAACTCACTCAGTTACCTTTTTTATATTTTATATAAATTGGGTGTTTTTATTTTGTGTGCTCTGCTTGCCAATAATTGACTATTTTGCTAGTTATACATTTGTTTGCTGATTTAACTGATGAAATTAAACTGTGTTTAATTTCAGTGAAATACCAAATCGTTATTTTTAACGATTGGTTCCAATAAAGGTGACTCACCTTGGTTGGTCATGTTTATTTATAAACGTGTTTAAATGGTTGAATTGTTTGAATTGCTTATGGTTGATGTTAAATGGTTGTTATTTAGTTTATCAGTTAAACAAAAAACTGAACCGTCTGATTTGAGAAAAACCATTTAAATACAGGGAAGAACAGGTTGGAGGGATCCAACCGGATTCCTCAAATGTATTATTATAATCTGTTTGTGTGATTGATTTGATGGTTGACTATTGACTGGATATTCAACATCTGTTTGGTTTAAACCAATGAGCGGTGTTGGTTAAGTGTTCGGCAGAGTATGGCCTTTAAAACCAATCGAGTTATAGATATTGATTCACCGACAGGTGAATCGATAGAGTTGAGGTTATAAAATTTATTTTATAACCAGAGTTAGATTTGAATTATATTATTTGAATAAAAGTTATTTAAGAGAATAAATAAATATTTTATTTGTTTAAGACTTTGATTTGTTATGATTTTATTTTGCAAAGCGAATGCTGATGTTAATCAGATTTACCAGTGGAAGAATAAGAAATGAATTAAAGGGTTAAACCTTGGAAAATCGTTTTGTAAAGAAAACAAATAATTAGAATCTATTTAAATTAATTATATTTTTAATTAATTTAAAGCGAGGATTGTTGAAATCGGTTAAGAAGATAATCAAGTTTTTGAGTTAATTAAATCAACCATTTGGGATTAGAATTGTTTATCAAGTTAATGTGTTTTGACTAAGATAGTAAATGAATATTGTTTGAATTTAAATAAGGATTTAAAAGGGATTTAATATTTAATTTAGTAAATAAAGGGATTAACTACTAAAGTAGTTAATGTTTGGAATAAGTTATTATTGTAATTAATGAAAAAATTTAGGAATATATTTGTAAATGGGAATTCATTTAAAAAGCTACCGAATGTGAGATGCAAGCCAATTGAATGGTGAAAGGAAATAAACGTACTCAATTATATGAATTAAGGGAAAGGAGATTATGATAAAAGGGTTTATTATAAACCAGAATTATAAATGAAATTTTGGCATTGATTATAACTGATATTTATCTGAGAATAAGACCGTTGTTTGATCAAGGTCTGAGAGGTAATTAAAATACCCCAACTTGAACGACGTCGGGATTATCTGAAGATAATGTTAGTGGGTAATCGTAAGCGACGTTAGTGGATATATTTTGAAATCTAAACAGCGATTTTAGCGCTGTTGTTATAATATATGTTTTGTAAATCTAATATAGCGATTGTAGCACTTTTGCTATAGTAAATGGATTGTAAACCTAAACAGCGATTATAGTGCTGTTGTTTTGTAAATCTAAATAGTAATTATAATGCTATGGTTATAACATATGTGTTATAAATTTCTTTGTTAAAATTAATGGATTTCCGAATTTAAAAGATGATTTGAAAGAAGATTTAAGTAGGAAATTGAATATAGTTATTCGAGATAGAATTAGCCAAACATAATTATTCGGCTAAGTTGCCATTTCGTACGACTGCTAGCGTAATTCGCAGGGCTGCAGATAGCCTACGGCGGTCGGATGTTTCCTGAGGGAATCAGGCGTAACCATTGTGATCGCTGTGATCTAGAGTCAAGCGAATGGAGTTAAGACAAATGTTAATCAATCAATTAGAGTTATTCAAATATCGTATTTTTGAATATTTAAAAGAGTTAGAAGTTTTAATTTAACAAAAGTAAATCAGTTTGTTAAAGGCCAAGGGATGCTGAATACTGAACCAGTGAACTCATGGGAGTGTCATGATTGAAACACTGAATATTTTGATAGTTAAAACACCGACTATCAAACCCGCCCAATACGATTGTTGGTATGGAAAGACCGGGATCGAATTTACATTCGAAAACCATTCCGACCAACAAATACGTGAAGATATTTGAAGATGGTCGAGATGGAGCATTGTAGACCGTGGATCTTCATAAGCGGAGGAACTGCTAAGAATCTCTGGTTTAGCGGCCAGAGATAAACTGTGGTTCGGTCGTGGTTGGAATCCACGAGTGCAAGGACTTCTCGCTACTGATCCATGGGGTGATTCCTATATGAGATGCAGTAGGAGAGTACCTTCGGTTCATCCTGTTCCTGGATGACTTGTATGGACAAATGTCTGACAGAGTATTTCCAAAGGGTCACGTACGTTGATTTCTTCAAACGTACGATAGTTGTTGGCAGGGAATTGCCATTCTCTAGCTTTCAGCTAGAGTATTTTGTGGACGTCAATTAGTGATATCTGACGGATCTGACGATGTGGCATTCAAAGTGAGTGATGACCAGATATTCAGAAGTATTCTGACCTCAAGCCTCATCAACCGGGAAATGACAAAAATCGGGCAGGCAGCATGGCTATGTGGGTCGCTCCCATTAGGGTGTATGATCACCTATCTAGAGGAAGTCCTATTTGTTTCTTAAATCTATGTTTCGATGCTGTCCCTTTTCGGGAGACGGTTGCTGATCCCAACCGTCGGTGATATACATTCGATACACTCAAGCGAAATGAGTGGTCGGTCATGTGAGGGCTGGGTTGCAAGAAGTTCTTGTTGAACCCAGTGTATTCGTCTCTAGAGATACACTATCGGAAGGTGGACCCATACCTTGTCAAGTTGGAATCCAATCTCCAATAAGCGCCTGCGGGTTTTGATTGTGTATATATATGTGGAGCGTGAGATGCAAGCGTTCCACTAGATTGTTATTTACTTGTACTTAGACATTATTATAATATCAGAAAAGATATTGGTTTCAAAAATGTTTTGGGTTATCGTAAGGTAAAAACCGTCCGTATTTATGTGTGGATTTGGTCTTACGATTATCCTTTTCTTTCAAAAAGATTTTGAACTTTAAAATCATGATTGGATGATTCACCCTTATTACTGTGCGAGTTTATCTCACTCTGGTTCACCAGACTGACCCGGTGTTTTGTAAATGCTCGGGTTAGGCCGGGTTTTACAGGTTCAGGTTATCGACTACTGTGAAGAGACGAGCTGGAAGAGTCCAGACGTATGATATTACTAGTATTCCGCTGTGTGTTGTATGAGGACAGATTATCACTGTCCAGGTGTTAATGTACTCTGATATTGTAAGTATTTTCAAAGTTCTCAATAAAGATTTA
The DNA here is from genome assembly GCA_030737875.1 of Allium sativum. NCBI lineage: Eukaryota > Viridiplantae > Streptophyta > Magnoliopsida > Asparagales > Amaryllidaceae > Allium > Allium sativum. Next base: position 553,978,900 of record CM060915.1, read on the forward strand.
CTTCTGTATTATATTTTGTTTCCGCTGCGATGTGAGACTCTGTGTGTTGTGTTGTTTCCTCTTCTTCTTCTATTCTAATATTTCTATCTTATCTATTCTCACCCTCTAACTTCTTTCTATTAATGATCTGGAATGTTCGATGTCTGAATGATCAACATGGTAGATTGATGTTGATTTTCGGAGTCGAAAATCCCGGTTCGTTACATAATGTAGAATCAAAAGCCGATGGTCATAGTTTTAATGAAGATCATGCAAATATTCAAAATAATTGCACATTTATATACAACAATGATCAGTAGTAGTTTCCTAAAAAGAATATTTACAGATTAATTATTTGCAGTTACTACTTGTTTCTTACAGTATAGACATGCCAAAATATTTAGTACAAATGAGGCAAATGAATGTTCAAAAAAACTGCATACATTTATTCAGATATAACAAATATTTGCATACATTTCAGCTTGAAAAAAAACTGGTAATTAAAACCAAATTTACAACAAAATACTGAACTGATTGTATTACATGACAAAAATGTTTACAACAAATGGTAAAAGTCAACAATAAAACCAAGTGTCTTTTGAAGAACAAGTTCTTTTGTTATGGCCCAGCTTACTCCAGAAACCACTTCTAGTACTCCTAATGTGCGATTCCATTCCCAAGCTTCAACAACATTAATACACCAATAATCGCAGGAACACTGTTATACAAAGAAGAAAATCAAAATTAGTAAGCCTAATGTGCGATAATCAAATTACATAAACATCTGCAGATTAATATAAATACATGCGTACGTACAGTTCAGCAAAATAACAATAATATATGCATAATTATATGCAAGGATTCTAAATATATGCATACAAATATGCATATATTTTAAATATATGTTTTTCTGTGTGTTTGGGAAAAAGTTGCATGCAGATATGCATATATTTAGAATATACGCATATTTGTAGGCAATTTTTTAACAGAAATGTTGAAAAGAGATAATAAAGATATATGCATATTTGTATGCATATATCTATAATATATGCATACATGTACTCAACTTTTCTGAGCACATGCAAACCCAAATGTTCTAACAATAGTTTCATACTTGAATTTGTCGATAAACATGCAATTTTTTAAATAAATGATCGATCAAATTAGATTAATATTAATATATGCGTACAATTCAGCAAAATAAAAGCAATATCTGCATATTTATATGCAAGTATTCTAAATATATGCATACAAATATGCATATATTTTAAATATATGTTTTTCTGCGTGTCTGGTAAAAAGTTGCATACATATATGCATATATTTAGAATAGATGCATATTTGTAGGCAATTTTTTAACGGAAATGTTGAAAACAGATAATAAAGATATACGCATATTTGTATGCATATATCTATAATATATGCATAACTGGACTCAACTTTTCTCAGCACATGCAAACATAAATGTTCCAGCAATAGTTTCATACTTGAAATTGTCGAGAAACATGCAATTTTTTAAATGAATAATCGATCAAATTAGATTACTATAAATATATGCGTACAATTCAACAAGATAACTCAAATATCTGCATATTTATATGCGTACGATTCAGCAAAATAACAATACTGTTCTAACAATAAGTTTTTCTTCGGGTCTGGAAAAAAGTTGCATACACATATGCATATATTTGAAATAGATGCATATGTGTACGCAAATTTTTAACAGAAATGTTGAAAACATATAGTAAGTTATGAAATTAAGTAAACAGAAGGACAAAAATTAAAAATCGACATCAAGAGGATCAAAATTCAAACAAACCTGAAATCCATATTCTCAACAAACCACAAAACCACACAGTTTCATCCCCTTCCAAAACTCAAAGCCACAAGGAGCCGTCCATCACAGTTCCCTCTGCCAGGCCCCTTTCTAACCAAGCCAAGTATACTGTTCTTCCATCAGAAGATCCGCAAAATCAACTCAACTCCAAATTCCAAACAGCAAAAACACCTGAAATCCAATTCGATTCAACTCCAAAACCAAAATCACTGTTTCTAAAAATCCGTATTAATATTAGTTTCATACCTGTTCTCAATTTCTGAAAATACGCTTCGGAAATCGAAAAAATCAAAGAAAAAATATCGCAACTTGTTTGATTGTAGAGGGAATTCTTTTTGATACTTTGGATTTGTTGATTGAAGTAGAAATGGAAGAAGTTTCAAGCCGCCATTAACAAGGAAGAAATTTGAAGATGACGGCGCCGCCATGACAGACAACAATATGATGCGTGAAAAAAAATGAAACCCTAATACGTGTTTACGCGGAGACTAATTACATCATCAATTAGTGAAAAGGGCATTTCTGGTATAAAAAAAATCACTGTTTGAAAATAGGGATGAATTTTATATGTTTCAAAAGGGGAGGATGTGAGCCTAATTAAGTTTAGTTTTAAGGATGTGAGCCTAATTTTCACATTAATTTAATTTGTTCGCATAAATAAATTCACCGAGCCCACATACGGACTCAGAAAAATCCACAAAAAATATATTTGGCTTCATTATGCCGATACGGTCCTAACAAAATTAATTTCGTCGAATTCTGAGACCGTTTGAAAAATGGCTATTTTTCAGTCGATTAAATTTAACTGAATTGAAAAAACACATTTTCCTTTGCCACGCACACATACTAACTTGGAAAATTCTAAAAATTGAAAATTAGCAATAATTTGACATTCCGGTTCCAACAAAAGTGGTTTCATCGAAAAAAGAGATCGTTTGAAAATTGACTATTTTCACTGGCTTTAATATTATTTAAAAAATGAAAATTTTAATTTCTGCCACACTTTTCCACCAAATTATTTAAAATAAAAATTATAAATTAGTTCGGATTTTCCGGGTCGTTACATGATTATTAAAAATCACATTTTTATACTTCTACTACATACATAAAAATCATATTTTTATATTCTCTATTATACAAAAATCATATTTTTATCGCTACTTCATATATACAAAAATTATATTTTTATAACGCTACATGCGTATAAAAGATTATATTTTTATATCATAAAAATCATATCTTTATATTTTCAAAAATCAAGTCTTCCTTTTTTAAAAATCCGATCTTTTCATAGTTAAAAGTCCAATCTTTTCACATTTAAAAATCCGATCTTTTCCTAGTTAAAAATCCATTTTTAAAATGATGTTATTTCTTTCAAAAAATTATCAACTCTATTCATATAAAATTTCAGTTTTCAAATCCATGATATTTAAATTTAAAACCATACCTTTTCTATATAAAATTGATTTAAAACCCTTTAAAAGTTAATTACATTAAATAAAAATGAATAAAACAATAATAAAACTCACGTGGTCGGGGATGGCACGCAGGTGGCCGCTAGAGGGGGGCGGAGGTGTCTTCGGTGGCGGCGAAGGCTCAATGGTGGTGGCGGCAGGCCCTTGGGTGCGGCGGTGGCTTACTTGCGTCGGTTTCTGGTTGTAGAAGAGGGAGGAGGACGGAGGGTTATTATCGGAGGGGGGAGGGGGCGATCGCCGGAGCAGCGGCTGGAGGGGCATCAGAGATTGGAGGGGGGCGCAATGAACGAAGTCGTGGCCCTCGTGTTTTTATTTGACCTTGGTTGACTACTGAAGGGAAAGAGGGGAGAAGAGAGTATATATGTTAAAATATATATTTAATTAATTTAATTTTCAAAAAGCAACTTTTTATTTTGAACTCGAAATCGAACCCACCGACTGTCGTCCATAACTAAGTACCACATTCCAAACACAATGGGATATGTATCGTAAGCCAGTTTGGCTGATTCGATTGGTTTCCGCCAAAATCAAAATATAAATCTATATATTGAATTTAAACGCACATTTCAATTTACCGGGGCCACATACGGACTCTAAAAATTAAAAAAGGTTATTTCTAGCTTCGTATTGACAATACGGTCCTAACAAAACTAATTCCGTCAAATTTGGAGACTGTTTGAAAAATGGCCATTTTCTGGTCGATCTAAATTGACTGAAACTGTCAAAACACGTTTAACTTCGCCACGCTGACATATGAAATTCAAAAATTATGAATTTTTGAATCTAGCAATAACATGACATACCGGATCCAACAAAAGTGATTTCGTCGAAAACGGAGGTCGTTTGCAAAATTTCCATTTTTATAGGTATATTTCCATAGCGACTATTCTGAATTTTCAAGTGGGCAAAACTTTTTATTCCCGCTATGAAATTTGTATTTTTCGGATTCATTGGAAATATATTTTCAAATAGATTCAAATATTTTGGTTTCGCTAAAATCCGGTTTATTTTTAATCCGGTACATTCATTTGAATTTTGAAATCGAATTTTCAAACTTTCGCGCCATTTTCAATTCCATTTATATTTAAAATAAAATATTTATATTCTAACGTCGATTCAAATAAATATATATGTTCTAATTCTTTCAGAATAAATTTCTCGTCGTTATTATTTAAAATAAATCATTTTAAATATTCAAAATCTGTCAAAATTGTTAAAATAAAATTTTAAATTGGCTTGGATTTTCCGGGTTGTTACAAAGTATTATCATACATTCCAAAGAAAAGTGCTTGGTACTTATAATGACAAAGAGAGGATGTTCTGCTTAGAACTTTATAGGTTTATAACAGATATACTATTAAGGTGTGTGTTATAGGGCACTTCTGATAAACCTACCTATATGAATGCAACGAAGGTGGTACCGCCTTCTGCGAGATTTTGGCTTGATCTCTAAGGAAATTTCATGAAAGAAGATACAGACCCTAGGCCAATCCACGGGTCAGGCAAACATACTATCTGGAAAATATGAAAATGAGTGTGTGATAATCACATCCCGTAGTTCGTATAGGATCGATGGTTTAGTGCTCAGTCAACCACTCCATCCTGGTATACTTTGATGGGTTTTCACTACGTATAGATTCAAGTCTGTAAGACATCTATACTTATGCACAAAATTTCCTATATAAAATGACAAGAGGAATTTATTTAGAATTTGATGGAGGATTGTTAGAGGAAATTTGAAATAAAGGAAATTTTTGATTTGCCCCACATCATGAAATATAACATAGTATGCAAATTGTCACTGTAGACTAGAATTCAAATCTTTTGTCACTGTAGACAATTAAATCCAGATAGTGAATCATCGTGTTTGTGCAACTTGTCGATTAGAGATATTCAATATCTGCTCTGTTGTTGTAACAACCCTGAATTTTGGGGCCAATTTAAAATTTAAAATTTAGTAATTTTAATGAGTTTTGATATTTAAAATAATCTATTTTAAATAATAATGATCACAAATTTGATTCAAATTGAAGTTAGATGAATAATTTAATTTTAATTATAAAAGGAGTTAGAAGTAGAGCTGTAGTTTGAAAAGTCAAACTTGAACTTTGACTGACCGTACAGGATGCAAAATTTAACGGATTTTAGTGAAACCAAAAATATTAGAATCTATTAAAAAATATCTTTCTAACGAATCCGGAAAATCGAAATTTCATAGCGGGAATTAAAAGTTATGCCCAGTTTAAAATTTAGAAAGGTCGCTATGAAATATATAAAGGTCAAAAATGCTACTTTTCACATACGAAGGAATTTGGACTCGAAACCACTTCCATTGAGTTCAGAATGATGTTTCTGCATTGAAAAATAGTAAACACTTATATATTTCGAGTTTCAGAAATTATTTGTTTAAAAATGTATTTTTAATATTAAATATATTGGCCTTGAAAATAGTCATTTTTCAAACGACCTCTGTTTTCGACGAAACCAATTTTGTTGGAACCGGAATGTCAAATTATTGCTAGGTTTCAATTTTTAGAATTTTTCGAATTAATATGTGAGCGTGGCGAAATAAAATGTGTTTTGACTATTTTCATTTAAATTTGGACGCCTTAAAAATAGCCATTTTTCAAACAGTCTCAGAATTCGACGAAAATAATTTTGTTGGATTCGTATCGTAATAAGAAAGCTAAAAATATATTTTTTTAGAATTTTCTGAGGTCGTATGTGGCCCCGGCATATTTAAATGTACGGTAGAAATTAAATTATTTATTTAATATTGCATTTTTGAATTAAAACCGAAAAAAGTTACAGACATTGGAGTTAGAGCCCGGGACATAGCCCATCGCGTTCAGAAGGCCTCAAAATGTTAAGATCGACAGTAAGCAGGCCTAAATCGGAGAAAGTCCAGATTTTTCACTTTATTACACGTAAAAAGAGATTAAGGATTAAAATATTATTAAAATATTCCGAAACCCTAATTTTAATGGCAGCAGCCGCCGTTTTCTGTGAATGGCTGAAAATCACCGAATTTCAAACGTTAAGATTTCTCAATCCGTTCAACGAAAATCGACGTATGATATACCAAATCGAAGAGAATTCAGAGAGCTTTCCATCCATATGGTCAAGATCGGGTTTTGGTTCACGGATTACGCAAATTCAGGGCTAGAAGGTGGCGGTTTTGGGTGCATTTTTCCATGCAGTGGGCCCACCGAGCTCGGCCTCGGTCCTGGCGCAACAAGGTGGTGGTGCGGGCTTCGGGACGGTGGAGTTTGATCGGCCTCTGGTGGCCTCGGGTTGCGTGCGTTCGGAAGGAGGAAGGAGCGTGAAATGGGTTCGGTTGGTAAAAGGCAACGTAGAAGGAGGAAGAGGGATTAAGGGGTAATTACATAATTAAGTTATTAGTTAATTATTTAGTTTATCATTTAAAAGTTTAAACTTTAAAAATCCGTAACTTCTTCGTACGAGGTCCGTTTGACAAACCGTAAGAAGCGCTGGAATCAGAAAATTAAGATCTTCGCGATGGCGTAGACCAGAACTGAATCCGAGACAGTCAAATTTTCAGCAAAAATCAAGGTGAGAATTCATTTTTTTATTAAATTTAATTAATTTAATTATTATCCTTGCGTTATGTGAAGTTGGAAAAATCAAATAAATGGATCTACGATGGATGTTGTTATGAGTTATAGATCTGAATTGGTTGCGATGTTATGATATTAGATCTGAAATTCTAAGTGTTAGATGTGAGTATTCAATTTAATAATTAATATTTTAATTAATTACTTCGCGTGCTCATAAATCATGCTGTATGTTTGAATAGTTCTGATTTGCGATGTTGTGATTATTTGTTGAAATGCTGTTGTGATGTGGTTACATTTCTAGTTATCGATAATTATAGATCTGAAATTATGTTGGTTCATAAACATGAATGTCAAATTAAAAGGAAAATTATATATGATAAAAGATTGAATTTTCATGTTGCATTGTAATCAAAATAAAAGATATTTACATCGCATAGAAATTACATCATTTTTGATGCAATTAAAAGTATGAATTTACACCGCATGAAAATTACACCATTTTTATATGTAATTAGAATATGGATTTACACTGTAATGAAAGTTACATTATTATTTTTTTATCAAAATAGGATTTTGCCATGTATATAAAAAAAATTACATTTATATTTAATGTAATTAGGACATGAATTTGCACCGTAATAAAAATAACATTTTTGGGTGTAATGTAAGTATGAGGATTTTTTCACCGCAATAAAAATTACTATTGTAGGTGATAAATAAAAGTATGACTTTGCGATGTAAATAAAAAGTTCACTTTTATATGTAAATAAAGAAGTAGTATTCACATGTAAATTCATTTTTGTATATGTCATTGGAAAAAGAGAAATTATTTTTATATGGATAGTATAAAAGAAAGATTCGTTTTTATCAAAAAAGGGCAAAACATTCATTTCGTCAAATATAAAAGAAAGATAGAAAAATATAAGAATGACAAGATACTCATTTGTCAAGTGTAAGAAATATGCATTTTAATCAAATGTAAAGAGATGACAAAATATTCATTTGTTAAAAATTAAGTTGACATTATTTTGCACTAACATGTTTTGTTAAAAGGAAACTACATTTTATGTAATCAAAATTCAAAAGAAATGAGAATTACATTTTTAATGTAATTATAAGATTAGAATGTCGCTTATATTAGAAGTGTTAAACTAGATAAACATGTCACTTTTGTTTAAAAAGGTTATTTAGTATAAGAAGGACATTTTATTAATAAAGTTATGTTAAAATGGAAATGTCATTATATTAGAAATTATCATTTTATGAAATGCCAACATAAAATATTCTTTTTATGTTAGAACCGTCAACTCAAAAATCACAATTTAGTTAGAATATTTTTGCGTAGAGGAAAAGTACATTTTTAATATAAAATGTTGCATTAGATAATAACGTCATGTTATGTTATGTAAAAATGAATATTTTCACCGTATGTTGTGCTAGTTAGAAAAACAATATTTTTACCGTCATCTTATGTCATGTAGAAATGAACATTTTTGTCAATGTAAAGTAGTAGCGACAAAAATCATATTTTTTGGATAATGAGAAATGTTGTAAATGAAATTTACATTTTTATTATGTAAGACAAAAATATGAACTCGCATTTTAAATAGAATTTGTGTTTTATATGTAAACCAAAGTAGGAATGTGCATTAATAATAAAGATTACATTTTTATTATGTAACTTAGAATGAGAACTTGCATTGCAAATAAAAATTACATTTTTATTTGAACTAAAGTTATGATATTTGCTTTGCAAATAAAAAATTACATTTTTAACTATGATGAGGAAATGGCATTGAAAATAAAAATTATATTTTTATTTGTAACTATGGTATGAAATTTGGCAAGCGAACAAAATTTACATTTTATTATGTAACTATGAATGAGAAATTGCACTGTAAATTAAAATTACATTTTTATTATGTAGTTAAGGTATGATATTACACTGTAAATTAACATTTCATTTTTATGGTGTAACTTAAGAACGGAATTTACATTGCCATTCTAAATAGTCAAGATCATTTTGGTTTTACATTGAAAGAGATAAGAAAAATTATTATTTTTGTTTGGCATTTAAAAGAATAGCAAAATTATTATTTTTGTAATATTGAAATTAAACAAACAAAAATATATTCATTTGTATAGAAATGAAGTGGACACCAAAATATGCATGTTTGTTGTAATGGAAATGAAACACAAAAATACTTATTTTTGGTTGTAATTGGAATGACACACAAAACATACATTTTGTGTATAGTATATTTATGGAAATTGAAAACATTGTTGCGTGTGATGATATATATATCAATATTGGATATAAACAAGAAGATTTGTTGTTAGCAAAATATAGTAAAATAAGATGGACGAAGGAATTATATTTATATAATCATATATATATAAATTAAAAGTACTTAAATCGAGCATGGTAGTTCACATTTTAGAATCGTACTTTTAATTGATCATACCAAAATATCCGACCATTGGATTTTTCCCAAAACTGAAACCGTTAGGTTCGCCTTGGGAAGATCTTTCCAATGATATGTATTGTGTCAAAATCCCACGGTTAGATTTAGAGAAATGCGTAAAACAAATTTGGGTAAAAACAACGCCATTGTCTCCTGTTTGTATGAAGTGTTGCTAAATAGAATTTAATTATTTTTATATAAAAAAATAAAAATAAAGACTGATCGTTATAAATTAATATTAACGATATGAAATTGTTTTCAAATTTATATATGCGAGAATTATTTGGAAAGTCCGAGTTTACTCTCATTCCAAATAATGATACGACGTTCGAAGATTTAAAGACGGTGATTGAAGGCCGACGATCTTCACATCGAATGGGTGTGTTGCTATTGAGACCCATGATGGGAGTAGCTACCTTGAAGGGGCGACAGTAGTAGCCGCCCGGACGTAGTGTTGATTGCACGGTTTTGGCTTTCGCTCAAACCCAGAGCATAAGCGCGTAAATGGATTGTATGTCTGACGTTGTATTCCTTTATACTGTATTCGTTGATCTCTGCTAAACATATATCTGCTTGGTGTTTTACACCCTTCTCTGAGACGTATGAGCTTAGAGGTTATATGTTGGTAGAAATCAATGGTACGGTATGGATTGACGATGTGGCATGCTAAGGTGCATACGATCAAGGCTTTGTTGAAAAGCAGGCCTTGTGGGATGATCAAAGCATAGCCTGTTTAGGCATAGCTTTGTGTATAGCGTGACTTCGCGAGCCTCACACACTGGTGGAGTCTAAAACGGGAGAAGGGAACGCAGGGAGAGCAGCACGTTTCTTTCTAGCTAGAAGTGGTGTCATGGTATGGAGCCCAGACATTTTACTTATGTGGATGATGGAATGAGGCGCCTCAGATATGTCCTATAGGATCGAGAAACATGTGTTCAGGTATAACTAATCCGCTAAGCTGTATTTGCGGACCGGCCCTGCAGCTATCCAAGGGTTCTCCGCGGGGGATCCTGAGACATTAGCTAGAGTGTCTCGAATCGGGAAGGAGCTCCTCCCTAGCCTTGACTCATGATGGAAACCCAATTTCCAATACGCCCTTGCGGTTTTGATTGTATTACTAGTATGGAGGCATAGCATATGGTACCTATGCTTCCTAGGATTGATACATTTACTTTGAAATGTTTTAAAACATATACACACTAATAATAATATCGTTTTTATCGTATCAAGCATTTTTGACCATTATAAGGTAAAACCCTATCCTCCGGTTTGTGTTGCATTGTGTGATGGGACTTGGGTCTTCTGATGGTTTCATTTTTCTAAAAAGCATTGCGTTGTTTTGACGATTTACTTAAATTATGCACGACAATCCATTGGAATAAAACCCGTTCCACTTTAGTGGCGTGGTCCTTGGATTTGCCTTATTACTATTAGTTATATTAGTTAAGAATTCTCACACCAGTCCCACGACTGACCCGTTGTTTGTTTCCACCTTTACAAACTCGGGTGCCCTCTTTTCCACACGGGCAGTCGAGTAGTTTGTCTACAGGTTCTTATCTCAAGCAGGGTCCTGGATTGAAGCTTAAAGCTGTGTCCAGAGCATAGTTGTCTTCCGCTGCCTTAGTTTTATTGTTTCCGCTGCAATGTATTAATATATTGTAATGTATCTTCCGCTGTAATTTATTCGATGTACTCTGATATTCTGCACCTTGATGTGACATTTATTATTGATGTTATAAAAGTCTGCTGTTATGGGTCTGATGTTGTTGTATTCCCAAAGTTAAAGTATTCGTGGATTTCCGACCTTTGGGTCAGACTTGTGTGGTTTATGGTCGATCCAAAGAGCGAGAGTTTACGGGTCTTTACAGTTGTATCTTCGAACAAATTTTCCATTACTTGTGCACACAAGTTAAGAGGGCAAATACTGTTTTAGGATAGCGATCAACACATCGTGCCTCGGAGATTTGTTAACAAGAAGAATCAGCGATGAATTTATTCCAACAAACTAAAATAGTAATTCGGCAATGGCTCCTTATAGTCTTAAGGAATTTGCTGCTGATTTTACAAAGCTAGAGAGACTCAATGGTGTTAATTTTCTTTGATGGTAGAAAAAGATGCATTTCTTGCTGGATGGAATGAAAGTGGTATATGTTCTAACTATGCTAAACCCAGCAGAGACTGAAGATGAAACCATTTCACAGACACGAGTTTGGATCAATTGGGAATATGATGATTATATTTGAAAAGGCCATATTTGTAATGCGATGACGGACACACTTTTTGATATGTAATACAACAAGGCAACTACAAAGGATTTTTGGGATGCATTAGAAGCAAAGTATCTTATGGAGGACACAACTAGTAAGAAAATTCTAGCAACAAAATTTTGTAATTACAAATTGACTGATGATTGTCCAGTAGTAGAGCAATTCAATAATATCATGCACATACTTAACCAATTCAGTCAACATAAACTAAATATAGATGAGGAGATTAAGGTCTCATCCGTAATAGGAAAATTACCCCCTTCTTGGAAAGATCAAAGGAAACTATTGAAACACAAGAAGGAGGATATGAGTCTAGACGGTCTTGCACAGTATTTGCAAGTCGAATGACAACTGAGGCAGAAAGATGCTCAAGATGAAAAAGTTGTTGATACATCAAAAGTCCATATGGTGGAGGAAACGAAAGCAAACAATGCGTCGAATAACTCTTCTAATAAGAAGAGAAAAGGGCAGAACAACAAAAATTCCCCGAACAAGAAAAGCCAAAGTGGTTGCTACTTTTGTGGTAAACCAGGACATTTCAAAAAGGATTGTCGCTTCTGGAAAAAGGAGCAACAATCTGAAAAAGAAAAGTTCACAGCAGTCATATCAGAAGTGAGTATGATTGAACAAAACAATTCTTGGTGGATCAATTCTGGTGCTACTAAGCATATATGCATAGACAAGAATCAATTCAAGAAACTAGAACTAACCAAAGATGAAGAATACCTATACATGGGAAATTCAGCAAAGGTGGAGGTCAAAGGGAAGGGGACTGTGGATTTGAAATTCGCATCCGCAAAAGTTATGACACTGAATGATGTATATTATGTACCCAAAATTAGGAAGAATCTTGTTTCGGGAAGTCTTCTTAATAATTATGGTTTCAACCAAGTCTTTGAGTCAGACAAATATATGTTGACCAAAGGCGATGTATTTATAGGAAAAGGGTACACGTGTGATGGTATGTTTAAACTAAATGTTGATATTAATAAAAGTATGAATTTTGCTTATATTGTTGACTCATTTTCATTACGGCATATTAGATTATTACATGTTAATCATAAACGTATGCTTGATATGATATCATTGAATCTAATTCCCAAACATCAAAATGATATGCTAGGTAAGTGCAGGATATGTTCATTAACTAAGATCACTAGAAAACCATTTCCTCGTAAAGCGGAAGTGAAATAAAATTGCTACAACTTATTCATAGTAATGTATGTGATATGCATAGTACTCCTACTAGAGGTGGAAAGAAATATTTTGTCACATTTATAGATAATTATTCGAAATACTGTTATATTTATCTTATGCATGCTAAAAGTGAAGTGCTAAATTCATTTAAGTCTCATAAAACTGAAGTAGAAAACCAGTGGGTTACAAGAATAGAAACACTTCGATCTGAAAGGGTAGGCAAATATCAATTTCCTGAAATTTGTGAATCAGTAGGAATTATACATGAAACATCTATTGTTTATACTCCACAACAAAATGGAGTGGCTGAAAGGAAAAATAGAACATTTACCGAAATGGTAAATGCAATATTGTGTGATTCTGGACTGAATACTAGTTTCTAGAGAGAAGCTTTACTTGCCACATGCTATAATCTGAATAAAATACTACATAGAAAAGTAAAGTTACTCCTTATGAACTTTGGAAGAAAAGAAAACCAAATTTTGATTATTATCGAGTTTGGGGATGTAGAGCGATTGTTCGATTACCTGAACCAAAAATAAGGAAATTTAGACAAAAGGCTATCTTGTGCATATTTTTAGGATATGCTCAACATAGCAAAGGACACAGGTTTCTAGTAATAGAACTTAATAGCTTTATTGAAGTACACACAGTAATAGAATCAAGGAATGCAGTGTTTTATGAGAATAGATTTACATCTATTCAAAATAAACCGATTCATGAAACGGTGGAGGTCGATGCACCTATTAATGAAATGGTTGAGGTTAATGAACCAATTATTGAACCTGTAGAAAACACTAATGGAAATATCGACGAAAATGGTTGTAATAACCCGGAAATCCGAGCCATTTTTTTTTTGGCAATTTTAACGAATTCTGAATATTTAAAATGAATTATTTTGAATAATAGCGACGAGAAATTTATTTTGAATGGAATTTTAACATATAAATTTATTTGAATCGCCGTTAGAATATAAATATTTTATTTTAATTATATAACGAGCTTGAAATGGCGCGGTAGTTGCAAATTCAATTTCAAAATTCAAATGAACGTATCGGGTGCAAAATGAACCGGATTTTAGTGAAACTAAAAATATTTGAATCCATTTTACAATATCTTTCCAACGAATCCGAAAAATCGAAATTTCATATCGGGAATCAAAAGATATGTCCAGTTGAAAATTCAGAATAGTCGCTATGGAATCCTAGCCTTAAAAATGAGAATTTTGCAAACGACCTCGGTTTTTGATGAAACCACTTTTGTTGGATTCGTGATGTCAAGTTATTGCTAGGTTTCAAAATTCATAATTTTCTGAATCAATATGTGAGCGTGGCAAAGGAAAACGCGTTTGACCAGTTTCAGTTGATTTTGATCGACTGGAAAATGGCCATTTTTCAAACGATCTCAGAATTCGACGAAATTAGTTTTGTTAGGACCGTATCGTCAATATGAAGCTAGAAAATATTTTTCAGGAATTTTTAGAGTCCATATGTGGCCCCGGTAAATTGAAATGTGTGTTTAAATTCAATATATAGAGTTATATTTTCATTTTGACGAAAACTGATCGAAACAGTCGAATCAGCCTACGATACATATCCCATTGTGTTCGGAATGGGGGTAATTAGCTATGGACGACAGTCGTTGGGTTTGAATTGGGATTCGGAAAAGAATATTAACTTTTTGAAGAATAAAATAATTAAACAATTAAATTAAAATATATAATCTTGTCCTCCCCCTTTTTCTCTTCAAACGGTCAACGTAGGGATTAAATAAAAAAAAGAGAAAAGTCGTGCCCTAGATCCAAGCCCCGTCAGCCCCGATCTTCCTTCCGCCGCCGTCGCTCGGCGGTCCCCACCACCGCTGCCACGCTTGACGTCGCCCCCTGCCTCCAGCACCACCGCAGCCTTCTCATTCTTCCCCCTTTTCTCCATTCGAAGCTGCCCCTTCACCTAACCCAATGCCATCGCCACCATTCCCCCAACCTGAACATTAGAGGTCCTCTGCCTGCTATGACCCCCTCCCCGACCTCCGACCCTCCTATTCTCGCCCCCCCTCCAAAGACCAACGCCCAAGAAACCCATAACCCGAAGTAAGCAACCGCCTCTACCACCGTACTCAAGCGTCGACCACTGTAGCGCCACCCAACCGCCTCCTCCTTCCCCCTCTAGCGATCCGGAAACCCTAGAACAAAATGTAAGTTTTCATTCGATTTAATTCATATAAAATCTATGATCTTCTTTGATTGAAATCTAAGATTCTTATTATGCAAAGTAAAGATTTTAATATAGTAAAAAGTTCAGATTTTTATACGAATAAAGTTTAGATTTTTAAATAGGAAAGACATGATCTTTATTTAGTAAAAAGATTAGCTTTTTATTTTTAGGAAGGATAGATTTTTATAAATAAAAATATGATTTTTAAATCATATGAAGGTTATGATTTTTTTTCTTTTATATAAATTTGAAGTAAAAATACGATTTTTATATATGTTGTAACGAAATAAAAATTCGATTTTTATACAAGTAGCGGATTGAAAATAGAACTTTTATATAATAGAGAATATAAAAGTATAATTTTTATATGTTGTAGCGAAATAAAAATCTGATTTTTATTATATATATATGTTGAGATAAAAATGTGATTTTTATAGCGTCGAAATAAAAATTCGATCTTTATATAAGAAGCAGGAATATAAAAATATAATTTTTATATAGAAAGAAACGTCGAAAAAATATATGAAGTAAGAATAAAAATGTGATTTTTATTTATTGGAATGAAACAATAAAAATATAATTTTTATTATGAACAGCATGGTAAGGACTGCATTGGAATTTCAAACAAATCCAAACAGTTCAGAGGTTCAGAAGTTCAGAAGTAAAACTGGCGAAGTGGAACCCAAAGGTGAGAACTCCTCACTTTTAAATTTATTTCTAGTTGAATTATATACTAGGATGCAGAAGGTGTTTAGTAGCACCCGACACCCATCGTCCACAGACCATGGATGACTTATTTGTTTGATTGCTGTGTTGTGAAATTTGGTTGTGTGATGTGAAATGAAATAAAATATTTTATAGTGGAAAATATTTTATAGTTAAAAATATAGTTTTTAACGTGTGTATAAAATAAATAGTAATAAACAAATCGGAGATTTGTTTATATACACTGATTTGACTGATATTGATTGGGACGATAAATTTTACACATCGCCCAACTGCACAAATAAAATTTGTGTTTGATTGTTTGAAACCCCACACAGGTATTGGGATGATATATGACATACACTAATCCCAATAATTAGCTGTATGTCGATCGATCGATTTATTGATAGACTGTTATAAGCATTGAATATTTATATTTGATGCTTATACAGTGTAGAACGCACTTTGGATGATGGTCGGTTGTTTATCGTCATTGTTGTATATATGAATTGGATGAAATCCATATAACTAAAATTATATGGTAATTGACTGTGTTTGATTCCAGTTCAAAATTATCGAATAATTTAAAATAATATTCAATGGATATTGAATTGGGATGCCGTGTTAAATAGTTAAACGCCATTTCAACACGAACGTGAATTTTGTCGATTTTATAATGAATATCGAGAAGTGATATCAAAATCAAATATTTTGAAATGAATTCGAATTAAATTGAATATTTTGAAATGAAATTGAACTGAAAATAAAATGAATTCGAATTGAAATTGAAAATAAAATGAATTCGAATTGAAATTGAAAATAAAATGAATTCGAATTGAAATTGAATAGAAAATGAATTCGAATTGAAAGTCGAATTAAATTGAAATGAATTGAAATTCGAATTAAATTGAAATGAATTGAAATTCGAATTAAATTGAAATTAGAATTAAATTGAAATGAATTGAAATTCGAATTAAATTGAAATGAATTGAAATTCGAATTAAATTGAAATGAATTGAAATTCGAATTAAATTGAAATTGAATTGAAATCGATTTGAAATGAAATTAAAACGAATTTATATTGAAAAATTCAATCATGATTTGAATTTGAAAAGGGAGTTGAAACTATTTTGAAAACGAATTTAAAACGATTATAAAATACGTTTTGAAAGGAAATCGACGAAATATATATAATATATTATATATATATATATAATGGCCTGAATGGAACGCGCCGCGCTGCAGCAGTTCGTGATTTCGACCATTTACTTCGAATGGATATTACGGGAGATCCGACCGTCAGATTCTCCTAAAACCGGAACCGTTGGGTTCGTATCGAAAAGAGCTTTCTAAGTATATTAGAAAGAAATCTAACGGTTGGATTTGGAATTATGTCCAAATCAAATTTTGAAAAGGTCGTTGTAAGTGTAGTTCGATGGCCATTGATGGAAATCGACTGTACGGGCCTTAGTAAAATTATTAAAAATAGTAATAATTTGTGTAAAATCATAAGAAATGATTTGGGAAGAATCGGGATGAAAAACTCCATATTTGAAAAGATAAAAATAGATTTTTATCGAAATGAGCTAGTTTTGAACTAGAATAATAATTTATTTATTTTTTAAAAATAAATAAATTTGATTTGAAATGGTTTTGAAAATAACCAGAATTTCCAATAATTGAATTGGAATGGATTTGAATCGAAATCATCTTCGGAATAGTTCGATGTTGGATTTCATGATTATACAGATATTGTTATGGAAATTTGAAAGATGTATTTATATCGTTATTTCCAATACGATATTTGTTGGTCATAGAATTTGATATTGAATATAAGCCGATATATTTTCTATTCAGAGCCTTGTATTTAATATCAAATGTGATTTGGGTTTGTCGTGAATGGTGTCTTCATTAACACTGTTCTGAAGCCCAGTTGAGAAAAAGATTAAATCTTTTTATTTAGATTTAACGAAGTGTACCAATTAAATGGTATTTAATTGGAATTGAATTTGAATTGATTTTTGGGTTTATCGTGAACGGTGTTTTAAATAACACTTGTTCTTTAACCCGATAATTAATGGAATGTGATTTTGGGTTGTCGTGAACGGTATCTTCAATAATACTGTTCTTAGACCCAACTGAGTTAAGAAAATCAGAAATTAACTGGAAATTAGTTAAGTTGAATTGTTTCTTGGGTATTGATCTGATGTTGGTTTCGGCCTTCGGGGTTAATACTTAGGGAATTGCTCACTTGCTATTTTACGGTTAAAAGCTGATAGAATGGAAAGTGATTTTGGGTTTATCGTGAACCATGTTTTAAATGACATCGTTCGTTAACCCAGTTAAAGATTAAAACTAAGTGGAGTTTTAATGAGTCTTTAATTATATTGAAAGGATCGAGAATGGAGTATCACCAGTTTTGCTCCAGGCGATAGTCAAATCTTTAATTAGATTTGAACGTGAAATGGTAATTGAATTTACCAATAACACCATGGGGTTAGATATGAAGTATTACCAGTTTTACTTCATGGGATGAATAGGTTGGGATTGCAAAATTAAAACAAATGATTACTTTGGTAAGGTTCGTTAATCCCGGCTAGTTTGGATAAACCATAATTTGGTTTGAAATGATATTCAAAAGGAGATTAAAGAATAAATTTAAAGAATTTATCTTTGATAAGATTAATGGGAACCTTTCCTTAAGAATGTGAAATTTAGAAAACTAACTGAAGGTTAGTTAAGAGGAATGGTTTCCTGTGTATTGATCTGATGTTGGTTTCGGCCTTCGGGGTTAATATTTTGGGAATTGTTCTCTTACTAATTTACGGTTAGTGACTGATGAATTGGAATGAGGCGTATGTTGTGTTTGTGTAACACTTGTTTATTTTATACGCAAGTTATTCAGAAAGACCGGGTTTATCCCATTCTGAATAACTGATTTGACGATGAGTCGAAGATGAAGACGGTGGTTGAAGACCGGAGGTCTTCACGTCGTTTGGATAATTACTGATGATCTTGATTGGGCCGTACACCCAAGAGGAGGGAATCAGTTGGTGATCATCCAGACGTACTTGGAGATCGATGGATATGCGAGGTACAAGGTGCCTTCGGTTTCGTTCAGACCCAGAACGGACTTGTAAATGGACTGTGTGTCTGACATTGGATATCATTCTGTGTGATTGATGGATATCGGATGCATGGAGTGGTTTGCCTGTGTGGCATGCTAAGATGCAAATGATCAAGGCTTCTATTGAAAAGTAGAGTCTGGTGGTGGATGATCAAAGCACGACCTGTGTGGCATAGCTTTGTGTAGCGTTGATTCGCGAGCCTCACACCCCGGTTGTGAACCAGAAACGGGAGAAGGACCTCAGGGAGGACATGAGTTTCTTTCTAGCTAAAAGTGGCGTCAATGGTTTTACACGCCCTGACGAGTTTGGCTTATTTGGTTGTTGCTGTTGCGAGGCTCCTCGGATATATCGGTGACTATGTGAAGCCAATGGAGTCATTTGTTGGCTCATTTACGCCCCAAAGGGCGGGGAAACGCAGTGTCCAGGCATAATAATCCACATCGGTGGACCGGCCCTGAAGGTCCAAGGGTTGATGCGTTCTGATCCTGAGGCTCGGGCTAGACAGTTCGAATCGGTAGAGGACGATCCCTGGCCTCAGTTCATAGATGGAAATCCAATTTCCAAATACGTGACTTTGTAGTTTTGATTGTAGAGCCTAGTATGGCGACATGATATATAGTACCCATGCCGTCTAGGATTGATATTTATGATTGAAATTGTTTTGACACTATTCACTTATAATAGTATCAAATGATTTGTTTTTAACGTATCAAGCATGCTTTGGCTATTATAAGGTAAAACCCTATCCTCCGGCTTGCGTTGCATTGTGTGATGGGACTTGGGTCTTATAATAGCTTCATTGTTCTTTATTTAGCCTCGCGCTGTTGTTTTAAGCACTGGTATTCTTGGGAGGAAACCCGTTCCGTGTTATACGGCGTTGTCCCTTGATTTACCTTACTTTAAAATAATGATTAATAACTGTTTTAGTTCTCACACCAGTCACAGGACTGACCTAGAGTTTATTGTTTTAAACTAAACTCTGGGTACCCTTATTTTGACACGGGCAGCTAGTAGTTTTGGTTTTGCAAATTTATATTCACAGGATCCTGATTTATAGCTGGAACGATACTCGGTAAGCTCTATATCCGTGTATTACTTCTAGTTGTGTATTGTATTATTTTCCGCTACTATGTAATGTATTGTAATCTCTGATATTTTCTGTTGTATAATATTTATTCATACTCTGTATATTCTTGTATTCTGATGTAATTGTTGTAATTAACAATGAATTGTTCTTCTGTCTGCTTACTTTTGTATGTTGTTCTCGAAGTATCGGGGCTTTCCTTACCAGGGAAGTTCCAGGTTATCTCAGTTGGTATCAGAGCTCTGGTTTATAGAGCTCGAGAACAAGATGTATTAGAACCATACGAAAGAATTCATCAGAAATTGGATTAGTAATATCCAATAAGAATGACTCGTTAGAGATGGGAACGAGTGTGAAGAGTATATATTTAAAATGAAAACAATTTTTGTTTTGAAATTTAAATCGTATTATTCGTATTTGAATATTTATTTATATCGATGTGGGCAATCCAATATATAAAGATTTTGCATATACGCCTTGCAAACGTGTATTCGAAGTTTTAATATACTGGATAAATATAGATGCACACTATAGCCACTCGAGGATAATTCTGATGATGTCCGGACATCATCAGTATTTATTTTCGTGTTTCGATGGTGGGATTTCTATATGATTCCAATTGACTGGTGTGAGAACCAAAATCAGATAGGGCCTATTGTTGTGATTTGGCATCAAAAACATGATTTTTGACTATATATCAAAGTTATGAGTTTGAATTGATAATCAACTAATTGATTGATGGTTGTGTTGTTTGATTATTGTTTGACTAATTAAATGTTGAACCTTTAGCCAAATTGATCAAATAGTGAGTTGTATTGGAAATTTGTTGCATTTGCATGCATATACATGTACTTACATTGAACATGTCATAGCAAGGAGGCTATAGCAGAAGAATAAAATTGTTTGCCCGACAAATAGGTACATGTTTACCATAATTTACTGTTTTTATTTGAGTGATGATGATTTTATAAGCCAATTGGCTAGCTGCTTGGCTTTTTCTTTTTCTTTTGGATTGAAGAAGGCCATGGGAGGCTATATGAAATATCCCGAAGTCCCCAGTGCAGGGGAGGTTATGGCGAAATTTTTCGAGAATATAGGGTGTTAGCCAAATTTTTGAAAAATTTGTAAAGTTCTTAGAAACTGAAAAGTTGAAGAACTTAAGCCATAATGAAAATAATGAAAGTTGAGTAGATTAGTTAAACAACTTTTGGCTTCATTCCTTTTCGGGGACGAAAAGTTTTAAGTGGGGGAGATTGTAATAACCGGGATATCCGAGCCAATATAAAATTTTTATTTTGGCAATTTTAACGAATTTGGAATATTTAAAATGAATAATTTTAAATAATAGCAACGAGAAATTTATTTTGAATGGAATTTGAACGTATAAATTTATTTGAATCATCGTTAGAATATAATATTTTAATTATATAACGAGCCTGAAATGGCTCGGTAGTTCGAAAATTCTATTTCAAAATTCAAATGAATGTACCCGGTGCAAAATGAACCGGATTTTAGTGAAACCAAAAATATTTGAATCCGTTTGACAATATCTTTCCAACAATCCGAAAAATCGAAATTTCATAGCGGGAATCAAAAGATATGTCCAGTTGAAAATTCAGAATAGTCGCTATGGAATTATAGCCCTTAAAAATAGGAATTTTGCAAACGACCTCGTTTTTAGACGAAACCACTTTTGTTGGATCCATGATGTCAAGTTATTGCTAGGTTTCAAAATTCGTAATTTTCTGTATCAATATGTGAGCGTGGCAAAGGAAAACGTATTTGACCAGTTTCAGTTGATTTTGATTGACTGGAAAATGGCCATTTTTCGAACGATCTCAGAATTCGACAAAATTAGTTTTGTTAGGACCGTATCGTCAATACGAAGCTAGAAAATATTTTTCGGGAATTTTTAGAGTCCATATGTGGCCCCGGTAAATTGAAATGCGTGTTTAAATTCAATATATAGAGTTATATTTTCATTTTGACGAAAACTGATCGAAACGGTTGAATCAGCCTACGATACATATCCCATTGTGTTCGGAATAGGGGTAATTAGCTATGGACGATAGTCGTTGGGTTTGAATTGGGATTCGGAAAAGAATATTAATGTTTTGAAGAATAAAATAATTAAACAATTAAATTAAAATATATAATCTTGCCCTCCCCCTTTTTCTCTTCAGACGGTCAACCTAGGGATTAAATAAATAAATAAATAAATAAATAAGAGAGAGAGAGAGAAAAGTCGCGCCCCAGATCCAAGCCCCGTCAGCCCCGATCTTCCTTTTGCCGTCGTCGCTCGGGGGTCCCTACCACTACTGCCATGCCTGACGTCGCCCCCCCAGCTCCAGCACCACCGCTGCCTTCTCCTTCTTCCCCCTTTTCTCCATTTGAAGCGGCCCCTTCACCTAACCCAATCCCATCGCCACCTGTCCCCCACCCCGAGCATTAGAGGTCCGACGCCTGCCATGACCCCCTCCCCGACCTCCGACCCTCCTATTCTCGCCCCCTCCTCTTCCAGAGACTAACGCCCAAAAACCCATAACCCGAAGTCAGCCACCGCCTCTGCCACCATACTCCGGCGTCGACCACCGCAGCGCAACGCCACCCAACCGCCGCCTCCTTCCCCCTCCAGCGATCCAGAAACCCTAGAACAAAATGTAACTTTTCATTCTATTTAATTCATATAAAATCTATGATCTTCTTTGATTGAAATCTAAGATTTTTATTATGCAAAGTAAAGATTTTAATATAGTAAAAAGTTCAGATTTTTATATGAATAAAGTTTAGATTTTTAAATAGGGAAGACATGATCTTTATTTAGTAAAAAGATTAGGTTTTTATTTTTAGGAAGGATAGAATTTTATAAATAAAAATATGATTTTTAAATCATATGAAGGTTATGATTTTATTTTTCTTTTATATAAATTTGAAGTAAAAATATGATTTTTATATATGTTGTAGCGAAATAAAAATCCGATTTTTATATGAGTTGCGGATTGAAAATAGAACTTTTATATAATAAAGAATATAAAAGTATAATTTTTATATGTTGTAACGAAATAAAAATCTGATTTATATTATATATATGTTGAGATATAAATGTGATTTTTATAGCGTCGAAATAAAAATTCGATCTTTATATAAGAAGTAGGAATATAAAAATATAATTTTTATATAGAAAGAAGCATCGAAAAAATATATGAAGTAGGAATAAAAACGTGATTTTTAATTATTAGAATGAAGCAATAAAAATATAATTTTTATTATGAACAGCGTGGTAAGGACTGCATTGGAATTTCAAAAAATCCAAACAGTTCAGAGGTTCATAAGTTCAGAAGTAAAACTGGCGAAGTGGAACCCAAAGGTGAGGACTCCTCACTTTTAAATTTATTTCTAGTTGAATTATATACTAGGATGCAGACGATGTTTAGTAGTTCCCGACACCCGTCGTCCACAGACCATGGATGACTTGTTTGTTTGATTGCTGTGTTGTGAAATTTGATTGTGTGATGTAAAATGAAATAAAATATTTTATAGTGGAAAATATTTTATAGTTAAAAATATAGTTTTTAACGTGTGTATAAAATAAATAGTAATAAAAAAATCGGAGATTTGTTTATATACACTGATTTGACTGATATTGATTGGGATGATAAATTTTACATATCGCTCAACTGCACAAAATAAAATATGTGTTTGATGGTTTGAAACCCCACATGGGTATTGGGATGATATATGACATACACTAATCCCAATAATTAGCTGTATGTCGATCGATTGATTGACAGACTGTTATAAGCGTTGAATATTTATATTTGATGCTTATACAGTATAGAACGCACTTTGGATGATGGTTGATTGTTTATCGTCATTGTTGTATATATGAATTGGATGAAATCCATATAACTGAAATTATATGGTAATTGACTGTGTCTGATTCCAGTTCAAAATTATCGAATAATTTAAAATTATATTCAATGAATATTGAATTAGGAAGCCGTGTTAAGTAGTTAAACGCCATTTCAACACGAACGTGAACGTGAATTTTGTCGATTTATAATGAATATCGTGAAGTGATTTCAAAATCGAATATTTTGAGACGAATTCGAATTAAATTGAATATTTTGAAATGAAATTGAATTGAAAATAAAATGAATTCGAATTGTAATTGAAAATAAAATGAATTCGAATTGAAATTGAAAATAAAATGAATTCGAATTGAAATTGAATAGAAAATGAATTCGAATTGAAATTCGAATTAAATTGAAGTCAATTGAAATTCGAATTAAATTGAAATGAATTGAAATTTGAATTAAATTGAAATTCGAATTAAATTGAAATGAATTGAAATTCGAATTAAATTGAAATGAATTGAAATTCGAATTAAATTGAAATGAATTGAAATTCGAATTAAATTGAAATGAATTGAAATTCGAATTAAATTGAAATGAACTGAAATTTGAATTAAATTGAAATGAATTGAAATTCGAATTAAATTGAAATTGAATGGAAATCGATTTGAAATGAAATTAAAACGAATTTATATTGAAAAATTCAGTCTTGATTTGAATTTGGAAAGGGAGTTGAAACTGTTTTGAAAACGAATTTAAAACGATTTATAAAATACTTTTTGGAAGGAAATCAACGAAATATATATAATATATATTATATATATAAAACGGCCTGAATGGAATGTGCCGCGCTGAGGTAGTTCGTGAATTTCGAATGGATATTATGGGAGATCCGACCGTCGGATTCTCCTAAAACCGGAACTGTTGGGTTCGTATCAAAAAGAGCTTTCTACCGAATATTAGAAATTAGAAATCTAACGGTTGGATTTGGAATTATGTCCAAATCAAATTTGGAAAAGGTCGCTGTAAGTGCTGTTCGATGGCCGTTGATGGAAATCGACTGTACGGGCCTAGATAAAATTATTAAAAATAGTAATAATTTGTGTGAAATCATAAGAAATGATTTGGGAAGAATTGGGATGAAATACTCCATATTTGAAAAGATAAAAGTAGATTTTTATCGAAATGAACTAGAATAATAATTTATTTATTTTTAAAAATAAATAAATTGGATTTGAAATGGTTTTGAAAATAACTAGAATTTCCAAAAATTGAATTGGAATGGATTTGAATCGAAATCATCTTCAAAATAGTTCGATGTTGGATTTCGTGATTATACAGATATTATTATGGAAATTTGAAAGGTATATTTATATCGTTATTTCCAATACGATATTTATTGGTCACAGAATTTGATATTGAATATAAGCCGATATATTATCTATTCAGAGCCTTGTATTTAATATCAAATGTGATTTGGGTTTGTTGTGAATGGTGTCTTCATTAAAACTGTTCTTAAGCCCAGTTGAGAAAAAGATTAAATCTTTTTATTTAGATTTAATGAAGTGTACCAATTAAATGGTATTTAATTGGAATTGAATTTGAACTAATTTTTGGGCTTATCGTGAACGGGGTTTTAAATAACACTTGTTCTTTAACCCGATAATTAATGGAATGTGATTTTGGGTTGTCGTGAACGGTATCTTCAATAATACTATTCTTAGACGCAATTGAGTTAAGAAAATCATAAACTGACTGGAGATTAGTTAAGTTGAATGGTTTCTTGGGTATTGATCTGATGTTGGTTTCGGCCTTCGGGGTTAATACTTAAGGAATTGCTCACTTGCTATTTCACAGTTAAAAGTTGTAATAACCCGAAAATCTGGGCCAGTTTAAAAATTTTATTTTGGCAAATTTAGCATATTTTAATTATTTAAAATAGAATATTTTAAATAATATCGACGAGAAAATTTATTTTGAATATAATTCGACGTATATATTATACGCGTCGTCGTTAGAATATAAATATTTATATATATTTATAAATAGAATTGAAAATGGCGCGGTAGTTCGATAATTCGATTTCAAACTTCAATTGAATGTACCGGGTGCAAAACAATCCGGATTTTTGTGAAACCAAAAACATTAGGATCTAATTGATGATATCTTTCCAACGAAGTTGAGAAACTGAGATTTCACTTTATAAATGATGAGATATGTCCAGTTGAAAATTAGAAATAGTCGCTGTGGAATTTATATATATTTTAATATAATATATAGCCCTTAAAAATAGCCATTTTGCAAACGACCTCGGATTTCGACGAAACCAGTTTTGTTGGGTCCGGGATGTAAAGTTATTGCTAGGTTTCAAATTTCATAATTTTTCGAATCAATATGTGAGCGTGGCAAAAGAAAACGCGTTTGACCAGTTTCAGTTGATTTTAATCGACTGGAAATTGGCCATTTTTTCAACGGTCTCAGAATTCGACGAAACTAGTTTTGTTAGGACCGTATCGTCAATACGAAGCTAGAAAATATTTTTCTGGAATTTTTCTAGTTAGTATGTGACCCCGGTAATTTGAAGTGTACGTTTAAAATTCAATATAGTGATTTAAATGAAAATTCAAAGGGAAACTGATTCAAACTATCAATTCAGCTTGCGGTACAGATCCCATTGTGTTCGGAATGGGGGTGAAACGCTAGGGACGACAGGCGGTAGGCCTCGTTTCGAGGTCGTATGTAAAAATCAACTTTTGGAATAATTAAATAATAAAAAAAAAATATCTTCTCCCCTTAACTACCAGGCCCCCCCGATCATTCTTCGTTAAGCAGAATAAAAAAAAAAGAAAAAAAAGAAAAGAAAAACCCACCGCTCCGTTGACCGCCGCTCCTCCCTCCACCATCGCCCCACCGCCTCCACTCGCCCCCCCCCCCCCCCCCCCCCCGCCGCCGTACATCCCCACGACCGCGAAGCCCCCCCGCCGCCGTACATCCCCACGACCGCGAAGCCCCCTCGCCCCAAAACGCGTCTTCTCCTTCTTCCCCGCTCCAAGCGCCTCCGCCCACGCACCCACCGCCCCAGGACGCGCCACCAGTGCCGAGCGTCCCCCCCCCCTACCATCCACCTCCGACGAGACGCCGCCAGCACAGTCCTCCCCTTCTGTAAGTCCTTTTCTTTTTATGATTTTTATTTATGATTTTAAAACTGATTATTTATGATTTTAAAAACTGATTATTTATGATTTTAAAAACTGATTATTTATGATTTTAAAAACTGATTATTTATGATTTTAAAAACTGATTATAAATGATTTTCAAAACTGATTATAAATGATTTTCAAAACTGATTATAAATGATTTTCAAAACTGATTATAAATGATTTTCAAAACTGATTATAAATGATTTTCAAAAACTGATTATAAATGATTTTAAAAACTGATTATAAATGATTTTAAAAACTGATTTAAAATGAAAATAAAAATCATACTTTTAAAAAGAGAAAAGACGGGATTTTTATTATTATGTAGAAGGAGCAAGACATGATTTTTATATTTTTAAAGTAATAAAAATATGATTTTTATATTTTTAAAGTATTAAAAATATAATCTTTCATATAGTAGAAGGGTAAAAATGTGATTTTTATGTGTGTAGAGAGTAAAAAAATATAATTTTTACATGATCGGGATATTAAAAATGTCATCTTTATATGTGTAGAAAAATAAAAATGAGATTTTTATAAAGATGAAATCTTTAAATTTGAAAAAGCAAAGTCCATGTTTTTATAAAGGCGAAATCTTTATTTTAGGAAAGGCGAAATCTTTTTATATAGTAGCGTAATAAAAAAATAGAATTTTATATATTGAACTTCGATAGAAAAATGGATTTTTATATATTGAATAGCGAAGTAAAAATTCGATTTTTATATATGTAGTGGCTACGGACGACGAAGCTGACGAAGATGCGAAAACAACGAAGAATTCTGCAAAAGAAGAGTCAAGATGATTGGATAGCTATACGTGAGAATTTCTCACCTTTCAATTTATTTTTCTAGTTATATATATATACTAGGATGCAGACGGTGCTTAGTAGCACCCGACACAATCGTCCACAGACCATGGACTTGTTTGTTTGGTTGCGTAGATTAGTTGGATGATTTGATTGAAATTGAATTGTGTGGTGAAATGAATTGATTTTGGATTGATGTGTGAATGGCGTGGGCCTTCACTAGACCGGGGATAAGGCTAGGCCTTGTCCCGTTTCTAGTATTGTGCCGTTATGCCGCCGAAATTTTCTAAAATATGTTAGAAAAATTAAAATATCATTTTATTGAATAAATGAACCGAATAGAATATTCATAGGTTGAATAAAATGTTTTATCGTTAAAAATATAAATTTTAACGTGAATGTGAATAAATAAAATATTCATTTACAAACCAGATGGTTTGTTTATGTACACTTATTTGAAGGACATTGATTGGGACGATAAATTTTACACATCGCCCAACTGCACAAATAAAATATTTGTTTGATTGTTTGAAACCCCACACGGGTGTTAGGATGAAATATGCAGTTCACTCATCCTGATTGATTAAATATGTCGATCGATTGATTGACAGGCTGTTATAAGCGTTAGATATCTATATTTGATGCTTATACAGTGTAGTGCACTTTGGTTGATGGTTGATTATTTTTCAATGCTATTATATGTGTGTAATGCATGAAAATCCATATAATTAACTTTATATGGTAATTGATTGGGCCTCATTCCAATTTGAAAAATAAAGAATATTATAAAATAAAAGTTCATGTGTTGACAGTACTCATTCATTGAGTTTGGTCATGTGTTGAACGAAATATTTTAATATTAAAATTTACATCTTTATCGAAATAAAAGTTCATGTGTTGACAGTACTCATTCATTGAGATTGGTCATGTGTTGAACGAAATATTTTGATAATAACAACTATTTTAAAAAGGAAATATTTGAAATAGAATATTTGAAAATAGAAATTTATGAAGCCGTTTTGATTAGATTTACGCCATTTTGACGTGAACGATATTTATATCGATTTTAAACGATTTCGAAATGAAATAAATTGAAAACGATTTCGAAATGAAATAAATTGAAAACGATTTCGAAATGAATTGAATTGAAAACGAATTCGAATTAAATTGAAAAAGAATTCAAAATGAATTGAAAACGAATTCAAAATGAATTGAAAACGAATTCAAAATGAATTGAATATAAAACGAATTCAAATGGAATTGAAAGCGAATTGAAATGAATTCAAATTGAATTGAAATTTGAATTGAATAGAAAGGAATTTTAAAACGAATTTATAAAGAAAAATTCAATTTTGATTTGAATTGAAATCGAAGTTGAAAATGTTTTTGAAACGAATACAAAACTATTTATATAATTCGTTTTAAATAGAAATCGACGGAATATATATTATATATATTATATATATAATATAATGGCCTGAATAGAACGCGCCGCGCCGCGGCAGTTCGTAAATTTCGACCATTTATTTCAAACGGACATTACGGGAGATCCGACCGTCGGATTCTCCTAAAACCGGAACCGTTGGGTTCGTATCGAAAAGAGCTTTCTAACGAATATTAGAAATTTGAAATCTAACGGTTGGATTTGGAGATACGTCCAAATCAAATTCGAAAAAGGTCGCTGTAAGTGCAGTTCGATGGCCATTGATGGAAATCGACTGTACGGGCCTTGATAAAATTATTAAAAATAGTAATAATTTGTGTAAAATCATAAGAAATGATTTGTGAAGAATTGGGATGAAAAACTCCC
Organism: Allium sativum; assembly: GCA_030737875.1. NCBI lineage: Eukaryota > Viridiplantae > Streptophyta > Magnoliopsida > Asparagales > Amaryllidaceae > Allium > Allium sativum. The sequence goes on from CM060915.1 coordinate 554,008,498, forward strand.
TATTTGAAAAGATAAAAATAGATTTTTATCGAAATGAACTAGTTTTGAACTAGAATCAAAATTCTATTTATTTTTAAATAAATGAATTGAATTAGAAAGGGTTTTAAAAATAACCAGAATATCCAATGATTGCATTGGAGTGGATTTGAATCGAAATTGTCTTCGGAATATTTCGATGTTGGAATTCGTGATTATACAGGTGTTGTTATGGGAATTTGAAAGATATATTTGTATCGTTATTTCCAATACGACATTTGTTAATCGTAGAATTTGATATTGAATATAAGCCGATATATTTTCTATTCAGAGCCTTATATTGAATATCAAATGTGATTTGGGTTTGTCGTGAATGGTGTCTTCACTAACACTGTTCTTGAACCCAGTTGAGAAATGATTAAATCTTTTTGTTTAGATTTAATGAAGTGTACCAATTAAACAATATTTAATTGGAATTGAATCGATATTGATTTTTGGGTTTATCGTGAACAGTGTTTTAAATAACACTCGTTCTTTAACCCGATCATTAATGAAATGTGATTTTGGGTTGTCGTGAACGGTATCTTCAATAATACAGTTCTTAGACCTAAAGGAGTTAAGAAAATCAGAAACTAACTGGAGATTAGTTAAGTTGAATAGTTTCCGAGGTATTGATCTGATGTTGGTTTCGGCCTTCGGGATTCATACTTAGGGAATTGCTCACTTGCTAATTTACAATTAGGGACTGATTGAAATGTGATGTGATTTTGGGTTTATCGTGAACCGTGTTTTAAATGACACTGATTCTTTAACCCAGTCACAGATTAAAACTAAGTGGAGTTTTAATGAATCTTTAATTAGATTGAAATAATCGAAATGGAGCATCACCAGTTTTGCTCCAGGCGATAGTTAAATCTTTAATTAGATTTGAGCGTGAAATGGTAATTGAATTTACCGATAACACTGTGGTGTTAGATATGAAGTATTACCAGTTTTACTTCATGGGATAAATAGGTTGGGATTGGGAAATTAAAACCAATGATTACTTCGGTAAGGTTCGTTAATCTCGACTAGTTGAATCGAAATTCAAGAAAAGAATTTATCTTGGATAAAATTAATGGGAACATTTCCCTATGAATGTGAAATTTAGAAACTAACTGTCGGTTAGCCAAGCAGAATGGTTTTCTGGATATTGATCTGATGTTGGTTTCGGCCTTCGGGGTTAATATTTGGGGAATTATTCTGTTGATTAATTTACGGTTAGTGACTAATAAATTGGAATGAGGCATATGTTGTATTTGTGTAACACTTATTTAAATCATACGCGAGTTATTCGGAAAGACCGGGTTTATCCCATTCTGAATAACTGATACGACGATAAGTCGAAGATGAAGACGATGGTCGAAGACCGGAGGTCTTCACGTCGTTTGGGTAATTACTGATGATCTTGATTGGGCTGTACACCCAAGAAGATGGAAACAGTTAGTGATCGTCCAGACGTACTTGGAGATCGATGGATATGCGGGGTACTAGGTGCCTCCGGTTTCGTTCAGACCCAGAACGGACTTGTAAATGGACTGTGTGTCTGACATTGGATTTTAGTCCGTGTGATTGATCTCTATTAAATATATATCTGTTTGGCGGCGGAGAATTTATTCTCTTGCTTAACGCCCTTCTCTGAGACGTACGAGCTCAGGAGTTATATATTGATGGATATCAAACGCATGGAGTGAATTGCCTGTGTGGCATGCCTAAGTGGCAACTGATCGAGGCTTCTGTTGAAAAGCAAAGTCTTGTGGTGATGATCAAAGCACGGCCTTTGTGGCGTAGCTTTGTGTAACGTTTACCTCGCGAGTTTCACACCCGGTATGAACCAAAAACGGGAGACGGACCTCAGGGAGGGCATGCGTTTCTTTCTAGCTAGAAGTGGCGTCAGTGGTTTTACACGCCCTGACGAGTTTGACTTATGTGGTTGTTGCTGTTGCGAGGCGCCTCGGATTGATCGGTCGTTCTCGAACCGATGGAGTCATTTAGTTGGCTCGTTTACGCCCCATAGGGCGGGGAAACGCAGTGTTCAGGCATTTTAATCCACATCGGTGGACCGGCCCTGACGATCCAAAGGCTTGACAGAGTACTTGCCTGAGGCTCGGGCTAGACAGTCTCGAATCGGTTGAGGACTATCTTTTGCCTCGGTTCATAGACGGAAATCCAATTTCCAAATACGTGACATTTGCGGTTTTATTTGTAGAGCCTAGTATGGCGACATAGTGGGATGGGGCGCTCATGCCGCCTATGATTGATACTTATGATTTGAAGGTTTTTTATACACTATGCACTTATAATAGTATCATATGATTTGTTTTAAACGTATCAAGCATTCTTTGGATGTTATAAGGGAAAACCCTATCCTCGACTGCGTTGCATTGTGTGATGGGACCTGGGTCTTATAACAGCTTCATTTTTCTTTATTTAGCATTGCTCTGTTGTTTTATGCACTGGTATTCTTGGGAGGAAACCCGTTCCGTGTCATACGGCGTGGTCCCTTGATTTACCTAACTTTTAAAATAAAGATTAACTGTTTTAGTTCTCACACCAGTCACATGACTGACCTGGAGTTTATTGTTTTAACCTAAACTCTGGGTGCCCTTATTTTGACACGGGCAGCTAGTAGTTTCGGTTTTGCAGATTTATATTCACAGGATCCTGGTTTACAGCTGGAACGATATCCGGAAAGCTTTGTATCCGTATATCCCTTCTAGTTGTGTATTGTATTATTTTCCGCTGCTATGTATTTAAATGTAATTTAAATCTCTGATATTTCTGTGTAATATTCTTTTATACTCTGTGTATTCTTGTAATCTGATGCATTGTTATAATATACAATGAAATGTTCTTCTGTATGCGTTCTGTTGTGGTTTGTTCTCGAACTATCCGTCGCTTTCCTTTACGGGGAAGTTACGGGTTTTTACAGTTGGTATCAGAGCTTTGGTTTACAAAGCTAGAGAACAAGACACATTAGAAACATACGAAAGAATTCATCAGATATTGGGTTAGTAATATCCAATGAGAATGACTCGTTAGAGATGGGATCAGTAGTATCCTAGAACGAGTGTGAAGAGTATATTTTTCAAATGAAAACAAATTTTGTTTTGAAAATTTAAATCAATTATTCGTAGTTGATTATCTATTTATATTGATGTGGACAATCCAGTATATATAGATTTTACGTATACGTCTGATCCGCGTGTATTCAAAATTTTAATATATTGGATAGATATAGCAACACACTCTAGTCGCCCGAAGATGATATTGATGATAGCGATCGCATCATCAACATTTATATTCGTGTTTCGAAGGTGTGATTTCTATATGTTTCCATTAGACTGGTGTGAGAACCAAAACTAATATAGTTAGAACACATTGTTGTAAATTGGCACCAAAACATGATTTTCTGTATATGTATCAAAATTATGAATTTGAAACTCTAATTCACTAATTGATTGATGTTTGTGTTGTTTGTTTATTTGTTTGCTAAATTTTAACCATTTTGCCTAGTTCAACCAAATATTGAATTGTATTGGAATTTGGTCGCATTTGCTTGCATATACATATATATCATTGAACAGGTCATAGCAAGGAGGCTAGAGCCAGAGAATAAAATTTGTTTGCCCGACAAATAGGTACATGTTTACTACATGATTTCATGTTTTGTTTGGGTGATGATGATTTTGTGAGCCTATTGGCTAGCCGCTTGGCTTTTTCTTTTTCTTTTTGAGATCTGAAGGACCGGGGAAGCTATTTGAAATTCCCCGATGCTCCCGGTGCAGGGGAGGTTATGGCGAAATTTTTCAAAAATTTAGGGTGTTAGCCAAATTTTTGAAAATTTGGAAATTCTCAGAAACTGAAAAGTTGGAGAATGGAAGCCAGATCGAACGTAGAGTTGAATAATCAAACCACTTTCGACTTTTGTTCCTTTTCGGGGACGAAAAGTTTTAAGTGGGGGAGATTGTAATAACCCGAAAATCTGGGCCAGTTTAAAATTTTTATTTTGGCAAATTTAGCATATTTTAATTATTTAAAATAGAATATTTTAAATAATATCGACGAGAAAATTTATTTTGAATATAATTCGACGTATATATTATACGCGTCGTCGTTAGAATATAAATATTTATATATATTTATAAATAGAATTGAAAATGGCGCGGTAGTTCGATAATTCGATTTCAAACTTCAATTGAATGTACCGGGTGCAAAACAATCCGGATTTTTGTGAAACCAAAAACATTAGGATCTAATTGATGATATCTTTCCAACGAAGTTGAGAAACTGAGATTTCACTTTATAAATGATGAGATATGTCCAGTTGAAAATTAGAAATAGTCGCTGTGGAATTTATATATATTTTAATATAATATATAGCCCTTAAAAATAGCCATTTTGCAAACGACCTCGGATTTCGACGAAACCTGTTTTGTTGGGTCCGGAATGTAAAGTTATTGCTAGGTTTCAAATTTCATAATTTTTCGAATCAATATGTGAGCGTGGCAAAAGAAAACGCGTTTGACCAGTTTCAGTTGATTTTAATCGACTGGAAATTGGCCATTTTTCCAACGGTCTCAGAATTCGACGAAACTAGTTTTGTTAGGACCGTATCGTCAATACGAAGCTAGAAAATATTTTTCTGGAATTTTTCTAGTTAGTATGTGACCCCGGTAATTTGAAGTGTACGTTTAAAATTCAATATAGTGATTTAAATGAAAATTCAAAGGGAAACTGATTCAAACTATCAATTCAGCTTGCGGTACATATCCCATTTTGTTCGAAATGGGGGTGAAACGCTAGGGACGACAGGCGGTAGGCCTCGTTTCGAGGTCGTATGTAAAAATCAACTTTTGGAATAATTAAATAATTAAATAATAATAAAAAAAATATCTTCTCCCCTTAACTACCAGGCCCCCCCGATCATTCTTCGTTAAGCAGAATAAAAATAAAAAAAAAAGAAAAAAAAGAAAAGAAAAACCCACCGCTCCGTTGACCGCCGCTCCTCCCTCCACCATCGCCCCACCGCCTCCACTCGCCCCCCCCCCCCCCCCCCCCCGCCGTACATCCCCACGACCGCGAAGCCCCCCGCCGCCGTACATCCCCACGACCGCGAAGCCCCCTCGCCCCAAAACGCGTCTTCTCCTTCTTCCCCGCTCCAAGCGCCTCCGCCCACGCACCCACCGCCCCAGGACGCGCCACCAGTGCCGAGCGCCCCCCCCCCCCTACCATCCACCTCCGACGAGACGCCGCCAGCACAGTCCTCCCCTTCTGTAAGTCCTTTTCTTTTTATGATTTTTATTTATGATTTTAAAAACTGATTATTTATGATTTTAAAAACTGATTATTTATGATTTTAAAAACTGATTATTTATGATTTTAAAAACTGATTATTTATGATTTTAAAAACTGATTATAAATGATTTTCAAAACTGATTATAAATGATTTTCAAAACTGATTATAAATGATTTTCAAAACTGATTATAAATGATTTTCAAAACTGATTATAAATGATTTTCAAAAACTGATTATAAATGATTTTAAAAACTGATTTAAAATGAAAATAAAAATCATACTTTTAAAAAGAGAAAAGACGGGATTTTTATTATTATGTAGAAGGAGCAAGACATGATTTTTATATTTTTAAAGTAATAAAAATATGATTTTTATATTTTTAAAGTATTAAAAATATAATCTTTCATATAGTAGAAGGGTAAAAATGTGATTTTTATGTGTGTAGAGAGTAAAAAAATATAATTTTTACATGATCGGGATATTAAAAATGTCATCTTTATATGTGTAGAAAAATAAAAATGAGATTTTTATAAAGATGAAATCTTTAAATTTGAAAAAGCAAAGTCCATGTTTTTATAAAGGCGAAATCTTTATTTTAGGAAAGGCGAAATCTTTTTATATAGTAGCGTAATAAAAAAATAGAATTTTATATATTGAACTTCGATAGAAAAATGGATTTTTATATGTTGAATAGCGAAGTAAAAATTCGATTTTTATATATGTAGTGGCTACGGACGACGAAGCTGACGAAGATGCGAAAACAACGAAGAATTCTGCAAAAGAAGAGTCAAGATGATTGGATAGCTATACGTGAGAATTTCTCACCTTTCAATTTATTTTTCTAGTTATATATATATACTAGGATGCAGACGGTGCTTAGTAGCACCCGACACAATCGTCCACAGACCATGGACTTGTTTGTTTGGTTGCGTAGATTAGTTGGATGATTTGATTGAAATTGAATTGTGTGGTGAAATGAATTGATTTTGGATTGATGTGTGAATGGCGTGGGCCTTCACTAGACCGGGGATAAGGCTAGGCCTTGTCCCGTTTCTAGTATTGTGCCGTTATGCCGCCGAAATTTTCTAAAATATGTTAGAAAAATTAAAATATCATTTTATTGAATAAATGAACCGAATAGAATATTCATAGGTTGAATAAAATGTTTTATCGTTAAAAATATAAATTTTAACGTGAATGTGAATAAATAAAATATTCATTTACAAACCAGATGGTTTGTTTATGTACACTTATTTGAAGGACATTGATTGGGACGATAAATTTTACACATCGCCCAACTGCACAAATAAAATATTTGTTTGATTGTTTGAAACCCCACACGGGTGTTAGGATGAAATATGCAGTTCACTCATCCTGATTGATTAAATATGTCGATCGATTGATTGACAGGCTGTTATAAGCGTTAGATATCTATATTTGATGCTTATACAGTGTAGTGCACTTTGGTTGATGGTTGATTATTTTTCAATGCTATTATATGTGTGTAATGCATGAAAATCCATATAATTAACTTTATATGGTAATTGATTGGGCCTCATTCCAATTTGAAAAATAAAGAATATTATAAAATAAAAGTTCATGTGTTGACAGTACTCATTCATTGAGTTTGGTCATGTGTTGAACGAAATATTTTAATATTAAAATTTACATCTTTATCGAAATAAAAGTTCATGTGTTGACAGTACTCATTCATTGAGATTGGTCATGTGTTGAACGAAATATTTTGATAATAACAACTATTTTAAAAAGGAAATATTTGAAATAGAATATTTGAAAATAGAAATTTATGAAGCCGTTTTGATTAGATTTACGCCATTTTGACGTGAACGATATTTATATCGATTTTAAACGATTTCGAAATGAAATAAATTGAAAACGATTTCGAAATGAAATAAATTGAAAACGATTTCGAAATGAATTGAATTGAAAACGAATTCGAATTAAATTGAAAAAGAATTCAAAATGAATTGAAAACGAATTCAAAATGAATTGAAAACGAATTCAAAATGAATTGAATATAAAACGAATTCAAATGGAATTGAAAGCGAATTGAAATGAATTCAAATTGAATTGAAATTTGAATTGAATAGAAAGGAATTTTAAAACGAATTTATAAAGAAAAATTCAATTTTGATTTGAATTGAAATCGAAGTTGAAAATGTTTTTGAAACGAATTCAAAACTATTTATATAATTCGTTTTAAATAGAAATCGACGGAATATATATTATATATATTATATATATAATATAATGGCCTGAATAGAACGCGCCGCGCCGCGGCAGTTCGTAAATTTCGACCATTTATTTCAAACGGACATTACCGGAGATCCGACCGTCGGATTCTCCTAAAACCGGAACCGTTGGGTTCGTATCGAAAAGAGCTTTCTAACGAATATTAGAAATTTGAAATCTAACGGTTGGATTTGGAGATACGTCCAAATCAAATTCGAAAAAGGTCGCTGTAAGTGCAGTTCGATGGCCATTGATGGAAATCGACTGTACGGGCCTTGATAAAATTATTAAAAATAGTAATAATTTGTGTAAAATCATAAGAAATGATTTGTAAAGAATTGGGATGAAAAACTCCCTATTTGAAAAGATAAAAATAGATTTTTATCGAAATGAACTAGTTTTGAACTAGAATTAAAATTCTATTTATTTTTATATAAATGAATTGAATTAGAAAGGGTTTTAAAAATAACCAGAATATCCAATGATTGCATTGGAGTGGATTTGAATCGAAATTGTCTTCGGAATATTTCGATGTTGGAATTCGTGATTATATAGGTGTTGTTATGGGAATTTGAAAGATATATTTGTATCGTTATTTCCAATACGACATTTGTTAATCGTAGAATTTGATATTGAATATAGGCCGATATATTTTCTATTCAGAGCCTTATATTGAATATCAAATGTGATTTGGGTTTGTCGTGAATGGTGTCTTCACTAACACTGTTCTTGAACCCAGTTGAGAAATGATTAAATCTTTTTGTTTAGATTTAATGAAGTGTACCAATTAAACAATATTTAATTGGAATTGAATCGATATTGATTTTTGGGTTTATCGTGAACAGTGTTTTAAATAACACTCGTTCTTTAACCCGATCATTAATGAAATGTGATTTTGGGTTGTCGTGAACGGTATCTTCAATAATACAGTTCTTAGACCTAAAGGAGTTAAGAAAATCAGAAACTAACTGGAGATTAGTTAAGTTGAATAGTTTCCGAGGTATTGATCTGATGTTGGTTTCGGCCTTCGGGATTCATACTTAGGGAATTGCTCACTTGCTAATTTACAATTAGGGACTGATTGAAATGTGATGTGATTTTGGGTTTATCGTGAACCGTGTTTTAAATGACACTGATTCTTTAACCCAGTCACAGATTAAAACTAAGTGGAGTTTTAATGAATCTTTAATTAGATTGAAATAATTGAAATGGAGCATCACCAGTTTTGCTCCAGGCGATAGTTAAATCTTTAATTAGATTTGAGCGTGAAATGGTAATTGAATTTACCGATAACACTGTTGTGTTAGATATGAAGTATTACCAGTTTTACTTCATGGGATAAATAGGTTGGGATTGGGAAATTAAAACCAATGATTACTTCGGTAAGGTTCGTTAATCTCGACTAGTTGAATCGAAATTCAAGAAAAGAATTTATCTTGGATAAAATTAATGGGAACATTTCCCTATGAATGTGAAATTTAGAAACTAACTGTCGGTTGGCCAAGCAGAATGGTTTTCTGGATATTGATCTGATGTTGGTTTCGGCCTTCGGGGTTAATATTTGGGGAATTATTCTCTTGATTAATTTACGGTTAGTGACTAATAAATTGGAATGAGGCGTATGTTGTATTTGTGTAACACTTATTTAAATCATACGCGAGTTATTCGGAAAGACCGGGTTTATCCCATTCTGAATAACTGATACGACGATAAGTCGAAGATGAAGACGATGGTCGAAGACCGGAGGTCTTCACGTCGTTTGGGTAATTACTGATGATCTGGATTGGGCTGTACACCCAAGAAGATGGAAACAGTTAGTGATCGTCCAGACGTACTTGGAGATCGATGGATATGCGGGGTACTAGGTGCCTCCGGTTTCGTTCAGACCCAGAACGGACTTGTAAATGGACTGTGTGTCTGACATTGGATTTTAGTCCGTGTGATTGATCTCTATTAAATATATATCTGTTTGGCGGCGGAGAATTTATTCTCTTGCTTAACGCCCTTCTCTGAGACGTACGAGCTCAGGGGTTATATATTGATGGATATCAAACGCATGGAGTGAATTGCCTGTGTGGCATGCCTAAGTGGCAACTGATCGAGGCTTCTGTTGAAAAGCAAAGTCTTGTGGTGATGATCAAAGCACGGCCTTTGTGGCGTAGCTTTGTGTAACGTTTACCTCGCGAGTTTCACACCCGGTATGAACCAAAAACGGGAGACGGACCTCAGGGAGGGCATGCGTTTCTTTCTAGCTAGAAGTGGCGTCAGTGGTTTTACACGCCTTGACGAGTTTGACTTATGTGGTTGTTGCTGTTGCGAGGCACCTCGGATTGATCGGTCGTTCTCGAACCGATGGAGTCATTTAGTTGGCTCGTTTACGCCTCATAGGGCGGGGAAACGCAGTGTTCAGGCATTTTAATCCACATCGGTGGACCGGCCCTGACGATCCAAAGGCTTGACAGAGTACTTGCCTGAGGCTCGGGCTAGACAGTCTCGAATCGGTTGAGGACTATCTTTTGCCTCGGTTCATAGACGGAAATCCAATTTCCAAATACGTGACATTTGCGGTTTTATTTGTAGAGCCTAGTATGGCGACATAGTGGGATGGGGCGCTCATGCCGCCTATGATTGATACTTATGATTTGAAGTTGTTTTATACACTATGCACTTATAATAGTATCATATGATTTGTTTTAAACGTATCAAGCATTCTTTGGCTGTTATAAGGGAAAACCCTATCCTCGACTGCGTTGCATTGTGTGATGGGACCTGGGTCTTATAACAGCTTCATTTTTCTTTATTTAGCATTGCGCTGTTGTTTTATGCACTGGTATTCTTGGGAGGAAACCCGTTCCGTGTCATACGGCGTGGTCCCTTGATTTACCTAACTTTTAAAATAAAGATTAACTGTTTTAGTTCTCACACCAGTCACATGACTGACCTGGAGTTTATTGTTTTAACCTAAACTCTGGGTGCCCTTATTTTGACACGGGCAGCTAGTAGTTTCGGTTTTGCAGATTTATATTCACAGGATCCTGGTTTACAGCTGGAACGATATCCGGAAAGCTTTGTATCCGTATATCCCTTCTAGTTGTGTATTGTATTATTTTCCGCTGCTATGTATTTAAATGTAATTTAAATCTCTGATATTTCTGTGTAATATTCTTTTATACTCTGTGTATTCTTGTAATCTGATGCATTGTTGTAATATACAATGAAATGTTCTTCTGTATGCGTTCTGTTGTGGTTTGTTCTCGAACTATCCGTCGCTTTCCTTTACGGGGAAGTTACGGGTTTTTACAAAAGCTGATAGAATGGAATGTGATTTTGGGTTTTTCGTGAACCGTGTTTTAAATGACATCGGTTCTTTAACCCAGTTAAAGATTAAAACTAAGTGGAGTTTTAATGAATCTTTAATTAGATTGAAAGGATCGAGAATGGAGTATCACCAGTTTGGCTCCAGGCGATATTCAAATCTTTAATTAGATTTCAACGTGAAATGGTAATTGAATTTACCGATAACAACGTGGTGTTAGATATGAAGTATTACCAGTTTTACTTCATGGGATGAATAGGTTGGGATTGGGAAATTAAAACAAATGATTACTTCAGTAAGGTTCGTTAATCCCGGCTAGTTTGGATAAACCATAATTTGGTTTGAATTTATATTCAAAAGGAGTTTAAAGAATAAATTTAAAGAATTTATCTTTGATAAGATTAATGGGAACCTTTCCCTAAGAATGTGAAATTTAGAAAACCAACTATAGGTTAGTTAAGAGGAATGATTTCCTGTGTATTGATCTGATGTTGGTTTCGGCCTTCGGGGTTAGTATTTGGGGAATTGTTCTCTTACTAATTTACGGTTAGTGACTGATGAATTGGAATGAGGCGTATGTTGTGTTTGTGTAACACTTGTTTATTATATACGCAAGTTATTCAGAAAGACCGGGTTTATCCCATTCTGAATAACTGATTCGACGATGAGCCGAAGATGAAGACGGTGGTTGAAGTCTGGAGGTTTTCACGTCGTTTGGATAATTACTGATGATCTTGATTGGGCCGTACACCCAAGTGGAGGGAATCAGTTGGTGATCGTCCAGACGTACTTGGAGATCGATGGATATGCGAGGTACAAGGTGCCTCCAGTTTCATTCAGACCCAGAACGGACTTGTAAATGGACTGTGTGTCTAACATTGGATATCATTCTGTGTGATTGATGGATATCGGTTGCATGGAGTGGTTTGCCTGTGTGGCATGCTAAGATGCAAATGATCAAGGCTTTTGTTGAAAAGCAGAGTCTTGTGGTGGATGATCAAAGCACGATCTATGTGGCATAGCTTTGTGTAGCGTTGATTCGCAAGCCTCACACCCCGGTTGTGAACCAGAAACGGGAGAAGGACCTCAGGGAGGACATGCGTTTCTTTCTAGCTAGAAGTGGCGTCAGTGGTTTTACACGCCCTGACGAGTTTGACTTATGTGGTTGTTGCTGTTGCGAGGATCCTCGGATATATCGGTGACTATGTGAAGCCGATCGAGTCATTTGTTGGCTAATGTACACCCCAAAGGGCGGGGAAACGCAGTGTTCAGGCATAATAATCCACATCGGTGGACCGGCCCTGACGATCTAAGGGTTGATGCGTTCTGATCCTGAGGCTCGGGCTAGATAGTCTTGAATCGATAGAGGACGATCCCTGGCCTCATTTCATAGATGGAAATCCAATTTCCAAATACGTGACTTTGCGGTTTTGATTGTAGAGCCTAGTATGGCGACATGATATATGGTACCCATGCCGTCTAGGATTGATATTTATGATTGAAATTGTTTTAACACTATACACTTATAATAGTATCAAATGATTTGTTTTTAACTTATCAAGCATGCTTTGGCTATTATAAGGTAAAACCCTATCCTCCGGCTTGCGTTGCATTGTGTGATGGGACGTGGGTCTTATAATAGCTTCATTTTTTCTTTATAAGCATCGCGCTATTGTTTTAAGCACTGGTATTCTTATGAGGAAACCCGTTCCGTGTTATACGGCGTGATCCCCTGATTTACCTAACTTTAAAATAAAGATTAATAACTGTTTTAGTTCTCACACCAATCACATGACTGACATGGAGTTTATTGTTTTAACCTAAACTCTGGGTGCTCTTATTTTAACACGGGAAGCTAGTAGTTTTGGTTTTGCAGAATTATATTCACAGGATCCTGATTTATAGCTGGAACGATACTAGGAAAGCTCTGTATCCGTGTATTACTTCTAGTTGTGTATTGCATTATTTTCCGCTGCTATGTAATGTATTGTAATCTCTGATATTTTCTATTGTATAGTATTTATTCATACTCTGTATATTCTTGTATTCCGATGTAATTATTGTAATTAACAATGAAATGTTCTTTTGTCCACTTTCTTTTGTGTGTTGTTCTCGAAGTATCTAGGCTTTCCTTACCGGGGAAGTTCCGGGTTGTCTCAATGGTGATTCTCTTTGGAGAAGTAAACGAAGAAGGATAGAAAAATCTTTCGCACCAGACTTCATCGTATATTTGGTTGAAGGATCTAGAAATAATGTAGAGCATCAATTAATGATATCTACAAATCTAGGATCTGATCCTTTAACATATAATGAGGCAATGAAATCTCAAGATTCATCATTTTGGCAAGAGGCCATAAATGATGAAATGGATTCTATTATGGGAAATAAAACATGGAAACTAGTAGATTTACCTAAATGGATATTTGTGAAAAAGTTAAAAGCTGATGGCACAATCGAAAAACTTAAAGCTAGATTAGTTGCCTAAGGATTCACACAGAAAGGAATATAATATTTTGATACGTATGCCCCGGTAACAAGAATTTCAACTATTAGGACTTTAATTGCATTAACTTCTATGTATAATATTGAAATTCATCAAATGGACGTCAAGAATGCATTTCTAAATGGAGAACTTGAAGAAGAAATATATATGTCTCAACCAAAAGGTTTCGTAATGCCTGGACAAGAGCATAAAGTATGTAAACTTATCAAATCACTTTATGGTCTTAAACAAGCACCAAAGCAATGGCATGAAAATTTTGATAAGACTATTATATCTAATGGCTTTAGGATCTTTGAATTTGACACACTATAAGAAAAATACCCTATTGCAACGAGCAATTTGCAACAGACCTATTATAGTAGTTGCAATAGATGAGATTTAGCAATAGACCTTTTCTTTCTATGGCGAAAAGTATATTTTTAGCAACTGCGCTTCCCTTCCTGTTGCAAAAACGTATTTTTCGCAACTGTGCTTCCATAACAGTTGCAACAAACGTATTATTTGCAACTGCGCTTCTAGGCCAGTTACGAATAAATATCTTTAGCAACTGTTTTCGGCACTTGTAATGACTGTATTTTTTTACAACTGGTAAAGCCAGTTGCGAAAAATATACTATTAACTTTTAATAATTATTCTTAAATAGTAATTATTAAATAATTTACTATTAATAATTATGTAAATGATTAATAATTAATAATTACTAATAAAATTTAATTATTATAAATTAATATCTATAATTGATAATTGAATAAAAATAGTTAATGATTAAAAAATTAACAGTTAAAAATAAGAAAATAATAAAATAAATATTAAATAATAATAATAAACTAATGGATAGAAAATAATAATTAATTTGAAATATGCATATGTATGGATAATAAATAAATTAATAAACCCATAATCAACAAATAGATGATAATTTATTGATATTATTATTAAATAGTAATTAATAATAAATAATAATTTTTTGTATGAACTAATTATAATTCATGTCTGAAAGAGGTATTTTTGTGAATTAATTAATTATTTGTTATTAGTAGTTTTTGATGTTGTCGTATTTAATTTTTTTTAAGTATTTTTAAATTTATATTAAATTAATGTTGATGCTTTTATATATGTTTAAAAATAATAATCGACAGTTTTTTGGTCTCGCCTTAAATTTTTAATTTAGCTATTTAAATAATTCATAATTAATATGAAATAACTAATAAGTAATCAATGCTAATATTTAATAACTAAAATTTAATCATCTTATAAAAAAAGCAACTAAAGTTTAATATCTATGTAACGACCCGTGTTTTTCGACCATTTGAATATGAATATTTAAATTAGTTTTAAATAGTATATTGGGAATATTAATGAAATTTAATATTGAATTCGCTATTTAGAACGAAATTGAACGTTATAATTTATATATAATATAAATTCGAGCTCGAAAATGGCGTGCAGTTCGTGAAGTGAAGTTTTGAACTTCAACTGAGAATACACGATTCGATATAAGTCGGATTTCTGTGAAACAAGACACGTTGGAGCCGTATTGGCGATAGCTTTCATATGAAAGAGAAAAATCCAGATTCCGTGTTATAGATTGCGAGTTATGGCTAAATCAAATTTTGAAATAGTCGCTATGGAAAACCGTTATTTAAATTATAAGCCTTTAAAATGGCCGTTTTGCAAACGGACTCAGATTTCGACGAAACCAGTTTCATTAGAACCGTATCGTTAAATTATTGCACGGTGTTAAATGGCGGGGAAAACCAATGTCGTATGTGACCACGGTAGCCATAAACGCCCGTTCAAATTCTATAGCGCGTATTTAAATAAATAAAAGGGTATTTGAATGTAACTGGAGCAGATGATCGATTTAGGCCACGAAACCAGTTCCGTTGAGTTCGTATCGTCGATTAGAGTCAGGATAAGTATATAGTTTGTTATTTTTAGAGACCGGAAAATTTGGTGTTAAAAGGGGTATAGCGGTTCGAGGTAAAAACAGCCTACCGGGGCAACAGTCTCAGAATGCGACGAAATTAGTGCCATTGGGTTCGTATCGAAAAGTTATTGTCAATGTTCGCAGTTTCAAGTGGATCTGATTTACCTGGTGGCCGTGGAAAAATTAAACGCGTGTTCATTTCTGGTTTCATAAAGGAAATTTTTCCATACGACCTCGGATTGCGACAAAACCTGTCCCATTGGGTCCGGAATATCGTTTTACATCAAGAACAGCATTTTTATCAGTAAACGAAAATCGTTTGTAGTGGTTTCTGCGTGTTACTTCACGGTCAAGTTTCGATAATATTATTAAATTCTAAACCTACCCTTGTCTATGAATCACGCAACAATTCTTAAAGGCCAGACCCACTGGTGCACACATATCTATGAAGAGCACATGCTAGACCTTCCGTTTCAGCTACTCTAAGACCTTAATAATATTTTAACGGCTGAGTTTTTCTTTTCACTATCAGGACGTGCCGACCAAGTTTTTGAAATTTCCACCCTACACCGCAGCTATCCTACCCTATACCCTCTAATGCGTGGTGGCCACGTATATCTCTCTATATATAAAGTGTTCTCTTCTCCAATCCCAGTAAGTCTTCCTCCACAACGAAAATAAAAAAAAACCTGAACCTCCAGTATATGAATATATTTATATAACCACCAAGTAGTAAACCGAATAAAACCAGCGCCTCCACCCTAATCAAATGAACGGACATAAAGCTCCCTCTTTCTTCGTGATTTTCTGATCAACTCCTTCTACCAATCTTGAAACTTATAACTGAGATACCATTGAGCTTCACGAGCTCTAAAATCTGGACAGAGGCGATCTTCGCTAGGGCTGTGGTTTCGCCGGAATTGGGAATGAAGTCATCAGCGGTAGGAGTGAAGCTGGAAGCGAATGGGGACGTCGGACCTGGAGGGACTGCGTGCGATGGAAGATGGGGCCAAGGTGGTCAGTTCGCCAGCTTCCGATGGCACTCCGGTCATCAACGTTGGCTGCGGCAGTGATGGAGTGAGGACGAGGTCACGAGCGGGGCTTCTGGAAAATGGCTCGAAGGGAAGAAACGAGATTCAACGGGACTGGGTATTCACATCTGGTCGGGGAAGAAATAGGGTGAATGAAATTTATGGTTATAATATTAACGTTAATATCACTTAGGGTTAGTTAAATTTGTAACTAAAGCATGGTTCTGCAATTCGAAACAGGAAACAAACATGGATGATTTTATTCAAAGTCAAAGGGCGTGTTTTCTGAAGTGGTGAGAAGGTAATACGAAGGAGCAGGAAATTTTAAAAGAAATGGATCGACCAGCTTTTCTAAAGTAAGGGTCAAAGAATTCAAAACGTATTAAACCATAATTATATTATAATCAAGAAGTTGTTAATGGTTTTTACTCTTTTTAAAACAAAAACAAAATGTTTGAACGCAGGTGCCAACAGAAGGAACCGACGCAGCAGTATATCGGCTTTTGCATTTTGACCCAGATCATAGTAATTAATAATTAGTAAATCATTTGATTTAGGGGTTTATAATAATGAATACCCATCATGAACTAATTAGAATCTTAATTGGTGCAGATCAGCTGGCATAAGGAACGCTGGAACGAAAACATAACAATCTACCGTAAAAATCCTATGCAGAAGTAATTAGTAAATTAATTATTAGATTCATGGGATTTATTATTTAATTTAAAACACGAATGTTGAAAATGTTAATAACTCCACTGTATGTTATCAGAATCGGACAAACAAAGTGCCATTGGAAACGTCTTGACAAGATCTACACTATGGAACAAGACTGGACGCTATCAAAATCAACCAGGATTTTTTTAAATTAAATTAAACGACAGTTTAATTTAATTTGGAATGAGCCATTCAACAGAAATAAAATCAAGGTGAGTTAAACTCACTCAGTTACCCTTTTTATATTTTATATAAATTGGGTATTTTTATTTTGTGTGCTTTGCGTGCCAATGGTTGACTGCTTTGCTAGTTATCTATTTAACTGTTGATTTAACCGATGAAATTAAACTGTGTTTAATTTCAGTAAAGTACCAAATCGTTATTTTTAACGATTGGTTCCAATAAAGGTAACTCACCTTGGTTGGTCACGTTTATTTATAAACGTGTTTTAAATGGTTGAATTGTTTGAATTGCTTATGGTTGATGTTAAATGGTCGTTATTTAATTTATCAGTTAAACAAAACTGAACCGTCTGATTTGAGAAAAAACTATTTGAATACAGGGAAGAACAGGTTGGAGGGACCCAACCGGATCCTTCAAATGTATTTTTATTTTCATATTCTCATATATGAACTGATCTGTTTGTGTGATTGATTTGATGGTTGATTATTGAATGTTCAACATCTGTTAGTTTAAACCAATGGGTGATATTGGTTAAGTGTTTGGCAGAGTATGGCCTTTAAAAATCAATCGGTTTATAGATATGGATTCACCGTTAGGTGAGTCGATAAAAGTGAAGTTATAAAGTTTAATTTATAACTGGACTCAGATCCTGAAATATATTATTTGAATAAAGTATAAAGGGGAATTAAATAAATATTTTATTTGTTTAAGACCTTGATTTATGGTTGGTTTATTTTATAAAGTATATGCTGATGTTAATCAGATTTTCAAGTATGAAGATAAGAAATGAATCGAAAGGTTTAAACTTTGATCATGGCTGTGTAAAGAAAACAAATAATGGAATTTATTTAAATTAATTATATTTTTAAAGCGAGGATTGTTGAAATCGGTTAATGAGATAATCAAGTTTTTGAGTTAAGTAAATCGACCGTTTGGAATTAGAATTGTTTACCAAGTTTATGTGTGTTGACTAAAATAGTTAAATGAATATTGTTTGAATTTAAATAAGGATTTAAAAAGGGATTTAATATTTAATTTAGTTAATAAAGGGACTAACTACTAAAATAGTTAATGTTTGAAATGAGTTATTATTTTAATTAATGATGAATTTAGGAAAATATTTTAAATGGGAATTCATTTAAAAAGCTACCGAATGTGAGATGCAAGCCAATTGAATGGTGAAAGGAAATAAATGTTCTCAATTATATGAATTAAGTGAAAGGAGATTATGGTAAAAGGGTTTATTATAAACCAGAATTTTAAATGGAATTTTGGCATTGATTATAACTGATATTTATCTGAGGATAAGACCGTTGTTTGATCAAGGTCTGAGAGGTAATTAAAATACCCCAACTTGAACAACGTCGGGATTATCTGAAGATAATGTTAGTTGGTAATCGTAAGAGACGTTAGTGAATATGTTTTGAAATCTAAACAGCGATTTTAGCGCTGTTGTTATAATATATGTTTTGTAAATCTAATATAGCGATTGTAGCACTTTTGCTATAGTAAATGGATTGTAAACCTAAACAGCGATTATAGCGCTGTTGTTTTGTAAATCTAAGTAGTAATTATAACGCTATTGTTATAACCTATGTGTTATAAATTTCTTTGTTAAAACTAATGGATTTCCGAATTTAAAAGATGATTTGGAAGAAGATTTAAGTGAGTAATCGAATATAGTTATTCGAGCTAGAGTTAGTCAAATATAGCATTCAAGGTAAGTTGCCATTTCGTACGACTGCTAGCGTAATTCGCAGGGCTGCAGATAACCTACGGCGGTCGGATGTTTCCTGAGGGAATCAGGCGTAACCATTGTGATCGCTGTGATCTAGAGTCAAGCGAATGGGGTTAAGACGAATGTTAGTTAATCTATTAGAGTTATTCAAATATTGTACTTTTGAATATTCAAAGAATTAGAAGTTTAACTTAACAAAAGTAAATCAGTTTTGTTAAAGGCCAAATGATGCTAAATACTGATCCAGTGAACTCATTGGAGTGTCATGTTTGAAACACTGTTTATTTTGATAGTTAAAACACCGACTATCAAACCCGCCCAATACGATTGTTGGTATGGAAAGACCGGGATCGAATGTATATTCGAAAACCATTCCGACCAACAAATACGTGAAGATATTTGAAGACGGTCGAGATGGAGCATTGAAGACCGTGGATCTTCATAAGCGGAGGAACTGCTAAGAATCGCTGGTTTAGCGGCCAGAGATAAACTGTGGTTCGGTCGTGGTTGGAATCCACGAGTGCAAGGACTTCTCGCTACTGATCCATGGGGTGATTCCTATATTGGATGCAGTAGGAGAGTGCCTTCGGTTCATCCTGTTCCTGGATGACTTGTATGGATGAATGTCTGACAGAGTATTTCCAAAGGATCACGTACGTTGATTTCTTCAAACGTACGATAGTTGTTGGCAGGGAATTGCCATTCTCTAGCTTTCAGCTAGAGTATTTTTGTGGATGTCAATTAGTGATATCTGACGGATCTGACGATGTGGCATTCAAAGTGAATGATGACCAGATATTCAAAAGCTAATCTAAGCCTCAAGCCTCATCAGCCGGGAAATGACAAAAATCGGGCAGGCAGCATGGCTATGTGGGTCGCTCCCATTAGGGTGTAGAATCACCTATCTAGAGGAAGTCCTATTTGTTTCTTAAATCTATGTTTCGATGCTGTCCCTTGTCGGGAGACGGTTGCTGATCCCAACCGTCGGTGATATACATTCGATACTCTCAAGCGAAATGAGGGGTCGGTCATGTGAGGGCCGGGTTGCAAGAAGTTCTTGTTGAACCCAGTGTATTCGTCTCTAGAGATACACTAACGGAAGGTGGACCCATACCTTGTCAAGTTGGAATCCAATCTCCAATAAGCGCCCGCGGTTTTTGATTGTATACTATATATGTGGAGCGTGAGATGCAAGCGTTCCACTAGATTCTATTTACTTGTATTTAGACATTATTATAATATCAGACAAGATATTGGTTTCAAAAATGTTTTGGGTTATCGTAAGGTAAAAACCGTCCGTGTTTATGTGTGGATTTGGTCTTACGATTATCCTTTTCTTTTGAAAGGTTTTGAACTTTAAAATCATGATTGGATGATTCACCCTTATTACTGTGCGAGTTTATCTCACTCTGGTTCACCAGACTGACCCGGTGTTTTGTAAATGCTCGGGTTAGGCCGGGTTGTACAGGTTCAGGTTACCGACTGCTATGAAGAAACGAGCTGGAAGAGTCCAGACGTATGATATTACTATTCCGCTGTGTGTTGTATGAGGACAGATTATCACTGTCCAGATGTTGATGTACTCTGATATTGTAAGTATTTCCAAAGTTCTCAATAAAAATTTACTTCTGTATTATATTTTGTTCCGCTGCGATGTGAGACTCTGTGTGTGGTGTTCTTCTTCTTCTTCTATTCTAATATTTCTATCTTATCTATTCTCACCCTCTAACTTCTTTCTATTAATGATCTGGAATGTTCGATGTCCGAATGGTCAACACGGTAGTTTGATGTTGATTTTCGGAGTCGAAAATTCCGGTTCGTTACAGTGGTATCAGAGCTATTGGTTTAGTAATTACCTTGGCTCTGTGGCGTGACTCAGTAGAGATGGGGTTAGTAATACCCTAGATTGAGTTTGAATGTATATATATGAGCGCGTATTTGTAAATTGATATAAAGCCTGCTTATATTGTGTTGGTTGGTTTGTCGAGTAGTTTATGAATTCTGGTCGATACAGTAATGCAAACTGTGTCGATAAGTGTTTCTAAACCCTTGAACAGAATAATTCGACACAGTATGTTTTTGAAAGAGGGTAAATGAAATAATTTTACCCAAATGGTATTTGAATATAAAAGAATGATTAACATTTGAAGTATTATAGTATATTGGATGTGTTGGTTGATTATAATTGAGATGGTTATATAAATAACCAATTAGAATTCATATGGATATAATATATGGAATCAGATGGATTAAATCTGAAATCTAAATCAGAATTGAAATTAAAACTTTGGAAATTTGAACAAGTAGTTTAAATAAAATTGAATTGAATATATGAGAAATTTTAAGATCCTGGGAGATTTTAAATTTGTTACAAGCATAGTGAATTTTATTTTGAAATTGAATTGAAATTGATGTTTTGAAAAGATATAGTATTGAACTCACTTTGATAGCTGGGGAATAACTCTGAGGATGCTGGCCACATCATCAGTGTTCATTTTCGAGTTCTAAGTGACGGATTACTACCAAAGGTTTTGTTTTGAATTGCTTTGAGAAAAACAAGTTGTTTGAATTCTGGAAAGAATTATTTGATTTGAAAGAGCTGAACTGTTTGAAAACTCCCAGGGAAACTGTTTGAACGAAAACAAAATTTAAATAAAAGTTTGTGAAAGCAAATATGAAATGAACTGAAACCAATTAACTGGAAATTGAATCGAGATATATTATATCGAGCAGAACCAGATTTTGAATTGGGAGCCAGGAATCTGAAAAGGATATTGGATTGGTAATTTAAGAGTTGGAATTAATCATGGATGGAAATAGAGTTAAGAATGGGATTTGGCTTGGACTCATGAAGGATTTGGTTTTGAAGATAAAGTTGGAATTTTGTTGGGAATGCAATTGTATATGCTGACAGGGCAGCAGATGGAAAGGTTATGATGATATGCCCGACAAAAAGGTACATGTTTATTTTCATATGGATTGGGTGATTTATGAGCCTATTTGGCAAGCCACTTGGCTGTTTCATTTTCTTTTGGATTGAAGAAGGCCCAGAGAGGCGAGTTGTGGTTGTACCGATTGAGCCGTACAGAGGAGGTGCTATTTTTCGAAAATTTAAAGTGTTAGAAAATTTTCGATATTTTTGAAAATATTTATTTACAGTATTGAATTGGTTTCTAATTTTAGATTTGAAATTAATGAGTTTATAACATTCCTTCTTACCTTAGCAATTTCGAGGACGAAATTATTTTAAGGGGGGAAGAATGTAACGACCCGTGTTTTTCGACCATTTGAATATGAATATTTAAATTAGTTTTAAATAGTATATTGGGAATATTAATGAAATTTAATATTGAATTCGCTATTTAGAACGAAATTGAACGTTATAATTTATATATAATATAAATTCGAGCTCGAAAATGGCGTGCAGTTCGTGAAGTGAAGTTTTGAACTTCAACTGAGAATACACGATTCGATATAAGTCGGATTTCTGTGAAACAAGACACGTTGGAGCCGTATTGGCGATAGCTTTCATATGAAAGAGAAAAATCCAGATTCCGTGTTATAGATTGCGAGTTATGGCTAAATCAAATTTTGAAATAGTCGCTATGGAAAACCGTTATTTAAATTATAAGCCTTTAAAATGGCCGTTTTGCAAACGGACTCAGATTTCGACGAAACCAGTTTCATTAGAACCGTATCGTTAAATTATTGCACGGTGTTAAATGGCGGGGAAAACCAATGTCGTATGTGACCACGGTAGCCATAAACGCCCGTTCAAATTCTATAGCGCGTATTTAAATAAATAAAAGGGTATTTGAATGTAACTGGAGCAGATGATCGATTTAGGCCACGAAACCAGTTCCGTTGAGTTCGTATCGTCGATTAGAGTCAGGATAAGTATATAGTTTGTTATTTTTAGAGACCGGAAAATTTGGTGTTAAAAGGGGTATAGCGGTTCGAGGTAAAAACAGCCTACCGGGGCAACAGTCTCAGAATGCGACGAAATTAGTGCCATTGGGTTCGTATCGAAAAGTTATTGTCAATGTTCGCAGTTTCAAGTGGATCTGATTTACCTGGTGGCCGTGGAAAAATTAAACGCGTGTTCATTTCTGGTTTCATAAAGGAAATTTTTCCATACGACCTCGGATTGCGACAAAACCTGTCCCATTGGGTCCGGAATATCGTTTTACATCAAGAACAGCATTTTTATCAGTAAACGAAAATCGTTTGTAGTGGTTTCTGCGTGTTACTTCACGGTCAAGTTTCGATAATATTATTAAATTCTAAACCTACCCTTGTCTATGAATCACGCAACAATTCTTAAAGGCCAGACCCACTGGTGCACACATATCTATGAAGAGCACATGCTAGACCTTCCGTTTCAGCTACTCTAAGACCTTAATAATATTTTAACGGCTGAGTTTTTCTTTTCACTATCAGGACGTGCCGACCAAGTTTTTGAAATTTCCACCCTACACCGCAGCTATCCTACCCTATACCCTCTAATGCGTGGTGGCCACGTATATCTCTCTATATATAAAGTGTTCTCTTCTCCAATCCCAGTAAGTCTTCCTCCACAACGAAAATAAAAAAAAACCTGAACCTCCAGTATATGAATATATTTATATAACCACCAAGTAGTAAACCGAATAAAACCAGCGCCTCCACCATAATCAAATGAACGGACATAAAGCTCCCTCTTTCTTCGTGATTTTCTGATCAACTCCTTCTACCAATCTTGAAACTTATAACTGAGATACCATTGAGCTTCACGAGCTCTAAAATCTGGACAGAGGCGATCTTCGCTAGGGCTGTGGTTTCGCCGGAATTGGGAATGAAGTCATCAGCGGTAGGAGTGAAGCTGGAAGCGAATGGGGACGTCGGACCTGGAGGGACTGCGTGCGATGGAAGATGGGGCCAAGGTGGTCAGTTCGCCAGCTTCCGATGGCACTCCGGTCATCAACGTTGGCTGCGGCAGTGATGGAGTGAGGACGAGGTCACGAGCGGGGCTTCTGGAAAATGGCTCGAAGGGAAGAAACGAGATTCAACGGGACTGGGTATTCACATCTGGTCGGGGAAGAAATAGGGTGAATGAAATTTATGGTTATAATATTAACGTTAATATCACTTAGGGTTAGTTAAATTTGTAACTAAAGCATGGTTCTGCAATTCGAAACAGGAAACAAACATGGATGATTTTATTCAAAGTCAAAGGGCGTGTTTTCTGAAGTGGTGAGAAGGTAATACGAAGGAGCAGGAAATTTTAAAAGAAATGGATCGACCAGCTTTTCTAAAGTAAGGGTCAAAGAATTCAAAACGTATTAAACCATAATTATATTATAATCAAGAAGTTGTTAATGGTTTTTACTCTTTTTAAAACAAAAACAAAATGTTTGAACGCAGGTGCCAACAGAAGGAACCGACGCAGCAGTATATCGGCTTTTGCATTTTGACCCAGATCATAGTAATTAATAATTAGTAAATCATTTGATTTAGGGGTTTATAATAATGAATACCCATCATGAACTAATTAGAATCTTAATTGGTGCAGATCAGCTGGCATAAGGAACGCTGGAACGAAAACATAACAATCTACCGTAAAAATCCTATGCAGAAGTAATTAGTAAATTAATTATTAGATTCATGGGATTTATTATTTAATTTAAAACACGAATGTTGAAAATGTTAATAACTCCACTGTATGTTATCAGAATCGGACAAACAAAGTGCCATTGGAAACGTCTTGACAAGATCTACACTATGGAACAAGACTGGACGCTATCAAAATCAACCAGGATTTTTTTAAATTAAATTAAACGACAGTTTAATTTAATTTGGAATGAGCCATTCAACAGAAATAAAATCAAGGTGAGTTAAACTCACTCAGTTACCCTTTTTATATTTTATATAAATTGGGTATTTTTATTTTGTGTGCTTTGCGTGCCAATGGTTGACTGCTTTGCTAGTTATCTATTTAACTGTTGATTTAACCGATGAAATTAAACTGTGTTTAATTTCAGTAAAGTACCAAATCGTTATTTTTAACGATTGGTTCCAATAAAGGTAACTCACCTTGGTTGGTCACGTTTATTTATAAACGTGTTTTAAATGGTTGAATTGTTTGAATTGCTTATGGTTGATGTTAAATGGTCGTTATTTAATTTATCAGTTAAACAAAACTGAACCGTCTGATTTGAGAAAAAACTATTTGAATACAGGGAAGAACAGGTTGGAGGGACCCAACCGGATCCTTCAAATGTATTTTTATTTTCATATTCTCATATATGAACTGATCTGTTTGTGTGATTGATTTGATGGTTGATTATTGAATGTTCAACATCTGTTAGTTTAAACCAATGGGTGATATTGGTTAAGTGTTTGGCAGAGTATGGCCTTTAAAAATCAATCGGTTTATAGATATGGATTCACCGTTAGGTGAGTCGATAAAAGTGAAGTTATAAAGTTTAATTTATAACTGGACTCAGATCCTGAAATATATTATTTGAATAAAGTATAAAGGGGAATTAAATAAATATTTTATTTGTTTAAGACCTTGATTTATGGTTGGTTTATTTTAT
The DNA here is from genome assembly GCA_030737875.1 of Allium sativum. Taxonomy (NCBI): domain Eukaryota; kingdom Viridiplantae; phylum Streptophyta; class Magnoliopsida; order Asparagales; family Amaryllidaceae; genus Allium; species Allium sativum. Next base: position 554,034,061 of record CM060915.1, read on the forward strand.
AAAGTATATGCTGATGTTAATCAGATTTTCAAGTATGAAGATAAGAAATGAATCGAAAGGTTTAAACTTTGATCATGGCTGTGTAAAGAAAACAAATAATGGAATTTATTTAAATTAATTATATTTTTAAAGCGAGGATTGTTGAAATCGGTTAATGAGATAATCAAGTTTTTGAGTTAAGTAAATCGACCGTTTGGAATTAGAATTGTTTACCAAGTTTATGTGTGTTGACTAAAATAGTTAAATGAATATTGTTTGAATTTAAATAAGGATTTAAAAAGGGATTTAATATTTAATTTAGTTAATAAAGGGACTAACTACTAAAATAGTTAATGTTTGAAATGAGTTATTATTTTAATTAATGATGAATTTAGGAAAATATTTTAAATGGGAATTCATTTAAAAAGCTACCGAATGTGAGATGCAAGCCAATTGAATGGTGAAAGGAAATAAATGTTCTCAATTATATGAATTAAGTGAAAGGAGATTATGGTAAAAGGGTTTATTATAAACCAGAATTTTAAATGGAATTTTGGCATTGATTATAACTGATATTTATCTGAGGATAAGACCGTTGTTTGATCAAGGTCTGAGAGGTAATTAAAATACCCCAACTTGAACAACGTCGGGATTATCTGAAGATAATGTTAGTTGGTAATCGTAAGAGACGTTAGTGAATATGTTTTGAAATCTAAACAGCGATTTTAGCGCTGTTGTTATAATATATGTTTTGTAAATCTAATATAGCGATTGTAGCACTTTTGCTATAGTAAATGGATTGTAAACCTAAACAGCGATTATAGCGCTGTTGTTTTGTAAATCTAAGTAGTAATTATAACGCTATTGTTATAACCTATGTGTTATAAATTTCTTTGTTAAAACTAATGGATTTCCGAATTTAAAAGATGATTTGGAAGAAGATTTAAGTGAGTAATCGAATATAGTTATTCGAGCTAGAGTTAGTCAAATATAGCATTCAAGGTAAGTTGCCATTTCGTACGACTGCTAGCGTAATTCGCAGGGCTGCAGATAACCTACGGCGGTCGGATGTTTCCTGAGGGAATCAGGCGTAACCATTGTGATCGCTGTGATCTAGAGTCAAGCGAATGGGGTTAAGACGAATGTTAGTTAATCTATTAGAGTTATTCAAATATTGTACTTTTGAATATTCAAAGAATTAGAAGTTTAACTTAACAAAAGTAAATCAGTTTTGTTAAAGGCCAAATGATGCTAAATACTGATCCAGTGAACTCATTGGAGTGTCATGTTTGAAACACTGTTTATTTTGATAGTTAAAACACCGACTATCAAACCCGCCCAATACGATTGTTGGTATGGAAAGACCGGGATCGAATGTATATTCGAAAACCATTCCGACCAACAAATACGTGAAGATATTTGAAGACGGTCGAGATGGAGCATTGAAGACCGTGGATCTTCATAAGCGGAGGAACTGCTAAGAATCGCTGGTTTAGCGGCCAGAGATAAACTGTGGTTCGGTCGTGGTTGGAATCCACGAGTGCAAGGACTTCTCGCTACTGATCCATGGGGTGATTCCTATATTGGATGCAGTAGGAGAGTGCCTTCGGTTCATCCTGTTCCTGGATGACTTGTATGGATGAATGTCTGACAGAGTATTTCCAAAGGATCACGTACGTTGATTTCTTCAAACGTACGATAGTTGTTGGCAGGGAATTGCCATTCTCTAGCTTTCAGCTAGAGTATTTTTGTGGACGTCAATTAGTGATATCTGACGGATCTGACGATGTGGCATTCAAAGTGAATGATGACCAGATATTCAAAAGCTAATCTAAGCCTCAAGCCTCATCAGCCGGGAAATGACAAAAATCGGGCAGGCAGCATGGCTATGTGGGTCGCTCCCATTAGGGTGTAGAATCACCTATCTAGAGGAAGTCCTATTTGTTTCTTAAATCTATGTTTCGATGCTGTCCCTTGTCGGGAGACGGTTGCTGATCCCAACCGTCGGTGATATACATTCGATACTCTCAAGCGAAATGAGGGGTCGGTCATGTGAGGGCCGGGTTGCAAGAAGTTCTTGTTGAACCCAGTGTATTCGTCTCTAGAGATACACTAACGGAAGGTGGACCCATACCTTGTCAAGTTGGAATCCAATCTCCAATAAGCGCCCGCGGTTTTTGATTGTATACTATATATGTGGAGCGTGAGATGCAAGCGTTCCACTAGATTCTATTTACTTGTATTTAGACATTATTATAATATCAGACAAGATATTGGTTTCAAAAATGTTTTGGGTTATCGTAAGGTAAAAACCGTCCGTGTTTATGTGTGGATTTGGTCTTACGATTATCCTTTTCTTTTGAAAGGTTTTGAACTTTAAAATCATGATTGGATGATTCACCCTTATTACTGTGCGAGTTTATCTCACTCTGGTTCACCAGACTGACCCGGTGTTTTGTAAATGCTCGGGTTAGGCCGGGTTGTACAGGTTCAGGTTACCGACTGCTATGAAGAAACGAGCTGGAAGAGTCCAGACGTATGATATTACTATTCCGCTGTGTGTTGTATGAGGACAGATTATCACTGTCCAGATGTTGATGTACTCTGATATTGTAAGTATTTCCAAAGTTCTCAATAAAAATTTACTTCTGTATTATATTTTGTTCCGCTGCGATGTGAGACTCTGTGTGTGGTGTTCTTCTTCTTCTTCTATTCTAATATTTCTATCTTATCTATTCTCACCCTCTAACTTCTTTCTATTAATGATCTGGAATGTTCGATGTCCGAATGGTCAACACGGTAGTTTGATGTTGATTTTCGGAGTCGAAAATTCCGGTTCGTTACAATCTATTTATTAGATTTCAGTAGCAACTTTACTTGATTGACCACTGCCCTTTGCAACTGTCCCTTATTACATATCTACAATGTTTTTGGCTCCAAACTGTAAAAACTTTTGGCTCCTACATCAGTATTTTTGGCTCCAAGTAGGGAATTTTGAACCGAAATTTTCACATTTTTCGAGATTCAAAATCGCCTGGCATCTTTCCCTAAATCGAGCTTAATTACTACTCAGCTATATCGGTTGAAAATAAAATCGCCTTCTCCTCAAAATTATTCTGCCGCCACCGTCATCCTCTAAGCCCACATTTTCGCTGCCGTCTTCTCCTCAGATTTTTTTCTAAGCAACCTCTTTATCCATCTTCTCCGATACATTACGAGCCCCTTCACTTTGTACTCGCGTGTTCACAAATTTTGACTCCTCAATGTCTGACTCTTCAATAACGGTGGTATTTTCGTGACTTCATCGCTGCCAATTGAGATGTTGTTGTTGTTTGCTGGCTTGCGCATTAGGTGAATTTTGTATTTTTAGTGTTTTGACTTGAGTATTTGTAGGGTTGTCTCTTTTATGATATGATTTCTTTCTCCTTGGGTTTTGTTTTTGGGTTGTGTTGGATTTGCGGTTTTGGACGTCTTTCATCTGCAGTTCTCCTCCATCAATCGCAGTTGATTACGGTGAAAGCTACTTTCTTCGATGGTCATTGGGTTTTGTGGCTGGGCTTATTGCTATTTGTTTTTACCTCAAATCAACATGGTTATTAGTAGTTCAAGTGAGTTTACAGTGTGATAGTCTTCTATGAAACTTGCTACTATGTCCTTCACACAGTGGTTATGAGTTAATCTTTCTGGTCAAACTGCTATGTTATTGTAGAATTGGTACGATGAGTTTTCTATGTAAACTTGTTCAATTTTTCTTGCTTTTGGGCTGTGGAATTGGTATGGTGAGTTTTCATTTCAAAGCCTATGCTTTGAGGTTCCCTTATCCTTCTCTGGTTAAGGTTGTTTTCTCTACATTGAAGTAACTCTATGAAGCGATATCCCCTTTTTTGGGTGTGTAGAACTTTTCCTACAGGGTACTACTTAATTTTCATTGCTACTGGTTGCTTCAGTGGCACTGTCTAGTAATGGATAGGTATGAAACAATGTCTGCTTGTTCAGATTGCTATGTAACATCTTGCTATGCAATTGTTGTTTGTAATGTACAAAAAAAAAGGAATACCCAATTTGATTTCAAATTGTCAACTTTAGACAATTTTGTTCTTCTATGCTTTGCTGAACCTTTGTCGAACTGATGGAGAGGTGATATTGTTTCATTTGGTGAAATGAACGAGCAAAGGGACTGAAATATTGAAAGAAAATATAAGCGCTTGGTTTTTTATTTCGATTTTTTTTCTTTTTTTTATTCTTTTAGCAGTTATTCATATTATTTCGATTATTTTATTTTTAGTAGATTATTTCGATTTTGAAAGAAAAAAGAAGGCTGGATTTAGCAGGTACTCATCTTGCAGCTAAATTTGTAATAGTCTCCAATTCGTCTTCTGATAGGTACAATTTTTGAACCCTACTTGAGAAAACCGGTTGTGAGTTAGGAAATGTTGATATTGCCAGTAACAAATACGTGAATGTTGGAGTTGCTAAAGGCAGTGTGACATTCTGAGAATTTTATTTTTAAAATTCTATAGACAACTTCAACTAATCTGAGTGTTTATATTATTTAAATGACACATAATTATACTATTAAGTAGAAGATTTTTCTTGTGAGCATCGTTCTTCTTAAGATGATCTTGTATCACAAGCTTTAAGATCTCCAGGGATTAGTATATCTTTTTTACACATCTGGTAAATTGTTTTATATTTAAATTTTACTACAATAGCATATGTATCTTAATTACTTGTACCCTCTTCTATATAAATTTTAGGTTTTCAGGACTTTGAAGGTGTAACGACCCAGATTTTTGAACGATAAATTTTTAATATTTAATATGGTTTTAAATATTAAATTGATAATATAAATGAATTTTTCTTTTAATGTTATCGAGAAAAAAAAAATTTTGATTTCAATCGAATATATCAAATTATCGTAATACGAAGTATAATTGAAGTCGCAGTTAAAATCTGAATTTAAACAGTTCAGTCTATTAATATAAATTTCATTTGAATTGGGACAATAGTTAATTATTTAATTTTCGATGAATTTAATTGTTTGAAATCTATTTATATTTTAAGCAATTGAATTTAATCTTTTCCAGACAATCAAATTAGGCCATGGAATCTGTTCTAGTGTTTTCAGAATAGTAGTATAACCCTATGGGTGTCAGTTACTACGCTAAAAACAGAGTTCGAAATCAACGGGAATTTTAAATCAAATAAATTCATATTAATTATAATTAAATAAAAATTAAAAATATAGGGCAGCTAAGTGTTGGATATCAAGCCAACCAAAGTACCACAGCCACCCTAAGCATTTCATTTCGCAGAACTATAGCTTCCTCGAGCCAACATCTTTGTCTTCAAGTTTCAGTATCCAGGAAACAGAAAATTAATAGCAGCAGAACATTTGTTCCCTTGTTCGCGGTTATAAATAAACCCATCGGCCTTCACAATTTTCTCCGTCCTCAAATAACCACGAAGTCATTGTAATCCGAATTCCATCGTTCCTCCCCAATCTTTCAAAAATCGAAATTTCACCGAGTAAATAAAAAAAAAAAAAAAAACATAAAATCGCGTATCGCGATGGATACCGCGATGGAAATCACAAATCCTGGAAGCTTCAACTCCATAGTCTTTTCCCTCAGTTCGATTTTGGAGCAACGCCTAGGGAAGTCACGAAACAGGGCTGGGGAGGTGTCGAAGGTGGCATCAAGGACAGCGTCGTGTTTACGAAGGCTTAGGGAGTTCGACTGTGGGTAATAAGGGTTCGATATTTGTGTTTGGGGAGGTGCGATGTCGGATGTTGAACAGGGAAGAAGGCGCGATGATCGATGGTTGACTGATGTTCGGAAATGGAGTACGATGGTTTTCGAGCATAGAGATGTGATTTTCTGATGTGAATGGGTGTAGGACTGCGAAGTAACGAGGCCGTTGGGTTGAAAATGGTGAGAGCAGGAAACGGAATGAGACTGTAAATGGGAAGGAGGGAGTCGGTTGTATTACATTGAGGCTCGGTGGTGACTGTAGGCTGTTTAAGGGATTGGGACTGTAATTCTTGAACGTGGACTCACATGGCAGAAATGGTGTGTGCTTGAGAAGTAGATGGGAGTCGTCCAGGAGGTGTTTGCTGAAATGTCAAAGTGGAGAACCATAGTTTTGGGAGCCATTCAGGAAGGTGGAATTAATCGGCAAGTTGTGTCGCCGGTTAATCGGGATTCCAAGAAAATAAGGTATACACACCTTTCCGAAATTTAAATACATAAAAAGATTAATTCGTTATTTATTTCAAGATGTTTAGTTAACTAAAAATAGTTAATCAATAAATATAAATAAAATCATCATAGGTAAGAAGTAAATTTATTCGAGAAGATTCGAGAAAAATTCGTTAGCCGCCAATGCTGAATTTAGATGGATATTCAACAAAGGAAAAATCGAGGTGAGTAAATCTCACTCACCTTTAGAATTATTTTTATTTCATTAAAAATAATTGTCTGTTGCTTGTGTGAATGATTTCTGGTTGCTCTATATATATTAGTTATTTAGGCTATTATATATATATATATTGGGTTGATTGATTGGTTGGATTCCCGCAGTCTCATTAGCGGATGCCCGCAGTTTCATAGCGGATGATTACCCTATACGCCCCACGCTATGATTAGTGGATGACCTTCTATACCGCGATATTCTGCCACGAAGCAGAATGGGTATTATTTATGTGCTAACATCTGTGGATGCAGGAAAACAGGTTGGAGGAATCCAACTGGATTCCTCAAAAATATATTATCTGTTTGGTTGTTTGATTACATATATATACTGTGATATATGATGTGTTAGAAAACCTGAAATAACTGATTGGTTGTTTGGTGTTTAAATATCACTGGGCTAAGTGTAAATTTATTTAAATTATCCGGAAGGGATATTTGAAATTTAAAAGGGAAATTCTATTTTTCTAAAATAGAATTTGAAATTTCAAGTAGAATTTAAAATACAGAGTTTTTAAAATGGAACCTTTAAATATAATTTCAAAAATGGAATTTTGAAATGAAATCTCAGAAGAGAACTTGAAATAGAAATTTTAAGTGGAAATTCAAATAGAATTTGAATGTTAGAAAGAAGTTTGAATATTTGAAATTCTAAAGAAAATTCCAAAAAGGGTTTGAAATGGAATTTTAATTATATATATATTTCAAATAAAGTGTGAGTATAGCATTTGAATATAATATTTGAATAAGTAAATTTTAAAATAGAAAATTCAATATGGAAATTCAAATGGCATTTGAATATAGTAATTTAAAAGGAAATTCAAATAGAGTTTGAATACAAGAAATTTAAATAGTAATTCAAATAATTTGAATAAGAAAAACTGAATAAAATTTGAATGCAAAGAAATTCAATGGATTTGAATAAAGAAAATATTCAAATGGGATTTAAATAGAGAGTTCAAGTATAAGAATTTAAATCGAATTCAAATGGGGTTAAATATAAGAATTCAAACAAAACTCAAATGGAGTTTAATAGAAAGAATTTGAATAAGAGGAATTCAAAGAGATTTGAAACATGGTATTTGGATTCAAAGAAATTAAAATGTGATATTTGAAGTTCAAAGTAAAAATGAGTTTAAATAGTCGAAGTTCAATTGGATTAAAAATGGAATTTGAATTCAAATAGTTGAAATAGAATTTGAATATAGAATTTGAATCGAATTGGAATTTGAATATAGATTTCAAAAAAAAAATGAAAAAAGAATGTCAGAGATATTTGTTGAGTTGGGAAAAATGGTTTGATATATATTTAAAATATATCAGAATGGAGTTGAATTTATATAAACGAAGTTAAGAAGTTTATATATATAAATATAATTAAAACGAACTCGCCGCAGCGTTGCAGTTCGTAAATTGGCAATTCGAACTTCAATTGAGTATACAGAGTGCAATTGAAGCCGGAATTCTTTGAAACAAGAAACGTCAGGACCGGTTTGATAATAGTTTTCTAATGGAAGAGAAAAATATGAATTTCGTCAAATAGATTTTTAGTTATGTCAAAATCAAAATTTTAAAAATGCAGCGCCAGAAACCATTATAAACCAAAATGGATTTTATATATAAATATTGGGATTTTTAAGCAAATAAAAATCCGGATTGCCATTTAAAAATCTAGACTTGAGTTAGAAAAAAATATGAACTCAAGTGAAGTAAAGAAGATGATTTTTGAAACAATAATCCTGTTTTTGATTATTGAATAGAATTAACTAAATCAAAGGAGAATTAGTCAATCGAGTTTGAACTAAAGTCGAACTTTGAAAAGTGAAATTTGGGATTGTAAATATATATTCGAAATCGAATATAGAACTTAAATGGAAATTTGAATTCAATTGATTGATAAGTAAGTGGAAATATATTCGAAACGTGTTATATTCAAATATACAAGCGAGATAGGCAGAGAGATAGTTAAAGAATTACTTTAACGAATTGAGTCAAACGAGTGTACGGAGTTGAAATAAATGGGACAGGTATAGACATACAGGAGACAGGTATGGGGCAAGGATAATGCAGGTATATAAATAATGTGCTCGACAAAAGGTACATGTTTAATTCATATATGAGATTTTATGCGCCGTATCGGCAGGCCGCTTGGCTTTTTCTTTTTCTTTTCGATTGAGGAAGATACCGGGATGCTATTTGAAATTTCCCGATGCTCCCGATACAGGGGAGGTTATGGCGAATTTTTCCGGGAATTTAAGGAGTTAGAATATTTTTAAGAAATTTGACAATTAGAAATCTATATAGCGATATATATAGAATTCGATAAGGAAACGAAATCAAAAATAGCGTAAAAGGCCAATATGGTTATTGGAATATTTGGTTAATAAATATTGATAGAGAAAATGGAGAAGTGATTTAATTAATGAAATATTAATTAAAGGGCCCAGTGATTTGTTTGATATGTTTGGATGAACACTTGTTTTCGATAGTTAGATCACAGACTATCGAAGTTTTGACCATCGTTGTCAATATGGAGAGACCGGTTGGATTATTATCCGAAGAACCACTCCGTATCGGCATAAGCGTTGCGAACCAAGTATGCTGAATATATTGAAGACGGAGTAAAGTGCAAGGGCTTTTCTAGTAATAGAAATAGTGCCTTCGGTTTCGTTCAGTCCCAGAACGAACGTATATGGACGACTGTCTGACAGAGTATTTCCAATGATCAAATGGGTTGGTCTGTATGAATATATATGGTTGCAACGGATTTATCCCTTAGCATAATATCCAGAATATTTGTGCAAACTCAACTAGTGATTAACGGATCTGACAATGTGGCATTCAAAGTGATTGTGCTATCAATGAATGGTAAGTATGCGTAGCCTCAGGCCTCAACAACCGGGAAAGGACAAAAATCGGGCAGGCAGCATGGCTATGTGGGTCGCACCCATTAGGGTGTATAATCACCTATCTAGAGAAATTCCTTTTGTTTCTAAATCTATCGATTCTGCCCATTCGGGAAACGGTGGTTTGAGTCCAACCGTTGGTGATATACATTCGATACACTCAAGCGAAATGAGTGGTCGGTCATGTGTGGGCCGGGTTGCAAGACGTTCTTGTTGAACCCAGGTGTATTTGCCTCTAGAGATACATCATCGGAAGGTGGTCCCATACCTTGTCATGTTGGAAATCCAATCTCCAATAAGCGCCATGCGATTTTTGATTTTATAATATATATGTGGAGCGTGAGATGCAAGCGTTCTACTATTTGGTTATTTACTTGATGTAGACATTATTATAATATCATTGGATTTGATATCAAAGTGTTTTGGGTTATAGTAAGGTAAAAACCATCCATGTTTATGTGTGGCTGGTTTTACTATTATCCTTTCTTTGAAAGGATTTTTAAAGTTAAACAAGTGGTTGGAGTTTACTCACACCAGTTCCATGACTGACCCAGAGTTTATTTTGTTTTGTTTTCCCTAAACTCTTGGGTGCCCAAATTTGTACGGGCAGTCAAGTGTTTCAGGCTTTTACAGATACACTTGGAGGAGCTTGAAGCAGGAGGCTTCAACGTTAGTTATTTAGAGTTGCTTCCGCTGAATCAAATGTTATGTGTACTCTGATGATGGTATGTATATATGTACAAACAGAATTTGTATTTCAAAGCTTATGTTATAGAATATATTTTATTCGTTCCGCTGTGAGTTGTGATCTTCGTTTCTCTTCTATTCTAATATTTCTTTCTTTCTATTTCTCATCCTCTAACTTCTTTCTAATAATGAGTCGTAATTCTGAGTAATTTGAGTTGGACGTGTGGTGTTTTAGTCAACTCAGATAGCTCGGATTTGCGGGCCTTTACAGTTGGTATCAGAGCTTAGGTTGAGCGAATACCTAGGCTTGTGTGGCATGTGCTCATTGGAGATAGGGTCAGTAGTACCCTAGAATGAGTTGAGCGTATATATACGAGAGAGCGTATTTGTAAATTGATATAAAGGTTGTTTTATATTGTGTTGACTAGTCTGTGAATGGTTTATGAATTCTGGTCGAATCGTGGGACGCCACGAAGTCGATAGGGATTTCTAAACACTTGAACAGAGAAATTGAACACAATATTGTTTTAAAGAGGGTAAATGAAATAATTTTACCCAAAATTCTATTTTGATATAGAAAGAATAATTTTCTAGAATTATTATTATATGGATGTGTTGGATGTTGATTTTATAATAAAATGAGATTATAAAATTAAAATGGTTATTTATAACCAAATAGAATTTGTATAGGAATTAAATATACGAATGAGATGAATTAGAATTTAATTCAAACCGGAATTAAGAATTCAAAATCCTGGGAAGTTTGGAAATATTTTCTAAAAGTAAATAATACAGATTTGTTTTAGAAGGATTTGAAAGAAAATCATTTTAGATGAATTTTGAAATAATAAAGCACTGAACTCACTTCAGTGGCTGGGAAATAATTCTGATGATGATTGCAACATCATCAGTGTTCATTTCCGAGTTTCTAATTGATGAATTGCTACCTTAGAAAGTTTTGATGGAAATTTGTTTGAAAGAAAACAAGTGGTTTGAAAATTCAAATGTTTTGAATTTGAAATGAAAATAAATATATGTATATATTTAGGTGATTTCAGAAGAATTTGAAAGGAAAACCCAGGAATTTGAATTCTGAAGTTTAAATTTAACTTATGGAAGTTAAATGATTGAGGTAAATAAATTGATCAATTTGAATGAAACTGAAAGCATATGAAATATGAATTGAATGTGAATTCATTGATTGTAAATCATTCGGATTTAAATGAAAGCATATAATGTGTGATATTCAATATGAATAGAAACCAAAAGTTTTGGTTGGAAGTAACTTTATAAGAATGTGAGGAGTTGAGTCTCAACATAAGTGAATTTTTGAAAAGTAATAGATTTGTACCATTTTTCCTATCTTAGCAATTTCGAGGACGAAATTATTTTAAGGGGGAAAGAATGTAACGACCCAGATTTTTGAACGATAAATTTTTAATATTTAATATGGTTTTAAATATTAAATTGATAATATAAATGAATTTTTCTTTTAATGTTATCGAGAAAAAAAAAATTTTGATTTCAATCGAATATATCAAATTATCGTAATACGAAGTATAATTGAAGTCGCAGTTAAAATCTGAATTTAAACAGTTCAGTCTATTAATATAAATTTCATTTGAATTGGGACAATAGTTAATTATTTAATTTTCGATGAATTTAATTGTTTGAAATCTATTTATATTTTAAGCAATTGAATTTAATCTTTTCCAGACAATCAAATTAGGCCATGGAATCTGTTCTAGTGTTTTCAGAATAGTAGTATAACCCTATGGGTGTCAGTTACTACGCTAAAAACAGAGTTCGAAATCAACGGGAATTTTAAATCAAATAAATTCATATTAATTATAATTAAATAAAAATTAAAAATATAGGGCAGCTAAGTGTTGGATATCAAGCCAACCAAAGTACCACAGCCACCCTAAGCATTTCATTTCGCAGAACTATAGCTTCCTCGAGCCAACATCTTTGTCTTCAAGTTTCAGTATCCAGGAAACAGAAAATTAATAGCAGCAGAACATTTGTTCCCTTGTTCGCGGTTATAAATAAACCCATCGGCCTTCACAATTTTCTCCGTCCTCAAATAACCACGAAGTCATTGTAATCCGAATTCCATCGTTCCTCCCCAATCTTTCAAAAATCGAAATTTCACCGAGTAAATAAAAAAAAAAAAAAAAAACATAAAATCGCGTATCGCGATGGATACCGCGATGGAAATCACAAATCCTGGAAGCTTCAACTCCATAGTCTTTTCCCTCAGTTCGATTTTGGAGCAACGCCTAGGGAAGTCACGAAACAGGGCTGGGGAGGTGTCGAAGGTGGCATCAAGGACAGCGTCGTGTTTACGAAGGCTTAGGGAGTTCGACTGTGGGTAATAAGGGTTCGATATTTGTGTTTGGGGAGGTGCGATGTCGGATGTTGAACAGGGAAGAAGGCGCGATGATCGATGGTTGACTGATGTTCGGAAATGGAGTACGATGGTTTTCGAGCATAGAGATGTGATTTTCTGATGTGAATGGGTGTAGGACTGCGAAGTAACGAGGCCGTTGGGTTGAAAATGGTGAGAGCAGGAAACGGAATGAGACTGTAAATGGGAAGGAGGGAGTCGGTTGTATTACATTGAGGCTCGGTGGTGACTGTAGGCTGTTTAAGGGATTGGGACTGTAATTCTTGAACGTGGACTCACATGGCAGAAATGGTGTGTGCTTGAGAAGTAGATGGGAGTCGTCCAGGAGGTGTTTGCTGAAATGTCAAAGTGGAGAACCATAGTTTTGGGAGCCATTCAGGAAGGTGGAATTAATCGGCAAGTTGTGTCGCCGGTTAATCGGGATTCCAAGAAAATAAGGTATACACACCTTTCCGAAATTTAAATACATAAAAAGATTAATTCGTTATTTATTTCAAGATGTTTAGTTAACTAAAAATAGTTAATCAATAAATATAAATAAAATCATCATAGGTAAGAAGTAAATTTATTCGAGAAGATTCGAGAAAAATTCGTTAGCCGCCAATGCTGAATTTAGATGGATATTCAACAAAGGAAAAATCGAGGTGAGTAAATCTCACTCACCTTTAGAATTATTTTTATTTCATTAAAAATAATTGTCTGTTGCTTGTGTGAATGATTTCTGGTTGCTCTATATATATTAGTTATTTAGGCTATTATATATATATATTGGGTTGATTGATTGGTTGGATTCCCGCAGTCTCATTAGCGGATGCCCGCAGTTTCATAGCGGATGATTACCCTATACGCCCCACGCTATGATTAGTGGATGACCTTCTATACCGCGATATTCTGCCACGAAGCAGAATGGGTATTATTTATGTGCTAACATCTGTGGATGCAGGAAAACAGGTTGGAGGAATCCAACTGGATTCCTCAAAAATATATTATCTGTTTGGTTGTTTGATTACATATATATACTGTGATATATGATGTGTTAGAAAACCTGAAATAACTGATTGGTTGTTTGGTGTTTAAATATCACTGGGCTAAGTGTAAATTTATTTAAATTATCCGGAAGGGATATTTGAAATTTAAAAGGGAAATTCTATTTTTCTAAAATAGAATTTGAAATTTCAAGTAGAATTTAAAATACAGAGTTTTTAAAATGGAACCTTTAAATATAATTTCAAAAATGGAATTTTGAAATGAAATCTCAGAAGAGAACTTGAAATAGAAATTTTAAGTGGAAATTCAAATAGAATTTGAATGTTAGAAAGAAGTTTGAATATTTGAAATTCTAAAGAAAATTCCAAAAAGGGTTTGAAATGGAATTTTAATTATATATATATTTCAAATAAAGTGTGAGTATAGCATTTGAATATAATATTTGAATAAGTAAATTTTAAAATAGAAAATTCAATATGGAAATTCAAATGGCATTTGAATATAGTAATTTAAAAGGAAATTCAAATAGAGTTTGAATACAAGAAATTTAAATAGTAATTCAAATAATTTGAATAAGAAAAACTGAATAAAATTTGAATGCAAAGAAATTCAATGGATTTGAATAAAGAAAATATTCAAATGGGATTTAAATAGAGAGTTCAAGTATAAGAATTTAAATCGAATTCAAATGGGGTTAAATATAAGAATTCAAACAAAACTCAAATGGAGTTTAATAGAAAGAATTTGAATAAGAGGAATTCAAAGAGATTTGAAACATGGTATTTGGATTCAAAGAAATTAAAATGTGATATTTGAAGTTCAAAGTAAAAATGAGTTTAAATAGTCGAAGTTCAATTGGATTAAAAATGGAATTTGAATTCAAATAGTTGAAATAGAATTTGAATATAGATTTTGAATCGAATTGGAATTTGAATATAGATTTCAAAAAAAAAATGAAAAAAGAATGTCAGAGATATTTGTTGAGTTGGGAAAAATGGTTTGATATATATTTAAAATATATCAGAATGGAGTTGAATTTATATAAACGAAGTTAAGAAGTTTATATATATAAATATAATTAAAACGAACTCGCCGCAGCGTTGCAGTTCGTAAATTGGCAATTCGAACTTCAATTGAGTATACAGAGTGCAATTGAAGCCGGAATTCTTTGAAACAAGAAACGTCAGGACCGGTTTGATAATAGTTTTCTAATGGAAGAGAAAAATATGAATTTCGTCAAATAGATTTTTAGTTATGTCAAAATCAAAATTTTAAAAATGCAGCGCCAGAAACCATTATAAACCAAAATGGATTTTATATATAAATATTGGGATTTTTAAGCAAATAAAAATCCGGATTGCCATTTAAAAATCTAGACTTGAGTTAGAAAAAAATATGAACTCAAGTGAAGTAAAGAAGATGATTTTTGAAACAATAATCCTGTTTTTGATTATTGAATAGAATTAACTAAATCAAAGGAGAATTAGTCAATCGAGTTTGAACTAAAGTCGAACTTTGAAAAGTGAAATTTGGGATTGTAAATATATATTCGAAATCGAATATAGATGTAACGGCCCAGATTTTTTGACCATTTAGTTATTATTTAAAAATGTTTTTTTTTATTATTTTGGAATTCTAAATGGTTTAATTTCAATAATTTTGAATATTTTATTTTATTCCGAAATGGAAGAAATTTAGTGGATCTGCAATATAATGTGAACTGGCAGTATAAAAGGATAAATTTTTAATTTAAAATAGTACGTTTACAAAGGATGTAGTAGCTAACGAACTCGGATTTCGATGAAATCAGTTTCATTAAATCCGAAATGATGAAATTAGGTAACCAACCAAGTTACGTCAAAAATGACATCCGTATGTGGAAAAGAAAAAATAAAAGGCCAAAATTTGAACTAAATTTTGACGGTAATTGGAATTTGCTAATGCTAACGACAAAACTGGAACCTGAGACCTATCCAGGAAAATTCTAAACATAGGATATTAGCTATATATGAAATCTGGGAAAATCCTATAACGGATATAGAAAGTTATTAAGGAAACAAAATTTAAATAAATTATTTGAAAATCTAAACGAAATCCGATTTTTGATTTGAATACATAGGATTGAAGTACGTTAAAAACCGGACCAGATGGTGGAAGAATTTCTGAAAACCGTTATCGTTTGATACTCCAACATGAGACCGGAAGGTGTTGAAACTAACACAAAACACTATTTTGAATTTGAATTTAAATTATTTGAAAGTTCAAACGAATTCAAAATTTAAATATTTTTATATATTATTGAAGAGCAAGAAAAATTGAACAACATGGTTGAAAAAGATTTTGGAAAAGGTGTCAATAAGTAAGTCAAATTAACGTCCGAATAGGGTTGAGAAAACACACTTTACTATTCATAAATTATTAAATTTATTTATAATTTAATTAATTCAAGGATTAATCCTAGCCATCCATTTTCGACCGTTAGATTCGCGCCACCTTAGCAATCCATGTGACTCCTTCGGCTATAAATAGCCCCCCCTCATTTTAAAATCCATCCTCCTCCTCCTCTTTCAAGCTTTGGCAATGGCAGAAATAATAATAAAATATTAGGAAATAGGGAAAAGGGAAGGAAGGGAGAAAGGAGGGCAAGACGAGGAGCTAGGGACTCTTAAGCAGAGGCTTGGGCTTCGCGGGGTAAGTTTTTAAATAATATTTATTTATTTGTGTAATATATATATATATTATAATTAAAATAGAATTTGTAAAAATAAATATCAAAACATTCTAAGGGTGACAGAGAGGATAGTGTCTAAGGCTTGAGTTTGGAAAATATAGTTTCCTGCTCTCCCTGGCTATCCCTAACTGATCCGACGAATGAGATGATTAATTTAAATTTTAAATTTAATTTGAATTTAAAACAGACCAGGGGCATTTTCGTAATTTTTAACCATAAACTTTAAAAGCTTATAACTTTTTCAAAACAAGTCGGATTTCCACGAAACAAGGACCGTTGGATTCTTATCGAAAAATACTTTAAAATGAGTGGAAGCAGATTTTTGATCCGGGTTAAAAATTTTAAGTTATAATTAAATGAATAATTTTAAATATTTTATTTGAAAATTAAATTTAATTAATATTAAAATGGTTTTTCAATTTTAAAGAAAAATTGGATATGGCTAGAGATGAGAAAGTAGGATTTTTTAGAAGGGCAGGAAAGGTAATTTGGCTTATAACGCAATTAGAAATTAATTAAGATAAAAATAATTTAATTAATTTAATTAAATATATATTCATTTAAATTAGGTAAATATTGTAAATAGCATAACTTTTGCATACATTAACGAAATTTAACGAAACAGGATCCGTTGGGATCGTATGGACGAGCACTACGCAATGGAACTGACCGCAAGTGGATTGGAGCTCATTGGGATTTATGGCAAAATTAAACGCCTGAACCAAATCAATGACCGATTATCGTTATTCAACGATAAACCGTCCAATGTGAGTAAATCTCACTAACTCTGAACACTTTATATTTTTATAAATTATTTTTAGAATTGATAAATATTGGTTGAATTGCTGTGTGTTGGCTGTTTGGTTGAACTGCTAGTCAGTTGATTGAAATTATCGATAACGATATATATAAATCGTATCGAGATATTGATTCTGTTTATCAGAATATTTTATACTCATGTTATTTATGTGGACTGACATTTGTGGATGCAGGGGAACAGGTTGGAGGGACCCAACTGGGTTCCTCAACATTTATTTTACTATTTTTCATACATGTATTCTTATATATGATGTGCTATATCATCGGCTGACCCTGTGTGTTTTGGATGGAAAATTGACCCTTTTGAATTGGTATTTTTATACCATAAGCGATACTGAAAAGTGAAAAGGAATTTCCAAGAATATTTTGAAAGTAGATTATTTATATAAAATCAACGGATTTTATATATGGAAAATATTGGTTTATCAAAGAAAACATTTTATAAATCAAAGAATATAGAGAAAACATATTTGTAAATAAATATAGAGAAAATATTTGTAAAACAAATATAAGGACAAATATTGGCAAAATAAGGAAAAAGAGAGATATTTGCAAATCATTTTGCAAATAGAATAAATAGAAAAGAAAAGGGGAAATATTTGTAAATCATTTACAAATAAGATAGAAAGGGAATTATTTGTAAACAATTACAAATAGGAATAAAAAGGAAATCATGTGAGAAATATTTACAAAATGGAAATAGAAAGGAATATTTGTAAAACAATTATAAATGGATTAAAAGGGATATTTATCAAGAAAATGAACTGAGTTATGGAAAGGAATTATTCATTTAGAAATTAAATAGAATAATGGAATACTTGAAAATGGATAGAAGTGTAATAAAGGAGAATTTTACACTAGGAAGAGTTTCGACCCGTGCTTCGCACACGGGTAAACAGATCATGAATTCAAAGTGAATATTTAAGAGAGATCTGTTTTAACAGATAAAGTGAGAAGGTTAATTTATAAATAAAGTTTTATAAATTAATTTAGTTATTTATCTTTGGGTAAATAGAGTATATAAGTCAAGACTTATATAGAGAAGTAAAAATTGATTTCCACATCGATATTTGAAATTGAATATGTATGAAAGAGAATTTATCGAATAAGAGTTATTCGAAGTAAAGCTATCGAATATCAGTTTATTCGAAAGGGAGTTTATTGAATATTTGTTATTTGAAATGGGTTAAGCCAAGAGAGTTAATCCAATAGAGTTAATCCAATAAAACAAATTGATTGAGATCAACCGTTAGAGTTAAACTATTAGAGTTGAACTGTTAGAGTTAAACCGTTAGGGTTAAACCGTAGAGTTAAACCGTTGGAGTAAACATTTAGAGTTATTTAGTTAGAGTTAACCAATTAGAGTTAATCAGTTAGAGTTAATCGATTAGAGTCTAATCGAACTAGAGTTATCCAAATATAGTAATCGAATGAGGGATGATGGAATATTAGTTAATCAATTAGATTTGCTCGAATTTAGTTATTCGAGATAGAGTTAAACAGAAGTAGTCATTTAAGATAAGATACCAGTGAGCACGACTGCTAGCGTAATTCGCAGGGCTGCAGATAGCCTAAGGCGGTCGGATGTTTCCTGAGGGAATCAGGCGTAACCATTGTGATCGCTGCGATCTAGAGTTGAGCGAATGGTGTCAAGTCAAATATTAGTTAATTGATAAAAGTAATTTAGTCGAGTTAATTAAGCTAAGTTAGTCCAGTTGAACTGATCAAGTAAGTGGGTCAAAATGAGTAAATCAGACCGAGTTATCTGAACAAGGGTTAGTCCAGTGAGAGTTAAATAGAATAAGAGTAAATTGAATAAGAGTTATAGCTTAGAGTTAACCGAGTATGAGTTAATAATTTAGTTCGTTATTTATTCGAGTTAGAAAATCAAAGTATTTATAAAGTCATTATAATTCGGATGCAGGGGATTATAACACCATTGTTATAATCAAGTGTTTTTCCGTACAAGAAGCGGATTTGTAAATAAAATCCGAGGATGTCGTAAAGAAGTGTTAAAGATTTAGAAAGATGAACTTTGCCTATTTCGAAGTTAGAAATGTTGTTCAGTTAAGGTCTGAGAGGTAACTATACCCCAACTTGATTGACTTCGTTTTTAACTAAGAAATGGTTAAGATTCGATGGTGAAAAGTGGTTAAGTGGAAACCAAATGAAGGAGATTTGGCATAGTGATGTTTATTCAAACATCTGTTTAATCAAATGAAGGATATTTGGAAATGTTTCCAAATGAGAAGCAGAATTGTTTTCTGAATATAGAAACAAGAGATGGAAATGTTTTCCAATGATAATGATATATATTTTCTAAATATAGTGAATACGAAACATTAAACAACAGGAATAGGGGAATGAACGAATGGATGAAATGATGATTATTCGATAGAATTTCCTTCGGGAAATAATATCGTTGTTTGCACATCGACATGTTTTCATTTGATAGTTAAATCATCGACTATCAAAGTTTTGACCATTTTACGTTGTTAATATGGAGAGACCGGTTGGATTATTATCCAGAGAACCACTCCGTATTGGCATAAGCGTTGCGAATCAAGTATGCTGAATATATTGAAGACGGAGTTGTGCAAGGGCTATCCTGTTTACAGAATAGTGCCTTCGGTTTGTCCAGTCCCAGGACAAATGTGTATGGACGAGTGTCTGACAGAGTATATCCAATAGATCGCATAAGTTGATCTCTTCAAACGTACTTACGTTTGGTGGCGGAGGAATTCGTTTCTCTTAGCTGTATACCCGTGGTATTTTTGGTGAAATCAATGTGTGATTTGGCGGGTATGACGATGTGGCATTCAAAGTAATGGAGGTGTGATCTGTCAAAAGATACGTTATGACCTCAAGCCTCATCAACCAGGAAAGGACAAAAATCGGGCAGGCAGCATGGCTATGTGGGTCGCACCCATTAGGATGTATGATCACCTATCTAGAGAAATTCCTTTTGTTCTTAAATCTATCGATGCTGTCCCATTTCGGGAGGCGGTTGCTGATCCCAACCGTTGGTGATATACATTCGATACACTCAAGCGAAATGAGTGGTCGGTCATGTGAGGGCCGGGTTGCAAGATGTTCTTGTTGAACCCAGTGTATTCGCCTCTAGAGATACACTATCGGTAGGTGGTCCCATACCTTGTCAAAGTCGGAATCCAATTTCCAATAAGTGCCCGCGAGTTTGATTTGTATAATATATATGTAGAGCGTGAGATGCAAGCGTTCTACTATATTTTAATTACTTGTGATTAGACATTATTATAGTATCAGATAATATATGATTTCCAAGGTGTTTTGGATTATCGTAAGGTAAAAACCGTCCGTGTTTATGTGTGGATTGGTCTTACGATTATCTTTTCTTTCGAAAGGATTTTGAAAGTTAAACCAAATGATTTGAGTTTACTCACACCAGTCCCATGACTGACCCAGAGTTTATTTTGTTTTGTTTTCCCTAAACTCTTGGGTGCCCAAATTTGTACGGGCAGTCAAGTAGTCAGGATTTACAGGTATGCTTGAAGAGCTTGGAGCAGGAGGCTTCAAGATTTTTCTAGCTATTGATTATTCCGCTGTGATGAAAGTGTTGTACTCTGATAATGGTATGATATACATATACTACTTTGATTTCAAGATATGTTGTCTATTATATTTTATTCGTTCCGCTGTGAGATTCGTGTTACTCTGATGTTGTTATGTTCTTCTTCTTCTTCTGTTCTAATTTTCTATCTTATCTATCCTCACACTCTAATTTCTTTCTTGGACTATCCGGTAATTTCGACTTTTGATTGTTCGATAGGTGATATATATCGGATAACCAAGGTCGCTTTTTCCCGGGTCGTTACAGTGGTATCAGAGCTGAAGGTTAAGTATTACCTTGGTTCTGTGGCGTGATTCAGTAGAGATGGGGTTAGTAATACCCTAGACTGAGTTTGAGTGTATATATACGAGTGAACGTATTTGTTATTTGATATAAAAATGGTTTTATATTGTGGAGATTTATTGGTTGAGTTGTTTATGAGTTCTAGTCGATCAGTTTGATCCACTGTATCGATAGGAGTTTATAAACACTTGAATATGATGGGTCGACACGATATGTTTTGAAAAAAAGGGTAAATAAAATAATTTTACCCAAATTATATTTTGATATAAGCAAAGTATAGATCTTTGGAATTATTATAGTATATTGAATGTGTTGGTTGTGATTATAATCGAATAAGATTATAAAATGTGAAATAGTTATGTAAATAACAAATCAAAATTCATATAACTGAAATATATGAAATCAGATGAATTAAATCTGAATTTAAGTTCAGAATTGGAATTAAAATTTGCTAAAATTTGAATAAGCGTTGTAAATGGAATTAAATTGAATATATGTGAATTTTAAAATCCTGGGAGATTTTAAATTTGTTACAAGCATTGAAAAGGGATATTTTGAAATGAATTTCAAAATGGAAGTGTTTAGAAATGGTTTTGAAAGTGACATAGTATTGAACTCACTTCGATAGCTGGAAAATAAATTCCTATGTTGATCCGGACATCATCGGTGTTCATTTTCGAGTTTGTAAGTGACAGATTACTACCAAAGATTTTGTTTTTGAATTGTTTTGAGAAACCAAGTTGTTTTGATATTCCAAAGGGATATTTGATTTTTGGAAAAGGCAAAGCTATTTGAAACTCCCAGGTAAGATTGTTTGAAATAAACACAAATTAAATAGAAATTTGTGAAAGCAAATTTGAAATTGAGTTGATGCCAGTTCAGTGGAAATTGAGTTGAATTGAAATAAAATGGTATCAAGTAGAATTGGACTAGATTAGAGATAATCTGAGATAGAAATGGATGGTCGAGCAAGAAATTTGAATTGAGATTGGAATTGCAGTTTGACTGAAATTTGGTTTGGTTATAAGCAGATGGTCGTGCTGAAGATAAAAGTGATTGGGATGATAGTGGTATATGCTAAATTGATAGCAGAATTGAATGCCGACAAAAAGGTACACGTACATATTCATATGAGTTGGATGAGATTTATGAGCCTGTTTGGCAAGCCACTTGGCTGTTTGATTTTCTTTTGGGTTGAAGAAGGCCTAGGGAGGCGAGTTGGAGTTTGAGCTATTGACCAGTACAAAGGAGATGCTGGCGAAATTTTTCAGAAATTTCGAATGTTAGAAAATTTTCAGAATTTTTGAAATTTTCGTTTATAGAAATAAGTTAATTAGAATTAATTGGTTTAGTGAAACCGGAGTAAATAAATAATTTTAACCTAGTTATAAAATTCATTTTTCTACCTTAGCAATTTCGAGGACGAAATTATTTTAAGGGGGGAAGAATGTAACGGCCCAGATTTTTTGACCATTTAGTTATTATTTAAAAATGTTTTTTTTTATTATTTTGGAATTCTAAATGGTTTAATTTCAATAATTTTGAATATTTTATTTTATTCCGAAATGGAAGAAATTTAGTGGATCTGCAATATAATGTGAACTGGCAGTATAAAAGGATAAATTTTTAATTTAAAATAGTACGTTTACAAAGGATGTAGTAGCTAACGAACTCGGATTTCGATGAAATCAGTTTCATTAAATCCGAAATGATGAAACTAGGTAACCAACCAAGTTACGTCAAAAATGACATCCGTATGTGGAAAAGAAAAAATAAAAGGCCAAAATTTGAACTAAATTTTGACGGTAATTGGAATTTGCTAATGCTAACGACAAAACTGGAACCTGAGACCTATCCAGGAAAATTCTAAACATAGGATATTAGCTATATATGAAATCTGGGAAAATCCTATAACGGATATAGAAAGTTATTAAGGAAACAAAATTTAAATAAATTATTTGAAAATCTAAACGAAATCCGATTTTTGATTTGAATACATAGGATTGAAGTACGTTAAAAACCGGACCAGATGGTGGAAGAATTTCTGAAAACCGTTATCGTTTGATACTCCAACATGAGACCGGAAGGTGTTGAAACTAACACAAAACACTATTTTGAATTTGAATTTAAATTATTTGAAAGTTCAAACGAATTCAAAATTTAAATATTTTTATATATTATTGAAGAGCAAGAAAAATTGAACAACATGGTTGAAAAAGATTTTGGAAAAGGTGTCAATAAGTAAGTCAAATTAACGTCCGAATAGGGTTGAGAAAACACACTTTACTATTCATAAATTATTAAATTTATTTATAATTTAATTAATTCAAGGATTAATCCTAGCCATCCATTTTCGACCGTTAGATTCGCGCCACCTTAGCAATCCATGTGACTCCTTCGGCTATAAATAGCCCCCCCCTCATTTTAAAATCCATCCTCCTCCTCCTCTTTCAAGCTTTGGCAATGGCAGAAATAATAATAAAATATTAGGAAATAGGGAAAAGGGAAGGAAGGGAGAAAGGAGGGCAAGACGAGGAGCTAGGGACTCTTAAGCAGAGGCTTGGGCTTCGCGGGGTAAGTTTTTAAATAATATTTATTTATTTGTGTAATATATATATATATTATAATTAAAATAGAATTTGTAAAAATAAATATCAAAACATTCTAAGGGTGACAGAGAGGATAGTGTCTAAGGCTTGAGTTTGGAAAATATAGTTTCCTGCTCTCCCTGGCTATCCCTAACTGATCCGACGAATGAGATGATTAATTTAAATTTTAAATTTAATTTGAATTTAAAACAGACCAGGGGCATTTTCGTAATTTTTAACCATAAACTTTAAAAGCTTATAACTTTTTCAAAACAAGTCGGATTTCCACGAAACAAGGACCGTTGGATTCTTATCGAAAAATACTTTAAAATGAGTGGAAGCAGATTTTTGATCCGGGTTAAAAATTTTAAGTTATAATTAAATGAATAATTTTAAATATTTTATTTGAAAATTAAATTTAATTAATATTAAAATGGTTTTTCAATTTTAAAGAAAAATTGGATATGGCTAGAGATGAGAAAGTAGGATTTTTTAGAAGGGCAGGAAAGGTAATTTGGCTTATAACGCAATTAGAAATTAATTAAGATAAAAATAATTTAATTAATTTAATTAAATATATATTCATTTAAATTAGGTAAATATTGTAAATAGCATAACTTTTGCATACATTAACGAAATTTAACGAAACAGGATCCGTTGGGATCGTATGGACGAGCACTACGCAATGGAACTGACCGCAAGTGGATTGGAGCTCATTGGGATTTATGGCAAAATTAAACGCCTGAACCAAATCAATGACCGATTATCGTTATTCAACGATAAACCGTCCAATGTGAGTAAATCTCACTAACTCTGAACACTTTATATTTTTATAAATTATTTTTAGAATTGATAAATATTGGTTGAATTGCTGTGTGTTGGCTGTTTGGTTGAACTGCTAGTCAGTTGATTGAAATTATCGATAACGATATATATAAATCGTATCGAGATATTGATTCTGTTTATCAGAATATTTTATACTCATGTTATTTATGTGGACTGACATTTGTGGATGCAGGGGAACAGGTTGGAGGGACCCAACTGGGTTCCTCAACATTTATTTTACTATTTTTCATACATGTATTCTTATATATGATGTGCTATATCATCGGCTGACCCTGTGTGTTTTGGATGGAAAATTGACCCTTTTGAATTGGTATTTTTATACCATAAGCGATACTGAAAAGTGAAAAGGAATTTCCAAGAATATTTTGAAAGTAGATTATTTATATAAAATCAACGGATTTTATATATGGAAAATATTGGTTTATCAAAGAAAACATTTTATAAATCAAAGAATATAGAGAAAACATATTTGTAAATAAATATAGAGAAAATATTTGTAAAACAAATATAAGGACAAATATTGGCAAAATAAGGAAAAAGAGAGATATTTGCAAATCATTTTGCAAATAGAATAAATAGAAAAGAAAAGGGGAAATATTTGTAAATCATTTACAAATAAGATAGAAAGGGAATTATTTGTAAACAATTACAAATAGGAATAAAAAGGAAATCATGTGAGAAATATTTACAAAATGGAAATAGAAAGGAATATTTGTAAAACAATTATAAATGGATTAAAAGGGATATTTATCAAGAAAATGAACTGAGTTATGGAAAGGAATTATTCATTTAGAAATTAAATAGAATAATGGAATACTTGAAAATGGATAGAAGTGTAATAAAGGAGAATTTTACACTAGGAAGAGTTTCGACCCGTGCTTCGCACACGGGTAAACAGATCATGAATTCAAAGTGAATATTTAAGAGAGATCTGTTTTAACAGATAAAGTGAGAAGGTTAATTTATAAATAAAGTTTTATAAATTAATTTAGTTATTTATCTTTGGGTAAATAGAGTATATAAGTCAAGACTTATATAGAGAAGTAAAAATTGATTTCCACATCGATATTTGAAATTGAATATGTATGAAAGAGAATTTATCGAATAAGAGTTATTCGAAGTAAAGCTATCGAATATCAGTTTATTCGAAAGGGAGTTTATTGAATATTTGTTATTTGAAATGGGTTGAGCCAAGAGAGTTAATCCAATAGAGTTAATCCAATAAAACAAATTGATTGAGATCAACCGTTAGAGTTAAACTATTAGAGTTGAACTGTTAGAGTTAAACCGTTAGGGTTAAACCGTAGAGTTAAACCGTTGGAGTAAACATTTAGAGTTATTTAGTTAGAGTTAACCAATTAGAGTTAATCAGTTAGAGTTAATCGATTAGAGTCTAATCGAACTAGAGTTATCCAAATATAGTAATCGAATGAGGGATGATGGAATATTAGTTAATCAATTAGATTTGCTCGAATTTAGTTATTCGAGATAGAGTTAAACAGAAGTAGTCATTTAAGATAAGATACCAGTGAGCACGACTGCTAGCGTAATTCGCAGGGCTGCAGATAGCCTAAGGCGGTCGGATGTTTCCTGAGGGAATCAGGCGTAACCATTGTGATCGCTGCGATCTAGAGTTGAGCGAATGGTGTCAAGTCAAATATTAGTTAATTGATAAAAGTAATTTAGTCGAGTTAATTAAGCTAAGTTAGTCCAGTTGAACTGATCAAGTAAGTGGGTCAAAATGAGTAAATCAGACCGAGTTATCTGAACAAGGGTTAGTCCAGTGAGAGTTAAATAGAATAAGAGTAAATTGAATAAGAGTTATAGCTTAGAGTTAACCGAGTATGAGTTAATAATTTAGTTCGTTATTTATTCGAGTTAGAAAATCAAAGTATTTATAAAGTCATTATAATTCGGATGCAGGGGATTATAACACCATTGTTATAATCAAGTGTTTTTCCGTACAAGAAGCGGATTTGTAAATAAAATCCGAGGATGTCGTAAAGAAGTGTTAAAGATTTAGAAAGATGAACTTTGCCTATTTC
This sequence comes from Allium sativum, assembly GCA_030737875.1. Taxonomy (NCBI): domain Eukaryota; kingdom Viridiplantae; phylum Streptophyta; class Magnoliopsida; order Asparagales; family Amaryllidaceae; genus Allium; species Allium sativum. The sequence goes on from CM060915.1 coordinate 554,060,421, forward strand.
GAAGTTAGAAATGTTGTTCAGTTAAGGTCTGAGAGGTAACTATACCCCAACTTGATTGACTTCGTTTTTAACTAAGAAATGGTTAAGATTCGATGGTGAAAAGTGGTTAAGTGGAAACCAAATGAAGGAGATTTGGCATAGTGATGTTTATTCAAACATCTGTTTAATCAAATGAAGGATATTTGGAAATGTTTCCAAATGAGAAGCAGAATTGTTTTCTGAATATAGAAACAAGAGATGGAAATGTTTTCCAATGATAATGATATATATTTTCTAAATATAGTGAATACGAAACATTAAACAACAGGAATAGGGGAATGAACGAATGGATGAAATGATGATTATTCGATAGAATTTCCTTCGGGAAATAATATCGTTGTTTGCACATCGACATGTTTTCATTTGATAGTTAAATCATCGACTATCAAAGTTTTGACCATTTTACGTTGTTAATATGGAGAGACCGGTTGGATTATTATCCAGAGAACCACTCCGTATTGGCATAAGCGTTGCGAATCAAGTATGCTGAATATATTGAAGACGGAGTTGTGCAAGGGCTATCCTGTTTACAGAATAGTGCCTTCGGTTTGTCCAGTCCCAGGACAAATGTGTATGGACGAGTGTCTGACAGAGTATATCCAATAGATCGCATAAGTTGATCTCTTCAAACGTACTTACGTTTGGTGGCGGAGGAATTCGTTTCTCTTAGCTGTATACCCGTGGTATTTTTGGTGAAATCAATGTGTGATTTGGCGGGTATGACGATGTGGCATTCAAAGTAATGGAGGTGTGATCTGTCAAAAGATACGTTATGACCTCAAGCCTCATCAACCAGGAAAGGACAAAAATCGGGCAGGCAGCATGGCTATGTGGGTCGCACCCATTAGGATGTATGATCACCTATCTAGAGAAATTCCTTTTGTTCTTAAATCTATCGATGCTGTCCCATTTCGGGAGGCGGTTGCTGATCCCAACCGTTGGTGATATACATTCGATACACTCAAGCGAAATGAGTGGTCGGTCATGTGAGGGCCGGGTTGCAAGATGTTCTTGTTGAACCCAGTGTATTCGCCTCTAGAGATACACTATCGGTAGGTGGTCCCATACCTTGTCAAAGTCGGAATCCAATTTCCAATAAGTGCCCGCGAGTTTGATTTGTATAATATATATGTAGAGCGTGAGATGCAAGCGTTCTACTATATTTTAATTACTTGTGATTAGACATTATTATAGTATCAGATAATATATGATTTCCAAGGTGTTTTGGATTATCGTAAGGTAAAAACCGTCCGTGTTTATGTGTGGATTGGTCTTACGATTATCTTTTCTTTCGAAAGGATTTTGAAAGTTAAACCAAATGATTTGAGTTTACTCACACCAGTCCCATGACTGACCCAGAGTTTATTTTGTTTTGTTTTCCCTAAACTCTTGGGTGCCCAAATTTGTACGGGCAGTCAAGTAGTCAGGATTTACAGGTATGCTTGAAGAGCTTGGAGCAGGAGGCTTCAAGATTTTTCTAGCTATTGATTATTCCGCTGTGATGAAAGTGTTGTACTCTGATAATGGTATGATATACATATACTACTTTGATTTCAAGATATGTTGTCTATTATATTTTATTCGTTCCGCTGTGAGATTCGTGTTACTCTGATGTTGTTATGTTCTTCTTCTTCTTCTGTTCTAATTTTCTATCTTATCTATCCTCACACTCTAATTTCTTTCTTGGACTATCCGGTAATTTCGACTTTTGATTGTTCGATAGGTGTTATATATCGGATAACCAAGGTCGCTTTTTCCCGGGTCGTTACAATAGAACTTAAATGGAAATTTGAATTCAATTGATTGATAAGTAAGTGGAAATATATTCGAAACGTGTTATATTCAAATATACAAGCGAGATAGGCAGAGAGATAGTTAAAGAATTACTTTAACGAATTGAGTCAAACGAGTGTACGGAGTTGAAATAAATGGGACAGGTATAGACATACAGGAGACAGGTATGGGGCAAGGATAATGCAGGTATATAAATAATGTGCTCGACAAAAGGTACATGTTTAATTCATATATGAGATTTTATGCGCCGTATCGGCAGGCCGCTTGGCTTTTTCTTTTTCTTTTCGATTGAGGAAGATACCGGGATGCTATTTGAAATTTCCCGATGCTCCCGATACAGGGGAGGTTATGGCGAATTTTTCCGGGAATTTAAGGAGTTAGAATATTTTTAAGAAATTTGACAATTAGAAATCTATATAGCGATATATATAGAATTCGATAAGGAAACGAAATCGAAAATAGCGTAAAAGGCCAATATGGTTATTGGAATATTTGGTTAATAAATATTGATAGAGAAAATGGAGAAGTGATTTAATTAATGAAATATTAATTAAAGGGCCCAGTGATTTGTTTGATATGTTTGGATGAACACTTGTTTTATTCGATAGTTAGATCACAGACTATCGAAGTTTTGACCATCGTTGTCAATATGGAGAGACCGGTTGGATTATTATCCGAAGAACCACTCCGTATCGGCATAAGCGTTGCGAACCAAGTATGCTGAATATATTGAAGACGGAGTAAAGTGCAAGGGCTTTTCTAGTAATAGAAATAGTGCCTTCGGTTTCGTTCAGTCCCAGAACGAACGTATATGGACGACTGTCTGACAGAGTATTTCCAATGATCAAATGGGTTGGTCTGTATGAATATATATGGTTGCAACGGATTTATCCCTTAGCATAATATCCAGAATATTTGTGCAAACTCAACTAGTGATTAACGGATCTGACAATGTGGCATTCAAAGTGATTGTGCTATCAATGAATGGTAAGTATGCGTAGCCTCAGGCCTCAACAACCGGGAAAGGACAAAAATCGGGCAGGCAACATGGCTATGTGGGTCGCACCCATTAGGGTGTATAATCACCTATCTAGAGAAATTCCTTTTGTTTCTAAATCTATCGATTCTGCCCATTCGGGAAACGGTGGTTTGAGTCCAACCGTTGGTGATATACATTCGATACACTCAAGCGAAATGAGTGGTCGGTCATGTGTGGGCCGGGTTGCAAGACGTTCTTGTTGAACCCAGGTGTATTTGCCTCTAGAGATACATCATCGGAAGGTGGTCCCATACCTTGTCATGTTGGAAATCCAATCTCCAATAAGCGCCATGCGATTTTTGATTTTATAATATATATGTGGAGCGTGAGATGCAAGCGTTCTACTATTTGGTTATTTACTTGATGTAGACATTATTATAATATCATTGGATTTGATATCAAAGTGTTTTGGGTTATAGTAAGGTAAAAACCATCCATGTTTATGTGTGGCTGGTCTTACTATTATCCTTTCTTTGAAAGGATTTTTAAAGTTAAACAAGTGGTTGGAGTTTACTCACACCAGTTCCATGACTGACCCAGAGTTTATTTTGTTTTGTTTTCCCTAAACTCTTGGGTGCCCAAATTTGTACGGGCAGTCAAGTGTTTCAGGCTTTTACAGATACACTTGGAGGAGCTTGAAGCAGGAGGCTTCAACGTTAGTTATTTAGAGTTGCTTCCGCTGAATCAAATGTTATGTGTACTCTGATGATGGTATGTATATATGTACAAACAGAATTTGTATTTCAAAGCTTATGTTATAGAATATATTTTATTCGTTCCGCTGTGAGTTGTGATCTTCGTTTCTCTTATATTCTAATATTTCTTTCTTTCTATTTCTCATCCTCTAACTTCTTTCTAATAATGAGTCGTAATTCTGAGTAATTTGAGTTGGACGTGTGGTGTTTTAGTCAACTCAGATAGCTCGGATTTGCGGGCCTCTACAGAAGGGAAAAAACGTACACCTCCTTTTAGCTTCAAAAAGGCCTTTAGATTATCTAAATTGAACTTGTACCGCTCTCCATCTTTTTTGCTCCAGCTCTTTGTTTCTTGCTTCGGGCATGGGCTTAAGGGATATTGAATATACGCTTCCACCGGGCTTTAGATTTTATCCAAGCGACGAGGAGATGGTTTTCCATTACTTATACAAAAAGGACAAGTTCATCTGCGTGTTCATGATCGACAGCTAACTTGAAGCATGTACTGCAGATTTGTTCTAGTGAACTGATGATATTTATTGTCTTGTTATAGTATATGTATGATAGAGTAGAAATATGATTAGGAAAACTTTATTGGAAAAAATGTATTGTGAGAAAGAAGAAATTGTTATACATGAATGGTATATGAAAATTGTAAAAAAAATTGTTGCAATTGTTTGTACTATTAAAACTTCATTAAAATAAATTTTTTATTGGTTTATTTCATTTTGTAACATACACTATTACTAAAATGAATACATTTGATATGTAGTATCTATAAGCTGTATTTTTTTTTACAGATTTATAAATCTATTGCAACGGGTATATACTGTTGCAAAATGATCTGTTGCAACAGCAAAAGCCTGTTGCAAAAAAGTATACCGCAACATCTTATTGCAACAAGCATAAAATGTTGCGGACTTTTTGCAACTTCGGCTATACCAACAGGCGCAGGCCTGTTGCAATAGGTCTATTGCAACAGATATCGCCTGTTGCGAAAAGTGTTTTTTGTTGTAGTGACAAATGTGTCTATAGCAAGTTTCATTCAGGTAAATGTGTAATTATATTCCTTTACGTGGACGATATGCTTATATTTGGAATAGATACTTCGAGTATTGAAGAAACTAAAAGATATTTATCTTCATGCTTTGACATGAAAGATATGGGAGTAGCTGAAATGATTCTTGGAATAAAAATCATGGAAACAAAAGATGGGTTATCAATTACCCAGTCTCATTACATTGAGAAAATTTTGAAAAGGTTCAATCTATTCGATTGTAAACCTATGTTGTGACAATCCCAAAACCACGTGACACGGTGTTAAGGATAATCATTGGAATATAACACATTAGTCATCATTAGCAGATCACAGATAATAGCATAAACATGAAATAGAATAATTTACACACATATGACAGCGGAATCATATAGATATCACCACATCAGAGAGCAAAGTGCAGGATACAACTTAGTGCATAATAGTACATAATCAGTCAACATCGCCGGAGGCGAAATCATACACAGAGAGTACATAAACTAAACATCAGTCTACATCGCCAGTGGCGGAATCATAATACATATACAATAATGGTGGAAAAGTCATAGTCATCACGGTGTAGTCAAGCCTCGCCATGAGCCAAAAGTGCACCTCTACTGCGGTGCCAAGCCATTATATACCAGATACCTATAACTAGGCTGCCCGTGTGAAAATGAGGGCACCCGAGTTTGCAAGGTGAAACAAACTACGAGTCAGTCATGGGACTGGTATGAGAAATCTACTTAACTTATTAAACAACAATAAGGCAAATTAAAGGACCACGCCACTTTCGCGGAACGGGTTTACTCCAGTGAGTTCTGGTGCATGAAATAAAGTAAATGATTAAATCATCGCAATGCTTTTTATAAAAATAAAGCCGTTATAAGACTCATGTAACGTCCCGTGTTTTTGGCAGCCAAATATTTTATTTATTATTTTAAATATTATATTTGGAATATTAATGGATAATATTTAATTCATTATTTAAAAGGTAGTTTGAACATTATATACATTTATATATAATATAAATCGAGCTTGAAAATGGCATGCAGTTCGTAAAATGGAGTTTTGAACTTCAGTTTGATATACAGGATTCGATATAAGTCGGATTTCTGTGAAACGAGAAACGTTAGAACCGTATTGATGATAATTTTCATATGGAAGAGAAAAATCCAGATTTCGTGTTATAGATTTAAAGTTATGGCCAAATCAAAATTTAAAATAGTCGCTGTGAAAATCGTTATAGGCCGTTAAAATAGCCATTTTGCAAACGGACTCAGATTTCGACGAAATCAGTTCCACTGAAACCGTATCGTTAAATTATTGTACGGTGTTGAATAGCGTGGCAAACTGATGTCGTATGTGACCACGGCAGCCGTAAACGCCCAATCAAATTCTATAGTGTGTAATTAAATTAATCGAGAGATATGTGAGTATAACTTGAACAGACGATCGAACTAGGCCACGAAACCAGTCCCATTGAGTTCGTATCGTCGATTAGAGTCAGAATAGGTATATAGTTTGTTATTTTTAGAGACCGGAAAAATTGGCGTTAAAAAGGGTATTGCGGTGCGCGGTAAAAACAGTCTACCGGGGAAACAGTCTCAGAATGCGACGAAACTGGTGGCGTTGGGTTCGTATCAACAAATTATTTAAGAATTTGAAAGTTTCAAGTTGATTCGATTTATCTGGTGATCGTGAAAAAATTAAACGCGTGTGTATTTTCGGTTTTATAAAGGAAATTTTTTCATACGACCTCGGATTTCGACGAAACCTGTCCCATTGGGTCCGGAATACCTTTTTACATTACGATTAGCCTTTTTATCAGTAAACGAAGATCGTATATAGTGGTTTTTAACCGGATTTCTCACATGCAAGTTTAGTTATATTATTATATTAATAAAAAACAGTATTTTAACATAGCCGATATATATATATATATATATATATATATATATATATATATATATATATATAGTGCTGGAACTGGAAGTTGAGATAACTAAATAGTGTTTTAATCAAAGGCGGTTATACTTTTTATATGAGTTAGTAAAGTAAATAAAACAACTACATTGGTTGTTGGCAGACGTAACTCATAAGGAAGTACAATTGGATTAGTTATAACCAACTATTTTCCATATGAATGAATACACCCCAAATGTGCCTAATCGAATTCTAATGTTTTATATTAACGTAAAAAGGATTTATGATAATAAAATATTATTTATTTATTAATAATATCATTTAAATAAGTGAGTGACATATTAAAATGGTAATTGTGTCATAGAGTAACGGAGCGGACAGAGCAAGTGACGTCAAGGCTATATCAACAGACGTAGTATTATGAAGCTAGAGACGGAGTTGGACCAAACTGTTTTAACATTGAATGCAAATCAGGTGAGTTAAACTCACTCAGTTCTCCCCTCTTATATTTATATAAGTTGGGTTTTATAATTGTGTATTATGCTTGTGAATGGTTGCTTGTTTGTTCGTTCGTTGTTGATTTTATATTCATGTATGGACCAAACAGTTAAATTAAACGTTCGTTTAATTTAATTGAAACAAATCGTTATTTATAACGATTAAATCCAATTGAGGTAACTTACCTCAGTGGTTACGTTTATAACACTATAAACGTTATGATCAAATAGTTGAATGCTTGAACTGCTGTTATTATCCCAGTATTAACTGTTACAGTTATTATTGACCGTTATCATTGAACTGTTCATGTCATCTATTTAGATGGAAACCAAATATTGATTGGCTATTTTCAACTGAATAACGTTATCAATATGATTATATTGTTTGTTATGTAATGTGAAATTGGTTTATATTTCACATTTGGTACTGTAGTAACCATTTGCCTCTTTAATACCGTAGACTAAAAGGAATGATTTTTCGAAATCGATACTAAATGGATTTCGAATGTTTTCAAAGATATAAATATATTTTTATATGGTTTTGAAATACGATTTTTATTGTAAAAATAATTGTCGAAGTTAAATTTATCAATTTTATATAAATATAACTAGTAGAGATGCAAGATGTATTAAATGAACGGTTAAACGATATAATTTATTGTGTTGATTATTTAAATATTGAAATGGTTTTGTGAAGGCCTTACGGTCGTAAAAGAAGTTTTAAATTGATTTCAAAATAGAAAAATGGAATAGTTAAATCATGGGTATACGGGAACGGGTAAAAGAGTTCAAAGAGAAATGTTTTGTAATAAATGATCATTTTTAACAAACGGCGTTTCAAACAAATACGAAATGTGATAACATTTCGTGTATGAGATTAACAAATCAATGGATTGGAAATGAGTGGTGATTTGGAAATGGGGTTTCACATTTTGAATGAAATCGAAGTTGAAAGTATGAATATGAATTTATAAATGAGATTTGGTTAAATAAATGGAAGCAAGTTTATTCCGAGGTTTGGAATGTGGTATTCCGAAGTTCGAAATGATTAATCGAAGTGAGTTCTATTCCGAGGTTCGGAATGTGATATTCCGAAGTTCGGAATGTTAACTGAAGGCAGAATTTTAAATGAGGTTAAGAATGTGAATAACGACAACGAATATTAGTTGTCGATGATCGATTACAAATGATATTTGTATACAAAATTAAAGATGCGCAAATGAAAACGAATGGTAAGTATCATAGTTAATTTACAAAGAATTTGTAAACGGAAATTTAAAGTTTTGAAAATGAAATCGAGTGATTAAATAAAATTAAGGGTTTGTGAATGCGTTTATAACATGGGTTACAAATGAAATAAGATATGAGATTTATAAAAGTTTTGTTTATATGGTTTTAAAACAAATAAAATTTGAATTGTCGAAATAAATGGTAATATTGTAATAAAGAGATATCAAGGAAGTTTCATAAAGATTGTATAGAATCAAAGTTCGTATATAATATTGTAAATGATTATTAATATAAATCGAAAGGATTTAATAAGAGTTTACTTAATAATTAGTTGAGTAAACGTGGTCAAGATTTAATGAGGTTTTCAAAGGGAAAATATGTTGTTAATAAACTTCTATTTATTCTGAAGATATGAATGTTGTTGGTCAAGGTTTGAGAGGTAATGAAATACCCCAACTTGAACGACTCCATGATTATCCAGGAATGGTATTAGTTTATAAACAAGAAAAATTGAGGGAAACACAAGTTATGGTATTCGTAAAATGATATTATAAAGTGTATTTGAAAGTTTGTAAGTTGAATAAGATAAATTTGGAGAATATTCTTATTTTATAATAAGAAGTAAAAGCGATGTTCCAAATATTGGAAATTTGAAGAATATAATTAACAAACGGTTTGTTAAAGAGGCTAAATGATATTGAGTATTGGATCAGTGAATCCATTTTCTTTATGGATGAATGGTTGTTTTATTTGATAGTTAAATAACCGACTATCAAACTGGGCCTATACGGTTGTTGGTACAGAAAGACCGGGATCGAATATATATTCGAAAACCATTCCGTCCAGCAAATACGAATACATTGAAGATACTGATTCAAGATGGAGTTATTGAAGACCGTAGATCCTCATAAGCGGAAGGATTACTTAAAATCTCTGACTTGCAAGCAAAGATAAACTGTGATTCTGTCGTGGTTGGAATCTACGGATCGCAAGGACTTTTCGCTACTGATTCTCAGGGTGATTCCTAGAATGCAGTAGGAGGGTACCTTCGGTTCATCCTGTTCCTGGGTGACTTGTATGGATGAATGTCTGACAGAGTATTTCCAGAAAGGTCACGTACATTGATTTCTCCAACCGTACCAAGAGTGGAAGTGGAGAAGGAAACTTCTTTTAGCTAACACGTAAAGTATTGTTGTGGACGTCAATAAGTGATTTCGATGGATCTGACAATGTGGCATTCGAAGTGAGTATGATCTGCTGATAAAGCGTAGACTCAAGCCTCATCAACTGGGGAATGACAAAAATCGGGCAGGCAGCATGGCTATGTGGGTCGCTCCCATTAGGGTGTATAATCACCTATTTAGAGAAATTCCTTTTGCTTCTTTAATCTATCGATGCTGTCCCTTTTCGGGAAACGGTGGTTTGAGCCCAACCGTTGGTGATATACATTCGATACACTCAAGCGAAATGAGTGGTCGGTCATGTGAGGGCCGGGTTGCAAGACGTTCTTGTTGAACCTAATGTATTTGCCTCTAGAGATACACTATCGGCAGGTGGTCCCATACCTTGTCAAGGTCGGAATCCAATCTCCAATAAGCACCCGCGGTTTTGTTTGTATACTATATATGTGGAGTGTGAGATGCAAGCGTTCTACTAGATTCTATTTACTTGTATTTAGACATTATGATAATATCAGACAAGATATTGATTTCAAAGCTGTTTTTGTTTATCGTAAGGTAAAAACCGTCCGTGTTTATGTGTGGATTTGGTCTTACGATTATCCTTTCCTTTTGAAAGATTTTGAACTTTAAAAATCACGTTGGATGATTTACCCTTAATACTGTACGAGTTTTTCTCACTCTGGTTCACCAGACTGACCTGGTGTTTTGTAAACGCTCGGGTTAGCCCGGTGTGTACAGGTTCAGGTTTCAAATGCTATGAAGAGACGAGCTGAAGGAGTTCAAACGTATGATATTCCGCTGTGTGTGTTGTATATGAGGACAGGTTATTATAACTGTCCCATTGTGTGATGTACTCTGATATTGTAAGTTTTATTTCAAGCTCTCAATAAAGATTTAATTCTATATTATATTTTGTTCCGCTGCGATGTGAGACTCTGATTCTGGGTTGTGATGTTTCTTCTTCTTCTATTCTAATATTTCTTTCTTTCTTATCTCACCCTCTTAATTCTTTTTAATAACGTCCAGTGTTTTCGGTGTTGGGAGGTCGGCATGAGTTACGGTAAATGTATTTATGTCGATTTTCGGGGCCGGAAATCCTTGGGTCGTTATAGTGGTATCAGAGCTCAAGGTTAAGTGATTTCCTTGGCTGTGTGGCGTGACTCAGTAGAGATGGGGTTAGTAATACCCTAGATTGAGTTTGAGTGTATATATACGAGTGAACATATTTGTAGATTTAATAAAAATTGTTTTATACTGTGGAGATTTATTGGTTGAGTTGTTTATGAGTTCTGGTCGATCAGTTTGATCCACTGTATCAATAGGGGTTTCTAAACACTCAAGTATGATAAACCGACGCAGTATGTTTTAAAGAGGGTAAATAAAATAATTTTACCCAAATTATATTTTGATATAAATAAAATATATATATTTGAAGTATTATAGTATATTGGATGTGTTGGTTGATTATAATTGAAGTGGTTATATAAATAACCAATTAGAATTCGTATAATATCAAAGCAGATTTATTAAATCTGAAATTAAAATTAGAATTGAAATTAAAAATTCCCAAAAAAATGGGAAAGGTGATTGCAAATGAAATTGGGTTAACTATAAGAGAAATTTAAGATCCTAGGAAATTTCAAATTTTGTTTTACAAACATTTAGTTGGGTATTTTGAAAGGATTTCAAAAATGAAATTGTTTAAAAACGGTTTTGATAAAGTGATATAGTATTAAACTCACTTCGATTGCTGGAAAATAACTCAGAGGATGCTGGCCACATCATCAGTGTTCATTTTCGAGTTCTACGTGACGGATTACTACCAAAGATCTTGTTTTGAATTGCTTTGAGAAAAACAAGTTGTTTTGAATCCTGAAAAGGAATATTTGATTTTTGAAAGAGCTGAACTATTTAAAAACTCTCAGGGAAATTGTTTAAACAAAAACAAAATTGGAAAAGCAATTATGAATTGAATTGGAAACAATTAACCAGAAATTTAATCGAGATACAATATATCGAGTAGAATCAGATTTTGAATTGTGAGATAGGAATCTGAAATGGTATTGAACTGGGTTTTGATTTAAGATAAATCGGATTTGAAAGTTAATGGCTTTATAGCGTTCTTTCTACCTTAGCAATTTCGAGGACGAAATTATTTTTAAGGGGGGAAGAATGTAACGTCCCGTGTTTTTGGCAGCCAAATATTTTATTTATTATTTTAAATATTTTATTTGGAATATTAATGGAGAATATTAAATTCATTATTTAAAAGGTAGTTTGAACATTATATACATTTATATATAATATAAATCAAGCTTGAAAATGGCATGCAGTTCGTAAAATGGAGTTTTGAACTTCAGTTTGATATACAGGATTCGATATAAGTCGGATTTCTGTGAAACGAGAAACGTTAGAACCGTATTGATGATAATTTTCATATGGAAGAGAAAAATCCAGATTTCGTGTTATAGATTTAAAGTTATGGCCAAATCAAAATTTAAAATAGACGCTGTGAAAATCGTTATAGGCCGTTAAAATAGCCATTTTTCAAACGGACTCAGATTTCGACGAAATCAGTTTCATTGAAACCGTATCGTTAAATTATTGTACGGTGTTGTATAGCATGGCAAACTGATGTCGTATGTGACCACGACAGCCGTAAACGCCCAATCAAATTCTATAGTGTGTAATTAAATTAATCGAGAGATATGTGAGTATAACTTGAACAGACAATCGAATTAGGCCATAAAACTAGTCCCATTGAGTTCGTATCGTCGATTAGAGTCAGAATAGGTATATAGTTTGTTATTTTTAGAGACCGGAAAAATTGGCGTTAAAAGGGTATTGCGGTGCGCGGTAAAAACAGTCTACCGGGGAAACAGTCTCAGAATGCGATGAAACTGGTGGCGTTGGGTTCGTATCAACAAATTATTTAAGAATTTGAAAGTTTCAAGTTGATTCGATTTATCTGGTGATCGTGAAAAAATTAAACGCGTGTGTATTTCCGGTTTTATAAAGGAAATTTTTTCATACGACCTCGGATTTCGACGAAACCTGTCCCATTGGGTCCGGAATACCTTTTTACATTACGATTAGCCTTTTTATCAGTAAACGAAGATCGTATATAGTGGTTTTTAACTGGATTTCTCACATGCAAGTTTAGTTATATTATTATATTAATAAAAACAATCCCAACTTTCTCTTTTACTGTAGCACATTTTTGCCTGTAGCGTTTTAGTGCTTGCGCCCAAACCATTGTTTCTTGCGAGCCAAATTCCTTTTACTTGCAACCAAACAATTGAATTTCTTGCACTGCACACTTCGTACATCCTTGAGCTCCACGTTTCTGAAAAAGGCATAGCTACTCTACTTTTTTCTGCATACCTATACATAAACTCCTTGGTATCCATGGTTGCTCTGCTATAAATAAGCATCCTCCATGTTCTTTTCTTCCTGCAAATTTAAAAGTCTTAAACTGCGCATTTCATTTCAGCAAATGAAACCGAAGTTTTCCATTCATAAAAAAAAAAAAAAAGGCGGAAGCAGTAAACAAACATGGGAGGATCTTGCACGTGGGAGATGGGGTGGATGCGGAAGCAGTAGTATGGGAGAAGAAGCATTGGGGGATGGCGCTGATCTGTACATGGTGAGGAGTTTTGTGCATTGCATAGAGGTAATGGTTTACTTGTAGTTGTGCTGTTGTTTCACAAGAAAGAGAATGGAGGGTAGCATCATTGTTTGAGTTATATGAATGGGGAGTTTGATGGAGCGACGAAAGGTGCAGTGCATGTGCATGGGGAGGGCCTGGCGAAGCTGATTGAGGTGGAGTACGCTGTGCATGTTCAGCTTCGAGAAAAAAAAAGGAAAAATGCGGACTGGAAGGGAAGAAGTAGAAGGGGCGGTATAAAGCAAGTGGGGGAAGACAACGTACATGCAGGTTTTGGGGATTGTTTTGCGTTGGAAGGAAAGAAAGAAAGGGAAGAACATGATTCTTAACGTGATGGCCTGGTATATATTCATTTGCGCCTAATCTATGTTTAACATTCCCATATAAGATTTGTTGCACCTAATCTAGTTTAACCCTGTTTACTTATACCTTACCAAAGTTTATATTAAAGTTATTATTATAATTAATGTAGCAAAATTTTACTTAACATGATTTACATTTTACAGTATATACTGAAATAAAATTTTACAGGCCTAAGTAATATTAAAACTCGGCTAATTATGCTTAAGCATGCCTAATCTAAATTTAATCCATGGGCTGATTTTTTCTACACTTTGCGTATCGAATTTTATAACCAAACAGTATTTTAACATGGCCGATATTTATATATATATATATATATATATATATATATATATATATATATATATATATATAGTGCTGGAACTGGAAGTTGAGATAACTAAATAGTGTTTTAATCAAAGGCGGTTATACTTTTTATATGAGTTAGTAAAGTAAATAAAACAACTACATTGGTTGTTGGCAGACGTAACTCATAAGGAAGTACAATTGGATTAGTTATAACCAACTATTTTCCATATGAATGAATACACCCCAAATGTGCCTAATCGAATTCTAATGTTTTATATTAACGTAAAAAGGATTTATGATAATAAAATATTATTTATTTACTAATAATATCATTTAAATAAGTGAGTGACATATTAAAATGGTAATTGTGTCATAGAGTAACGGAGCGGACAGAGAAAGTGACGTCAAGGCTATATCAACAGACGTAGTATTATGAAGCTGGAGACGGAGTTGGACCAAACTGTTTTAACATCGAATGCAAATCAGGTGAGTTAAACTCACTCAGTTCTCCCCTCTTATATTTATATAAGTCGGGTTTTATAATTGTGTATTATGCTTGTGAATGGTTGCTTGTTTGTTCGTTCGTTGTTGATTTTATATTCATGTATGGACCAAACAGTTAAATTAAACGTTCGTTTAATTTAATTGAAACAAATCGTTATTTATAACGATTAAATCCAATTGAGGTAACTTACCTTAGTGGTTACGTTTATAACACTATAAACGTTATGATCAAATAGTTGAATGCTTGAACTGCTGTTATTATCCCAGTATTAACTGTTACAGTTATTATTGACCGTTATCATTGAACTGTTCATGTCATCTATTTAGATGGAAACCAAATATTGATTGGCTATTTTCAACTGAATAATGTTATCAATATGATTATATTCTTTGTTATGTAATGTGAAATTGGTTTATATTTCACATTTGGTACTGTAGTAACCATTTGCCTCTTTAATACCGTAGACTAAAAGGAATGATTTTTCGAAATCGATACTAAATGGATTTCGAATGTTTTCAAAGATATAAATATATTTTTATATGGTTTTGAAATACGATTTTTATTGTAAAAATAATAGTCGAAGTTAAATTTATCAATTTTATATAAATATAACTAGTAGAGATGCAAGATGTATTAAATGAACGGTTAAACGATATAATTTATTGTGTTGATTATTTAAATATTGAAATGGTTTTGTGAAGGCCTTACGGTCGTAAAAGAAGTTTTAAATTGATTTCAAAATAGAAAAATGGAATAGTTAAATCATGGGTATACGGGAACGGGTAAAAGAGTTCAAAGAGAAATGTTTTGTAATAAATGATCATTTTTAACAAACGGCGTTTCAAACAAATACGAAATGTGATAACATTTCGTGTATGAGATTAACAAATCAATGGATTGGAAATGAGTGGTGATTTGGAAATGGGGTTTCACATTTTGAATGAAATCGAAGTTGAAAGTATGAATTTATAAATGAGATTTGGTTAAATAAATGGAAGCAAGTTTATTCCGAGGTTTGGAATGTGGTATTCCGAAGTTCGAAATGATTAATCGAAGTGAGTTCTATTCCGAGGTTCGGAATGTGATATTCCGAAGTTCGGAATGTTAACTGAAGGCAGAATTTTAAATGAGGTTAAGAATGTGAATAACGACAACGAATATTAGTTGTCGATGATCGATTACAAATGAGATTTGTATACAAAATTAAAGATACGCAAATGAAAACGAATGGTAAGTATCGTAGTTAATTTACAAAGATTTTGTAAATGGAAATTTAAAGTTTTGAAAATGAAATCGAGTGAGTAAATAAAATTAAGGGTTTGTGAATGCGTTTATAACATGGGTTACAAATGAAATAAGATATGAGATTTATAAAAGTTTTGTTTATATGGTTTTAAAACAAATAAAATTTGAATTATCGAAATAAATGGTAATATTGTAATAAAGAGATATCAAGGAAGTTTCATAAAGATTCTATAGAATCAAAGTTCGTATATAATATTGTAAATGATTATTAATATAAATCGAAAGGATTTAATAAGAGTTTACTTAATAATTAGTTGAGTAAACGTGGTCAAGATTTAACGAGGTTTTCAAAGGGAAAATATGTTGTTAATAAACTTCTATTTATTCTGAAGATATGAATGTTGTTGGTCAAGGTTTGAGAGGTAATGAAATACCCCAACTTGAACGACTTCATGATTATCCAGGAATGGTATTAGTTTATAAACGAGAAAAATTGAGGGAAACATAAGTTATGGTATTCGTAAAATGATATTATAAAGTGTATTTGAAAGTTTGTAAGTTGAATAAGATAAATTTGGAGAATATTCTTATTTTATAATAAGAAGTAAAAGCGATGTTCCAAATATTGGAAATTTGAAGAATATAATTAACAATCGGTTTGTTAAAGAGGCTAAATGATACTAAGTATTGGATCAGTGAATCCATTTTCTTTATGGATGAATGGTTGTTTTATTTGATAGTTAAATAACCGACTATCAAACTGGGCCTATACGATTGTTGGTACAGAAAGACCGGGATCGAATATATATTCGAAAACCATTCCATCCAGCAAATACGAATACGTTGAAGATACTGATTCAAGATGGAGTTATTGAAGACCGTAGATCCTCATAAGCGGAAGGATTACTTAAAATCTCTGACTTGCAAGCAGAGATAAACTGTGATTCTGTCGTGGTTGGAATCTACGGATCGCAAGGACTTTTCGCTACTGATTCTCAGGGTGATTCCTAGAATGCAGTAGGAGGGTACCTTCGGTTCATCCTGTTCCTGGGTGACTTGTATGGATGAATGCCTGACAGAGTATTTCCAGAAAGGTCACGTACATTGATTTCTCCAACCGTACCAAGAGTGGAAGCGGAGAAGGAAACTTCTTTTAGCTAACACGTAAAGTATTGTTGTGGACGTCAATAAGTGATTTCGATGGATCTGACAATGTGGCATTCGAAGAGAGTATGATGTGCTGATAAAGCGTAGACTCAAGCCTCATCAACTGGGGAATGACAAAAATCGGGCAGGCAGCATGGCTATGTGGGTCGCTCCCATTAGGGTGTATAATCACCTATCTAGAGAAATTCCTTTTGCTTCTTTAATCCATCGATGCTGTCCCTTTTCGGGAAACGGTGGTTTGAGCCCAACCGTTGGTGATATACATTCGATACACTCAAGTGAAATGAGTGGTCGGTCATGTGAGGGCCGGGTTGCAAGACGTTCTTGTTGAACCCAGTGTATTTGCCTCTAGAGATACACTATCGGCAGGTGGTCCCATACCTTGTCAAGGTCGGAATCCAATCTTCAATAAGCAGCCTCGGTTTTGTTTGTATACTATATATGTGGAGCGTGAGATGCAAGCGTTCTACTAGATTCTATTTACTTGTATTTAGACATTATGATAATATCAGACAAGATATTGATTTCAAAGCTGTTTTGGGTTATCGTAAGGTAAAAACCGTCCGTGTTTATGTGTGGATTTGGTCTTACGATTATCCTTTCCTTTTGAAAGATTTTGAACTTTAAAAATCATGTTGGATGATTTACCCTTAATACTGTACGAGTTTTTCTCACTCTGGTTCACCAGACTGACCCGGTGTTTTGTAAATGCTCGGGTTAGCCCAGGGTGTACAGGTTCAGGTTTCAAATGCTATGAAGAGACGAGCTGAAGGAGTTCAAACGTATGATATTCCGCAGTGTGTGTTGTATATGAGGACAGGTTATTATAACTGTCCCATTGTGTGATGTACTCTGATATTGTAAGTTTTATTTCAAGCTCTCAATAAAGATTTAATTCTATATTATATTTTGTTCCGCTGCGATGTGAGACTCTGATTCTGGGTTGTGATGTTTCTTCTTCTTCTATTATAATATTTCTTTCTTTCTTATCTCACCCTCTAAATTCTTTCTAATAACGTCCAGTGTTTTCGGTGTTGGGAGGTCGGCATGAGTTACGGTAAATGTATTTATGTTGATTTTCGGGGCCGGAAATCCTTGGGTCGTTACAACTCAGGTCCCATCAGACAATGCAACGCAAGCCAGAGGATAGAGTTTTACCTTATAATAGCCAAAAATGCTTCATACGTATAAAATGAAAGTGTTAGATATTAT
Organism: Allium sativum; assembly: GCA_030737875.1. Lineage (NCBI taxonomy): Eukaryota > Viridiplantae > Streptophyta > Magnoliopsida > Asparagales > Amaryllidaceae > Allium > Allium sativum. Next base: position 554,078,302 of record CM060915.1, read on the forward strand.
TACTAGTGCATATATGTTTCAAAAGCGATTTCAATCATAAATATCAATCATAGGCAGCATAAATGACCCATACCACTATGTTGCCATACTAGTAATACAATCACATCCGCAATTACGTATCGGAAAGTGGATTCCACCATGAGTCGAGGCAAGTGGCAAGCTCCTCTCCATTCGAGATACTCTAGCAAATGCCTCGGGACTGCACACAGCAATCCCTGGATCTTCAGGGTCGGTCCTCTCTTACTTTTGAGGATTGGCAATTCCTGAACACACGTTTCCCGGTCCTTACAGACCTATAATCGAGGCGCCTCGCATTCCAACAACCACACAGGTGAAAAGTATATATAATGTCAGGGCTGGTAGGTCACTGACACCACCTTAGCTAGAAAGAAATGTTGTGCTCTCCCTGCAGTCACTATCCCGTTTTTGACTCATATCGAGGTGTGAGGCTCGCGAATCCATGTTATACACAAAGCTATGTCACACAGACCATGCTTTGATCATCAACCACAAGACTTTGCTTTCCAACAGAAGCCTTGATCATATGCCACTCAGGCGTGCCACACAGGCAATCCACTCCATGCGACTGATTTCTGTCAATACATAACCTGTGAGCTCATACGTCTCAGAGAAGGGCGTTAAGCAAGAGAATAAATTCTCCGCCGCCAAACAAATATATATTTAACAGAGATCAATCAGCACAGAACAAAATCCAATGTCAGACACACAGTCCATTTACAAGTTCGTTCTAGGTTTGAACGAAACCGGAGGCACCAAATTCCTCGCATATCCGCACAATCAACAATACTTCTGGACGGCTACTACTTCAGCTCCTTCAAGGTAGCTACTCCAATCATGAGCATCAGTAGCGCCCATCCATCCAATGTGAAGATCGTCGGTCTTCAACCGTCTTCAACTTTTTGACTTCTCACCATCGATCGATTATTTGAAATGAGAATGAACTCAGTCTTTTCAAATAATCCACGTATATTTAGATTTTCAATCAATTTTTCACATGGTTAAATTATTCAACATTCGCATTTCAGTTCCTTAGTATAATTTCCATGTTAAATACATTCAACCATCACATATCAAGCAAACACAACAAAATAGGTTTATTTCCACTCTATATCATCTATAGTATTTTATAACGATATATCGCCATTTTTATTTATTTAAAATGTCCATATTTAATTAAACGATGTTTCAGGTCGTGCCGAGGCACTGGCGCTGTTTTTCACTAAATTTGTTTTACACATATCTGAAAATCTAACCGTTGGATCTTCACAAATTTTATATCATTAGGAAGGTCTTTTCAAAACAAATCCAACGGTTTCATTTTGGGAAAAATCTGATGATCGGATCTCCCACACTAGTCGTTTGAAGTTACGATTTCAAATTACGAACTACAACGTCGTTATTCGATTTAATTTAATTATATTTATATTTATATATAAATATAATCGATTCTGGCGCTGTTTTTCTTCAGATTTGAATTAAACATTCCAGACAATTCAACCGTCGGATCTTTACAAAGTGGGTGTCGTTGGAAAGATATTTCCAAGGCGAACCCAACGGTTGCGGTTTCGGGAAAATCCAATGGTCGGATTTCCCACACTAGTCGTTTGAAATCACGGTTTCAAAACACGAACTGCACGACCATGATTCGTTTTAATTTTATTTATATTTATATATTTATATAAATATAGTTTATTCGAAAATTCCTATATCGTTTTCACTCCAAATATTTCACTAACGCTTTTAAATTTTGGAAAATTTCACCATAACCTCCTTTGTACGGGAGGGGCTGGGAAAATTCCCAAATAGCCACACGGGCATCTCATCTCAAAAAGAAAAAGAAAAAGCCAAACGACTAGCCAACAGGCTCATAAAATCATCACCCAAGCAAAACAGTAAACATGGACCTATTTGTCGAGCACAAAATTTTATTCCTCTTCTCTAGCCTCTTTGCTATAACCTGTTCAATAAATATGCATGTACATATATGCAATTCTTATCACATATCATTTTCCATTCAACTTCATATTTGATTCAATTTGGTTTAAACACCATTCATTCTAATGTTGCATACATAGGCAAAAATAATATCATTAGCTAATTAATGAATATTTCAACTCATGCATATTTATTTGAACAAGTGGTTATTTTTAACACTCATTTCAAAAATGATAATTTCGGCGAACTAAAATATATTTCAACACATGACTATTTTATTTAGTTCCTATGCATGTTAAAAATAATATTTCTTTCACAAATATTTATTTCAACGCTCGCATATTTTTAGCATATCACATATATGATAAAAATGGTATTTTCATCATCTAAAATATTTATTCAACACATGAATGTTTTTAACACTTCATAGTTTCAATAAAAATGTAATTTTTATCGTTCAATCAATTATTCAACACATGAACCTTTCCAACACACACTTCTCAACACATGAGCATTTCCACACATGGATATAGTTTGTTCATATAAGAAAGATGAAATTTTTATTGTTGAAACTATTTATATGTAAGGCGAATATTTTACATACTTCATATATGTTATAAAAATGTTATTTTTATTGATTAAACACTTTATTCATTCACACATGAATTTAATTTTCACACATCACTTCTCAACACATGAGCATTTCCACACGTGGATATAGTTTCAACACATGACTTTAGTTTCATCGCATGAAAATAATTTCAACATATGAAAATAGTTCTAACACATGAATATTATTCAAAATTTTGGCAGCATAACGGCAGGGTAGTTAAAACCGGCACCGTCCCGAGTACGGCTCCTCGCTCTACCTTAAAACCTCGTGGTTTTTGACAATGGGGATTTCATGCATCTAATTCGCACGCAGGCGACATGTTTTATTTTCATTTCCACAATTATTTCCAATTTGTTTCAATCACATATGGGTATTTTTCAACCACAACCAAACAATATCAACCACAAACAATTATTCAACCATTCGCATTTTTCACCCAATTTTTCACACCAATTCACAACAATAAATATCGCCCATGGTTTGTGGACGAGGGGAGTATATATATATATATATTTCTATATTTCACTTGCATTTCAACACACATATCATTTATACTATGCACGTATAATTCATACTTCGCCCATATAGCTTACACAACGCGTGTATATGAGGTATACAACACGTGTATAATTTATATTTCGCTTGTATAATTTATACATGACATTTTCCATTTAATTTCTTTTAATTTAGATTGCTCACATTGGTTATCGGAGTGCTAAAAATCGTAGATGGCTCAGAAAAATCCGCGGTCTCTTCTATGTGGTAGAGAGCCTCCTTGCGGTCCCGATGTTTCCTGTTTCATCGAATTTCGTCAACACACCATAAAGATATGATTTTTCAAAGTTCAAATATAATAAAGGTCTCACCTTTCACGATGGTTCAAAACTAGGTTTTCAGTTTTCGTGAAAACCGAGGCACGATACGATGATCGGAGGGTACAACATGGAAGAGGGAGGAGAGGGGAGTCGATCGGTAGTGGTGGGGGATAGTTCGGTGGTAAGATCTGGTTGGGGCGACGATGGGAAGTGTCGGACTTTGGAGAGGTCGTGCTCGAAAATGCGGAGGAGGGAGGAGGTGAAAGTGGTTCGGATTGGTAGAGGGGAGGCGGGGGCATCGATTGCTGGTGGTGGCGACGTCGGTAGAGGGCTGCGGCGAATGGAAATCACCTAGGAAGAAAGGAGCACGCATCGTCGTCGATGTCGAGAGAGAACGAGGGTTCTGCGCGTTTTTATTTTATTTTTATTTTATGAATGGAATTTTCTGATTCACCGATATATATATTATTCAGAAAATTAGGGTTTTCACTTACGAACCCCGATTCAAACCCAACGACTGTCGCCCCTAGCTAAATACCCCTATCTCGGACACAATGGGATATGTTTCGTAGGTCAATTCAACTGTTACAGTCGGTTATTTTTCAAATTAAAGTATAAAACATTTTATATTCAATTTGAACGTACATTTCAATTTGCCAAGGCCACAAACTCATTCGAAAAATACCAGAAAAATAAATCTAGCTATGTTTAGACGCTACGGTCCCAACAAAACTTGTTTCATCGAATTCTGAGATCGTTTGAAAAATGGCCCTTTTCTGGTCGATCCAATTTAACAGAAATTGACCAAACACATTTTCTTTTGCCACGATCACATACTAGCTTCAAAAATTATGAAATTTGAAACCTAGCAATAGTTTGACATCCCGGACCCAACAAAAGTGGTCTCATCGAATTCCGAGGTCGTTTGCAAAATGTCTATTTTCAAGGGCTATATATTCTATATAGCGACCTTTCTGAAATTTCATTTGGCCATAACTTTTGATTCCTGAATTCCGAGGTCGTTTGCAAAATGTCTATTTTCAAGGGCTATATATTCTATATAGCGACCTTTCTGAAATTTCATTTGGCCATAACTTTTGATTCCTGCTATGAAACTTCGATTTTTTAGATTCGTTGGAAAGGTATTCGCTAATAGATTTAAATATTTTCGGTTTCACTAAAATCCGTTATATTTTGCACCTGGTGTAGTCAGTCAAAGTTTGAATTCAAATTTTCAAACCGACACACTATTTCTAATTCACTATTTTATTGAAATACTCTATTTCAGTTGTTCAAATTCCTTTGAAATAACCAATTTAAAATTTTTAAATTGGCTCGTATTTTCCGGGTTGTTACAATCTCCCCCACTTAAAACTTTTCGTCCCCGAAAAGGAAACAACAGTAAAGTAGGAAACAAAATGTAAATGCAAAGTATTGTGAATGTATCTTGCACCGGAGTTAGTCAGAGATGTCCACTCTGCATTTTGGGTAAGCTTGCTTAATGCTCTCCTCAGTCTCCCAAGTACAGTCTCTAGGATCACTACTCTACTGCACTTTAACTAAATGAACCTTTTTGCTTCTTAGCTCTTTAGTTTCTTTTTCAACAATCTTTAATGGCTCTCTTCTGACTGCTAATTCTGGAGTTATTTCCAAGTCCTGTTGTGCTGCTTCTTCTACAACAAGATCCGGATCATGCACATGTCTTCTAAGTTGAGATACGTGAAACACATCATGCACTCCAGGCAACCAATCAGGTAATTGAACCCTATAAGCAAGAGTTCCAATTCGTTCAAGTATAGGAAAAGGACTAATAAATCTCGGTGCCAACTTCCTGTAGCGACCCAGAAAATCTGAACCAATTTAAATTTTTTAAATTGGCTAAAATAATGGATTTTAAATATTTAAAATAAATATTTTAAATAATGGCGATGAAAACTAAGTTTGAATCGACAATTGAAAACGAATATAATTAATTATAATTATAAATAAGGCCTGAAAGGGCGCTGTAGTTTCGAAAATTGAATTCAAACTTTGTCGGACTGTACCGGGTGCAGAACAATCCGGATTTTAGCGAAACCAAAAACATTAGGATCTAACTGGTAATATCTTTCTAACGAATCTGACAAATCAAAATTTGATAGCGGGAATCAAAAGATATGTCCAGTTGAAAATTCTGAATAGTCGCTATGGAATTCAGGCCCTTAAAAATGGACATTTTGCATACGACCTCGGATTTCGACGAAACCACTTTTGTTGGATCCGTGATGGCAAGTTATTGCTAGGTTTCAAATTTCATAATTTTTCGAATCAATATGTGAGCATGGCAAAGGGAAACGCGTTTGACCGGTTTTAGTTGATTTTAATCGACTGGAAATTGGCCATTTTCCAAACGGTCTCAGAATTCGACGAAACTAGTTTTGTTAGGACCGTATCGTCAATACGAAGCTAGAAAATATTTTTCTGGAATTTTTCTAGTTAGTATGTGACCCCGGTAATTTGAAATGTACGTTTAGAATTCAATATAGTGATTTAAAATGTAAATTCAAGGGAAACTGATTGTAACGATCAAATCAGCTTGCGATACATATCCCATTGTGTTCGGGATGGGGGTAAAACGCTGTGGACGACAGGCGGTAGGCCTCGTTTCGAGGTCGTATGTAAAAGTCAACCTTTTTGCAAAATTAAATAATTAAATAATAAAATAATAAAAATAATTTTAATTTCCCCCTTTATCTCCCTTTCTGGCCCCCCCGATTCATTAAACAGAAATAAAAAAAAAGGGGAAAACCCTAAAACTATCGATCGACGCCCCCCTGAAGCATCGACGCCACCGCCCTGACGACCACCGAAGCCTCACCGTCGAACCGCCAGTGACCTCGCCCTCCCCCTCGAAGCCATCGCGACGCGATTCGAGAGCCCCCCCGTCTGACGACCTCCCACCGCCGACGAACTGAAGGCCGCCCCACCTCCAGCGCCGCCACCTGACGCAAAACCACCCCCCCTCGCAGATCAATGTAAGTATTTTTATTTTTATTTTTATTCTATAAAACTGATTTTAATTAGGGTTTCAAACTGATTTTAATTATGATTTTTAAACTGATTTTTGTAAGAAGAAAAACTGATTTTAAAGAAGTTAAAAACTGCTTTTTTTTCAGAAGTTAAAAACTGATTTTTTTTTCAGATTTAAAAACTGATTTTTAATTTAAACTTTAAAAAGAAAAAAGATTAGAACTTTAAAAAGAAAAAAATTAGAACTTTAAAAAGAAAAAAATTAGAACTTTAAAAAGATCAGATTTTTAGAATAGAAAAAGATCAGATTTTTAGAATAGAAAAGATCATATTTTTAAAATTGAAAAGGCGGAACCTATGTTTTTGAAATTCAATTTTTATATATTGAATAACATAGTAAAAATTCGATTTTTACATATGTAGAGAATACGGGCAACGAAAGCAACGAAAGGCGAGATTGGCGAAGATTTCTCTAAAGGAAGAATCGTAGTATTGGATAGCTATTGGTGAGATTTCTGATTTACAAATTATAAATGTGTGAGAATTTCTAACTCTTCAATTTCTTTTTCTATATATATATGTGTGGAAATAAAAGTGAACTGCTATATATAAATATTTATATATATATATATATATATATATATATATATATATATATACACGCCCCTCGTCCACAAACCATGGACGATATTTATTGATTGAAATTGTTGTGAAAATTGATTGATAGCGAATGGTTGTTTGGGATTGTTTGTGGTTGATATTGGTTGATTGTGGTTGAAATATACCCATTTGTGATTGAGAAATATTTGGTTGAAACCACATAGGATTAGTTTGTGGAAAAGAAATAAATATATACATGCCGCCTGCGTGCGAACTAGATGCATGATCCCCACTATCAAAAACCGCGAGGTTTTAAGGTAGAGCGAGGAGCCGTACTAGGGACGGTCCCGGTTTTAACTACCCTGCCGTTATGCTGCCGAAATTTTGAATAATATTCGTGTGTTTGAATTATTTTCATCTGCTTAAACTATATTTATTCATTGTATAGAAAACCTTCATGTGTTGAATTGATATTCATTCGTTGATTAGAAATTCATGTGTTGAATGGTATTCATATTTTGAAATAAATCGTTTGATAATAAAATCACCTTTTTATCTATATATAAAAACTATAGAAAACATTCATGTGTTGAATTGATATTCATTCGTTGATTAGAAATTCATGTGTTGAATGGTATTCATATTTTGAAATAAATTGTTTGATAATAAAAATCACATTTTTATCTATATATAAAAACTATAGAAAACATTCATGTGTTGAATTGATATTCATTCGTTGATTAGAAATTCATGTGTTGAATGGTATTCATATTTTGAAATAAATTGTTTGATAATAAAAATCACCTTTTATCGACTATATGAACTGTGTAAAATAATCTCGTTTTTAAACGAAATTGTTTTATGATAAAAATCCTATTTTTATCACCTATATGAACTATATAGAAAAATAGTGTTTTGAAATGAATTGTTTTACAATAAAAATCACATTTTTATTGTATGCATAAATCGTTGAAATGTGAAGTGTTAAAAATAGCCACTTGTTCAAAATAAACATATATGAGTTGAAAAATTCATTAATTCGCTAATGAAATGATTTGCATCTATGTATGTAACATTAGAATGAATGGTGTTTTTAAACCAAATAGAAATCAAATATGAAGTTGAATAGAAAATGATAAATGTTAAGAACTGTATATATATGTACATGCATATTCATTGAACAGGTTATAGCAAAGGGGCTAGAGAAGAGGAATAAAATTTTGTGCCCGACAAATAGGTACACATTTACTGTTTTGTTTGGGTGATGATTTTATGAGCCTGTTGGCTAGCCGCTTGGCTTTTTCTTTTTCTTTTTGAGATTAGAAGGACCGGGAAAGCTATTTGCGATTTCCCGATGCTCCCGGTGCAGGGGAGGTTATGGCGAAATTTTCCAAAATTTTAAGGTGTTAGAAAAATATTTGAAGTGAAAACGATATGGAAATCATTGAATGAACTATATTTATATAAATATATAAATATAAACAAAATTAAACGAAACGAAGCCGTACGGTTCGTATTTTGAAACCATGATTTCAAACAACTAGCACGGGAAATCCGACCATTGGATTTTCCCGAAATCTCAACCGTCGGGTTCGCCTTGGAAATATCTTCCCAACGGCACCAACCTTGTAAAAATCAAACGGTTGGATTGTCTGGAATGTTTAATTCAAATCTGAAGAAAAACAGCGCCAGAAGCGATTATATTTATATATATATAAATATAATTATATATTTAATCGAATAACGACGCTGCAGTTCGTATTTTGAAATCGAAACTTCAAACGATTGTACCGGGAGATCCGACCGTCGGATTTTCCCGAAACTGGAACCGTTGGATTCGTTTTGAAAAGACCTTTCTAATGATGTAAATTTTGCGAAGATCCAACGGTTAGATTTTTAGATATGTGTAAATCAAATCTGAAGAAAAACAGCGCCACGGCCGCTTTATGGCCCGAAGCGTCGTTTTGAATAAATTGGCTATTTTAAAATAAATAAAAATAGCGATAAATAGTTATAAAATACCATAAACAATATGGAGTGGAAATAAACTGAATTTGCTTGATTTATGTGATATTTGATGGTTGAATGTGTTTGGTGTGAAAATTACATTAAAGAACAAAATTGGTGTTGTCGAATAATTTAACCATTGAAATAAATTGATTTGAAATTCTAAATATGCGTGAATTATTTGAAAAGGCCGAGTTAATTCTCATTTCAAATAATTGACCGACGATTAAAAGTCGAAGATGAAGACGATGGTCGAAGACCGGAGATCTTCACCTCGTTTGGATGGTAACCGAGGTCCTGATTGGGAGGCATCCCGAAATATGGATAATGAGTGGTGATCTTCCAGACGTACGTGGTGATCGAAGGGTTTGCGAGGTATTTAGTGCCTCCGGTTTCGTTCAGACCCAGAACGGACGTGTAAATAGACTGTGTGTCTGACATTGGATTTTATTCTGTGTCGATTGATCTCTATTAAATATACATCTGTTTGGCGGCGGAGAATTTATTCTTTCGCTTAATGCCCTTCTCTGAGACGCACGAGCTCAGAGGTTGTATATCGATGGACATCAGTTGCATGGCATGAATTGCCTGTGTGGCATGCTAAGATGCAGTGATCAGGGCTTCTGTTGAAAAGCAAAGTCTTGTGGTGATGATCAAAGCACCGCCTGTGTGGCGTAGCTTTGTGTATAACGTGAATTCGCAAGCCTCACACCCCGGTATGAACCTAAAACGGGAGAAGGACCTCAAGGAGGGCATGCGTTTCTTTCTAGCTAGGGTGGTGTCAGTGACCTACCAGCCCTGACATTTATATACTTTTCACCTATGTGGTTGTTGCTGTTGCGAGGAGCCTCGGTTTGATCGGACGATCCGGGTCCGATGGAGTCATTCGTTGGCTCGTTTACGCCCCAAAGGGCGGGGGAACGGGATCTTAGCATAGCGATGTTTTATTCGTATCAATCATATAAACACTAGCAATAATATCAAATGCCTTTGTTTTATTCGTATCAATCATATTTTGGCCATTATAAGGTAAAACTCTATCCTCCGGTTTGCGTTGCATTGTGTGATGGGAACTGAGTCTTATAACGGCTTCATTTTTATAAAAAGCATAGCGATGTTTAAAAGAAAGATTTGTTTTAAAAGCACTGGCAATCCAATGGAGTAAACCCGTTCCACGAAAGTGGCGTGGTCCTGTGATTAGCCAATTATATATGTGTTGAGTGGATTTCTCATACCAGTCCCATGACTGACTCGTAGTTTGTTTCACTTTCAAACTCGGGTGCCCCTTTTTCTACACGGGCAGCCTTGTATTCAGGTTTAGCTGGTTCTTCTGGATAGCTGGAGCTGAAGATGGATTCTATCATTTATCTCTTTTTATGTTGTTCAGCTCCTATTGTACATATTTTGTTTATTTCCGCTGTAGACATTTATGTATAGCTGAACTGTATTTGTACTAAGTAAGATCCTGTATACTGTGTAACTCTGATGATTACTTTTATCCAGTATATTCTATTGTTCATTATCTGGTGTATTTATTTAATTTTGTTCTTCTATTTTCTGTTTCTGTGTTATATTCCAAAGATAACCCTTGTTTCCGTGAGAACGGGATTTCGGGTCGTCTCAACGTGGTATCAGAGCTTTGGTTAAGCTTAGTTCTGAAATATAACATTTGAACGAACTCGTCAGAAATAGAACCAGTAGTGTTCTAGGACGGGTAACTCCATACAGATAGGATCAGTAATATCCTAGTATGAGTAAAGCAGAATGAATACACATCGATAGACACATTTACATTCAAGTATTTGTCTCTATATTTTGAAATATCTTTTCTTTTGACCTGACACTTGATCTGCTATTTGCAGAAGTACTAGAAAATGAGTGACAGGAACAGAAGAAATAATCGTATGGCTCGACCAGTTAATGAGCCAGTTGTGCTCCCGCATCCAGAATCCAATATAGAAGTTCTATACAAGAGATTTCGAAATCTTGGTGGATCGCCATTCTTAGGCAACGAGTCCATTATGGAAACACAAGCTTGGATTCGTTCTGCAGAAAAGATCTTTGAGGGTTTAAAGCTGAGTGACGATCAGAAAAGATTACTGGCGTCCTGGGCACTCAAAGAAGAAGCTTTGTTTTGGTGGGATTTAGTTATTAAAGATAATCCAGAAGGTGATATCACCTGGGACAGATTCAAAGTAATTTTCTTGGAAAGATTTACTCCTCCCGAAGCGACCGAGAGATTATGTGATGAATTTTCTTATCTAATTCAAGGCGATATGACCATCCCAGAATATCACAAGAAATTCAACGAACTTTCTCACTTTGCTCCCTATCTAATTCAGAATACGAGGAGAAAGAATCTGAGATTTATTCATGGCCTTCAAAGGAAATACCAGAATAAAGTATTGGGGCATGTAAAGCTTCCTTTTTCAGAAATGATTTATATGGCTTATCAATATGAAGATCTAGATAAGAAGTTATGCTACAGTACGAAGAGGAAGTCAGCTCTAGTAATAAAATTGAGTCTGAAATTGATTATCTTGAGGCAAGTACAATGTCTGAGATCAGTAAGAAGCCCAGTGCCAAGAGAAAAAGGGCCAAATCTGAGAAGAAACCAGTAACGACAATTGTATGCTCTAACTGCAATAAGCAAGGACATCTCTCGATAAGTTGCCGATCTCTAAAGAAACAAAGAAAAGAAGGATCTAAGTCTAATAAGGAGTTTCAAGAGACTAGAGAATGCAGCATTTGCCATCGGTTTGGCCATGTAAGACAGGATTGCCGACTGTTAAAGGCAACCAAGGAGTCTCAAATAAATGAAGTAGCAGAAACCTCAGCACCCTCAGATAATCAGGGAAGATCTGATGTTTTAGAAGGCACGCTTACTGTCAAAAACATTCCAGTTAAAGTATTGTTTGACACAGGCGCGTCACGAAGCTTTATTGCAAAGAGTGCAGTCAAGAAGTTGGATTTGAAATTGAAGAAGCTCAAAGAGCCAATGACTGTCCGAAATCCAGTTGGAGGTTCCATCAATCTCAGTTGGGTTTGTGCAGTACCCGTCTCTTTTTATTGCTATAAATTCCCTATTATCTCTGTCGTCATGAATTTTGCTGAATTCGATCTTATTTTGGGATTGGATTGGTTAACCAAATATGAAGCAGAGGTTAGATGCGCCGACAGAGTCGTAAAGGCAAAGATTAAATCAGGTGATTATATAACCATTCCCTGTGAAGGTCAGAATGCTAATAGAAAAGATTTCTGGTCAGCTCTCGATGTTTCTCCAGCCCAAATTGAAAATGTTCCTGAAGTCACAGAGAATATTCCTGACCTCATCAAAGACATTCCTGTCGTCAAGAATTATGCGGATGTGTTTGAGAAAGTAGTTCGCTTACCTCCGCAGAGAGAAATAGAGTTCAAGATTGCTTTAATTCCCAATGCAAGGCCGGTAGTTCACGCTATTCGAAGAATGTCCTTGAAAGAGAAGGAGGAATTAGACAATCAAACACGACAGCTAGTATGGAAAGGTCTGATCAGGCCTAGTTTCTCTGATTGGGGTGCAGCAGTGGTGTTTGTCCCAAAATCTGACGGTACTCTACGGCTATGTGTGGATTATCGTGATTTAAACAAGCAGACCATAAAGAACAAGTATCCATTGCCGCGGATTGATGATTTGTTGGATCGATTAAATGGAGCACAAGTATTCTCAAGAATGGACCTAGCTACAGGCTTCCATCAACTTCGAATTGCCGAAGAATGTGTTCCAATGACAGCGTTCAGAGGCCCCGACTTATTCTACGAGTGGTTAGTAATGCCGTTCGGCTTATGTAACGCTCTAGCTTACTTCGTCGATCTGATGAACAGAGTATTCAGAGGAGTATTGAATAAATTTGTTCTGGTTTTCATTGACGATATTCTAATCTTCTCTAAATCAAAGGCCGAGCATGAAAAACATTTGGAACAAGTGTTAGAAATCCTCAGAAGGAATGTATTGAAAGCCAAGTTTTCCAAATGTATATTCTGGCAAGATGAAGTGAAATTTCTGGGCCATGTTGTATCGAAAGAAGGAATCGCTGTGGATCCAAGTAAAATCACAACTATTCAGAATTGGAAACAGCCCAACACCCCCACTGAAGTCCGCAGTTTTCTCGGATTGGCTAGCTATTACCGGAAGTTCGTTAAAGACTTTTCGAAGATATCTGGCCACTTAACGAAGCTTACAAAGAAGCATTCTAAGTTCAAATGGACTCAAGAAAGTGAGGAGGCTTTCGAAGAGCTAAAGTTAAGATTAACGACAGCTCCCGTGTTAACCATCATCGATGGCAACCAAGATCTAAAAGTCTGGACTGATGCTTCTAGAGAAGGCCTTGGGGCAGTGTTAATGCAAAGAGGCCAAGTGATTTCTTATGCTATCCGTCAACTGAAGCCACACGAGAAAAACTATGTAACTCATGATCTTGAGTTATTGGCTATCATATTCTCTTTGAAAATCTGGAGACACTATCTTCTGGGTGAGAGATTTGAACTATTTACTGATCACCAGTCGTTAAAGTATCTGTTCACTCAGATGGACTTGAATCTGAGACAGCAACGTTGGCTGGAGTTTCTCGCAGCATATGACTTTGAAATTATATATACTCCCGGGAAAGCCAATGTCGTGGCCGATGCGTTAAGCCGAAAGAATGAGATGATCGCCAGTTTCGTCATTGCGACTTCGTTGATTGATAAGATATCGGCTCTCCAAGAAGACGACCAATTTATCAAAGGAATAAGTCAGCGAATTCGTGAAGGCAATGCTTCGGATTTCCAGTTAGATAGCGAAGGGATTCTGAGGTTAAAAGGACGAATTTGCGTTCCAGAAATTCCTGAACTCAGAAGAGATGTGCTTGATGAATGCCACAAATCTAAGCTCAGTATCCATCCAGGTGTGAATAAAATGTATAACGATATCAAACGCACATTCTGGTGGAAGTCGTTAAAAAGAGACATCTCGATATATGTTAGTCGATGCCCTACTTTCCAGCTAGTTAAAAGTGACCAGCAGAAATTGGCTGGATTATTACAACCACTGGAAGTTCCTGGTTGGAAGTGGGAGCATATTTCTATGGATTTCATTGATGGTCTGCCCAGAACCAGAAAAGGAAATGACAGTATTTGGGTGATCGTAGATCGCTTCACGAAGACCGCCCATTTCATACCTGTCAGATCAAACAGAACTGCTCAGAGTCTGGCGCAGATTTACGTCAGGAAAATAGTTAGACTACATGGAGTGCCGCTCAGTATAGTAAGTGATAGAGATACAATATTCACTAGTAAATTCTGGGAGGCATTTCAAGTCGAGCTGGGAACAAAGTTAAACTTGAGCACTGCTTATCATCCTCAGACAGACGGTCAGACTGAGAGGGTGAATCGCATTTTAGAAGATCTATTGCGGGCTTGTATTCTAGATTTCGGTGGATCATGGGAAGACCATCTGCATTTGGCTGAATTTTCTTATAACAACAGCTACCAGGAGAGTCTGACAATGTCGCCATTCGAAGCATTGTATGGTAGACCGTGCCGATCTCCTGCTTGTTGGGTCGAGCCCGGAAATAGACTTGTGTTGGGTCCCGATATGATTCGAGAAGCTGCCGACAAAGTCGATTTTATTAAGAAGCGATTACTCGCCGCTCAAAGCCGACAAAAGAGCTATGCTGATAGAAGAAGAAGAGATATATCCTTTGAAGTGGGCAACTATGTATATTTGAAAGTATCGCCGATGAGAGGAGTTATCCGGTTCGGTAAAACTGGAAAGTTAGCACCCAAATTTATTGGTCCGTTTCCTATTCTGGAACGGATTGGAACTCTCGCCTATAGGGTCAAACTGCCTAATTGGTTGCCTGAAATTCATGATGTATTTCATATATCTCAACTTCTAAAACACGTTCATGATCCAGACTTGATCGTGGAAGAAGCAGCTCAACATGACATTGAAATAACCCCAGAATTAGCTGTAAGGCGAGAGCCGCTAAAGATCATCGGCAAAGAAACCAAAGAGCTGAGGAGCAAGAAGGTTCGCTTAGTCAAAGTGCAATGGAGTGGAGATCCGCGAGATTGTACTTGGGAAACTGAGGAGAGCATTCAGAAAGCTTATCCTAGATGCCGAGTAGATATCTCTGATTGACTCCGGTGCAAGGTACATTTACCCTACTTTGCACTACCATTCAATTCTCTATTCTGTTGCTATTTTCTTCCCATGGATGTGCATTATTTATTCTATACTCTGAATATTAAAAACAAATTGGTTGTTGTATTTTGTGATTGTAGATTTATCAAACCACTTTTGACTTTATTCCTTTTCGGGGACGAAAAGTTTTAAGTGGGGGAGATTGTAACGACCCAGAAAATCTGAACCAATTTAAAATTTTTAAATTGGCTAAAATAATGGATTTTAAATATTTAAAATAAATATTTTAAATAATGGCGATGAAAACTAAGTTTGAATCGACAATTGAAAACGAATATAATTAATTATAATTATAAATAAGGCCTGAAAGGGCGCTGTAGTTTCGAAAATTGAATTCAAACTTTGTCGGACTGTACCGGGTGCAGAACAATCCGGATTTTAGCGAAACCAAAAACATTAGGATCTAATTGGTAATATCTTTCTAACGAATCTGACAAATCGAAATTTGATAGCGGGAATCAAAAGATATGTCCAGTTGAAAATTCTGAATAGTCGCTATGGAATTCAGGCCCTTAAAAATGGACATTTTGCATACGACCTCGGATTTCGACGAAACCACTTTTGTTGGATCAGTGATGTCAAGTTATTGCTAGGTTTCAAATTTCATAATTTTTCGAACCAATATGTGAGCGTGGCAAAGGGAAACGCGTTTGACCGGTTTCAGTTGATTTTAATCGACTGGAAATTGGCCATTTTCCAAACGGTCTCAGAATTCGACGAAACTAGTTTTGTTAGGACCGTATCGTCAATACGAAGCTAGAAAATATTTTTCTGGAATTTTTCTAGTTAGTATGTGACCCCGGTAATTTGAAATGTACGTTTAGAATTCAATATAGTGATTTAAAATGTAAATTCAAGGAAAACTGATTGTAACGATCAAATCAGCTTGCGATACATATCCCATTGTGTTCGGGATGGGGGTAAAACGCTATGGATGACAGGCGGTAGGCCTCGTTTCGAGGTCGTATGTAAAAGTCAACCGTTTTGCAAAATTAAATAATTAAATAATAAAATAATAAAAATAATTTTAATTTCCCCCCTTTATCTCCCTTTCTGGCCCCCCCCCAGATTCATTAAACAGAAATTTAAAAAAAAAGGGAAAACCCTAAAACTATCGATCGACGCCACCGCCCTGACGACCACCGAAGCCTCACCCTCGAACCGCTAGTGACCTCGCCTTCCCCCTCGAAGCCATCGCGACGCGATTCGAGAGCCCCCCGTCTGACGACCTCCCACCGCCGACGAACTGAAGGCCGCCCCACCTCCAACACCTCCAGCGCCGCCACCTGACGCAAAACCACCCCCCGCCCTCGCAGATCAATGTAAGTATTTTTATTTTTATTTTTATTCTATAAAACTGATTTTAATTAGGGTTTCAAACTGATTTTAATTATGATTTTTAAACTGATTTTTGTAAAAAGAAAAACTGATTTTAAAGAAGTTAAAAACTGCTTTTTTTCAGAAGTTAAAAACTGATTTTTAAGAAGTTAAAAACTGATTTTTTTTTCAGATTTAAAAACTGATTTTTAATTTAAACTTTAAAAAGAAAAAAGATTAGAACTTTAAAAAGAAAAAAAATTAGAACTTTAAAAAGAAAAAAATTAGAACTTTAAAAAGATCAGATTTTTAGAATAGAAAAAGATCAGATTTTTAGAATAGAAAAGATCATATTTTTAAAATTGAAAAGGCGGAACCTATGTTTTTGAAATTCAATTTTTATATATTGAATAACATAGTAAAAATTCGATTTTTACATATGTAGAGAATACGGGCAATGAAAGCAACGAAAGGCGAGATTGGCGAAGATTTCTCTAAAGGAAGAATCGTAGTATTGGATAGCTATTGGTGAGATTTCTGATTTAAAAATTATAAATGTGTGAGAATTTCTCACTCTTCAATTTCTTTTTCTATATATATATATGTGTGGAAATAAAAGTGAATTGCTATATATAAATATTTACATATATATATATATATATATATATATATATACACGCCCCTCGTCCACAAACCATGGACGATATTTATTGATTGAAATTGTTGTGAAAATTGATTGATAGCGAATGGTTGTTTGGGATTGTTTGTGGTTGATATTGGTTGATTGTGGTTGAAATATACCCATTTGTGATTGAGAAATATTCGGTTGAAACCACATAGGATTAGTTTGTGGAAAAGAAATAAATATATACATGCCGCCTGCGTGCGAACTAGATGCATGATCCCCACTATCAAAAACCGCGAGGTTTTAAGGTAGAGCGAGGAGCCGTACTAGGGACGGTCCCGGTTTTAACTACCCTGCCGTTATGCTGCCGAAATTTTGAATAATATTCGTGTGTTTGAATTATTTTCATCTGCTTAAACTATATTTATTCATTGTATAGAAAACCTTCATGTGTTGAATTGATATTCATTCGTTGATTAGAAATTCATGTGTTGAATGGTATTCATATTTTGAAATAAATCGTTTGATAATAAAAATCACCTTTTTATCTATATATAAAAACTATAGAAAACATTCATGTGTTGAATTGATATTCATTCGTTGATTAGAAATTCATGTGTTGAATGGTATTCATATTTTGAAATAAATTGTTTGATAATAAAAATCACATTTTTATCTATATATAAAAACTATAGAAAACATTCATGTGTTGAATTGATATTCATTCGTTGATTAGAAATTCATGTGTTGAATGGTATTCATATTTTGAAATAAATTGTGTGATAATAAAAATCACCTTTTATCGACTATATGTACTGTGTAAAATAATCTCGTTTTTAAAAGAAATTGTTTTATGATAAAAATCCTATTTTTATCACCTATATGAACTATATAGAAAAATAGTGTTTTGAAATGAATTGTTTTACAATAAAAATCACATTTTTATTGTATGCATAAATCGTTGAAATGTGAAGTGTTAAAAATAGCCACTTGTTCAAAATAAACATATATGAGTTGAAAAATTCATTAATTAGCTAATGAAATGATTTGCATCTATGTATGTAACATTAGAGTGAATGGTGTTTTTAAACCAAATAGAAATCAAATATGAAGTTGAATAGAAAATGATAAATGTTAAGAACTGTATATATATGTACATGCATATTCATTGAACAGGTTATAGCAAAGGGGCTAGAGAAGAGGAATAAAATTTTGTGCCCGACAAATAGGTACACATTTACTGTTTTGTTTGGGTGATGATTTTATGAGCCTGTTGGCTAGCCGCTTGGCTTTTTCTTTTTCTTTATGAGATTAGAAGGACCGGGAAAGCTATTTGCGATTTCCCGATGCTCTCGGTGCAGGGGAGGTTATGGCGAAATTTTCCAAGATTTTAAGGTGTTAGAAAAATATTTGAAGTGAAAACGATATGGAAATCATTGAATGAACTATATTTATATAAATATATAAATATGAATAAAATTAAACGAAACGAAGCCGTGCAGTTCGTATTTTGAAACCATGATTTCAAACAACTAGCACGGGAAATCCGACCATTGGATTTTCCGGAAATCTCAACCGTCGGGTTCGCCTTGGAAATATCTTCCCAACGGCACCAACCTTGTAAAAATCAAACGGTTGGATTGTCTGGAATGTTTAATTCAAATCTGAAGAAAAACAGCGCCAGAAGCGATTATATTTATATATATATAAATATAATTATATATTTAATCGAATAACGACGCTGCAGTTCGTATTTTGAAATCGAAACTTCAAACGATTGTACCGGGAGATCCGACCGTCGGATTTTCCCGAAACTGGAACCGTTGGATTCGTTTTGAAAAGACCTTTCTAATGATGTAAATTTTGCGAAGATCCAACGGTTAGATTTTCAGATATGTGTAAATCAAATCTGAAGAAAAACAGCGCCACGGCCGCTTTATGGCCCGAAGCGTCGTTTTGAATAAATTGGCTATTTTAAAATAAATAAAAATAGCGATAAATAGTTATAAAATACCATAAACAATATGGAGTGGAAATAAACTGAATTTGCTTGATTTATGTGATATTTGATGGTTGAATGTGTTTGGTGTGAAAATTACATTAAAAAACAAAATTGGTGTTGTCGAATAATTTAACCATTGAAATAAATTGATTTGAAATTCTAAATATGCGTGAATTATTTGAAAAGGCCGAGTTAATTCTCATTTCGAATAATTGACCGACGATTAAAAGTCGAAGATGAAGACGATGGTCGAAGACCGGAGATCTTCACCTCGTTTGGATGGTAACCGAGGTCTTGATTGGGAGGCATCCCGAAATATGGATAATGAGTGGTGATCGTCCAGACGTACGTGGTGATCGAAGGGTTTGCGAGGTATTTAGTGCCTCCGGTTTCGTTCAGACCCAGAACGGACGTGTAAATAGACTGTGTGTCTGACATTGGATTTTATTCTGTGTCGATTGATCTCTATTAAATATACATCTGTTTGGCGGCGGAGAATTTATTCTTTCGCTTAACGCCCTTCTCTGAGACGCACGAGCTCAGAGGTTGTATATCGATGGACATCAGTCGCATGGCATGAATTGCCTGTGTGGCATGCTAAGATGTAGTGATCAGCGCTTCTGTTGAAAAGCAAAGTCTTGTGGTGATGATCAAAGCACCGCCTGTGTGGCGTAGCTTTGTGTATAACGTGAATTCGCGAGCCTCACACCCCGGTATGAACCTAAAACGGGAGAAGGACCTCAGGGAGGGCATGCGTTTCTTTCTAGCTAGGGTGGTGTCAGTGACCTACCAGCCCTGACATTTATATACTTTTCACCTATGTGGTTGTTGCTGTTGCGAGGCGCCTCGGTTTGATCGGACGATCCGGGTCCGATGGAGTCATTCGTTGGCTCGTTTACGCCCCAAAGGGCGGGGGAACGTATTGTTCAGGCATAATAATCCACATCGGTGGACCGGCCCTGACGATCCAAGGCTTGCCTGTGCGCTTGCCTGAGGGGCGGGCTAGAGCGTCTCGAATTCGGTAAGGACTATCTTTTGCCTTGGTTCATGACGGAAATCCAATTTCCAAATACGACATCGTGCGATTTTGATTGTATATATATATGGCGACATGATATATGGTACCCATGCCGTCTATGATTGATAGTTATGATTTGAAATTGTTTTCAAAACATATAAACACTAGCAATAATATCAAATGCCTTTGTTTTATTCGTATCAATCATATTTTGGCCATTATAAGGTAAAACTCTATCCTCCGGTTTGCGTTGAATTGTGTGATGGGAACTGAGTCTTATAACGGCTTCATTTTTATAAAAAGCATAGCGATGTTTAAAAGAAAGATTTGTTTTAAAAGCACTGGCTATCCAATGGAGTAAACCCGTTCCACGAAAGTGGCGTGGTCCTGTGATTAGCCAATTATATATGTGTTGAGTGGATTTCTCATACCAGTCCCATGACTGACTCGTAGTTTGTTTCACTTTCAAACTCGGGTGCCCCTTTTTCTACATGGGAAGCCTTGTATTCAGGTTTAGCTGGTTCTTCTGGATAGCTGAAGATGGATTCTATCATTTATCTCTTTTTATGCTGTTCAGCTCCTATTGTACATATTTTGTTTATTTCCGCTGTAGACATTTATGTATAGCTGAACTGTATTTGTACTAAGTAAGATCCTGTATACTGTGTAACTCTGATGATTACTTTTATCCAGTATATTCTATTGTTCATTATCTGGTGTATTTATTTAATTTTGTTCTGCTATTTTCTGTTTCTGTGTTATATTCCAAAGATAACCCTTGTTTCCGTGAGAACGGGATTTCGGGTCGTCTCACTTCCCAATTTTACCAAATCTGATTACTCCTCTCATCGGAGAAACCTTTAAATAAACATGGTCACCAACAGCAAATGTCAAATCTCTTCTTCTAGAATCTGCAAAACTTTTTTGTCGTCTTTGTGCGGTTCTCAATCGCTTTTTGATGAAGTCGACTTTATTAGACGCTTCTCTAATCATATCGGGTCCTAACACAAGTCTGTTGCCAGGCTCTACCCAACATGATGGAGATCTGCACGGTCTACCGTATAATGCTTCAAATGGCGACATTCCCAAACTTGCTTGATAGCTATTGTTATATGAGAATTCTGCCAAATGTAAGTGATCTTCCCATGACCCACCAAAATCAATAATACAAGCCCGCAGTAAATCTAGAATTCTATTACACGCTCAGTTTGGCCATCTGTCTGAGGGTGATAAGCGGTGCGCATATTCAGTTTCGTTCCCAATTCTGTCTGGAATGCCTCACAGAATTTGCTAGCAAATATTGGGTCTCTATCACTGACTATGCTGATGGGAACTCCATGCAGCTTAACAATTTCTTTGAAATATATCTGTGCTAGACTTTGAGCGGTTCTATTGGATCTGACATGTATGAAATGGGCAGTCTTCGTGAAGCGATCTACGATTACCCAAATATTGTCGTTACCTTTCCTGGTTCGGGGCAAACAATCTATGAAATCCATGGAAATTTGTTCCCATTTCCAACCTGGGACTTCCAACGGTTGCAACAATCCAGCTAGCTTCTGTTGGTCGCTCTTGACTAATTGACAAGTAGGGCATCTGCTAACATATAAAGAAATGTCCCTCTTCATTGCCTTCCACCAGAAAGTGATTTTGATATCGTTGCACATTTTACTTACTCCATGATGAATGCAAAATTTGGATTTATGGCATTCATCTAGCACCTCTCTTTTGAGCTCAGGGATGTCGGGAACACATATTCTTCCATTCAATCTCAGAACTCCCTCACTATCCACTTGGAAACTGGAGCGTTCGCCCCTTCGAATCCTTTTTATCATCTCTTTCACAAAATTGTCGTTTTTCTGAAGAACAGATATTTTATCAATCAATCCTGGCGTAATTATAAGATTGGCAATGATTGCGGTTTTTCTACTAAGCGCATCCGCTACATTGTTTGCCTTTCCCGGCGTATATAGGATATCTAGTTCATACGCTGCAAGAAATTCTAGCCAACGCTGCTGTCTCAAATTCAGATCTTTCTAGGTGTATAAATACTTCATTGATTGATGATCGGTGTACAGTTCAAATTTCTCACCCAATAAGTAATGCCTCCAGATTTTCAAAGCAAAAATGATAGCTAACAACTCAAGATCATGAGTTACATAATTCTTCTCATGCGGTTTCAGCTGGCGGCTTGCATAAGCGACTACTTGGCCTCTTTGCATTAACACTGCACCAAGACCTCTAATAGAAGCATCTGTCCAAACCGTCAAATATTGATTGCTATCGATAATGGTTAACACCGGAGCTATTGTCAGTTTCGATTTCAATTCCTGGAAAGCTTCTTCACAGTCGGAAGTCCACTTAAATTTCTCATGCTTCTTCGTGAGCTTTGTTAACGGACCGGATATCTTCGAGAAATCCTTAACAAAATTTCGATAATAACTAGCCAACCCCATAAAACTTCTAACCTCTGTGGGTGTAGTGGGTTGTTTCTAGTCTTGAATTGCTGTTATTTTGCTCGGATCGACAGAAATCCCTTCCTTTGACACGACATGGCCAAGGAACTTCACTTCTTCTTGCCAGAAGTCACATTTAGAGAATTTGGCTTTGAAGACGTTCTTTCTTAGAATATCTAATACTTGTTCTAAGTGTTTTTCATGCTCGGGTTTGGATTTGGAGTAGATTAAAATATCATCGATGAATACGAGGACAAATTTATTCAGAACTCCCCTGAACACTATATTCATTAGATTGACAAAGTATGCTGGAGCATTGCATAGGCTGAACGACATTACTAACCATTCATAAAATATGTCTGGACCTCTGAAAGCTGTCAAAGGAACATACTCCTCTGCAATTCTCAATTGATGGAAAACCGTAGCTAGGTCCATTCGGGAAAATACTCTCGCCCCACTTAATCGGTCTAGTAGATCATCGATGCGGGGTAATGGGTATTTGTTTTTGAGCGTCTGTTTGTTGAGGTCTCGGTAATCAACACACAATCGAAGAGTACCGTCTGACTTTGGGACAAACACTACAGCTGCACCCCAACTAGAAAAGCTAGGTCTGATCAAACCCTTCCATAGCAGTTGACGAGTTTGATCACCTAATTCTTCCTTTTCCTTTGGAGTCATTCTGCGAATTGGATGTACTACTGGTCTGGCATTGTGAATTAGATCGATTCTGAATTCTATTTCTCTTTGCAGAGGTAAGTTTTCGACTTCTTCAAACACATCCGCATAGTTTCTAACAACATGAATCTTTTCTAAGGATGTGGGGATAACTTCTAACGCAGACCAAAATTCCTTTCTATCTGGATTCGAATCATGACATGGCACAGTAACATACCCAAGCTTCGTTCGAATTTTTACTATCCTTTCTGCACACTTCACTTCAGCTTCATATTTTGTTAACCAATCAAGCCCGAGAATGATATCGAATTCAAGAAAATCCATGGTGATCAAATCAAAAGAAAACTTGTAGGAAGAATAAGAGATTGGCACTCTACAATATGAACTGAGAATAAGAGATCCTCCTATCGGATTATGTACTTCAACTGATTCTTTAAGCTTTCTTTGTTTTAAATTTAATTTGTGAACTGTGTTACTAGCAATAAAACTATGTGATGCACCCATGTCAAATAATACAGAAACAAGAATATTTTTAATTGTAAGGGTACCTCCAAAAACATCGGGTTTACCTACTCCATCGGAAGCAGCTGGCGGGTTTGTCCCGTCATACACGTGAGCTACTGTAGCCTTCTTAAGCAAAGGACAGTCTTTGACAAGATGATCTATCTTGCGGCAATTAAAGCAGGAGCGAGGGTTCTGAGATCCCTGGCTTGAACCTTGAGAATTTGTCTTCTGCCTCTTTGGGGTTGTGCAAACATTTGAGTAGTGCCCCACCTTGCCACAATTGTAGCAGCTTCCTTTAGGCGGCCTGCTAGTCTATGGTTTCGAGGATGCCGCTTGGCTTGACCCCGCTTGATTCGCAGCGGGCTTGCGTTTATTTCCGGCTTGGCTTTTAGCACGATCCTGTTCCAGGTGCCTTTGATCCAGGTCTTCTAGTTGCACGCCATTTCTACCAATTCATTAAACACCAGCTTGATGTGGGCCATGGCCCTATCTTGGTACTGTCGCTTCAGCCCGAGGATGAACCTCTTATTCTTGGACTTTGCGGTGGCGACGAGCTCTGGAGCATAGCCGGATAATTGTGTAAATTTATTCAGATAATTTTGCACTGAGAGATCCCCCTGCTGGAGGTTTGCGAAGTCGTCGTGCATGCGTTCAAGGGATTGCTCTGGGACATACTTCTCTTTGAATAGTTCTTTGAATCCATCCCAGCTTCTACCAGCATTTCTATTCCCGGCGGTGAGAGCTTCCCACCATTGTTCGGCTTCTTCTTGTCGGAGCCAAGCGCCTATGAAAGCTTTGTCTTGATCGCCCAGCCTTAGGCCTTCTAGTATATTCTCGCATGTTTTCAGCCATGCAAGGGCCTCTATTACAGTGCCAGTTCCAGAGAAGGTTTTGCCTCCTAGGTTCTTGTACCTCTTAGACACGCGGTCCAGCTCGAATTGTTGTGCGGCCGGGGGTTGTATCAAGGGTCCTTCTTCCACTGGGACTTCTCCTCGTCCTCTGCCACGGCCAGCTCGGCCTCCTCTAGCAGCGGTTGCTCGGGTAGCCATTGTTCAAGTTCTGTACAAGCAAGAAAAGAGTCAACCTACAGAAATGATAATTTTATTGTATGGTTAAGCAGAAAACTTAAGGAAAGATAACGATGGACTGATCAAATTGTTTTTGCTATTCTGCTTAGCTCATTCTAGGACCTTAATAGTCCTATCTCTAATGAGCTACTCGCCTTAGAATACTACTGAATCTATTTTGACGGAGTGTTTAATGTGTTAGATTCCAGAACTAAGGTTAACCAAAGCTCTGATACCAGCTATGACGATCCCAAATCCCCGTGACATGGTGTTAAGGATAATCATTGGAATATAACACATTAATCATCATTAACAGATCACAGATAATAGCATAAACATGAAATAGAATAATTTACACACATATGACAGCGGAATCATATAGATATCACCACATAAGAGAGCACAGTGCAGGATACAACTTAGTGCATAATAGTACATAATCAGTCAACATCGCCGGATGCGGAATCATACATAGAGAGGACATAAACTAAACATCAGTCTACATCGCCAGTGGCGGAATCATAATACATATACAATAATGGCGGAAAAGTCATAGTCATCACGGTGTAGTCAAGCCTCGCCATGAGCCAAAAGTGCACCTCTACTGCGGTGCCAGGCCAAAATATACCAGATACCTGTAACTAGGTTGCCCATGTGAAAATGAGGGCACCCGAGTTTGCAAGGTGAAGCAAACTACGAGTCATTCACGGGACTGGTATGAGAAATCTACTTAACTTATTAAACAACAATAAGGCAAATCAAAGGACCACGCCACTTTTGCGGAACGGGTTTACTCCAATGAGTGCTGGTGCATGAAATAAAGTAAATGATTAAATCATCGCAATGCTTTTTATAAAAATGAAGCCATTATAAGACTCAGGTCCCATCACACAATGCAACGCAAGCCAGAGGATAGAGTTTCACTTTATAATAGCCAAAAATGCTTCATACGTATAAAACGAAAGTGTTTGATATTATTACTAGTGCATATATGTTTCAAAAGCGATTTCAATCGTAAATATCAATCACAGGCGTCATAAATGACCCATACCACTATGTCGCCATACAAGTAATACAATCACATCCGCAATTTTGTATCGGAAATTGGATTCCATCATGAGAAGAGGCAAGAGGCAAGCTCCTCTCCGTTCGAGACACTCTAGCAAATGCCTCGGGACCGCACACAACAATCCCTGGATCTTCAGGGCTGGTCCTCTCTTACTTTTGAGGATTGGCAATTCCTCAACACACGTTTCCCGATCCTTACAGACCTATAATCGAGACGCCTCGCATTCCAACAACCACACAGGTGAAAAGTATATATAATGTCAGGGCTGGTAGGTCACTGACACCACCTTAGCTAGAAAGAAACGTCGTGCTCTCCCTACAGTAACTATCCCGTTTTTGACTCATACCGAGGTGTGAGGCTCGCGAATCCACGTTATACACAAAGCTACATCACACAGACCATGCTTTGATCATCAACCACAAGACTTTGCTTTGCAACAGAAGCCTTGATCATATGCCACTTAGGCGTGCCACACAGGCAATCCACTCCATGCGACTGATTTCTATCAATACATAACCTCTGAGCTCGTACGTCTCAGAGAAAGGCGTTAAGCAAGAGAATAAATTCTCAGCCGCCAAACAGATATATATTTAACAGAGATCAATCAGCACAGAACAAAATCCAATGTCAGACACACAGTCCATTTACAAGTTCGTTTTGGGTTTAAACGAAACCGGAGGCGCCAAATTCCTCGCATATCCGCATAATCAACAATACGTCTGGATGGCTACTACTTCAGCTCCTTCAAGGTAGCTACTCCAATCATGAGCATCAGTAGCGCCCATCCATCCAATGTGAAGATTGTCGGTCTTCAACCGTCTTCAACTTTTCGACTTCTCACCGTCGATCGATTATTTGAAATGAGAATGAACTCGGTCTTTTCAAATAATCCACGTATATTTAGATTTTCAATCAATTTTTCACATGGTTAAATTATTCAACATTCACATTTCAGTTCCTTAGTATAATTTCCATGTTAAACACATTCAACCATCACATATCAAGCAAACACAATAAAATTGGTTTATTTCCACTCTATATCGTCTATAGTATTTTATAACGAGATATCGCCATTTTTATTTATTTAAAATGGCCATATTTAATTAAACGACGTTTCAGGTCGTGCCGAGGCACTGGCGCTGTTTTTCACTAAATTTGTTTTACACATATCTGAAAATCTAACCGTTGGATCTTCACAAATTTTATATCATTAGGAAGATCTTTTCAAAACGAATCCAACAGTTTCATTTTTGGGAAAATCTGACGGTCGGATCTCCCACACTAGTCTTTTGAAGTTACAATTTCAAATTACGAACTACAGTGTCGTTATTCGATTTAATTTAATTATATTTATATTTATATATAAATATAATCGATTCTGGCACTGTTTTTCTTCAGATTTGAATTAAACATTCCAGACAATTCAACCGTCGGATCTTTACAAAGTGGGTGTCGTTGGAAAGATATTTCCAAGGCGAACCCAACGGTTGCGGTTTCGGGAAAATCCAATGGTCGGATTTCCCACACTAGTCGTTTGAAATCACGGTTTCAAAACATGAACTGCACGACCACGATTTGTTTTAATTTTATTTATATTTATATAAATATAGTTCATTCAAAAATTCCTCTATCGTTTTCACTTCAAATATTTCACTAACGCCTTTAAATTTTGGAAAATTTCGCCATAACCTCCTTTGTACGGGAGGGGCTGGGAAAATTCCCAAATAGCCACACGGGCGTCTCATCTCAAAAAGAAAAAGAAAAAGCCAAGTGGCTAGCTAACAGGCTCATAAAATCATCACCCATGCAAAACGGTAAACATGTACCTATTTGTCGGGCACAAAATTTTATTCCTCTTCTCTAGCCTCTTTGCTATAACCTGTTCAATAAATATGCATGTACATATATGCAATTCTTATCACTTATCATTTTCCATTCAACTTCATATTTGATTCAATTTGGTTTAAAAACACTATTCATTCTAATGTTGCATACAAAAGCAAAAATCATATCATTAGCTAATTAATGAATATTTCAACTCATGCATATTTATTTGAACAAGTGGTTATTTTTAACACTCATTTCAAAAATGATAATTTTGGCAAACTAAAATATATTTCAACACAGGACTATTTTATTTAGTTCCTATGCATGTTAAAAATAATATTTCTTTCACAAATATTTATTTCAACGCTCGCATATTTTTAGCATATCACATATATGATAAAAATGGTATTTTTATCATCTAAAATATTTATTCAACACATGAATGTTTTTAACACTTCATAATTTCAATAAAAATGTAATTTTTTTCGTTCAATCTTTTATTCAACACATGAACCTTTCCAACACACACACTTCTCAACACATGAGCATTTCCACACATGGATATAGTTTGTTCACATAAGAAAGTTGAAATTTTTATTGTTGAAACTATTTGTATGTAAGGCGAATATTTTACATACTTCATATATATTATAAAAATGTTATTTTTATTGATTAAACACTTTATTCATTCACACATGAATTTAATTTTCACACATCACTTCTCAACACATAAGCATTTCCACACGTGGATATAGTTTCAACACATGCCTTTAGTTTCATCGCATGAAAATAATTTCAACATATGAAAATAATTCTAACACATGAATATTATTCAAAATTTCAGCAGCATAACGGCAGGGTAGTTAAAACCGGCACCGTCCCGAGTACGGCTCCTCGCTCTACCTTAAAACCTCGCGGTTTTTGACAATGGGGATTTCATGCATCTAATTCGCACGCAGGCGGCATGTTTTATTTTCATTTCCACAATTATTTCCAATTTGTTTCAATCACCTATGGGTATTTTTCAACCACAAACAATTATTCAACCATTCGCATTTTTCATCCAATTTTTCACACCAATTCACAACAATAAATATCGCCCATGGTTTGTGGACGAGGGGAGTGTGTGTGTATATATATATATATCTATATTTCACTTGCATTTCAACACACATATCATTTATACTATGCATGTATAATTCATACTTCGCCCATATAGCTTACACAACGCGTGTACATGAGGTATACAACACATGTATAATTTATATTTCGCTTGTATAATTTATACATGATATTTTCCATTTAATTTCTTTTAATTTAGATTGCCCACATTGGTTATCGGAGTGCTAAAAATCGTAGATGGCTCAGAAAAATCCGCGGTCTCTTCTATGTGGTAGAGAGCCTCCTTGCAGTCCCGATGTTTCCTGTTTCATCGAATTTCGTCAACACACCATAAAGATATGATTTTTCAAAGTTCAAATATAATAAAGGTCTCACCTTTCACGGTGGTTCAAAACTAGGTTTTTAGTTTTCGCGAAAATCGAGGCACGATACGATGATCGGAGGGTACAGCGTGGAAGAGGGAGGAGAGTCGATCGGTGGTCGTTGGGGGCAGTTCGGTGGTCGGATCTAGTCGGGGCGGCGATGGGATGCGTCGGACTTTGTAGAGGTCGTGCTCGACCATGCGGAGGAGGGAGGAGGTGAAAGTGGGTCGGTTTGTAGAGGGGAGGCGGGGGCGTCGATTGCTGGTGGTGGCGACGTCGGTAGGGGACTGCACCGAAAGGAAATCGCCTAGGAAGAAAGGAGCACGCGTCGCCGTCGATGTCGAGAGAGAACGAGGGTTCTGCGCGTTTTTTTAAATTTATGAATGGAATTTTTTGATTCGCCGATATATATATTATTCAGAAAATTAGGGTTTTCACTTACGAACCCCGATTCAAAACCAACGACTGTCGCCCCTAGCTAAATACCCCCATCCAGGACACAATGGGATATGTTTCGTAGGTCAATTCGACTGTTACAGTCAGTTAATTTTCAAATTAAAGTATAAATAATTTTATATTCAATTTGAACGTACATTTCAATTTGCCAGGGCCATAAACTGATTCGAAAAATTCCAGAAAAATAAATCTAGCTATGTTTTGACGCCACGGTCCCAACAAAACTAGTTTCGTCGAATTCTGAGATAGTTTGAAAAATGGCCCTTTTCTGGTCGATCCAATTTAACAGAAATTTACCAAACACATTTTCTTTTGCCACGCTCACATACTAGCTTCAAAAATTATGAAATTGGAAACCTAGCAATATTTTGACATCCCGGACCCAACAAAAGTGGTTTCGTCGAATTCCGAGGTCGTTTGCAAAAGGTCTATTTTCAAGGGCTATATATTCTATATAGCGACCTTTCTGAAAATTCATTTGGCCATAACTTTTGATTCCCGATATGAAACTTCGATTTTTCAGATTCGTTAGAAAGGTATTCGCTAACAGATTTAAATATTTTCGGTTTCACTAAAATCCGTTATATTTTGCACCTGGTGTAGTCAGTCAAAGTTGGAATTCAAAATTTCAAACCGACACACTATTTCTAATTCACTATTTTATTGAAATACTCTATTTCAGTTGTTCAAATTCCTTTGAAATAACCAATTTAAAAATTTTAAATTTGCTCGTATTTTCCGGGTTGTTACATATGTCTACTCCGTTTGATCCAAGTATGCAGTTATACACTAATACTGGAAGAGCTATAGAACAATTTGAATATGCTAGAGTTATTGGAAGTTTGATGTATGCAATTACATGCACACGACCAGATATTACCTATGCTGTTGGCAAAATGAGTAGATAGACTAGTAACCCTAGTCATATCCATTGGAATGCAATGAATAGAATTTTAAAGTATTTAAAAGGTATCATTAATTATGATATACGTTACAACGGTTATCCGAGTGTAAAAGAAGGATACAGAGATGCTAGTTGGAACACTGGAAGTGAAGATAATAAATCAAATAGTGGATGAATATTCACACTTAGTGGCGGAGCAATATCCTGGGCCTCAAAGACAAAAACAAATATTGCAGATTCAACCATGGCTGCTGAGTTTATGGCACTATCTTCTAGCAGTAAAGAAGCGGAATGGTTAAAAAATTTATTATTAGAAATTCATGTATGGCCAAAACCTCTGCCACCATTATCTGTGCGTTGTGATAGTTAATTAACCTTATCACAAGCTTACAACCAAATTTATAATGGTAAATCTTGACATATTGGTCTAAGGCACAATTTGGTTAGGCAAATGCTCTGAAGGGGTAATTACCATAGATTTTGTGAGATCTAGCCAGAATTTGGCAGACCCATTTACTTAAGGACTTGCAAGGAACTTAGTGATAAAAACATCACAGGGAATGGGTTTGAAGCCCATACAATACAATTGCCAATGAAAGAAACTCAACTCAACATAATAAAGAAATTTGTTATCTTGAGTTTAAAGAGGAAAAGTACTTCATATGTTTGTGGTTGGAAGCACTATAATATTTCGTCTGAAAAACTAAGTATTATCATACATTCCAAAGAAAAGTACTTGGTACTTATATCGATAAAGGGAGGATGTTCTGCTTAGTACTTTATAGGTTTATAACAGATATACTATTAAGGAGTGTGTTATAGGGCACTTCTGATAAACCTCCCTATTTGAATGCAACGAAGGTGGTACAGCCTTCTGTGAGATTTTGGCTTGATCTCTAAGGGCATTTCATGGAAGAAGATATAGACCCAAGGCCAATCCGCGGGTCGGGCAAAAAAACTATCTGGAAAATATGAAAATGAGTGTGTAATAATCACATCCAGTAGTTCATATAGGATCGATGGTTCAATGCTCAGTCAACCACACAATCCTGGTATACTTTGATGGGTTTTCACTACGCATAGATTCAAGTCCGTAATACATCTATACTTATGCACAAAATTTCCTACATAAAACGACATGAGGAATTTATTTAAAATTTGGTGGAGGATTGTTAAAGGAAATTTGAAATAAAGGAAAATATTGATTTGTCCCACATCATTAAATTTAACATAGTATGCAACTATATATGTAAAAGCATGATGTGTTATATCAAAAGAAAGAGGAGGAGAGATAAGGCAAGAACATAACATACATGACATTGGCATGCACATTAATATTTAAAAGGTCAAAAGATTGGCCTTGGGCCTTGGGATTCTTGGAGTCTCGTGATTAGATGGGCCTTGATATGCCAATGGGCTTACTGTACAACAGATCAATTTTGTTTTGCTTGAAGGAATTATCAGTCAACTAATGCTATTTGCACCAGTCCACTGCTGCACAGTTTTAACATTATCATTCGATTGGTTATTTACTTACCACTCGACTAGTCATGTTTGAACTGGCAGGGTTTGTTTGATTTCAAACAGACATGACTATTAAAAATTAACAGTCTTATTGCTCTAACCAGTCGACTGGTACAAACCGCTGCGACTGTTTCTGAAAAGAAACAAACGCTACTGTTTGAAGAGTTTCAGTATTTTTTGAATAGAAGCAATCGTATCACCTCGCTGCTATATAAACTGGATCGCCTTTCTGTTTAGAATCACTTGAATTACTTCTCTGCATCTTCTTTTTAGTTCATACTCTGCCATTACTTAAATATATTGCAAAAGGGCTCTAGTTCCTGCAGGTTAGAATTCAAATCTCTTGTCACTGCAGACGATTAAATCCAGATAGTGAATCGTCGTGTTTGTGAAACTATGTCGATTAAAGATATTCAATATCTGCTCTGTTGTATCTTCGAACAGATTTTCCATTACTCATGCACACAAGATAAGAGGGAAAATACTGTTTTAGGATAGCGATCAACACATCGTGCCTCGGAGGTTTGTAAACAAGAAGAACCTGCGATGAATTTAGTCCAACAATCTAAAACAGTAATTCGGCAATGGCTCCTCATAGTCTTAAGGAACTTTCTGCTGATTTTTCAAAGCTGCAGAGATTCAATGGTGTTAATTATCTTCGATGGCTGAAAAAGATGCATTTATTGCTGGCTGGAATGAAAGTGGTACATGTTCTAGCTACGCCAAAACCAGTGGAGACTGAAGATGAAACCATTGCATAGACACGAGATCGGATCAAATGGGAACATGATGATTATATTTGCTAAGGCCATATCTGTAATGCGATGACTGACACACTTTTTGATATGTACTAGGACAAGGCAACTGCAAAGGATGTTTGGGATGCATTAGAAGCAAAGTATCTTATGGAGGACACAACTAGTAAGAAATTTCTAGCAACTAAATTTTTTAATTACAAAATGACTGGTGATTGTCTAGTACTAGAGCAATTGAATAATATCATGCATATACTTAACCAATTCTGTCAACATAAACGAAATATGGATGAGGAGATTAAGGTCTCATCCATATTAGACAAATTACCCCCTTCTTGGAGATCAAAAGAAACTATTGAAACACAAGAAGGAGGATATGTGTCTAGACGGTCTTGCACAGTATTTGCAAGTTGAACAACAACTGAGGCAGAAAGATGCTCAAGATGAAAAAGTTGTTGACACATCAAAAGTCCATATGGTGGAGGAAAAGAAAGCAAACAGTTCTTCGAACAACTCTTCTAATAAGAAGAGGAAAGGGTAGAAAAACCATAATTCCCAGAACAAGAAAAGGAAAAATGGTTGCTACTTTTGTGGTAAACTAGGAATTTTCAAAAAGGATTGTCGTTTCTGGAAAAAGAAGCAACAATCTGAAAAAGAAAAGTTCACAGCAGTCATATCAAAAGTGAATATGATTGAACGAGACAATTCTTGGTGGATCGATTCTGGCACTACTAAGCATATTTTCATAAACAAGAATCAATTTAAGAAACTAGAACCAACCAAAGATGAAGAATACCTATACATGGGAAATTCAGCAAAGGTGGAGGTCAAAGGGAAGGGGACTATGGATTTGGAATTCACATTCGAAAAAGATCTGACACTGAATGATGTGTATTATGTACCAGAAATTAGGAAGAATCTTGTTTCGGGAAGTCTTCTTAATAAGTATGGTTTCAAACAGTCTTTGAGTCAGACAAATATGTTTTGACCAAAGACAGTGTATTTATAGGAAAAGGGTAAATGTGTGATGGTATATTTAAACTGAATGTTGATAATAATAAAAGTATGAATTATGCTTATATTGTTGGCTCATTTTCATTACGGCACAATAGATTAGTATATGTTAATCATAAACGTATGCTTGATATGATACCATTGAATCTAATTCCCAAACACCAAAATGATATGCTAGATAAGTGTAGGATATGTTCATTAACTAAGACCACTAGAAAACCATTTCCTAATAAAGAGGAAAGTACAACAAAATTGTTACAACTTACTCATAGTGATGTATGTGATATGCTTTGTACTCCTACTAGAGGTGGAAAGAAATATTTTGTCACATTTATAGATAATTATTCAAAATATTGTTATGTTTATCTTATGCATGATAAAAGTGAAGTGTTAAATTCATTTAAGTCCTATAAAACTGAAGTAGAAAACCAATGTGATACTGGAATAAAAACACATAGATCTGATAGGGGAGGTGAATATCAATTTCCTAAATATTGTGAATATGTAGGAATTATACATGAAACATCTATTGCTTATACTCCACAACAAAATGGAGTAGATGAAAGGAAAAATAGAACATTTACGGAAATGGTAAATGCAATGTTGTGTAATTCTTGGCTGAATACTGGTTTCTGGGGAGAAGCTTTACTTGCCGCGTGCTATATTCTGAATAGAATACCGCATAAGTAATGTTACTCCTTATGAACTTTGGAAGAAAAGAAAACCAATTCTTGATTATTATCGAGTTTGGGGATGTAGAGCGATTGTCCGATTACCTGAACCAAAAATAAAGAAATTAGGACAAAAGGCTATCGAGTGAATATTCTTAGGATATGCTTAACATAGCAAAGGATACAGGTTTCTAGTAATAGAACCTAATAGCTCTATTGAAGTATATACAATAATAGAATCAAGGGATGCAGTGTTTTATGTGAATAGATTTACATCTATTCAAAATAAACCGATTCATGAAACGGTGGAGGTCAATACACCTATTAATGAAATGGTGGAGGTTAATGAACCAATTATTGAACCTGTAGAAAACACGGATGGAAATATCGACGAAAATGGTGATTCTCTTAGGAGAAGTAAACGAAGAAGGATAGAAAAATCTTTCAGACCAGACTTTGTCGTATATTTGGTTGAAGGATCTTGAAATGATGTAGAGCATCAATTAATGATATCTACAAATCTAGAATCTGATCCTTTAATATATAATGAGGCAATGAAATCTGAAGATTCATCATTTTGGCAAGAAGCCATAAATGATGAAATGGATTCTACTATGGGAAATAAAATATGGAAACTAGTAGATTTACCTAAATGGATATTTAAGAAAAAGATAAAAGTTGATGGCACAATCAAAAATTTTAAAGCTAGATTAGTCGCCAAAGGATTCACACAGAAAGAAGGATATTATTTTGATACGTATGCCCCAGTAACAAGAATTTCAACTATTAGGACTTTAATTGCATTAGCTTTTATATATAATTTTGAAATTCATCAAATGAACGTCAAGACTACATTTCTAAATGGAAAACTTGATAAAGAAATATATATGTCTCAACCAGAAGGTTTTGTATTGCCTGAATAAGAGCATAAAGTATGTAAACTTATCAAATCACTTTATGGTCTTAAACAAGCACCAAAGCAATGGCATGAAATTTTTGATAAAACTACCATATCTAATGGCTTTAGGATCTTTGAATCAGACAAATGTGTCTACATCAAGTTTCATTCAGGTAAAGGTGTAATTATATGCCTTTACATGGATGATATGCTTATATTTGGAACAGATACTTCGAGTCTTGAAGAAACTAAATGATATCTATCTTCATGCTTTAATATAAATGATATGTGAGTAGGTGAAATGATTCTTGAAATAAGAATCATGAAAAAAAAGATGGGTTATCAATTACCAAGTCTCATTACATTGAGAAAATTTTGAAAAGGTTCAATCTATTCGATTGTAAACCCATGTCTACTCCGTTTAATCCAAATATGCAGTTATACACTAATACTAGAAGAGCCATAGAACAATTTGAATATGCTAGAGTTATTGGAAGTTTTATGTATGCAATGACATGCACACGACCAGGTATTTCCCATGTTGTTGGCAAAATGAGAAGATAGACTAGTAACCCTAGTCATATCCACTGGAATGTAATACATAGAATTTTTAATTATTTTAAAGGTACCATAAATTATGGAATACATTACAACGGTTATCCGAGTGTAATATAAGAATACACAGATGCTAGTTGGAACACTGGAAGTGAAGATAATAAATCAACTAGTGGACGGAAATTCACTCTTTGTGGCGGAGCAATATCCTGGGCCTCAAAGAAACAAACATGTATTGCTGATTCAACCATAGCTGCTAAGTTTGTGGCACTAGCTTCTGGCAGTAAAGAAGCGGAATGGTTAAGAAATTTATTATTAGAAATTCATGTATGGACAAAACCTATGCCACCAATATTTGTGCATTGTGATAGTCAATCAACCTTATCACAAGCTTACAACCAAATTTATAATGGTAAATCTAAACATATTGGTCTAAGGCACAGTTTGGTTAAGCAAATGCTCACTGAATGGGTAATTACCATAGATTTTGTGAGATCTAGCCAGAATTTGGTAGACCCATTTACTAAAGGACTTGCAAGGAGCTTAGTGATAAAAACATCACAGGGAATGAGTTTAAAGCCTATACAATATAATCGCCAAGAAAGAAACTCAACTCAACATAATAAAGAAACTTGTTATCTTGAGTTCAAAGAGCAAAAGTACTTCATATGTTTGCGGTTGGAAGCACTATAATATTTAGTCCGAAAAACTAAGTATTATCATATATTCCAAAGAAAAGTGCTGTAAGGACCCGTAACTTCCCCCGGTAAGGGAAGAGCGGATACTTTGAGAACAACATACAAAAGAACGCAGACAGAAGAACATTTCATTGTTTATTACAACAATTCCATCAGATACAAGAATATACAGAGTATAAATGAATAAATTACAACAGAAAAATATCAGAGATTACAATAAATTACATAGCAGCGGAAAACAATATAAAACACAACTGAAAGTAATACACAGATACAGAGCTTTCCAAGCATCGTTCCAGCTGTAAATCAGGATCTTGTGAATATAAATCTGCAAAACCAAAACTACTAGCTGCCCGTGTAGAAAATAGGGGCACCCAGAGTTTAGGTTAAAACAATTAACTCCAGGTCAGTCATGTGACTGGTGTGAGAACCAAAACAGTTATTTATCTTTATTTTCAAAGTTAGGTAAATCAAGGGACCATGCCGTATAACACGGAACGGGTTTCCTCCCAAGAATACCAGTGCATATAAGTAAATAGCGCAATGCTTTTTCTAAAAATGAAGCTATTATAAGACCCAGGTCCCATCACATAATGCAACGCAAGCCGGAGGATAGGGTTTTCCCTTATAATAGTCAAACATGCTTGGTACGTTTTAAAACCAAAACATTTGATACAATAATAAGTGTATAGTGTCAAAACAATTTCAATCATAAATATAAATCATAGATGGCATAAGCGCCCCATCCCACTATGTCGCCATACTAGGCTCTACAAATAAAGCCAAAATACACGTATTGGAAAGTTGGATTTCCATCATGGTGGCTCCTGATTCGAAAGATCGATCGCGTAGTGCAATTCCCCACGGCTTACGTCCCAGCAAGAGAAAACACCGTAATGCACATCCGCACTTTTGGGACCAGAGTATCACCGCGGCTTACGTCCCATCGAGAGAAAACACCGCTTACTCTATCCCTCTGAGCACTAAGCTCATCTCGGTCGACCGAATCCACGACACCACTAAGGTTCCCATCCACTAAAAAGCATACTGATCAAACCATCAGTTTACCACCATACCGGGGTGTGAGGCTCGCGAATCAACGCTATACACAAAGTCATGCTATATCAAAGCTGCGCTTTGATCATCACCCACCAAACTTCGCTTTTCATCAAAAGTATGGATCACTGCATCTCAGCATGCCACACTATCAATCCATATCGTACCACTGATTTCTTCCAATATATAACCTTTGAGCTCGTATGTCTCAGAGAAGGGCATTAAGCAAGAGAATAAATTCTCCGCTGCCAAACAGATATATATTTAGCAGAGATCAACGAATACGATATAAAGGAATACAATGCCAGACACACCATCCATTTACAAGTCCGTTCTAGGTCTGAACGAAACCGGAGGCACTTTCCTCGCATATCCATCCATCTCCCAGTACGTCTGGACGATCACCAACTGTTTCCCTCATCTTGGGTGTACAGCCCAATCGAGATCATCAGTAATCACCCAAACGATGTGAAGACTTCCGGTCTTCAACCACCGTCTTCATCTTCGACATCTCGTCGAATCGGTTATTCAGAATGGGTATAAACCCGGCCTTTCTGAATGACCCACGTATATGATAAACAAATGTTACACAAACACAACAAACGCCTAATTCCAATTCAGAATATTCTTTTATTCACAAAATCACATTCTGAGGGAATAGGTTCCCATTAATTTTATTCAAGATAAATTCTTCTAAATTTATTCTTTAATCTTCCTTTGGATAACATTTCAAAACAAAATATGGTTTTCCAAACTAGTCTGGATTAGCGGACCACACCGAAGTAATTATTTATTTTATTTCCCAATCCCAACCTATTCATCCAATGGAGCAAAACTGTTATTACTCCATATCTAACACCACGGTATTATCGGTAAAATTAGTTACCATTTCACATTCAAATCCAATTAAAGATTTATCTATCGCTTTGGAGCAAAACTGGTGGTACTCCATTCTCGATCACCTTTCAGATTTGATAATTTAAATTATAAATTCACATTTCAATCTAATTAAAGATTCATTAAAACTCCACTTAGTTTTAATCTTTTCAAAAATCAATATCCTGTCTTTAATTGGGTTAAAGAACCAATGTCATCTAAAACACGATTCACGATAAACCCAAAATCACACACTATTGTTAATCGGTTTAAAGAACAGGTGTTGTTCAAAACACCGCTCACGATAAACCCAGAAACCAATTCAAATTCAATTCCCGTTAAATATTATTTAATTGATACACTTCATTAAATCTAAATAGAAAGATTTAATCCTTTTCTCTATTGGGCTTAAGAACAGTGTTAATGAAGACACCATTCACGACAAACCCAAATCACCTTTGATATTAAATACAAGGCTCTGAATAGAAAATATACTGGCTTATATTCAATATCAAATCCTGAAACCAACAAATATCGTATTGGAAATAACGATATAAAATATCTTTCAAATTCCCATAACCATATCTGTATAATCCCGGAATCCAATATCGAAACATTCTGAAGATAATTTCGATTCAACTCTAGTCCAATTCACTTATTGGGAATATTGATTATTTTTAAAGTCACTTTCAAGTTCAATTTATTTATTTCAAAAATAAATTGATTATAATTCTAGTTCAAAGCTAATTCATTTTGATATATATCCTTTCAAATGTGGAATTTTTCATCCCAGTTCTTTCCAATTCATATATTATGATTTTACACAAATTATCAATATTTTTAATAATTTTATCAAGGCCCGTACAGTCGATTTCCACCAATGGCCATAGAACTGCACTTACAGCAACCTTTTCCAAAGTTTATTTGGACATAATTACAAATCCAACCGTTAGATTTCAAATTTTGAATATTCATTGGAGAGCTCTTTTTGATACGAAACCAACGGTTCCGGTTTTAGGAGAATCCGGCGGTTGGATCTCCCGTAATGTCGATTCGAAGTCAATGGTCGAAATTCACGAATGCCGCGGCGCGGCGCGTTCTATTCAGGCCATTATATATAATATATATATATATTATATTTCGTCGATTTCCTTTTAAAACCTATTTTATAAATCGTTTTAAATTCGGTTTCAAAACCATTTCAACTCTATATTCAATTTCAAATCAAAATTGAATATTTCGTATCATTACTATATAAATGATAATATTTTCAAACCGTTATATTTTGAAATCACTTCTTTTCTATATTCATTATAAAAACGAATATAATTGATATAATATCGTTCACGTCAAAATAGCGCAACTCTAATCAACACGGCTTTATATATTTCAATAAATTTGTTATTCTATTCAACAAATGAATATTTATTATATTCAACACATGAATCTATATTTCTTTCAACACCTGACTAATCTCAACACATGAGTACTATCAACACACGACTATTTTTGTTATGTAAAATATTTTATAAAATTATGGTATTATCGTTTGATTTTTTTATCAGACTCCACCGTGAAGTAGATTCTAATTTTAAATATGATAAAGATGTAAATTTTATTGTTAAAATATTTTACTCAACACATGAATAGTTTCAACACATGAACATCGTCAACACATGACTATTTATTCTATTATATTCTTTATTTTCTCGATTGGAATGAGGCCTAATCAATCACCATATAACGTTAATTATATGGATTCCATACAACACATGTATATAATAGCAACGATAAACAATCAACCATCATCCAAAGTGCACCACACAACTGCATAAGCATCAAATATAAATAATTAACGCTTACACAGCCTGTCGACTAATCGATCGACATTCAATTAAATAATTGGGATTAGTGTACGCCAAATATCATCCCAACACCCGTGTGGGGTTTCAAATCAACAAACACAGATTTTTATTTGTGCAGTTGGGCAATGTGTAAAATTTATCGTCCCAATCAATATCAGTCAAATCAGGGCATATAAACAAATCAACCGATTTGTTTATAAATATTTATTTACTCACTTTCACGTTAAAAATTATATTTTTAACGATAATTAATTTATTTCAACCATCTACAATTTATTATCGATTTCACATTAACATCACAGATAAATTTCACAACATATCAAACAAGCATACAAGCCGTCTATGGTCTGTGGACGACGGGTGTTGGGTGCTGCTAAGCACCGTCTGCATCCTAGTATATATATTTATAACTAGAAAAAGAGAATTTAAAGTGAGGAGTTCTCACCGATAGCTAATCCAATACCATGACTCTTCTTATGTAGGGAATCATCGCAGTTCTCGCCTTTTGTCACTTTCGTTGACCGTAGCCACTACATATATAAAAATCACATTTTTATATTGTTGCTATGTATATAAAAATTATGCTTTTATACCGCTACTATATAGATAAAAATTCTATTTTTACATCGTTACTATATAGATAAAAATTCTATTTTTACAACGGTGTTCATATAATAAAGATTATATTTTTATCACGCTATTCTCTATATATAGATTTCGCCTTTTCAAATATAAAGAATTCGCCTTTTCAAATATAAAGATTTCGCCTTTTCAAATATAAAGATTTCATTTTTATATTTCTACTTGAGTAAAAATCATATTTTTAACCTTCTACTAATATAAAAATTATATTTTTACTTCGTTAAAAACCAAGTCTTTGCTTCATTAAAAATCCAATCTTCAAGCGATTAAAAATCTTGTTTTTACCTACTTAAAAATCATATCTTTATGATTTTAAGAGTCGCGTTTTTAGCTAAATAAAAATCCCATCTTTTCCTAAATAAAAATCTAATCTTTATACAATGTTCATACAATAAAAATCAATTTTTCCTATAAACAAAAAGATCATATCTTCAACAAAACAAAGATCATATTTTTAATATCGTTCTCCATACAAAGAATATATTTTTTATAATCGTTTTCCATACAAAGATTATATTTTTAATCAAAAATCTTTTCTATTAAAAATCATCACTCATATAAACGAAAATCAGAATTTATATATCTAATTAAAATCAGTTTATATATAAATAAAAATAAATAATGGAGAAAGCTCACCTTTGTTCAACGGAGAGGGAGAAAGGACAGAAGGGGGCGGTGGATGGTCGGCCTGAGGCGCGGAGGGCGCGGAGGAGGAGGGGGTGTCGGGATTTGGCAGAGGTGGGGGGGTCGCGTCAGTCGAGGAGAAGAGGAGGAGAAGGGGGATGGAGGCGAGTAGAGGGTGGGCGATGCCTATCAGCGGCGGTGGCAGGGTAAGCGGGGCGGCGGACGATGGCTGTCGCGCCCTAGCGCGATGGATTCTTTTTTTCTGTAATGAATCGGGGGAAGAAGTAAAGGGGGGGTTTATATAAAATATTTATATTTAATTATTTATTGGTTTCAAAAAGCAACTTTTATGATTGAACTCGAAATCGAACCCACCGCCTGTCGTCCATAGCTAATTACCCCCATTCCGAACACAATGGCATATGTATCGTAGACTGATTTGATCGTTTCGATCAGTTCCCGTCAAAATCAACATATAACTCTATATATTGAATTTGAATGTACATTTCAATTTACTGAGGTCACATACTAACTCGAAAAATTCCAGAAAAATATTTTCTAGCTTTGTATCGACGATACGGTCCTAACAAAACTAGTTTCGTCGAATTCTGAGACCGTTGGAAAAATGGCCATTTTCCAGTCGATTAAAATCAACTGAAACTGGTCAAACGCGTTTTCCTTTGCCACGCTCACATATTGATTCGAAAAATTATGAAATTTGGAACCTAGCAATAACTTGACATCGCGGATCCAACAAAAGTGGTTTCGTCGAAATCCGAGGTCGTTTGCAAAATTTCCATTTTTAAGGGCCTGAATTCCATAGCGACTATTCAGAATTTTTAACGGACATATCTTTTGATTCCCGCTATGAAATCTCAATTTTTCGGATTCGTTGGAAATATGTTCTCAAATAGATTCTAATATTTTTGGTTTTGCTAAAATCCGGTTTATTTTACACCCGGTATGTTCAATTGAAATTTGAAATCGAATTATCGAACTACCGCGCCATTTTCAATTCCTTTTATAAATATAAATAAATATTTATATTCTAACGATGACGTATATAAATATATACGTTCGATTCTATTCAAAATAAATTTCTCGTTGGTATTATTTAAAAAAATTCATTTTAAATATTCAAAATTCGCTAAAATTGCCAAAATAAAAATTTTAAACTGGCCCAGATTTTCGGGTTGTTACAATCTCCCCCACTTAAAACTTTTCGTCCCCGAAAAGGAACAAAGTCGAAAGTGGTTTGATTAATCAACTCTACGTTCGATCTGGCTTCCATTCTCCAACTTTTCAGTTTCTGAGAATTTTCAAATTCTTCAAAAATTTGGCTAACACCCGGAATTTTCGAAAATTTTCGCCATAACCTCCTTTGTACGGGGAGAGGTTTGGAAATTTATTGGGCCGTATTAGGTACCCAATAAATCCTAATAAGCATACACATATTTATAGTGATATATTCTGGTGTTTACAGGGGAGGGTGTATTGATAATAACTTCAGAGAATAAATTCTCGTCACCCTGTCAAAGCCTGAGGGAGTGTGTATTTTAAATGCTCCAGAGGATAAACCCTCGTCACCTCGTCCCGTGTGGGAAATAAATAGTCCATGTGTCGTATCTAATAACTAGAGAGACGTGATTATTGTCAACTCTAGACCCTGTGGGGTTTTTATTAATCTGGCAATTTTATCGTTACAATTTAAATAGTCCATATCAGTCATTAGTTCAACCTGTAAAATATAGTCATCGCCATACAAGCCTCTCGCTCGTATGGTAAATCTTCCACCTCGTCACACAAGCTCCAAATGCTTATGTAGTATATGATGAAGTATGCCTATCTTCCAGAAGTATGCCATGTAATGTAGTTCAAAATTAATTGTTGCTATCATATGGCGATGTTTATTATTTCACACAGAATAACCAGCACTCCGCATCCAATGGCATTCGCAGGAGTTGATATAATAATATTTCGCACCCAACTCATTAAGGTT
This sequence comes from Allium sativum, assembly GCA_030737875.1. Classification (NCBI taxonomy): domain Eukaryota; kingdom Viridiplantae; phylum Streptophyta; class Magnoliopsida; order Asparagales; family Amaryllidaceae; genus Allium; species Allium sativum. The sequence continues at coordinate 554,122,106 of CM060915.1, forward strand.
TACCTATTTGTCGGGCACGCAAATAAAATCTTTACTCAACAGCTATCCAATTTCCTGTTCAAATATATATAATGCACAAGTATATATTTCTAACAATTTTCTAATCAGTTCAATGTGTGATTTAATTGAATAAATTTGTTCTGGTTTTTATTGATGATATTCTAATCTTCTCTAAATCAAAGGCTGAAAAGGAACATAACAATGGAAGCCGAAAAGGAACGAAGCCGAAAGTTGTTTAACAAATCAACTCAACTTCCATTATTTTGACTACGGCTTAAGTTCTTCAACTTTTCAGTTTCTAAGAACTTTTCAATTTTTTCAAAAATTTGGCTAACACCCTAAATTTTCGAAAAATTTCGCCATAACCTCCCCTGCACCGGGAGCACCGGGAAAATCCCGAAATTGCCATACAGGACTTCTGATCTCAAAAAGAAAAAGAAAAAGACAAGCGGCTAGCCAGTCGGCTCATAAAATCATCATCACCCAAACAAAACAATAAATTATAGTAAACATGTACCTATTTGTCAGGCAAACAAATTCTATTCTCTGCTATAGCCTACTTGCTATGACCTGTTCAATAGATATACATGTATATGCAAGCAAATGCGACTAATTTTTAATACAATTCAATATTTGGTTCAATTAGGCTAAATGGTTGAAAATTATCAAACAAATAAACATACAACACAAACATCAATTAATTAGTGGATTATCATTTCAAATTGATAATTTTGATACATATACAGAAAATCATGTTTTTGATGCCAATTGACAACAATGTATTCTAGCTATGTTTTGGTTCTCACACCAGTCTAATGGAAATATATAGAAATCACACCTTCGAAACACGAACATAAATATTGATGATGCCATGGTCATTATCAACATCATCTCCGGGCGACTAGAGTGTGATTCTATATCTATCCAGTATATTAAAACTTCGAATATACGTTCATGACGCGTATACGCGAAATCTTTATTTATTGGATTGTCCAAATTCAAAAAAAAAAAATAATCAAATACGTATAAAATGGTTAAAATTTTCAAAACAAAATTTTTTCATTTGAAACATATATTCTTCACACTCGTTCTAGGATACTACTGATCCTATCTCTAACGAGTCATTCTAATTTGATATTACTAATCCAATATCTGATGAATTCTTTCGTATGGTTCTAATGTGTCTTGTTCTCGAGCTCTGTAAACCAAAGCTCTGATACCAACTATAAGGACCCGTAACTTCCCCCGGTAAGGGAAGAGCGGATACTTTGAGAACAACACACAAAAGAACGTAGACAGAAGAACATTTCATTGTTTATTACAACAATTCCATCAGATACAAGAATATACAGAGTATAAATGAATAAATTACAACAGAAAAATATAAGAGATTACAATAAATTACATAGCAGCGGAAAACAATATAAAACACAACTGAAAGTAATACACGGATACAGAGCTTTCCGAGCATCATTCCAGCTGTAAATCAGGATCCTGTGAATATAAATCTGCAAAACCAAAACTACTAACTGCACGTGTAGAAAATAGGGACACCCAGAGTTTAGGTTAAAACAATAAACTCCAAGTCAGTCATGTGACTGGTGTGAGAACTAGAACAGTTATTTATCTTTATTTTCAAAGTTAGGTAAATCAAGGGACCACGCCGTATAACACGGAACGGGTTTCCTCCCAAGAATACCAGTGCATATAAGTAAACAGCGCAATGGTTTTTCTAAAAATGTAGCTATTATAAGACCTAGGACCGATCACACAATGCAACGCAAGCCGGAGGATAGGGTTTTCCCTTATAATAGCCAAACATGCTTGGTACGTTTTAAAACCAAATCATTTGATACTATAATAAGTGTATAGTGTCAAAACAATTTCAATCATAAATATAAATCATAGACGGCATAAGCGCCCCATCCCACTATGTCGCCATACTAGGCTCTACAAATAAAGCCGAAATACACATATTGGAAAGTTGGATTTCCATCATGGTGGCTCCTGATTCGAAAGATCGATCGCGTAGTGCAATTCCCCACGGCTTACGTTCCAGCAAGAGAAAACACCATAATGCACATCCGCACTTTTGGGACCAGAGTATCACCGTGGCTTACGTCCCAGCGAGAGAAAACACCGCTTACTCTATCCCTCCGAGCACTAAGCTCATCTCGGTCGACCGAATCCATGACACCACTAAGGTGCCCATCCAATAAAAAGCATACTGATTAAACCATCAGTTTACCACCATACCGGGGTGAGAGGCTCGCGAATCAACGCTATACACAAATCCATGCTATATCAAAGCTGCGCTTTGATCATCACCCACCAAACTTTGCTTTTCAACAAAAGTCTGGATCACTGCATCTCAGCATGCCACACTATCAATCCATATCGTACCACTGATTTCTGCCAATATATAACCTCTGAGCTCGTATGTCTCAGAGAAGGGCGTTAAGCAAGAGAATAAATTCTCCGCCACCAAACAGATATATATTTAGCAGAGATCAACGAATACGATATAAACGAATACAATGTCAGACACACCATCCATTTACAAGTCCGTTCTAGGTCTGAATGAAACCGGAGGCACTTTCCTCGCATATCCATCCATCTCCAAGTACGTCTGGACGATCACCAACTGTTTCCCTCATCTTGGGTGTACAGCCCAATCGAGATCATCAGTAATCACCCAAACGATGTGAAGACTTCCGGTCTTCAACCACCGTCTTCATCTTCGACATCTCGTTGAATCGGTTATTCAGAATGGGTATAAACATGGCCTTTCTGAATGACCCACGTATATGATAAACAAATGTTACACAAACACAACAAACGCCTCATTCCAATTCAGAATATTCTTTTATTCACAAAATCACATTCTGAGGGAATAGGTTCCCATTAATTTTATTCAAGATAAATTCTTCTAAATTTATTCTTTAATCTTCCTTTGGATATCATTTCAAACCAAATTAAGGTTTTCCAAACTAGTCGGGATTAGCGAACCACACCGAAGTAATTATTTGTTTTATTTCCCAATCCCAACCTATTCATCCCATGGAGCAAAACTGTTATTACCCCATATCTAACACCACGGTATTTTCGGTAAAATTAATTACCATTTCACATTCAAATCTAATTAAAGATTTAACTATCGCTTTGGAGCAAAACTGGTGGTACTCCATTCTCGATCACCTTTCAGATTTGATAATTTAAATTATCAATTCACATTTCAATCTAATTAAAGATTCATTAAAACTCCACTTAGTTTTAATCTTTTCAAAAATCAATATCCTGTCTTTAATTGGGTTAAAGAACCAATGTCATCTAAAACACGATTCACGATAAACCCAAAATCACACTCTATTGTTAATCGGTTTAAAGAACAGGTGTTGTTCAAAACACCGCTCACGATAAACCCAAAAACCAATTCAAATTCAATTCCAATTATATATTATTTAATTGATACACTTCATTAAATCTAAATAGAAAGATTTAATCTTTTTCTCTATTGGGCTTAAGAACAGTGTTAGTGAAGACACCATTCATGACAAACCCAAATCACCTTTGATATTAAATACAAGGCTCTGAATAGAAAATATACCGGCTTATATTCAATATCAAATCCTGAAACCAACAAATATCGTATTGGAAATAACGATATAAAATATCTTTCAAATTCCCATAACCATATCTGTATAATCCCGGAATCCAATATCGAAACATTCCGAAGATAATTTCGATTCAACTCCAGTCCAATTCACGTATTGGGAATATTGATTATTTTTAAAGTCACTTTAAATTCAATCTATTTATTTCAAAAATAAATTGATTTTAATTCTAGTTCAAAGCTAATTCATTTCGATAAAAATATATTTTTATCCTTTCAAATGTGGAATTTTTCATCCCAGTTCTTTCCAATTCATATATTATGATTTTACACAAATTATCAATATTTTTAATAATTTTATCAAGGCCCGTCCAGTCGATTTCCACCAATGGCCATCGAACTGCACTTACAGCGACCTTTTCCAAATTTTATTTGGACATAATTCCAAATCCAACCGTTAGATTTCAAATTTTGAATATTCATTGGAAAGCTCTTTTCGATACAAAACCAATGGTTCCGGTTTTAGGAGAATCCGACGGTCGGATCTCCCGTAATGTCGATTCGAAGTCAATGGTCGAAATTCACGAATGTCGCGGCGCGGCGCGTTCTATTCAGGCCATTATATATAATATATATATATATATATTATATATATTTTGTCGATTTCCTTTTAAAACGTATTTTATAAATCGTTTTAAATTCGGTTTCAAAACCATTTCAACTCTATACTCAATTTCAAATCAAAATAGAATATTTCGTATCATTACTATATAAATGATAATATTTTCAAAACGTTATATTTTAAAGTCACTTCTTTTCTATATTCATTATAAAAACGAATATAATCGATATAAATATCGTTCACGTCAAAATAGCGCAACTCTAATCAACACGGCTTTATATATTTCAATAAATTCGATATTCTATTCAACAAATGAATATTTATTCTATTCAACACATGAATCTATATTTCTTTCAACACCTGACTAATCTCAACACATGACTACTGTCAACACACAACTATTTTTGTTATGTAAAATATTTTATAAAATTATGGTATCTATCGTTTGATTTTTTTATCAGACTCCACCGTGAAGTAGATTTTAATTTTAAATATGATAAAGATGTAAATTTTATTATTAAAATATTTTACTCAACACATGAATAGTTTCAACACATGAACATCGTCAACACATGACTATTTATTCTATTATATTCTTTATTTTCTCGATTGGAATGAGGCCCAATCAATCACCATATAACGTTAATTATATGGATTCCATACAACACATGTATATAATAGCAACGATAAACAATCAACCATCATCCAAAGTGCACCACACAACTGCATAAGCATCAAATATAAATAATTAACGCTTACACAGCCTGTTGACCAATTGATCGACATACAATTAAATAATTGGGATTAGTGTACGCCAAATATCATCCCAACACCCGTGTGGGGTTTCAAATCAACAAACACAGATGTTTATTTGTGCAGTTGGGCGATGTGTAAAATTTATCGTCCCAATCAATATCAGTCAAATCAGTGCATATAAACAAATCGGCCGATTTGTTTATAAATATTTATTTACTCACTTTCACGTTAAAAATTATATTTTTAACGATAATTAATTTATTTTAACCATCTACAATTTATTATTGATTTCACATTAACATCACAGACAAATTTCACAACATATCAAACAAGCATACAAGCCGTCCATGGTCTGTGGACGATGGGTGTCGGGTGCTGCTAAGCACCGTCTGCATCCTAGTATATATATTTATAACTAGAAAAAGAGAATTTAAAGTGAGGAGTTCTCACCGATAGCTAATCCAATACCACGACTCTTCTTATGTAGGGAATCATCGCCGTTCTCACCTTTTGTCACTTTCGTTGACCGTAGCCACTACATATATAAAAATCACATTTTTATATTGTTGCTATGTATATAAAAATTATGTTTTTATACCACTACTATATAGATAAATTTTTTATTTTTACATCGTTACTATATAGATAAAAATTCCATTTTTACATCGGTGTTCATATAATAAATATTATATTTTTATCATGCTATTCACTATATATAGATTTCGTCTTTTCAAATATAAAGATTTCGCCTTTTCAAATATAAAGATTTAGCCTTTTCAAATATATAGATTTCATTTTTCTAAATATAAAGATTTCATTTCTATATTTCTACTTGAGTAAAAATCATATTTTTAACCTTCTACTAATATAAAAATTATATTTTTACTTCGTTAAAAACCAAGTCTTTGCTTCATTAAAAATCCAATCTTCAAGCGATTAAAAAACTTGTTTTTACCTACTTAAAAATCGTATCTTTATGATTTTAAGAGTCGCGTTTTTAGCTAAATAAAAATCCCATCTTTTCCTAAATAAAAATCTAATCTTTATACAATGTTCATACAATAAAAATCAATTTTTCCTATAAACAAAAAGATCATATCTTCACCAAAACAAAGATCATATTTTTAATATCGTTCTCCATACAAAGATTATATTTTTATAATCGTTTTCCTTACAAAGATTAAATTTTTAATCAAAATTTTTTCTATTAAAAATCATAACTCATATAAACGAAAATCAGAATTTATATATAATTAAAATTAGTTTTTATATAAATAAAAATAAATAAAGGAGAAAGCTCACCTTTGTTCAACGGAGAGGGAGAAAGGACAGAAGGGGGCGGTGGATGGTCGGCCTAAGCCGCGGAGGGTGCGGAGGAGGAGGAGGTGTCGGGATTTGGTAGAGGGGGGGGGGTCGCGTCAGTCGAGGAGAAGAGGAGGAGAAGGGGGCTGGAGGCGAGGAGGAGGTCGGAGCTGAGAGGGGGGGCGATGCCTGTCAGCGGCGGTGGCAGGGTAAGGGGATGGCGAACGATGGTTGTCGCGCCCTAGCACGATGCATTCTTCTTTTTTTTCTGTAATGAATCGGGGGAAGAAGTAATTAAAGGGGGGGGTTATATAAAATATTTATATTTAATTATTTATTGGTTTCAAAAAGCAACTTTTATTATTGAACTCGAAATCGAACCTACCGCCTGTCGTCCATAGCTAATTATTCCCATTCCGAACACAATGGGATATGTATCGTAGACTGATTTGATTGTTTCGATCAGTTCCCGTCAAAATCAACATATAACTCTATATATTAAATTTGAACGCACATTTCAATTTACTGAGGTCACATACTAACTCGAAAAATTCCAGAAAAATATTTTCTGGCTTCGTATCGACGATACGGTCCTAACAAAACTAGTTTCGTCGAATTCTGAGACCGTTGGAAAAATGGACATTTTCCAGTCGATTAAAATCAACTAAAACTGGTCAAACGCGTTTTCCTTTGCCACGCTCACATATTGATTCGAAAAATTATGAAATTTGGAACCTAGCAATAACTTGACATCGCGGATCCAACAAAAGTGGTTTCGTTGAAATCCGAGGTCGTTTGCAAAATTTCCATTTTTAAGGGCCTGAATTCCATAGCGACTATTCAGAATTTTTAACGGACATATCTTTTGATTCCCGCTATGAAATCTCAATTTTTCGGATTCGCTGGAAAGATATTCTCAAATAGATTCTAATATTTTTGGTTTCGCTAAAATCCAGTTTATTTTGCACCCGATATGTTCAATTGAAATTTGAAATCGAATTATCGAACTACCGCGCCATTTTCAATTCCTTTTATAAATATAAATAAATATTTATATTCTAACGACGACGTATATAAATATATATGTTCGATTTTATTCAAAATAAATTTCTCGTTGATATTATTTAAAATAATTCATTTTAAATATTCAAAATTCGCTAAAATTGCCAAAATAAAATTTTTAAACTGGCCCAGATTTTCGGGTTGTTACAAGTGCTTGGTACCTATAATGACAAAGAGAGGATCTTCTGCTTAGAACTTTATAGGTTTATAACAGATATACTATCGAGGTGTGTGTTATAGGGCACTTCTTATAAACCTACCTGTGTGAATGCAAAGAAGGTGGTACTGCCTTCTACGAGATTTTGGCTTGATCTCTAAGGGCATTTCATGAAAGAAGGTACAGACCTAAGGCTAATCCACGGGTCGGGCAAACATACTATCTGGAAAATTTGAAAATGAGTGTGTGATAATCACATCCGGTAGTTCATATAGGATCGATGGTTCAATGCTCAGTCGACCACTCCATCCTGATATACTTTGATCGATTTTCACTACGTATAGTGTGATGGCCTGGAATTCCGCTCGATCCGAATCAGTTGTTAAACCGATCTAGACCGTTCGAAACCCCTGATCGTTTTGAGAACACGACAAATCAGAACGCAGACGGAAGAACATTTCATTGCTATTACAACAATTCCATCAGATACAAGAATATACAGAGTATAAATGAATAAATTACATTCGATAAATATCAGAGATTACAATAAATTACATAGCAGCGGAAAATAATGCCAAGCACAACTGAAGGTGATATACGGATACAGAGCTTTCCGGATATCATTCCAGCTGTAAACCAGGATCCTGTGAATATAAATCTGCAAAACCAAAACTACTAGCTGCCCGTGTCGAAAATAAGGGCACCCAGAGTTTAGGTTAAAACAATAAACTCCAGGTCAGTCATGTGACTGGTGTGAGAACTAAAACAGTTATTTAAACTTTACTTTAAAAGAGAGTAATTCAAGGGACCACGCCGTATAACACGGAACGGGTTTCCTCCCAAGAATACCAGTGCATAGAAAAGACAACGCAATGCTTTTTCGAAAAATGAAGCTATTATTAGACCCAGGTCCCATCACACAATGCAACGCAAGCCGGAGGATAGGGTTTTCCCTTATAATAGCCAAACATGCTTGGTACTTTTAAAAACAAATCATTTGATACTATAATAAGTGTATAGTGTCAAAACAATTTCAATCATAAATATAAATCATAGACGGCATGGGTACCATATATCATGTCGCCATACTTGTTCTACAATTACAACCGCAATACACGTATTGGAAATTGGATTTCCGTCATGAGTCGAGGCAAGGGGCAAGCTCCTCTTCACGTTCGAGACACTCTAGCAAATGCCTCAGGACTACACACTCTGGGTAATCCTGGGATCCTCCAAGGCCGGTCCTCACTTACGTTAGAGGATTAGTTATTCCTGAACACACGTTTCCCGGCCCTATAGGACGTATAATCGAGGCGTCTCGCATCCAAACCACAAGGTGAAAAGTATATAAATGTCAGGGCTGGTAGGTCACTGACACCACCCATAGCTAGAAAGAAACGTCGTGCACTCCTTGGGTCCTCATCCCGTTTTTGACTCATGCCGGGGTGTGAGGCTCGCGAATCCACGCTATACACAAAGCTGCCATGTAGGCCGTGCTTTGATCATCAACCACAAGACTTTGCTTTTCAACAGAAGCCTTGATCCATGCAACTCAGCGTGCCACATAGGCAATTCATGCCATGCGATTGATATCTATCGATATATAACCTCTAAGCTCGTACGTCTCAGAGAAGGGCGTTAAGCAAGAAAATAAATTCTCCGCCGCCAAACAGATATATATTTAACAGAAATCAATCAACACAGAATAAAATCCAATGTCAGACAAACAATCCATTTACAAGTTCGTTCTAGTACTGAACGAAACCGGAGGCACTTTCCTCGCATATCCATCGATCTCCAAGTACGTCTGAACGACTACCAATTGATTCCCTCATATTGGGTGTACAACCCAATCAAGATCATCAGTAATCACCCAAACGATGTGAAGACTTCCGGTCTTCATCCACCGTCTTCATCTCCGATTTATCGTCGCATCTGTTATTCAGAATGGGTATAAACCCGGCCTTTCCGAACAACCCGCGTATATTAAAAACAAATGTTACACAAACACAACATACGCCTCATTCCAATTCATATTCTCAGGGAAAGGTTCCCATTAATTTTATCCAAGATAAATTCTTTAAAATTTATCCTTTAATCTTCCTTTGGATGTCATTTCAAACCAAATTACGGTTTTCCAAACTAGTCGGGATTAACGAACCACACCGAAGTAATTATTTATTTTATTTCCCAATCCCAACCTATTCATCCCATGAAGCAAAATTGGTAATACTCCATATCTAACACCGGGGTGTTATCGTTAAAATTAATTACCATTTCACGTTCAAATCTAATTAAAGATTTAACTATCGCTTTGGAGCAAAACAGGTGATACTCCATTCTCGCTCAATTTCTAAATTTGATAATTTAAATTATCAATTCCCCATTTCAATCTAATTGCAGATTCATTAAAACTCCTTTTACTGGTTTAAAGAACTAGTGTTATTTAAAACACAGTTCACGATAAACCCAAATCACATTCTATTTATTATCGGGTTAAAGAACAAATGTTATTGAAAACACCGTTCACGATAAGCCCACAAATCAATTCTGTTTAAAACCCATTTCATATCCAGTTTATTTATTTAAAAATAAACGGGTTTAATATTAGTTCAAAACTAGTTCATTTTGATAAAAATCTATTTTTATCTTTTCAAATGTGGAGTTTTTCATCCCAATTTTTCCCAAATCATTTCTTATGATTTTACACAAATTATTGATATTTTTAATAATTTTATCAAGGCCAGTACAGTCGATTTCCACCAATGGCCATCGAACTGCACTTACAACGACCTTTTTCAAATTTGATTTGGACGTATCTCCAAATCCAACCGTTATATTTCAAATTTCTAATATTCGTTAGAAAGCTCTTTTCGATACGAACCCAACGGTTTTGGTTATAGGAGAATCCGACGGTCGGATCTCCCGTAATGTCCGTTTGAAATAAATGGTTGAAATTCACGAACGGCCGTGGCGCGGCGCATTCTATTCAGGCCATTATATTATATATATAATATATATAATATATATTTCGTCGATTACTATTTAAAACGAATTATATAAATAGCTTTAAATTCGTTTCAAAAACAATTTCAACCTTTATCTCAAATTCAAATCAAAATTGAATTCTCTATTATACATCCTTTTTATTTTCATTTCTATTTGATTTCAATTCAAATTGATTTTTAATTCGATTCGAATTCGTTTTCTATTCAATTCGAATTCATTTTGTTTTCTATTCAAATCAAATTAAATTCGTTATATATTCAATTGAAATCAAATTCGTTTTCTATTCGATTCGAATTCAAATTGGTTCCCTATTCAATTCGAATTCAATTCGTTTTCTATTCAATTGAAATCAAATTCGTTTTCTATTCAATTCAAATTCAAATCCGTTATATATTCAAATCAAATTCAATTCGTTTTCTATTCGATTCGAATTCATTTCGTTTTCTATTCAAATCAAATTAAATTCGCTATATATTCAATTCAAATTAAATTCGTTATATATTCAAATCAAATTAAATTCGTTATATATTCAATTGAAATCAAATTCGTTATATATTCAATTGAAATTCAAATTCGTTATACATTCAAATCAAATTCGTTTCATTTTCTATTCAAATCAAATTTATTTCATTTTCTATTCAAATCAAATTCGTTTCATTTTCTATTCAATTCGAATATAATCGATATAAATATCGTTCGCGTCAAAATAGCTCATCTCTAACCAACACGACTTTATATTCAACAAATGGATCTATATTTCTTTCAATACACGACTCTATATCTTTGTCAACACACGACTAATCTCAACGAATGAGTACTGTCCACGTGTGACTATTTTTGTTATTTAATATATTTTATAAAAATTATGGTATCTATCGTTTGATATTAAATCAGACTCCAACCATAAATTAGTAAGAGAACGATTCCCTGAATATTAACCCCGAAGGCCGAAACCAACATCAGATCAACATCCAGGAGACCACTCATCTTATCTATTTTCCAGTTAGTTTCTAATTTTATATATGATAAAGATGTAAATTTTATTGTTAAAATCTTTCGTTCAACACCTGACTAATCTCAACGGATGAGTACAGTCACCACATGAACCTTTATTTTATAGTGATAAAGATATAAATTTTATTGTTAAAATATTTCGTTCAACACATGATTAATCTCAACGGATGAGTACGGTCAACACATGAACCTTTATATTATAATATTCTTTATTTTTCCGATTGGAATGAGGCTCAATCAATTACCATATAAAGTTAATTATATGGATTCCATACAACAAATGTATATAATAGCAACGATAAATAATCAACCATCATCCAAAGTGTACTACACTGTATATCTAACGCTCATAACAGCCTGTCAATCAATCGATCGACATACAACTAATTATTGGGATTAATGTATACCGTATTTTATCCCAATACCCGTGTGGGGTTTCAAACAATCAAACACAGATTTTTATTTGTGCAGTTGGGCGATGTGTAAAATTTATCGTCCCAATCAATGTCAGTCAAATCAATGTACATAAACAAACCGTCTGGTTTGTAAATGAATATTTATTTATTCACATTCATGTTAAAAATTATATTTTTAACGATAAAATATTTTATTTTAACACATGAATTTTTATTCGGTTCATTTACAAAATAAAAATGATATTTTTATTTTTCTAACTTATTTTAGGAAATTTCGGCGGCATAATGGCACGATACTAGAAACGGGACAAGGCCTAGCCTTATCCCCGGTCTAGTGAAGGCCCACGCCATTCACACATCAATCAAATCAATTCCATTTCACCAAACAATTCAATTCAAACCAAATAATCTAACCAACTACACAACCAAACAAACAAGTCCATGGTCTGTGGACGATTGTGTCGGGTGCTACTAAACACCGTCTGCATCCTAGTATATATATAACTAGAAAAGAAATTGAAGAGTGAGAAATTCTCACCGATAGCTATTCCAACTTCACGCCACTTCATTTAGAGAAACCTTCATCGTTCTCGCCTTCCTTCACTTTCGTCGCCCGTAGCCACTACATATGTAAAAATCGAATTTTTACTTCGCTATTCGATATATAAAAATCGAATTTTTACTTTGCTATTCAATATATAAAAATCGAATTTTTATTTTGCTATTCAATATATAAAAATCGAATTTTTATTTTGCTATTCAATATATAAAAATCGAATTTTTACTTCGTTGCTATATAGATAAAAATTCCATTTTTACTTTGTTATTCTCTATATAAAGGTCTCGCCTTTTCAACTATAAAGATTTTACCTTTTCAATTTCATCACTATAAAAATCACATTTTTATTTTGCTACATTTATAAAGATGATATTTTTACTATTTATAAAATCTAAAAGTTATATTTTTATTTCATGTCTAAACATAATGTAACGACCCATATTTTTGACCGTTCGAATCGACAATAAACCACACATGTCGACCCAAGCAAATCACAAATGCAGGTAGTTATTGGGAAAAGAAGAAAAAGGAAAAAAGAAAAGAAACCAATCACAGAATCTCATAGCGGAAGGACAACATATAATAAACAATAGCAGTTTAAAATAATTGAAATGTATACATTGATTTAACATTCGATGATTATCAGAGTTACACATAAACAGGTTTACATAACATAACAGCGGAAATAAAATGCAGCGGAAATACATATGTATAGATAATAGATATACCAAATCTTCGTCTTCGGTCTCCCAGTCACAGTCATCCCTGTTAACTGCAAACGCCTGCTGACCCGAGCGTATTGCATAAAAATAAAACACAACAAACACTCGGATCAGCACTAAATCATTCTCATATTAGTCAAATTAAAAATACGAAATAATATCAGTGTCATGGGTGCAGTAACTCAAGAGATGTTACGGGATTTTTCCATCTCTCGAGGATCCGTTAAACTAATATCTATATAATAATACGCTATTATTATAATGTCTGTTCAGTAAAGTATAAATACTGAAAATAGCGTAAGCGGGATTACCATGTTACCCTTACGCCGTTTATAGGCATCAACAGTCTATACAGTACCCGTACTGGTGTTATCAGAGGGCACTCCATAGAAGGCAATGCTAAATCAAAATCGTATGGGGCTCGATATGGATATATATGACAAGGCACTTGAGGCAATGCCCAAGGTAGGATTCTACCAATTGCACTCCCGGACCGGTGGTAACGCATAGCAGCCACTACCGCCCACCTCGGAACACACTCCCAAAGTCATAAATGGGCCCAAATCATCATCATCATAGTCATAGGAATAGTATCGAAGATGTAACAACCCGTATTTGCAATAACCTATTATAACATAAATTGAGGCAGAATTTAATTCTAAAATCTGAATCAAGGGAAACGGGCTATGCCATTGCGTTCGTCTCGGAAAAATACGCGAAATAGAGTCCGAGTTTTCGAAAATCGGAGTCCGTATGACCCGATTAAGGCCCAACGAAGTTTTCAGAAAATTTCAAAGTAAAAACAGATTTCAAATTCAAGTTTGAATTTGAAAAATTAGGTCAGATTGGGCTAGGCGGGAAAACTCCCGCCAGAGCACCCAAGTCGACAGCCCTGTCGACTTGGGAGTCGACTTGGTTGGACCCAAGTCGACAGCCCTGTCGACTTGGCTGTCGACTTGGTCCAGCCGGGCAGTTTTGCCTGGTGCACCATTTTGGGTTTGTGTTGAGTTTTGGGGCCAGATTCGGTTTTAAGGGCTGAGATTGGAACTAGGGTTTAATCCTAAGGTTGAAACTAGTCCTAATCTCTATAAATAAGGCCCTAACCTAACCCTAAATCATCATTATTCATTCAAGTAACTAAACTATGGCAAAATCATTCCTCTCATGGCCTCCACTCTCTTCATAAAATTCCTAAATAAATTTCTATGAGAGATTTTCCATGCATACAAGTGTTTTCAAGCTTGTATGAGCATCATTAGCTTGCATTCAAGTCAAGTTTCCATATTTACATCATAAAGCAAGGGTTTTGATCATTTTGGCTTAAGGGTTTTTCTATTGAAGCTTGCATTTTGGGGTTTAATTGATTTTATAAGGGCTTTGTCATATTTTCGTGACTTCCTAAGCATAGTAAGCCCTATTCTACTTTCATACTTAAACTCTAAAGTTAAATGCATGATATGCAAGTTTGCCATGATATGCAAGTTTACTATGTCACGTTATGCATGTTTGATATGTTATGATATGCAAGTTTATCATGTTAAGTTATGCAAGTATGCCATGTTATGATATGCAAGTTTATCATGTTATGTTATGCAAGTATGCCATGTTATGATATGCAAGTTTATCATGTTATGTTATGCAAGTATGCCATGTTATGATATGCAAGTTTACCATGTTATGCTATGCAAGTTTATCATGTTATGATATGCAAGTTTATATGCAAGTTTGCCATGTTAAGATATGCAAGTTATATGCAAGTTTGCCATGTTATGATATGCAAGTTTATCATGTTATGATATGCATGTTTATATGCAAGTTTGCCATGTTATGTTATGCAAGTTTGCTATGTTATGATATGCAAGTTTGCCATGTATGTTATGCAAGTTTGGGGTGATCATTTTGTTCATGTTATCATGTTATGCAAGCTTATCTTGAGTATATGAACATAAAGCTTCAAGCTTTATGCTAAAGGTTGCATTTTGGCAACATGTAGGTTACCATATCTCTTATGATAACTTGCATGTGAGGCTAAATGCGAACTTATGGCCATTTCTACATGTCATTTATCACCATGTATCACCAATATGCTAAGTTTGGTTTTATGCATGCTTTTGAGGCCTAAAAATGTAATATGCAAGTATATGAACATATGTACATTTCATATGCCACCATGTTAAACTTGTGGCTTCAACACTGTTATGTCTTGATTATGCCAAGTTCCCTCTTTCTATCCTTTATGCTCTATTGCGATATGTAAGCGATGGGATTGCGTTTGGGGTTGGGTAAACTTAAAAGACATAAAAACATAAGATTGGGAATTTACGTATTAAGTTAGGTCTACCCATTGGGAATTTACCTATTAAGTTAGGTCTACCCAATTGCTTGAAAGTTTGTAATATGTTTTGGAAACATGATGGACATGACACTTAGAAAAGATAAGTGTGACCAACTCGAGGTTGGGTTGAGTTTGTAGCGTAAACCTACCCGGAACCGACCGGCCTAACTAGTTGCTACAAACAATAGGACCCAATGTGAGAAGTTGGTCATGTTGTACCTTGAACCCGAGGTTAGACCAAGTTGTGGTGTAAAGCTACCCGGACCCGCCCAACTTAACTAGTAACCACAACAAGGTCTAATGTGAGAGGTTAAGGCGCATTAAATTAATTAATGCCTCGTGATTAGGGTTAAGTCATGGTCCACTTAATACTTAACCAATTTGGGCATGGTAGATTAATCAGGGTTAAGTCGTGAACTCATCGTTACACTTAACCAAGTTAATCCATGATTAACAAGAGGGTTAAACCGTACTTAACCCACTAGAAAAATCCTAGCAATGGGGGTCCACTCCAGCAGTAATCCCAAGTTTGTATCATTAAGGCCCTAGGGTCTAGGCTAGGGAGGGAGCACGATTACTGGACTGGAGGTAAGTGACCAAAAGCGACGGCAGAAGGGTACGCCGATGTAGTTCCGGGCGGACTATGGTCGTGCACACAGTCCGAAGCCGGGGAAAACATGCACGGGTACCAGTAGATCGAGACTGTGCACGCATGATTATGGTGTCCAGGGGTTGACACCCTAGGGCTTGATACACCCGACGGGAGACCCGGCACAGTCTGACTACAATTATGTTTGGGCCGTTTGGACACCAACACGTGACGAGTTAGGCTTATAGGGAGCCGATCGACTAGACCTTTTGGTTGGACCGCGTATTAGGGTCACTTCATGTTATTGGACCTCGTATTGGGGTCACTTCATGTTATTGGGCCAAAGCTTGGGCCAAGGGATCAATACTTGTTTATTCAAGTCATGTTAGTTTGCTAGTACACCTGTGGTGCAAAAACCTTAATCCTGATTATGCGATGACACCTTTATCTACCTTGTTAGTTAATCATCATGCTAGTATGTTGTTATCCTTAGGTTCATCCCTGCTTCTCATGCCAGTTAACTTTATCAGTTTACATTGACTGTAGTAGGGCTTACTCAGTCTTTTTGACTGACCTGTTTTCTTTCGCCTCTTTTCTTCCGTTCCCCCCCCCCCAGGTTCTCAGGGTGGGAATATTGGAGCTTAGCTTGGATTTCTGATCGCTTGCTTGTGGGATTTAGCTCATGTATGGTCTTGACATGAAGCTAGCTATGGTTATCACTTATTTTGGGGATAGTGCTTATGTATTTCAGTTTTTCAGTAATGTTGTTTTTATCTAGACTTGTGTATTTGGAAAGTTGACATTATGTTGTACCAGACTTGTTTTTGAAATAGTTTGAAATCTTCCGCTGTTTTACTTATCTTATTTACTCTACTTACATGTATACATATGTTCTTGTTCTGCCTTGATATATCATTATGCATGTTTACCTAATTCAAACGCCCCTCCAAAGTCAGAGTTCTTGCAAGAGTCACCCTGGCGGGGGTGGGGTGTTACATTTGGTATCAGAGCATATGGTTTACGAGAAGGAACAAAAGGGTTTTTAGAAAACTTTTGGAAAACTATTTTCAAAAACCAAGTATAAAGTATTTTCCAAAGAAAAGTCTAGTTTATTTTAAAGGCTATTCCCCAAAAAGCCATTAGCAAAATTCCTTCGTTTTTCTCCATTCTGAATCTGTCTTTTCTTCGTTTTTAGTATGGCCGATAACTTCGCTATTCCGGAGGGAGTACACGTACCTGTTTGGTATAGGAGACTTTTGGAGGCTAGGGCGACCAAAGCCGGCCCCGCAGATGTTCCTCCTCCTCCTCTGGTAGTTAATGTTCCTCCTCCTCCTCCGGTGGTTGGTGTTTCTCCTCCCCCTCAGCATCCTCAAGCTGACTTCGCAGAGATTTGCAAAGACTTTAAGGCGATGGGTTGCAAGAATTTCTTTGGAACCGAGACTTATGAAGAGGCAAGGAATTGGTTGAAGGAAACCGAAGATCTTTTCGCCTTCTTTGATATAGATGACCGTAGGAATGTTTTATTAGTAGTGTGGTTGCTAAAGGAAGAAGCTGCACGTTGGTGGGTGGTCACCACCGTTACTAGACCAATTGAGACTTGGGATGACTTTCGGGGAAAGTTTGGACTAAGGTTCCTATCATTGAAGCAAGGGGACATGACTATTAGGGAATACATAGATAAGTTTAATCAATTGGATCGGGTCGGTTTAGACTTGGTTAACACAGCTCAGAAGAAGGCCCTATACTTTGCTCTAGGATTAAACGAGCCATTACGTGGTTTAGCCATGACTCATATACCCTTGGGGGCAACTTTCGAGAGCTTGGTGAATATGGCCCTACTCGATGAAGAGAATAGGAGTGACAAGAAGGAGATCAAGATGAATGATACTCAAGCCAAGAAGACTGATTCTCAGTGGAAAGGAAATCAGGGTAATCCAAGCGGTCAGAGCAGTCAAGGCAATAAGAACAAGAACAAGAGTCAAGGCAACAAGGGGAACAACAACAAGGGCAATAACAACAAGGGGAAGTGCCATTATTGCGGTTCAGTTGGGCATCTTATATTGCGGTTCAGTTGGGCATCTTATTAAGGATTGTAAGAAGAGGAAAAGGAAGAGTGGTGAGTGCTATCATTGTGGTGAGTTTGGACATTTCAGCAAAGATTGCCCGAAGAAGCAAGGGCAAGGTCAGACTCAGCGTGCTGGACCTTCGGGAGGGCAAGTTCATGCTCTCAATGCCGCTCCGGTTCCCGATCGAGGTAGTATTTCTGTTGAAAGTCTTGTTTACATTTCTGATTTTCCTGTTCGTACCTTGTTTTATTCTGGTGCATCGCATAGTTTATTTCATCTGATCTAGTTGAAAGTTTGCACCTAAGTACTAGTCTAGTTAATGATCCCGTGTGTGTTTCAAATCCAATTGGGGGTTCCACCCATTTGTCTACTATCTACGTGGATTTGAAAATCTCTATCTTAGTGTAGAGTTCTCGTGTGATGCTTATATTCTCGGTTTCATGGGGTATGGGTTGGTTTTGGGCATGGATTGGTTGTCCAGTTTTGGAGCCATTCTTGATTTTTGAGCATAGGGTTGTGAGGCTCATGACTCGCCTCGGTAATACCCTAAAAATTTCTAGTAACCCTATGGGTCCCGTCATGTTGTGTTATCTTGAATCCCTCAACTCGTCTATCGATAGTTGGCAATCGGTGAGGGTGGTCCGAGAATATCCTGATATCTTGGGTGAAGTGAAGGGGGTTACCCCTAAACAAGAGATAGATTTCTGCATTTATCTGGTGGATAATGCGAAGCTGGTTTCTTTGCCCGTTCGGCACATGGCTCCGCGTGTAAGGCGGGAGCTAAGTAAGCAAGTGAGGGAGTTGCTTGAGAAGAACTTCATTAGACGAAGTATATCTGAATGGGGAGCGCCTGTGGTATTTACTACCAAGGCAGATGGTTCTCTTCGACTTTGTGTTGATTATCGTGAGTAGAACAAGAAGAATAGACAAGCATTACCGAGAATTGATGATCTCTTTGACCAGCTTATCGGTGCTTCTGTTTTCTCTCAGCTTGATCTTGCTATTAGATTCCATCAGCTCAGGGTAGCTGAAGATAGTATAAACAAGACTGCGTTCAGAACTCCAGATGGATTCTTAGAATGGCTGGTCATGCCATTCGGTTTGACTAATGCACCCGCCTACTTCGTGGACTTGATGAGTAGGGTGTTCAGGGAGTTCTTGAACAAGTTTTTCGTGGTCTTCGTAGATGATATTCTGACCTTCTCTAAGGATGAGGAAGAGCACGCAAGGCATCTCGTGGAGGTGATGAATACGCTTAGAGCGCATCAGTTGAAAGCCAAGTCCTCCAAATGTCATTTTGGAGAAAAAGGGGTTAGATTTCTTGGGCACATAGTTTCTAAGCAAGGCTTAGTGGTGGATCCTGCTAAAGTGGTCGCGGTTTAAGACCGGAAAGCTCCGACGAGGACAATTGAAGTAAGAAGCTTTCTCAGCTTAATTAGTCAGTTAGCGTCCCTTGAGTTTAGACCTACCCTTCTGGATCAAGTAGGGACTTCACAGAAAGAAGACCCGCAGTTAAGTCGAGATCATGGACAAGTTGATTCGAGGCGAGATGTTAAGACACCTCGCTAAAGATAACAAGGGATGGCTAAGACGCGATGAGAGAAAGAAGGTTCTTAATGATGCACATCACCCGAGGAGGTGGCCGAGATTGTCCCAAGGTGCATGTTGTGCCAACAGGTTAAGGCCGAGTCATAAAAAGCCCGGTGGGCTATTACATCCATTGGAGGTCCCCCCAATGGATGTAGTAAAGCGTCACGAAGGATTTCGTGGATGGACTGCCAAGATCAAGGAAAGGGAATACGAGCATGTGGGTCATAGTAGGTAGACTCACGAAGAGTGCTCATTTCACTCCGGTAAAGAGCGAAAGGACTGCATCATAGCTAGCGACAGTTTACTTTCAAGAAATAAAGCGGTTGCACGAGGTTCCCTAAAGTATAATTAGTAACCATGACTCAATCTTCACTAGCCAGTTTTGGGATAGTCTACGGGAAGTCATGGGCAAGCAACTGAATCTAAGTACGGCCTATCATTCGCAGGCGGATGGTTCATTTCGTTCAAGCATGAGTTATAGAAAATCATGTTAATAAGAGCAATTGGCAACGTGGATTGGTATTTCCAAGAAAAGTTCTGCTGCGTGGAATACTTTATAGTAAGTAAACGAGATCCAGGATTCACTAGTGAATTTTGGAGAGCTTGCATGAAACCATGAGGTCATAGTTATGTTTAAGCCAAGAATGATAGAAGAGTAAGTGAAAGAGGCAGACGAGAGGCGTCAGTGAAATGGGTTCCAACTCATATTTGGAAATAAGAGTTAAGAAGCCAAGAAATCATGAGGTAAAAGACGGTCAAAGCACAGTGGAGTTAAGCTCAAGGAAATGTGACTTAGAAGACTGAAGGCTAGATACGCGCATCATGTCTCTTTTTAAGAGCATATCCTTGATCCTTGTTTTCCTGTGGAACTCACTTGCATGTTATCTTTTACATATATCCTCTCGGTCCCATTCTCGATCCCATTTCTGTTGTAAACTCCATAAGGGGGTATGACTTATTGGCTAGTAATACATGTCAGGGTTTGAAGGGGTCCGTTAGGTTGACTAAACCTTTTGGGCTTTTATAGAATATGGGTTGGGTTAGGAAGGGATTTCTTGTAATCCAAAAAGGAGTATATCTTGCTTATCCTCCCGATCTCTTTGTAGCATATCTTTTGCTATTCATGTTTGTCTTGATTATCTAGTTTATCGTGTTAATCTTGTCATGAGAACCTTAGGTAGAAACCCTTTGGATGAAACATGTGTTTGAAACATGTTAAGCATGATGGTTGCAAGTGGTTGCAAGTGTTTGCAAGTGGTTACTCGTGGATGCATTATACACGTTAGGCACTAGATCGGCTCACACACTCCTCATATTGCATATGCATGAGTGTTTATGCTTATTCATGGATGAAAATTTTTGTGTTATCACATGGATGTTGCATATGGATGTATGTTATGTGCACACATATAGATGTTATACATTATGTTAGGAATTGCATACATATGGATTCATTTCACTAACATAATTTGCATTGATGATATTTGCATTAGATAGGTACATATACACACACCTTTGCATATGTTCATACAACATTTAGAGTCTTGTAAGGACAATGATTGCTCGTGGATGATGTTTTGAGTAGATGGATGATTGGATGGTAGGAAACGTTCTTCCCAACTTGAAGATTTCGGGGACGAAATCCTTTAAGGAGGGGAGAATGTAACAACCCGTATTTGCAATAACCTGTTATAACATAAATCGAGGCAGAATTTAATTCTAAAATCTGAATCAAGGGAAACGGGCTATGCCATTGCGTTCGTCTCGGAAAAATACGCGAAATAGAGTCCGAGTTTTCGAAAATCGGAGTCCGTATGACCCGATTAAGGCCCAACGAAGTTTTCAGAAAATTTCAAAGTAAAAACAGATTTCAAATTCAAGTTTGAATTTGAAAAATTAGGTCAGATTGGGCTAGGCGGGAAAACTCCCGCCAGAGCACCCAAGTCGACAGCCCTGTCGACTTGGGAGTCGACTTGGTTGGACCCAAGTCGACAACTCTGTCGACTTGGCTGTCGACTTGGTCCAGCCGGGCAGTTTTGCCTGGTGCACCATTTTGGGTTTGTGTTGAGTTTGGGGGCCAGATTCGGTTTTAAGGGCTGAGATTGGAACTAGGGTTTAATCCTAAGGTTGAAACTAGTCCTAATCTCTATAAATAAGGCCCTAACCTAACCCTAAATCATCATTATTCATTCAAGTAACTAAACTATGGCAAAATCATTCCTCTCATGGCCTCCACTCTCTTCATAAAATTCCTAAATAAATTTCTATGAGAGATTTTCCATGCATACAAGTGTTTTCAAGCTTGTATGAGCATCATTAGCTTGCATTCAAGTCAAGTTTCCATATTTACATCATAAAGCAAGGGTTTTGATCATTTTGGCTTAAGGGTTTTTCTATTGAAGCTTGCATTTTGGGGTTTAATTGATTGCATAAGGGCTTTGTCATATTTTCGTGACTTCCTAAGCATAGTAAGCCCTATTCTACTTTCATACTTAAACTCTGAAGTTAAATGCATGATATGCAAGTTTGCCATGATATGCAAGTTTACTATGTCACGTTATGCAAGTTTGATATGTTATGATATGCAAGTTTATCATGTTAAGTTATGCAAGTATGCCATGTTATGATATGCAAGTTTATCATGTTATGTTATGCAAGTATGCCATGTTATGATATGCAAGTTTTGCATGTTATGTTATGCAAGTATGCCATGTTATGCTATGCAAGTTTATATGCAAGTTTGCCATGTTATGATATGCAAGTTATATGCAAGTTTGCCATGTTATGATATGCAAGTTTATCATGTTATGATATGCAAGTTTATATGCAAGTTTGCCATGTTATGTTATGCAAGTTTGCTATGTTATGATATGCAAGTTTGCCATGTATGTTATGCAAGTTTGGGGTGATCATTTTGTTCATGTTATCATGTTATGCAAGCTTATCTTGAGTATATGAACATAAAGCTTCAAGCTTTATGCTAAAGGTTGCATTTTGGCAACATGTAGGTTATCATATCTCTTATGATAACTTGCATGTGAGGCTAAATGCGAACTTATGGCCATTTCTACATGTCATTTATCACCATGTATCACCAATATGCTAAGTTTGGTTTTATGCATGCTTTTGAGGCCTAAAAATGTAATATGCAAGTATATGAACATATGTACATTTCATATGCCACCATGTTAAACTTGTGGCTTCAACACTTTTATGTCATGATTATGCCAAGTTCCCTCTTTCTATCCTTTATGCGCTATTGCGATATGTAAGCGATGGGATTGCGTTTGGGGTTGGGTAAACTTAAAAGACATAAAAACATAAGATTGGGAATTTACGTATTAAGTTAGGTCTACCCATTGGGAATTTACCTATTAAGTTAGGTCTACCCAATTGCTTGAAAGTTTGTAATATGTTTTGGAAACATGATGGACATGACACTTAGAAAAGATAAGTGTGACCAACTCGAGGTTGGGTTGAGTTTGTAGCGTAAACCTACCCGGGACCGACCGGCCTAACTAGTTGCTACAAACAATAGGACCCAATGTGAGAAGTTGGTCATGTTGTACCTTGAACCCGAGGTTAGACCAAGTTGTGGTGTAAAGCTACCCGGACCCGCCCGGCTTAACTAGTAACCACAACAAGGTCTAATGTGAGAGGTTAAGGCGCATTAAATTAATTAATGCCTCGTGATTAGGGTTAAGTCATGGTCCACTTAATACTTAACCAATTTGGGCTTGGTAGATTAATCAGGGTTAAATCGTGAACTCATCGTTACACTTAACCAAGTTAATCCATGATTAGCAAGAAGGTTAAACCGTACTTAACCCACTAGAAAAATCCTAGCAATGGGGGTCCACTCCAGCAGTAATCCCAAGTTTGTATCATTAAGGCCCTAGGGTCTAGGCTAGGGAGGGAGCACGATTACTGGACTGGAGGTAAGTGACCAAAAGCGACGGCAGAAGGGTACGCCGGTGTAGTTCCGGGCGGACTATGGTCGTGCACACAGTCCGAAGCCGGGGAAAACATGCACGGGTACCAGTAGATCGAGACTGTGCACGCATGATTATGGTGTCCAGGGGTTGACACCCTAGGGCTTGATACACCCGACGGGAGACCCGACACAGTCTGACTACAATTATGTTTGGGCCGTATGGACACCAACACGTGACAAGTTAGGCTTATAGGGAGCCGATCGACTAGACCGTTTGGTTGGACCGCATATTAAGGTCACTTCATGTTATTGGACCTCGTATTGGGGTCACTTGATGTTATTGGGCCAAAGCTTGGGCCAAGGGATCAATACTTGTTTATTCAAGTCATGTTAGTTTGTTAGTACACCTGTGGTGCAAAAACCTTAATCCTGATTATGCGATGACACCTTTATCTACCTTGTTAGTTAATCATCATGCTAGTATGTTGTTATCCTTATGTTCATCCCTGCTTCTCATGCCAGTTAACTTTATCAGTTTACATTGATTGTAGTAGGGCTTACTCAGTCTTTTTGACTGACCTGTTTTCTTTCGCCTCTTTTCTTCCGTTCCCCCCCCCCCCCCAGGTTCTCAGGGTGGGAATATTGGAGCTTAGCTTGGATTTTTGATCGCTTGCTTGTGGGATTTAGCTCATGTATGGTCTTGACATGAAGCTAGCTATGGTTATCACTTATTTTGGGGATAGTGCTTATGTATTTCAGTTTTTCAGTAATGTTGTTTTTATCTAGACTTGTGTATTTGGAAAGTTGACATTATGTTGTACCAGACTTGTTTTTGAAATAGTTTGAAATCTTCCGCTGTTTTACTTATCTTATTTACTCTGCTTACATATGTACATATGTTCTTGTTCTGCCTTGATATATCATTATGCATGTTTACCTGATTCAAACGCCCCTCCAAAGTCAGAGCGCTTGCAAGAGTCACCCTGGCGGAGGTGGGGTGTTACAGAAGAAGTGTGTCCGATCAAAGGTGCTACCTCAGTTAGTCACGGTATAGCTCCTGTTTTAGTCATTTCAATTCTGACCTGAAGGTCAGGGCTATTTCGTCATCGTGCCATCTTCGATTCAGTAATCACCTCCAAGTCATCATACTCATTCTGGATACGCCATAACGTTCACAGTTGTCAAAGTGGTATCGACACTGACAGAGAGTATGCCTTATGTCGACTCCGGTCTCTTTAACAACCAACGCTTACATCTTACACCTCGGTCGGTTCTTTTATATTTGTTAAAGGTTCGCTTTCATTACAAAATATCATCTTCTGTTTCGAACCCGATTTATATTCAAACGAATAAAATTTCCATATCAACATATCATAATCATACCCGAGCCGATTATATTCTAAACTAGAATATACTTCATATCATTATATAATAATCACATAATATTTCTCAAACGACTTATATTCGAATAGAATATAATTTATCTCAAAGACTTCAAATTATCACGGATTCTTATCTCAATTCCATTTGAACCGGCGGTTCAAACTCAAGCATTTCCATTCGGAAGGAATTTATAAATTTCAAAATACTTGTAAATAAACGTATATATAAAATAATAATAATAATATTAATATTAATAAATGTTATATAATAATATATAGATATATATAAAATATAATAATAAAAAATAAATTAGTAATTTAAATATTATCTATATACTTAAAATAAGGTTACTAGAAAAGTTTGAAAAAGGAATTATAAGAAAATTTTATTTAAAATACAATAGTTATAAGTAAAGGTAAATAATAAATTTAAAGCAAGAATAATTATTTGGAATCAAATGCATAAATATTTTTAAAATAAATTTCTCTAATCAAAAATCTTTCCTTCCTTCCAAATTTCTAATACTTGAATCTATCCTCCGATCTCAATGGGTTCTTTTAATTCCATATCTCATTTCAACCCCGTTCAAAACAACTATTTGATTTCTAGAGTTCAAATATATATTCAAACTGAGTTAAAACAACTCAGATACCTTCGATTTCCAAATTTCCCAAACCAGATTACATAAGAATTATTACCTTCTAATCCAACTCATAACTCATATACAAATCCAAATTTAAATATTTCCACTTTGTTTTGGAAAAATTCCTTGAACCCTTTTTAAATCAACATCCCAGTTCAGAATCTTTAAAAAAAAAATTGAATTATCGAGTATCGGTACATTCTTTTAAAAGGGAAATTTCTATCAGATAAAATTTCAAGTATTTAAAAATCATTTAACCAACCGATGTCTGTATATAATTATCTGCCCGAAGGCCAAGTGATTTAAATTTAATTTCTCGATATTTCGGGGATGGATCTATCATTTCAATCCAAATCAGGGTCACAGAGATTTATCATTTCACTCCGTGTTCTTAATTTATTTTATCGATAAATCTCGGGTTCATTAGATGCCCGTAACATCAAGGGTAGTTGGGATTTATCGTCACAAAGAACATGCAAACACGCTATACTGAATACGGAGCATTAACTGTGTCAATCTCAATTCAGTAATAAATTTCAACTAAACATCCATCACAACCATTCTATTCAACTGATCATCATTAAACTGTTTCAGGATTAGCAAAGATTCGAATTTCCAACCAGAAATTTAAATTAAATTAATTAACTAATTATTGATCTAATTTGCATGTTAACACAAGATATATCAAATCTAAGCAACCAAATTCAACAGCCAATCACAACCATGCAACCAAACTATTTCATAAATTTAATTCGATAAATATGGGAATAATTCAGTATTTCGTGAGCGAAGAATCACTCACCTTTGGGCCTTATTCGGACCGGACGTCCAAAAAAATCCCAAAATTTGACAGTCTCCAAATGCAGCCAGGTTGTGCCAAAACGTCCGCCATTCCGCCACGATCCCAACGCAACAAACCACGTCCAAATCCGAGTTCATATGAAGAAGTTATCAGTGTTTTACCATTTGAATTCAAATTATAAAAATAAATAAAGTAATTATCCTCACCCACTCATGTCAGGACACGTCATCACCTCTACAAAACAAATCCCGCTCGTTTCCTCCCCTGCTACAGTAACGACGCGAGCAACCCAACATGGCTGACTTTGACCACCAAAATCCGCTGATTCCGGCCACTATCTGACGTGCAACCACCACCATCATGACCCTCCTCTAAATCCGCACCTACCACCGCTGGAGCCATCACCTCCGGCGACCCCTAGCCCCGCCGACGGCATGACCGATGAACGGGTTTTTCACCCTTAAATGATGAAATTCCGGTAATACACACAGCTATTTTCCAAACGAACACCTCCTCTGCACTCGTATGGACGTCCTCTTTAATACCCAGATCCCCGAATTCGCGATTAACCTCCGAATCAAAAAGCCCTAATTTTGAAGTTAGGGTTCCGAAAATCTGAGCTTTGACCATCGATTTCCGACCACTACAGGCCATGTATGTCAGAACTGAGAGCACCAGTAGCTTCGTGACATTGAGAGCTTCGACATATAATACGATAGGGTTTTGAGAGATTTTATTTTGAGGTGAATTTTTGTTTTGAGATTAAGACAAAAAATTTATTTTCTGCCATTAACGATGAAATTTTGATGGAGAACAACATAGGAAATAGAGAATGGGCTTATAAGAAGGGGGTGGAAATTTATTTATAAGTAAAGGAGGCCCAAATATGATAAACAACAAATATTCTATTTCACCGATTCAATTTCGCGATTTCTCCCGTACGGTCACATAAAAAGTTCAAAAATTCTAAAACTGGAATCCTGCAATAATTCACCGTTTCGGATCCAATGGCGCCAGTTTCGTCGAATTCCGAGACAATTACAAAAATTATTAATTCCACAATAAATTAATTAATAAAATATTCAAAATTCAATCAACTGTTTTAAATTCAAATTAAATACCAATAAAATTCCATTTTAAATCCAATAAAGACTCAAATAGATTTTATAAATAAATTTTCACACAGGCAGAAGAGTTATGCTTATAAGAGAAGAAGAGACCTAAAATTCTCCATTGGTGACTTGGTGTTTGTCAAGATTTCTCCATTGAAGAGCATAATACGATTTGGCAGAAGAGGCAAGTTAGCACCAAGATTTGTTGGCCCATTCCCTGTTCTTGAACTAGTCGGGAATTTGTCATATAGAATTGACTTACCAGAGAAGATGGCGGGAGTTCACAATATATTTCATGTTTCCCAACTAAGGAAGTTCGTTCACGACTCAGATATGACTATTTCACCTGATCAGTTAGAGGACTTCGAAGTAGAACCCGAGGCGGTTGGGAACCGCAAGCCGGCCCGTATTGTCGCGCAGGACATGAAGCAACTTCGAAGGAAGGCGGTGAAGCTAGTCAAGGTACAGTGGAGCGAGGACGAGAATGATTGTACTTGGGAGACAGAGGAGGACATTAGGAAGACACACACAGAACTCTTTGCCTGGTAAGATTTTGACTTCGATTTAGTTTTCCGCATGCTAGGATGGGCTTGTTTGCTTGTTTTGCATGTTTGATTGTTGTATGTGGTTGTTAGGCATGCGGGATCCTTTGTATGTTTTGGGTTAAGGAATTTCGGGGACGAAATTTCTTAAGGGGGGGAGAATGTAACGACCCGTATTCTACGCATCATAGAATCGTAGGATATTTATTTCTTTCACATACAAAGTCGTATGGTCATGTAACTTTGGGAGACGACTATTGTGGTCATTTCCCATGTTCATGATTTTTCCCGATTTTGAAATGACCATTTTACCCCTAGTTGATACTGTTTTGGCCATAACTTTTGACCGGAAATGAATTTTGACCTGAAACCACTTCCATTGGCTTCGGATGATGGTTTCTCTTTCCGTAGAGTGGTCACATTAGCCAAACGGACTTACCATTTGGGAGATATGGCTGAAACAAGTTTCAGATGGTGAAAAACAGCTTAATTGGGCTTAACCGGGTGATTAACAGCTAGGCCCAAAGGGGAATTTCGGGATTAGGAGTTTAAAAGGGCTGTTAGGGTTTGGAGAATACCTTTTTCTCATTTTTCAGCCGTCACTATTCATTCCTCTTAACCTAGCCATGGCCTCCACCCTCTAAATCTCTTCAAAACCCCTCTTAATCACTTTCTAATTGAAGATTAGGCTTAGCAAACACCAAATCAAGGAGTATTAGCACAAGAACCGAGGTAGAGCTGCTGTGTAAGATTGGGAACAGCGCCAAATCAGAGAATATTTCAGTTTTGGGGTTT
This sequence comes from Allium sativum, assembly GCA_030737875.1. NCBI lineage: Eukaryota > Viridiplantae > Streptophyta > Magnoliopsida > Asparagales > Amaryllidaceae > Allium > Allium sativum. The sequence continues at coordinate 554,151,129 of CM060915.1, forward strand.
TAGTTGTGGCAAAGGTGAGTGATAGCATCGTTTTGGCACTAATTACAGTTAATTAAGGGTAATTAGTGAAGATTAGCGAATTTATACACCAATAAATTCTGGAAAAATGTTTAGAAATTCTTAAATAATATCTTATGCCTCTGTTAGAAATTTGGTTCGATTTGATTAAGTTTTGTTAACCCTATGATTAGTTCTACTTAAACATGTTATGGGAAAATATGAAGTTTTAGTCACTCTTGATCCATTTTGATTCATTTGAATTGTTGTTTGCTGTTTGTGGTTGCTATTACATGTTGCTATGACTCTATGGTATGTTTTATGGGTGAATAGAATAGTTAAATTGGTCGAAAACGTCGTCGAATGGCGTATAAAGCTCGCTGGAAAGTTGCAGAAATGTGCAGGTCTCTAACCGGTTCGGATCGGATGAGGGCTCGGATCGGATATGTGAACTGGGTAAGAAAACCTGACCTGAACTGGAGTTTGGCACATAAGAGACTTGGCAAAAAGGAAGGCCGTTTACTTAGAGTTGGAGTGGACAGGGGGATCGGATCGGAACTATGGAGCAGGATCGGATCGGTGTAGGAGAGAGAGGATCGGATCGGAAGCATAATGGAGGTCAGATCGGATCGACTCACGAATGGGAGGCTACGACTGGAGCAAGGCGAAGGGATCGGATCGGATCGGAGTAGATGGAAAACGAGAGAGCTGATCGAAGAAGGAGCATGAACTGGAAGGAAGACAGCAACCCGACCCGACCCGGAGGAGGACACCGACCCGACCCGAAGTGAAGTACCCGACCCGAACCGAATGGAAAGATGACAAGGAGGACCGACCCGAACCGACGGGGGTAATGACTACCGAACCGAACCGAATTCTAGGACTGTTACTGCGCGAAAACTCTTCTGAAGACCCACTCCAATTCGACTAAACCCGAGATGCAAAGGAAGTCCAAATGAGAAGTTAGAGCTCAAGATTCAGATGGGAATCAACGAGTTCGCTTCATGGTTGGGCTTTGCTGCGGGGCGCGTGCCAAGGAGTTATCGACGTCTATAGCTTTGGACCACTATGGTAGGAGGTACGAAGGCGGATTCAGGGCCATTATGGCATCGGTAGAACCAAGGGCTACAACCAATGAAGTGGGTCATTGAAATGTTTGGTCATGACTCCATATGTTTAGCTTGGTCATAGCAGGGTTTCTACAAGTCGGGATTCGTCGTTACCTCAGTTTGTCTAGTGTTCCAAAGTGGTAGATGTCGTACGCTTTACGCACTGAGTGAGAGATGTGAGGATGGTTGCTATGGATGATTTGTTTTCTATCATTACGACATGCACACCCCACCCCCGTATTCTTACACTATTTATTATGGCACCTTGGAGTATTGTACGGTATGTGGTAATAACTCTTTGGTTGCAGGCCCAGGTTCAGGTATGGTTTAGTATACCTGTTATTGTTTTGTTTAGATGCTTATCGCTCATACCAGGCTTTATGTCTGACCCAGAGTTTTATGTCTCCTCTTATTACTCTGGGTGCTCACACGAGCAGACTAGAGACAGGTTAGCTGGTGGTGCACGGGTAGATGATCCGGAGACGAGCAGGAGGCTTCCACGTAATATATATACATAATATTCTCCCTGTATTGTTGAAGGTCACTGCTTGGGCATTGGTGGTGTATCTTCTACTTTAGCTTTCTTTTGTTTGGAGACAGTAAATTTGGAAAATTGTAATAAGCTATATTTGAATTTCCTCTACTTTGATGATTGGTGTTGATTTTGGTTATCAACTTATGCACTGTCTCACCTGTTTTATGTCAAGTATATTATTATTATATTTTATTTCATGCGCTGTGAGACATTCTACAGGTTCCTTGATTAGTTCATTCCCTTCTTTCCTTTCTTTGGCGACCGTCTCGTGCTAGTTGGAATGTGTACAGCGCACTTTTGGAGGAAATGCAGGCTGGTGCGGGGCGGGCCGTCACAAAATTTAATATTTTATAATTTACGTATTTCAAGTGTTTAAGGTAAAATGAAATTTAATTTATAAATGATGGAATTCTAAGTGATCAATAATAACTGAATTCAAATTTTAAATTTCAATTAACCAAATTTGGGAACTTAAATAGGTGAAATAAATTTATAAAAATTTATTTAAGTTGAAATTTGAGAAAAGCGGATTCAATAATTTAATTGGTTAAATGGTGGAATTTAAGCCGTTTTAGTTAAAACTGAAACTCCATTTCAAATTATCTTGGGCTGCCTTCATTCGTTGTTGAATGGTCTTGATTTTATCTGAAGTTTCCCTCACCACATCTGGTCCAAGCATAAACTTCTCGCCAGTCTCTATCCAACATGATAGTGAGTTGCACGGTCTTCCGTACAAAGCTTCAAACGGAGCCATACCGATACTGGATTGGTAGCTATTATTATATGCAAACTCTACTAGATGCAAATGGTCATCCCATGATCCACCAAAATCCAATATACACGCTCTCAAGAGATCTTCCAAAATACGATTCACCCTCTCCGTCTGACCGTCGGTCTGAGGATGATATGCGGTACTGAGATGTAACTCTGACCCTCGAGCCTCTTGTAAGCTCTTCCAAAACCCGCTAGTGAACAACGGGTCTCGGTCACTCACAATGCTTTTAGGTACTCCATGAAATCTCACTACCCACTTCATATACAATCATGCTAACTTAGCTGCCGTTCTAGTCGATTTGACTGGTATAAATCTTGCACTCTTAGTCAGTCGATCCACAACTACCCAAATGCTATCGTGTCCCGATCTAGTCCTTGGTAAACCATCAATGAAATCCATCGAGACTTGCTCCCATTTCCATTCGGGAATTTCTAAAGGCTGTAACAACCCACTAGGCTTCTTTTGTTCGGCTTTAACTAGCTGGCAATTCATGCACTTGGATATAAACTTCCCAACGTCTCTTTTCATCCCTTCCCAGTAGTAAGTCTGCTTCATATCTCGATACATCTTGTTACCACCGGGGTGTATAGTCAGCTTTGAGTGATGACATTCTCTAAGCACTTCATCTCTCAATCCATTGACATTGGGTACAACAAGCTTTCCATTCTTTCTAAGCCATCCATGTCGATCAAGCCCATACTTGTTCATCTCCTCATTGATATCCATCTTTAACTTGGAGATGATTTCTAATAGGTTAGGATCGTCCCTCTGACTAGAGCCGATCCGCTCAATTAAAGTGGGTCTGATCGTCAAACTTGCTAACATTTCTGGATCCAATTCGAACTTTGGTCTGAAATCAAACCCCGCGATATACTCCAGTTGCTTCCATTCAAGGAACATAGCCCCTAAGCTGGCATGTCTTCTACTCAATGCATCAACCACCGCATTGCCCTTTCCCGGTGTATATGCGATGTCGAAATCATAGGAAGCTAAGAACTCTAACCATCTCTGCTGACGGAGATTCAGATCTTTCTGAGAGAAGAGATACTTTAACGACTTATGATCAGTAAACAGCTCAAATCTTTCTCCCAAAAGATAGTGTCTCCACATCTTTAACGCGAACACGATCGCTGCCAATTCTAAATCATGGGTAGGGTATCTTCTCTCGTGCGGTTTCAAATGCCGACTTGCATAAGCTACAACCCTACCGCCCTGCATCAATATAGCACCCAGTCCGGTACCACAGGCATCCGTGTATACCGTCATCTCTTCATTCCCCTCAGGAATGACTAACACTGGTGCGCTTGTCAACTTGTCCTTCAGACTCTTGAATGCATTCTCGCACCTCTCATCCCAGACAAAAGCTTGATTCTTCTTGGTTAACTGGGTCAATGGTGCTGCTACCTTGGAGAAACCTTGGATAAACTTACGATAATATCCCGCTAATCCCAAGAAACTTCTTACATCTGTTGCACTCTTGGGCGTAGGCCAATCCTGTACCGTAGCCACCTTCGCTGGGTCCACGGCAATACCATTCTCTGATACAACATGGCCCAAGAACCTCACTTCCCTCTTCTAGAAGTGACACTTAGAAAACTTGGCTTTCAATTGGTGTTTTCTCAACACCTCCATCGCTACTCTTAGATGTTCCTTGTGTTCTTCCTCTGTCTTCGAATAGACCAAAATATCATCAACGAACACAAGGACAAACTTATTCAACTGATCTCTGAATACCCTATTCATAAGATCCACAAAATATGCCGGGGCATTAGTCAGCCCAAATGGCATAACCAACCATTCATAAAATCCAGACGGCGTTCGAAATGCCGTTTTAGCTATACTCTCAGCTTCCACTCTAAGCTGATGAAAACCTGTCGCGAGATCCAACTGAGAAAATACTCTCGCGCCACTCAACTGATCGAACAAATCATCTATCCGCAGTAGAGGATACTTGTTCTTCCTCATCACTTTATTCAACTCGCGGTAGTCTACACACAAACGAAGGGAACCATCCGCCTTGGTAGCAAACACAACTGGTGCTCCCCATTCAGAAACACTCCTTCTGATAAATCCCTTCCTCAAAAGATCGCTGACTTGCACCTCGAGCTCTCGCTGCTCTCTTGGTGCCATACGACGAAGTGGCATCACTATAGGCCTGGCATCCTTTACCAAATCAATACGAAACTCAATCTCTCGGTGTGGTGGAAGTCCGGTCACTTCTTCGAAAACATCCGGATACTAGCCAACCACGGGCAAACCTGACAACTCACTATGCAGAATGTCGAGCGAGTTTAGAAAACTAGCCAATACCCCCTTACTGGGTAGACCACCAAACACTATCCTCCGCCCATCATCCGCTCTAGCTGTCACCAAAAAGCCCTCACAGTCTACCACCACCCTGTACCTTCGGAGCCAATCTACTCCCAAAATAATGCCAAACCGAGTAAAGCCCAAAACAAAGCAATCACAAACAAACATGCATCCATGACTCGATAAGACCACATTACGACAAATCATGCTAAGGCTAGTAGAACCACCAATCGGGTTCGTCACTACTAAAGGTCTATCGACGATCCCGGGTTCCAATCCCAACCTATCTACCAGGTCACTAGATATGAAAGAACTAGAAGCTCCGGTATCAAACAAAACTCTAACAGGAACATCATAAACAGAAAGCATACCTTGAATGACGACATTCTTTCCCTTCTCCGCCGCAGTTGGGGCATTCGACGAAGAAGGAATAACATTGAGAGCATATGCTTTCACCATTTGCTTTTCCTTAGGGGGCTGTGGACACTTGTTCTTGTGATGTCCCATTTGGCCACAGTTGAAGCACTTCCTATCCGCTGGCTTGGCCCGACAATTACTAGCATAATGGCCCTTCTTACCACAGCTGAAGCACTCCACATCTTGCTTATTCTTTTTCTTCTGGCCATCCTTAGCTTGGTTCTGCTTTCTCTTATTCTGGGAACCACCCTTGCCTCCACCACTTGCTTGTGGTTTTGGCTCTTCTGCAGATGCAACCTCAGTCTTCGACTTAGGGTAGAGACTTTCTGATCTTAGCGCTTTCCCCCACAATCGATTCAAACGTCTCATCGATGTGGTTAATAATTTTTTCCCCCAAGTACTGATCCAAACCAGTTATGAATTTCTCATTCTTTTTCTCGGCAGTATCAATAAGAGATAACCCATATTTTGACAAAGTGTCAAATTCAGCAATATACTCCAAGACAGCTCTGCCATTCTACTTGAGCTCCAAAAATTTCTTAAACAGCACTGACTTCTGAGCAGCTGGAATGAACTTCTCACTAAAGCGAGCCTTAAACTTCTCCCAAGTAATCTGATCTTCGGGAGTAGCTGCCTTTATAGCATTCCACCAATTCATCGCTCGCCCTTGCAGCTGACGAGACGCTAGCTTTCTCTTCATCGCATCCTCGATACCCAAATCCTCGAAGATGCGTTCGCAACTATCCAACCAATCTTGAACATCCGTAGCCGACTCCGTTCCGTGGAACGGCTTCCCACCAAGGCTAGTATATTCCTTATTTAGCTTGGCGAAGTCGACTCTTGGCGCCTGCACTATTGGACCACCACCATTTCCACCATTGGGAGCTATCCTCTGTACATCCCTAAGCATCTCTCTCATGAGGTCAGTAAACATCGTCCTCATGTCAGCAGCATTCCCATTGTTGGCTCCCCTACCAGCACCTCTAGTATATCGGCTCATCGTCAATCTGAAAAAGGAAACGATTAACGACTCCATAGTGGTGCTAGTGCAGTACGACTTCATCCTTATACTACTAATAGTATATATATATAGCTTTTGAAAATCAAAATAATCACAAATACGCTCTCTCGTATACGTATATTATCTCTCCATGATAACTTCCCTAGGTTAACTACGCAACCTAGAGCTCTGATACCAAGTGTGACGGCCCGCCCCGCACCAGCCTGCATTTCCTCCAAAAGTGCGCTGTACACATGTCCGACTAGCACGGGACGGTCGCCAAAGAAAGGAAAGAAGGGAATGAACTAATCAAGGAACCCGTAGAATGTCTCACAGCGCATGGAATAAAATATAATAATAATATACTTGACATAAAACAGGTGAGACAGTGCATAAGCTGATAACCAAAATCAACACCAATCATCAGAGTAGCGGAAATTCAAATACAGCTTATTACAATTTTCCAAATTTACTGTCTCCAAACAAAAGAAAGCTAAAGTAGAAGATACACCACCAATGCCCAAGCAGTGACCTTCAACAATACAGGGAGAATATTATGTATATATATTACGTGGAAGCCTCCTGCTCGTCTCCGGATCATCTACCCATGCACCACCAGCTAACCTGTCTCTAGTCTGCTCGTGTGAGCACCCAGAGTAATAAGAGGAGACATAAAACTCTGGGTCAGACATAAAGCCTGGTATGAGCGATAAGCATCTAAACAAAACAATAACAGGTATACTAAACCATACCTGAACCTGGACCTGCAACCAAAGAGTTAGTACCACATACCGTACAATACTCCAAGGTGCCATAATAAATAGTGTAAGAATACGTGGGTGGGGTGTGCATGTCGTAATGATAGCAAACAAATCATCCATAGCAACCATCCTCACATCTCTCACTCAGTGCGTAAAGCGTACGACATCTACCACTTTGGAACACTAGACAAACTGAGGTAACGACGAATCCCGACTTGTAGAAACCCTGCTATGACCAAGCTAAACATATGGAGTCATGACCAAACATTTCAATGACCCACTTCATTGGTTGTAGCCCTTGGTTCTACCGATGCCATAATGGCCCTGAATCCGCCTTCGTACCTCCTACCATAGCGGTCCAAAGCTATAGATGTCGATAACTCCTTGGCACGCGCCCCGCAGCAAAGCCCAACCATGAAGCGAACTCGTTGATTCCCATCTGAATCTTGAGCTCTAACTTCTCATTTGGACTTCCTTTGCATCTCGGGTTTGGTCGAATTGGAGTGGGTCTTCAGAAGAGTTGTCGCGCAGTAACAGTCCTAGAATTCGGTTCGGTTCGGTAGTCATTACCCCCGTCGGTTCGGGTCGGTCCTCCTTGTCATCTTTCCATTCGGTTCGGGTCGGGTACTTCACTTCGGGTCGGGTCGGTGTCCTCCTCCGGGTCGGGTCGGGTTGTTGTCTTCCTTCCAGTTCATGCTCCTTCTTCGATCAGCTCCCTCGTTTTCCATCTACTCCGATCCGATCCGATCCCTTCGCCTTGCTCCAGTCGTAGCCTCCCATTCGTGAGTCGATCCGATCTGGCCTCCATTATGCTTCCGATCCGATCCGCTCTCTCCTACTCCGATCCGATCCTGCTCCATAGTTCCGATCCGATCCCCCTGTCCACTCCAACTCTAAGTAAACGACCTTCCTTTTTGCCAAGTCTCTTATGTGCCAAACTCCAGTTCAGGTCGGGTTTTCTTGCCCAGTTCACATATCCGATCCGAGCCCTCATCCGATCCGAACCGGTTAGAGACCTGCACATTTCTGCAACTTTCCAGCGAGCTTTATACGCCATTCGACGACGTTTTCGACCAATTTAACTATTCTATTCACCCATAAAACATACCATAGAGTCATAGCAACATGTAATAGCAACCACAAACAGCAAACAACAATTCAAATGAATCAAAATGGATCAAGAGTGACTAAAACTTCATATTTTCCCATAACATGTTTAAGTAGAATTAATCATAGTGTTAACAAAACTTAATCAAATCGAACCAAATTTCTAACAGAGGCATAAGATATTATTTAAGAATTTCTAAACATTTTTCCAGAATTTATTGGTGTATAAATTCGCTAATCTTCACTAATTACCCTTAATTAACTGTAATTAGTGCCAAAACGATGCTATCACTCACCTTTGCCACAACTAAAACCCCAAAACTGAAATATTCTCTGATTTGGCGCTGTTCCCAATCTTACACAGCAGCTCTACCTCGGTTCTTGTGCTAATACTCCTTGATTTGGTGTTTGCTAAGCCTAATCTTCAATTAGAAAGTGATTAAGAGGGGTTTTGAAGAGATTTAGAGGGTGGAGGTCATGGCTAGGTTAAGAGGAATGAATAGTGACGGCTGAAAAATGAGAAAAAGGTATTCTCCAAACCCTAACAGCCCTTTTAAACTCCTAACCCCGAAATTCCCCTTTGGGCCTAGCTGTTAATCACCCGGTTAAGCCCAATTAAGCTGTTTTTCACCATCTGAAACTTGTTTCAGCCATATCTCCCAAACGGTAAGTCCGTTTGGCTAATGTGACCACTCTACGGAAAGAGAAACCATCATCCGAAGCCAATGGAAGTGGTTTTAGGTCAAAATTCATTTCCGGTCAAAAGTTATGGCCAAAACAGTATCAACTAGGGGTAAAATGGTCAATTAAAAATCGGGAAAAATCATGAACATGGGAAATGACCACAATAGTCGTCTCCCAAAGTTACATGACCATACGACTTCGTATGTGAAAGAAATAAATATCCTACGATCCTATGATGCGTAGAATACGGGTCGTTACAAATTTCAAGTTACAACATTTTTGAAATAACCAAATTCTGAAACTTATTCTCAATTAAATCAATTCATTATCCTTATAATCGACAAAAAATGATTTTTCCCAATATTATTCCAATTTATTTATTTTAAATTGAAATTTAAATATACGTAAAAATATGGGATGTTACATTCTCCCCCACTTAAAAATCTTTTCGTCCTCGAAAAGAGAACGAACGATACTAAGCATATCTCTATTTAAAAAATTCATACTCAAAATAGCTTTTATAAAATAAGTTATATTTGTAAAACACATAATTTTTTTCTAACTTCCGAAATCAAGAAAAATTTCGGCAGCATCTCCCCTGTATGGAGAGGTCTGGGAAAAATCCCAACATACATATAACTCAAATATCATCTCATCACAAGATGAGGCATCCCAGAAATGGGGAAAAATACAAAACAAAACCCCAAAACCAATACAATCCCCAAATACGTACCTCTTTTAGCGTTTATATGCGTTTATTCTTACCTTAGCATTTAGCATTTAGCATTTAGCGCAAGCGAGCTCCAAAGCGTAGCATAACTTTCCCACACCTGCTACATACTCACCTATACATGGAAATCGAACATATATACAATATATAGCAAATGTGCACAACTTGCATGACATATATCAACATTTTCAATCACAAAACCAAAATATTCATAACAGGCCAGCGAACAAATCAAGGCTTATCACCCATTAAATGTTGAATTTGACTAATGTACACTAGGTAAAATTTTGTAGTCCTCGTTTCAGGCTTTCCGAATTGTCCGGATTCAACGAATTCGGATAATCCGTTTGAAAGTTATGACTATTTTTGTAAAACTGAACGCTTCAGCCCATACATTGTAAATGCAGGTTTGAATTGTTCTATCATGTTTTTAGCCTTCTAAACATCAGAATTTGACTCAACATATTTAGAAAATTTTAGTTTACATTCTGGCCTTTCGAATTGTACTCGCACATCATGATCCGACGCTCAGTTAGGGAGTTATGGTCAAAGCAATATTGGTATTCGCTTCGGTTTTAAAATTTCCTGCGCATGTACAATAACTACAACATGAATTTTGGTTTAGCAAACATAAGAATTTTGACATGGTGCTATATACGAAAGTTTTGGTTCATATTCTAAGGTTTCTAAAAAGTCCGGAATCATCCGATTCCAATCATCCGTTCAAAAGTTATGTTCATTTTAGTTTCAACTTATTAATATTTCTGGTTTTCGCATAAAGGTCGCCTCATTTCATTTGAAGTTTCTAACCATTCGATTCCAATGATTTGGAAATTCTTTAGCACTTCAAATTAGTTATCACTTTTACTCGAGAAACGGGTTTACATTCGATTGTTTACCTTAGTCCGGTATGATTTCTATCCATTTAAAATGGTTATCCCCTCGACACTCACATACCAAATTTTACACTGAATTTGGTTTACGTTTTATCCTTACTCCTCTTATAAATCTCACATCACTCTCCAATTTCTTCGCTCATATTCAATTGCTCGTTCGTTTCATTTAGTCAACTTCAATTCCAAAGTCAAGGTCTAAGATCAGTAATAAACCGTTCTATTTCTTCCGTCTTTGAAATTTCCATTTCACTTACTTAATCCGACCATACAAATAAATTCTATATCAACTGCATTCTATTAAATCCCTTCAACTTGGACTGAGTTTTATTTTGTTTGGAGTTTCAACATCTGAATCCTAAGACTTTAACAAAGTTTAACCACCAAAATGGATTATCGATCCACTATTTCCATACTTTGTTTTATTCCTTTATGTTTTGTTTAAACAACCAATTCAATTTCTCGAGTTCACTTCCATTATTCAAATTCGTTTGGCTTACTTGAATCTACTTAGTTTCAAATTCTTTCGATATCCAAATTCTTATTTAATTTCATTAACATAGGGTTTGCTCAAACTCCCCTTTTCTTCTTTCTATAATTCCACTTTATATTTTTTCATTTCATTTATTAAGTTCCAAATTTCGAGAATCATTACCGAACATTAAACTCCTTCTATTTTAATATTAATTCAAATCTATTTATGGTTTTCGAACCAGCTCGATTTGGTTTCATTTGTTGGGCTCAAATTACGTTAAACCTCATTTCCTTTCTACATTCGATATTGTTCTTACCATTTATTCATCCAATTAGATTCTGTCCCCACTTAAAGTTTATTCTCCTAATTCAAGTTATTTATTATCATGGTCCAAATTAAAGATGGTTATATAGATCAACTTTCTATTTAGTTCTCAACCCACTATATATTAATAAACTATATATAAACATATAAATTCCATAGCGCTATTCCTAACTTTTCATTTAGTCCTAACTTACAATGTATAAAGTGAAAACTAAATTTCTTACATTCATTAGAGAGATATGATCAACGCGATCCTAGCGTTTCTTGTTTTATCCAATTCCGACTTATATTGAATTTTATATATTTATTCAAAGTTTAAAATCGAAATTTCAAACTACCGGGCCATTTCAGGCTTGTACTATATATATATATATATTACGAATTTCGAACTTAAGTTTCGTTTTAAATAATTTTATATTCGTTATTAGTTAAAACAAACTCAATACTTGATTTCAGGTTTCCAAATCAAGTTTAGAATAACATAAGTATATACTTATATTATTTTATAAACCATACTATATGAAATTTCAAATCCAAACCTTTAAATTTAAGCAAGAAATTTAAATTCTGGATCTAAATTTAACCTAACTTTGAATATCGTAAACTAATACCTTTTAAAAATTTATACTATATAAAGTTAAATCCAAAATTCTATGTCAAACCCAATTATAATCATCATTGAGTGGCCTCTCCCCCACTTAAACTCTTTAGAATAATCATCGATAATGCGTGCACTCATTACCGAAGTCATTTCCGACGTCCAAGGAGGAATTACACACTTATTCTTAAATTCCTTTTAAATCATTTCCCTTTCGAAACACTTACCAAAGTACCATATTTCCCAAAAATCCTGGCAAATCTATTTTCAAAGATACCCCAGGATCAAGTTTCAAGTTCATTTCTATTTTATCGCAAACCGTTTGCAACCGCTTAGATTTAAAGGTATAATTTCATTTCAAATATTTTCTAAATCCCTTAAAAATTTTCCTTATTAAATTTATTATCGAATCAACCATAATAGGTAATAACTTAATTTTATTACCTTCCCACGACCAATACATATACACTTAAAACAACCAATATACATATAATATATATATATATATATAATATAATCGGAAACCATATTATGTCGATTCATTCTATTCGATTATTTAGGAACTCCTATCGATTGTATGGCGTCCCATATATCGACCAGAATCCATAAATAATCAACAGAACAAGACAACACAATATAAAACCATTTTATATCAAAATACAAGTACGCTCTCTCATATATCTCTCGAACTCATTCTAGGGCGTTTCTAACCCCATCTCTAATGAGTTTATTCCCAACAGAGCCAAGGTTATCGCTAACCATTGCTCTGATACCAAATGTAACGACCCATATTTTTGACCGTTCGAATCGACAATAAACCACACATGTCGACCTAAGCAAATCGCAAATGCAGATAGTTATTGGGAAAAGAAGAAAAAGGAAAAAAGAAAAGAAACCAATCACAGAATCTCACAGCGGAAGGACAACATATAATAAACAATAGCAGCTTAAAATAATTGAAATGTATACATTGATTTAACATTCAATGATTATCAGAGTTACACATAAACAGGTTTACATAACATAACAGCGGAAATAAAATGCAGCGGAAATACATATGTATAGATAATAGATATACCAAATCTTCGTCTTCGGTCTCCCAGTCACAGTCATCCCTGTTAACTGCAAACGCCTGCTGACCCGAGCGTATTGCATAAAAATAAAACACAAAGAACACTCGGATCATCACTAAATCATTCTCATATTAGTCAAATTAAAAATACGAAATAATATCAGTGTCATGGGTGCAGTAACTCAAGAGATGTTACGGGATTTTTCCATCTCTCGAGGATTCGTTAAACTAATATCTATATAATAATACTCTATTATTATAATGTCTGTTCAGTAAAGTATAAATACTGAAAATAGCGTAAGCGGGATTACCATGTTACCCTTACGCCGTTTATAGGCATCAACAGTCTATACAGTACCGTAAATTCACCGTACTGGTGTTATCAGAGGGCACTCCATAGAAGGCAATGCTAAATCAAAATCGTATGGGGCTCGATATGGATATATATGACAAGGCACTCGAGGCAATGCCCAGGGTAGGATTCTACCAATTCCTCTCCCGGACCGGTGGTAACGCATAGCAGCCACTACCGCCCACCTTGGAACACACTCCCAAAGTCATAAATGGGCCCAAATCATCATCATCATAGTCATAGGAATAGTATCGAAGAAGTGTGTCCGATCAAAGGTGCTACCTCAGTTAGTCACGGTATATCTCCTGTTTTAGTCATTTCAATTCTGACCTGAAGGTCAGGGCTATTTCGTCATCGTGCCATCTTCGATTCAGTAATCACCTCCAAGTCATCATACTCATTCTGGATACGCCATAACGTTCACAGTTGTCAAAGTGGTATCGACACTGACAGAGAGTATGCCTTATGTCGACTCCGGTCTCTTTAACAACCAACGCTTACATCTTACACATCGGTCGGTTCTTTTATATTTGATAAAGGTTCGCTTTCATATCAAAATATCATCTTCTGTTTCGAACCCAATTTATATTCAAACGAATAAAATTTCCATATCAACATATCATAATCATACCCGAGCCGATTATATTCTAAACTAGAATATACTTCATATCATTAAATAATAATCACATAATATTTCACAAACGACTTATATTCGAATAGAATATAATTTATCTCAAAGACTTCAAATTATCACGGATTCTTATCTCAACTCCATTTGAACCGGCGGTTCAAACTCAAGCATTTCCATTCGGAAGGAATTTATAAATTTCAAAATACTTGTAAATAAACGTATATATAAAATAATAATAATATTAATATTAATATTAATAAATGTTATATAATAATATATAGATATATATAAAATATAATAATAAAAAATAAATCAGTAATTTAAATATTATCTATATACTTAAAATAAGGTTACTAGAAAAGTTTGAAAAAGGAATTATAAGAAAAATTTATTTAAAAAACAATAGTTATAAGTAAAGGTAAATAATAAATTTAAAGCAAGAATAATTATTTGGAATCAAATGCATAAATATTTTTAAAATAAATTTCTCTAATCAAAAATCTTTCCTTCCTTCCAAATTTCTAATACTTGAATCTATCCTCCGATCTCAATGGGTTCATTTAATTCCATATCACATTTCAACCCCGTTCAAAACAACTATTTGATTTCTAGAGTTCAAATATATATTCAAACTGAGTTAAAACAACTCAGATACCTTAGATTTCCAAATTTCCCAAACCAGATTACATAAGAATTATTACCTTCTAATCCAACTCATAACTTATATTCAAATCCAAATTTAAATATTTCCACTTTGTTTAGGAAAAATTCCTTGAACCCTTTTTAAATCAACATCCCAGTTCAGAATCTTAAAAAAAAAAAAAATTGAATTATCGAGTATCGGTACATTCTTTTAAAAGGGAAATTTCTATCAGATAAAATTTCAAGTATTTAAAATCATTTAACCAATCGATGTCTGTATATAATTATCTACCCGATGGCCAAGTGATTTAAATTTAATTTCTCGATATTTCGGGGATGGATCTATCATTTCAATCCAAATCAGGGTCACAGAGATTTATCATTTCACTCCGTGTTCTTAATTTATTTTATCGATAAATCCCGGGTTCATTAGATGCCCGTAACATCAAGGGTAGTTGGGATTTATCGTCACAAAGAACATGCAAACACGCTATACTGAATACGGAGCATTAACTGTGTCAATCTCAATTCAGTAATAAATTTCAACTAAACATCCATCACAACCATTCTATTCAACTGATCAGCATTAAACTATTGCAGGATTAGCAAAGATTTGAATTTCCAACCAGAAATTTAAATTAAATTAATTAACTAATTATTTATCTAATTTGCATGTTAACACAAGATATATCAAATCTAAGCAACCAAATTCAACAGCCAATAACAACCACGCAACCAAACTATTTCATAAATTTAATTCGATAAATATGGGAATAATTCAGTATTTCGTGAGCGAAGAATCACTCACCTTTGGGCCTTATTCGGACCAAACGTCCAAAAAAATCCCAAAATTTGACAGTCTCCAAATGCAGCCAGGTTAGTGCCAAAACGTCCGCCATTCCGCCATGATCCCAACGCAACAAACCGCGTCCAAATCCGAGTTCATATGAAGAAGTTATCAGTGTTTTACCATTTGAATTCAAATTATAAAAATAAATAAAGTAATTATCCTCACCCACTCATGTCATGACACGTCATCACCTCTACAAAACAAATCCCGCTCATTTCCTCCTCTGCTACAGTAACGACGCGAGCAACCCAACATGGCCGACTTTGACCACCAAAATCCGCTGATTCCGGCCACTATCTGACGTGCAACCACCACCATCATGACCCTCCTCTAAATCCGCACCTACCACCGCTGGAGCCATCACCTCCGGCGACCCCTAGCCCCGCCGACGGCATGACCGACGAACGGGTTTTTAACCCTTAAATGATGAAATTCCGGCAATAAACACAGCTATTTTCCAAACGAACACCTCCTCTGCACTCGTATGGACGTCCTCTTCAATACCCAGATCCCCGAATTCGCGATTAACCTCCGAATCAAAAAGCCCTAATTTTGAAGTTAGGGTTCCGAAAATCTGAGCTTTGACCATCGATTTCCGACCACTACAGGCCATGCATGTCGGAACTGAGAGCACCAGTAGCTTCGTGACATTGAGAGCTTCGATTTGACATATAATACGATAGGGTTTTGAGAGATTTTATTTTGAGGTGAATTTTTGTTTTGAGATTAAGATAAAAAAATTATTTTCTGCCATTAACGATGAAATTTTGATGGAGAACAACATAGGAAATAGAGAATGGGCTTATAAGAAGGAGGTGGAAATTTATTTATAAGTAAAGGAGGCCCAAATATGATAAACAACAAATATTCTATTTCACCGATTCAATTTCGCGATTTCTCCCGTACGGTCACATAATAAGTTCAAAAATTCTAAAACTGGTATCCTGCAATAATTCACCGTTCCGGATCCAATGGCGCCAGTTTCGTCGAATTCCGAGACAATTACAAAAATTATTAATTCCACAGTAAATTAATTAATAAAATATTCAAAATTCAATCAACTGTTTTAAAAAAATACCAATAAAATTCCATTTTAAATCCAATAAAGACTCAAATAGATTTTATAAATAAATTTTCACACATTTAACTCTAAATTGGTTATTTGAATTTGAATTGAAGTTTCAGTTTTAACTTAAGCAGCTTAAATTCCACCATTTAACCAATTAAATTATTGAATCCCCTTTTCTCAAATTTCAACTTAAATAAATTTTTATAAATTTATTTCACCTATTTAAGTTCCCAAATTTGGTTAATTGAAATTTAAAATTTGAATTCAGTTATTATTGATCACTTAGAATTCCATCATTTATAAATTAAATTTCATTTTACCTTAAACACTTGAAATACATAAATTATAAAATATTAAATTTCAAGTTACAACATTTTTGAAATAACCAAATTCTGAAACTTATTCTCAATTAAATCAATTCATTATCCTTATAATCAACAAAAATTGATTTTTCCCAATATTATTCCAATTTATTTATTTTAAACTGAAATTTAAATATACGTAAAAATATGGGATGTTACACATAAAAATCATATTTTTAATCCACTACATTAGTAAAAATCACGCCTTTCTCCATTTAAAAATATCGTCTTTCTTCCTTTAAAAATCTAATCTTTTCTATTTTTAAAAAACTAATCTTTTCTCATGGATCTATAAACAAAATCAGGACTTTAGGTCGCCTCTTATATAAAACTGAATTTAGAAAACAAAACTAATTTATAAAAACCGAATTCCAACTAAGAACTGATTTAAATAGGGTAGTACATTTTAAATAAAATCAGATTTAAAGGAGACTCACCGTTATTCGAAGAGGAGAGGCACAAGGGGCTATAGGTGACCGGAGGGCATCGCTGAAGCAAGGGGGGTCTTCGGTAGGCAGCAGCAGGCGGGGGGGGGGGGGGGGGGGGGGGGGGTTCTTCGTGCGGTGGCTTAGGGGAAAAGGGGGCGCGGGGGGAGGGGGCTCGATGTCGCAGGCGGGGGGGGGGGGGGGGGCTCGATGTCGCAGGCCAGGGGGGAAGAGGAGGAAGATGAGGAGGGGCGGCGGCGGCTCATCGACGGTGAGGGGGGGCTCGACGCTGCAGCGCTGTGGCTTCCTTTTTTTTATGAAATCGATTGAAATAATGATTGGGGGGCAGAGAGAAGTTAAGGGGAGAGGAAAGAGGTTTTTAATTTTTAATTATTTTATTTTCACCAAAAAGCAACTTTTATTTTCGACCTCAAAACGAGGCCCACCGCCTGTCGTCCATAGCGTATTACCCCCATTCCGAACACAATGGGATATGTACCGCAAGCTGATTCGATCGTTTCGATCAGTTTTCGTCAAAATCAACATATAACTCTATATATTGAATTTAAACGCGCATTTCAATTTACCGGGGTCACATACTAACTCGAAAAATTACAGAAAAATATTTTCTTGCTTCGTATTGACGATACGGTCCTAACAAAACTAGTTTCATCGAATTCTGAGACCGTTGGAAAAATGGCCAATTTCCAGTCGATTAAAATCAACTGAAACTGGTCAAACGCGTTTTCCTTTGCCACGCTCACATATTGATTCAAAAAATTATGAAATTTGGATTCTAGCAATAATTTAACATCACGGACCCAACAAAAGTGGTTTCGTCAAAATCCGAGGTCGTTTGCAAAATGTCCATTTTTAAGGGCCTGAATTTCATAGCGACTATTAAGAATTTTCAACTAGACATATCTTTTGATCCCCGTTATGAAATCTCGATTTTTCAGATTCGTTGGAAAGATATTCCCAATTAGATCCTAATGTTTTTGGTTTCACTAAAATCCGGATTGTTTTGCACCCGGTACATTCAATTGAAGTTTGAAATCGAATTATCGAACTACCGCGCCATTTTCAATTCTATTTATAATTATATATAATTATTTATATTCTAACGACGACGCGTATAAATATATACGTTCGAATTATATTCAAAATAAATTTCTCGTCGATATTATTTAAAATAATCTATTTTAAATATTCAAAATTCGCTAAAATTGCCAAAATAAAATTTTTAAACTGGCCCAGATTTTTGGGTTATTACATATAGATTCAAGTCTGTAAGACATCTATACATATGCACAAAATTTCCCATATAAAATGACAAGAGGAATTTATTTAAAATTTGGTGGAGGACTGTTAGAGGAAATTTGAAATAAAGAAATTTTTTGATTTGTCCCACATCATGAAATATAACATAGTATGCAACTATATACGTAAAAGCATGATGTGTTATATCAAAAGAAAGAGGAGGATAGATAAGGCAAGAACATAACATACACGACATTGGCATGCACATTAATATTTAAAAGGTCTAAAGATGGGCCTTGGGCTCGGGGCCCTGGGGCTCTTGGGGTCTCGTGATTAGATGGGCCCTGATATGCCAATGGGCTTACTGTACAGCAGATCAATTTTGTTTTGATTGCAGGAATTATCAGTCGACTAATGCTATTTGCGCCAATCCATTGCTGCGGAATTTTAACATTATGAGTCGATTGGTTATTTACTTACCAGTCGACTGGTTATGTTTGAACTGGCAAGGATTGTTTGATTTCAAACAGACATGACTATTTAAAATTAACAGTCTGATGCTCTAACTAGTCGACTGGTATGAACAGCTGCGACCAATTCTGAAAAGAAACAGACGCTACTATTTGAAGATTTGCAATCTTTTTTGAATAGAGGCAACCGTATCTCCTCGCTGCTATATAAAATGGATCACATTTCAGTTTAGAATCACTTGAATTACATCTCTACATCTTCTTTTTAATTCATACTCTGCCATTTCTTAAATATATCGCAAAAGGGCTCTAGCTCCTGTAGGCAAGAATTCAAATCTCTTGTCACTGCAGACGATTAAATCCAGATTGTGAATCGTCGTATTTGTGCAACTACGTCAATTAAAGATATTCAATATCTGCTCCGTTGTATCTTCGAACAGATTTTCCATTACTCGTGGACACAAAATAAGAGGAAAAATTACTGTTTTAGGATAGAAATCAACACATCGTGCCTCAGAGATTTGTAAACAAGAAGAATCAGCGATGAATTTAGTCCAACAATCAAGAACAGTAATTTGGCAATGGATTCTCATAGTCTTAAGAAATTTTCCGCTGATTTTACGAAGCTAGAGAGATTCGATGGTGTTAATTTTCTTCGATGGCAGAAAAAGATGCATTTCTTGCTGGCTGGAATGAAAGTGGTATATGTTCTAACTACACCAAAACCAGCGGAGACCGAGGATGAAACCATTGCACAGATACGAGATCAGATCAAATGGGAACATGATGATTATATTTGCAAAGGGGCCATCCGTAATGCGATGATGGACACACTTTTTGATATGTACTACAGCAAGGCAACTGCAAAGGATGTTCGGGATGCATTAGAAGCAAAATATCTTATGGAGGACGCAACTAGTGAGAAATTTCTTGCAACTAAATTTTTTAATTACAAAATGACTGATGATTGTCCAGTATTAGAGCAATTCAATGATATCATGCACATACTTAACCAATTCAGTCAACATAAACTAATATGGATGAGGAGATTAAGGTCCCATCCATAATAGACAAATCACCCCCATCTTGGAAAGATCAAAGGAAACTATTGAAACACAAGAAGGAGGATATGAGTCTAGACGGTCTTGCACAGTATTTGCAAGTTGAACAATAACTGAGGCAAAAAGATGCTCAAGATGAAAAAGTTGTTGATACATCAAAAGTCCATATGGTAGAGGAAAAGAAAGTAAACAATGCTTCGAATAACTCTTCTAATAAGAAGAGGAAAGGGTAGTACAACAATAATTCCTAGAACAAGAAAATCAAAAATGGTTGCTATGTTTGTGGTAAACCAGGACATTACAAAAAGGATTCACTACAACAAAATGACCCTATTACAACGGTGGAACACCATTGTAATATACATTTTACAACGGTGGGCAAACCGTCGTGTATTAAGAAGTTGTTATGGACTAATATCTTTTACAACTTTTTTACATTGTTGCAACACCGTTGTAATATGTATATTTTACAACTTTTTTCCACCGTTGTAAT
Source organism: Allium sativum (assembly GCA_030737875.1). Taxonomy (NCBI): domain Eukaryota; kingdom Viridiplantae; phylum Streptophyta; class Magnoliopsida; order Asparagales; family Amaryllidaceae; genus Allium; species Allium sativum. The sequence continues at coordinate 554,171,531 of CM060915.1, forward strand.
AAACTTTATTACAATAGTTATGCACCGTTGTAATAAAATCTACTACAACTGTTATGCACCATTGTGATTGACATTTGTATTTTAAAAAAATAAACATCTTTTGCAACTGAAAAGAATAATACACTAAATATAGCAATACTCCATAAGCAAATCCGATATTACAGTTATTTGCAAACTAATTTATTTAAATACTCAAATATTCAGTATTACAAATAATAAGTTTTAAACAACATTTCGTACATTATTACATACTTGACCGTTACAAAGCAACTTAATACAAGCACAAGTTATCGACAAAAAATTGCATATCCTACGGGAGTACACCATCAGCCATAATCTACTACAACTTTATGTACAAGTTACCTGGATCTTTACACCATCATCCATAATGTCCTTATGTTCCAGTAATACATCTTCATAGTATTTCTTTAACCGACCTTCAATCACTTTTTGAATGATATTTTCAGGGTTCCATGAACTTGCAACCTTATAAAACCAAAAAAAGTATAAATGAGCCAATGATATGAGAAAGGACTTTAATTGGACGTTAACATAGAAAAATGGAAAATTTGTGAAAAATGCCATGAAACCATATACAAATTATCAAGAACAAACATGTTATCAAACCATGCATATACATAAAATACAACTTATCAGTCTCACTGTTGACGCCTTCATTTTCACAGAAGTGCTTAAGACACTTAAACATCAATATATATATATATATATATATATATATCTGTGTGTGTGTGTGTGCGCGCGCGCGTGTGTGCGTGTGTGTGTGTGTGTAAAACTTCTATCAAGCCTATTCCATGACCATTACTTACTTCAGATATCGAACAAGTAGCATAATTTAGCTATACTTTTGAGAAACCATGACTATATATTGTTTACATAGCATTATCTACCCATCTGTGCCAAAAAAGGATTCCATATACCATTTATAATGTACAAAATATACAATTACAACATCATGAAAATTACTCAGATATCAATCAAATTCTCAGAGTACATAAATGCTTATTACTCCTTACTTTTGGATACAAATAGCTCCTTAACTCTGTTTAGAAATAGATCAAATGACCTACATTACTACTGCTCGCAACTAAAATTTACAAATCTTATAATATCAGCAAGCATAATAGATAATTTAAACCAACTTTATAAAATGTAGCCATATTAACTACCCTACATTAGCGTTCCCAAAGCCCTGTATATAGTTCCACCCTAGGTTCGTTGTTCCTTTTAGTTTTATTCTCTAATTCTTGGTCTCTATAAACCCCTAGTCCAGCAAATATAGCTACAATAAGCATGTTCCCTGCAACAATCTTGGAGCTGCCCCATTATAAATGAGACAACACAACTGATTGCATGATAACCAAAAGGGGTCAGACTATAAGTCTGGTATGAGTGTATCTCACAGTGGGTGGTGTTCGGTGCATATAGCTAATGTTTTACAGTTTAACTAAATTATTCTATATGCATATGAAAACTGTCTAACATTTGTATGCCACTAGTTATGTGCTCACATGTTACACTGTCTAAACAAATTTCATGACAGTTCACGTATTCACTGCCTATGGTTATAAGTAGGCAAGTTAACCAACAATTTGACACTGGGTATAAACATATACAAACTAGCGTGTAAAGACAGGTTTCGAATAGTATGTAGTGCTCAATGTACAATTTTCTAGTATGTTATACAGTTTAAGTAACTCCATATCTGATCAAAATTGCATAAACATATGTATAGAACTGTTTATGTGTCATTAAACATCACAAAATCATTGACAGTCCAAGAAAAGGGGTAACTGGTCATTTGTTCTCTATATAATATGCATATACACACTAAACTGTCTGAACAAGGTATATAAATAACTGGTTATAGCAAACCAACTAATGCATCCACTATTGAATAACTTTTTGGACCATTTTCAAACCAAGTTGTGTCACTGATTATGTATCACAGACCAATGTTTATTTGCATTAGTCCATTTCAAATAAGAACATACATCTATTTATAGCCACCACAAATTATATTCAAGATACATTTAACTTGCTTAAACAAGTCATTAAATAAAGATATGCTACTAGTTGTAAACTAGTATTTATGGTACACATTCATTCCAGTTAGGTTGCGACTAGAAGGTCTCTGTCCCTATCAGCTTTTGCATAGATGTTCTAGTATAATAAATATATAGTAGGTTATGGCTTTAGTGACTAAATCACAAACAATCAACTTTTTATATGAACAACAAAAATTCTCCCAAATCTGTCATGGAAGATAATATGTTACAGTTTTAAGCAATGTTTAATATCATGTTAAAAACTGCCTACCCAATATTGCAACATGTTAAAAGCTCACTTTTCAAAGCCCATACATATAAAACTGTCTAAACGATTTATATGTAGCAGATTATGTGTTTACTAAATACACACATTTGTGTTAATCAAACTGTATAAACATGCGAATAGCAGGCAAACTAAACAAACCATGTATATGAACCTGTAACCAATCCAATATACAAAATAAATCATGCGTTGACAACCAAGCATCCAAGCACCAGACAACTAATTGAATTTTAATAGTTCAATTCCCCTAGTTCCTTAAGTTAATATGGTATGTTTTCCTTATTATCTTGTATTCATACCCAATCCTGATATGAATACTCAAATAAGGTCTCATTACTTTCACCATTTACTTATGCATAATAATCAGTAACATGCAATTTATTCAAGGGCATGTATATATCATTATTCTTATCATTCAGTGAAACATACTTGCAAACAGGCTGGCAATAAAGGTCTTAATGCCAAACAAAGAGGGAAAATACACTCACCATGATTTTTTACTCTAGATTTTATATTCCAGGTCTCGATTTTGGCTTTCGAACTCCTCAGATTTGCTGCCGCTTCCCTCTAGAAACCATATCCCTCACAAATCCATCTTTGCTTCGACGCGAGATGATCAATCTTCATAGATTTCGTCCCAATTGGATTTTTAGGCTTTTTGGTCACTGTTGGTTTCATTTTTTTAGAGCCAGAGAATGAAATGGAAAACGATGGCCTAATTTCTTTTATTGGGTTATAAGCCATACGGCTAGGGTTTCACCCTTTCTAATTCCCTTTTTGCCCCCCCCCCCTTCGCTTTTGCATTAACCCATTATACTACTTAAGCCCGTTTTCCACCATACTTAGCTAATTTTCCATGCTATATTTAACCTAATAATAAACATGAATTTTACTTGCAAGTTAAGCACACCCATAATTTAGATGAAAATAAAAAAGAAATGACTAGCGGGAAATGAAAATTAACTCGAATTAGGAGCGCAGGAACGCTGTAATTATTAGCAGAAAATTTATTTCTAAATCTAAGTAAAGCTTCTAAATTCACTTTCCATTAATTATTTTATTTAACAGTAGTTACTAATCTTATTAATTAAAAATTTCATATTAATCGTTCGTTATTATAAATTAATTATTAAATATAATCTTAGTTATTAATCTCTTCTTCTTAATTATTAATCTCTACTTCTTAATTATTAATAGCAATCATTGATTTTTCATGATTAGAATTAATTATTATATTTAAATTATTAACTATTTAATAGTAATTATGTAATATTAACTATATTTTTAGTTAATCTTCTTAATTGTTAAGTATTAAATATTACGGATTGATTATTAATTATTACTTCCTAATTGATTAATAATAGTAATTATTTGTTATTAACTATGAATAATCAATATAAATGTATTAAATATTAATTATTATTTGTTAATTATATTAAAATATAGTCCTATATTACAATAGTCAAAAAATAAAAGTTGTGATAGGCTTTTGTTACAACTGTCAAAATAACACAGTTGTTAAAAATAAGTTTATTACAACTTTTCTGGAAAAAAGTTGTAAAAAACATTTATTACAACGGTGCTTTTATCACAATTGTAAAATTAAAGTTGTAATATGGTGTTTTTATTGTAGTGATTGTCGCTACTGTAAAAAGAAGCAGCAATCTAAAAAAGAAAAGTTCGCAGTAGTCATATCAGAAGTGAATATGATTGAAAAAGACAATTCTTGGTGGGTCGATTCTGGCGCTAATAAGCATATCTGCATAGACAAGAATCAATTCAAGAAACTAGAACCAACGAAAGATGAATAATACCTATACATGGAAAATTCAGTAAAGGTGGAGGTCAAAGGAAATGGGGCTGTGGATATGGAATTCGCATCAAGAAAAGTTCTAACACTGAGTGATGTATATTATGTACCCGAAATTAGGAAGAATCTTGTTTCGGGAAGTCTTCTTAATAAGTATGGTTTCAAACAAGTCGTTGAGTCAGACAAATATGTGTTGACCAACGACGGTGTAATTATAGGAAAAGGGTACATGCGTGATGGTATGTTTAAACTGAATGTTGATATTAATAAAAGTATGAATTCTGCTTATATTGTTGACTCATTTTCATTATAGCACAATAGATTTGTACATGTTAATCATAAACGTATGCTTGATATGATATCATTGAATCTAATTCCCAAACACCAAAATGATATGCTAGATAAGTGCAGGATATGTTCATTAACTAAGATCACTAGAAAACCATTTCCTAATAAAGCGGAAAGTGCAACAAAATTGTTACAACTTATTCATAGTGATGTATGTGATATGCATAGTACTTCTACTAGAGGTGAAAAGAAATATTTTGTCACATTTATAGATAATTATTCAAAATATTGTTATGTTTATCTTATGCATGCTAAAAGTGAAGTGTTAAATTCATTTAAGTGCTATAAACCTTAAGCAGAAAACCAGTTTGATACTAGAATAAAAACACAAAGATCTGATAGGGAAGGCGAATATCAATTTCCTAAATACTGTGAATCAGTAGGAATTATACATGAAACATCTATTGCTTATACTCCACAACAAAATGGAGTAGCTAAAAGGAAAAACAGAACATTTACCGAAATGGTAAATGCAATGTTGTGTAATTCTTGACTGAATACTAGTTTCTGGGGAGAATCTTTACTTGCCTCATGCTATATTCTGAATAGAATACCGCATAAGAAAAGTAAAGTTACTCCTTATGAACTTTGGAAGAAAAGAAAACCAAATCTTGATTATTATCGAGTTTGGGGTTGTAGAGCGATTGTCCGATTACTTAAACCAAAAATAAGGAAATTAGGACAAAAGGCTATCAAGTGCATATTTTTAGGATATGCTCAACAAAGAAAAGGATACAAGTTTCTAGTAATATAACCAAATAGCTCTATTGAAGTAGATATAGTAATAAAATCAAGGGATGTAGTGTTTTATGAGAATAGATTTATATCTATTCAAAATAAACAGATTCATGAAACAGTGGAGGTCAATGCACCTATTAATGAAATGGTGGAGGTTAATGAACCAATTATTGAACCTATAGAAAACACTAATGGAAATATCGACGAAAACGGTGATTATCTTAGGAGAAGTAAACGAAGAAGGATAGAAAAATATTTCGGACCAAACTTTGTCATATATTTGGTTGAAGGATCTTGAAATGATGTAGAGCATCAATTAATGATATCTACAAATCCAGAATCTGACGCTTTAACATATAATGAGGCAATGAAATCTCAAGATTCATCATTTTGGCAAGAAGCCATAAATGATGAAATGGATTCTATTATTGCAAATAAAACATGGAAACTAGTAGATTTACCTAAATGGATATTTAAGAAAAAGTAAAAAGCTGATGGTACAATCGAAAATTTAAAGCAAGATTAGTTGCCAAAGGATTCACATAGAAAGAAGGAACATATTATTTTGATACATATGCCCCAGTAACAAGAATTTCAACTATTAGGACTTTAATTGCATTAGCTTCTATATATAATTTTGAAATTCATCAAATGGACGTTAAGACTGCATTTCTAAATAGAGAACTTGTTGAAGAAATATGTATGTCTCAACCAGAAGGTTTTGTAATGCCTGGACAAGAGCATAAAGTATGTACACTTTATGGTTTTAAACAATAACCAAAGCAATGGCATGAAAAGTTTGATAAAACTATTATATCTTATGGCTTTAGGGTCTTTGAATCTGACAAATGTGTCTATAGCAAGTTTCATTTAGGTAAAGGTGTAATTATATGCCTTTACGTGGATGATATGCTTATATCTGGAACAAATACTTTGAGTATTGAAGAAACTAAAAGATATCTATCTTCATGCTTTGACACGAAAGATATGGGAGTAGCTGAAATGATTCTTGGAATAAGAATCATGAAAACAAAAGATGGGTTATCAATTACCCAGTCTCATTACATTGAGAAAATTTTGAAAAGGTTCGATCTATTTAATTGTAAACCTATGTCTACTCCGTTTAATCCAAATATGCAGTTATACACTAATACTGGAAGGGCTATAGAACAATTTGAATATGCTAGAGTTATTGGAAGTTTGATGTATGCAATGACATGCTCACGACCAAATATTGCTTATGCTGTTGGCAAAATAAGTAGATATACTAGTGACCCTGGTCATATCAACTGGAATGCAATATATATAATTTTAAAGTATTTAAAAGGTACCATAATTATGGTATACATTACAACGGTTATCCGAGTGTAATAGAAGTAAACACAGATGCTAGTTGGAACATTGGAAGTAAAGATAATAAATCAACTAGTGAATAGATATTCACTTCTGGTGGGGGAGCAATTTCTGGGCCTCAAAGAAACAAACATGTATTCCTGATTCAACCATGGCTGCTGAGTTTATGACACTAGCTTCTGGCAGTAAAGAAGCGAAATGGTTAAGAAATTTGTTATTAGAAATTCATGTATGGCCAAAACTTATGCCACCAATATCTATGCATTGTGATAGTCAATTAACCTTATCACACGCTTACAACCAAGTTTATAATGAAAAATCTAAACATATTGGTCTAAGGCACAGTTTGGTTAGGCAAATGCTCACTGAAGAGGTAATTACCATAGATTTTGTGAGATCTAGCCAGAATTTGGCATACCCACTTACTAAAGGACTTGCAAGGAACTTAGTGATAAAAAACATCACACGGAACGGGTTTAAAGCCTATATAATACAATCGCCAACGAAAGAAACTCAACTCAACTTAATAAAGAAATTTGTTATCCTGAGTTCAAAGAGCAAAAGTTCTTCATATGTTTGCGGTTGGAAGCATTATAATATTTAGTTTGAAAAAATAAGTATTATCATACATTCCAAAGAAAAGTGCTTGGTACTTATAATGACAAAGAGAGGATGTTCTGCTTAGAACTTTATAGGTTTATAACAGATATACTGTTGAGGTGTGTGCTTTAGGGCACTTCGGGTAAACCTACCTATATGAATGCAATGAAGGTGGTACCGCCTTCTACGTGATTTTGGCTTGATCTCTAAGGGAATCTCATGAAAGAAGATACAAACCCAAGGCCAATCCACGGGTCGGGCAAACATACTGTCTGGAATATATGAAAATGTGTGTGTGATAATCACATCCGGTAGTTCATATAGGATCGATGGTTCAATGCTCAGTCAACCACTCCATCTTGATATACTTTGAGGGGTTTTCACTACGTATAGATTCAAGTCTGCAAGACATCTATACTAATGCACAAAATTTCCAACATAAAATGACAAGAGGAATTTATTTAAAATTTGCTAGAGGATTGTTAGAGGAAATTTGAAATAAAGGAAAATTTTGATTTGTCCCACATCATGAAATATAACATAGTATATAATTATATATGTAAAAGCATGATGTGTTATATCAAAAGAAAGAGGAGGAGAGATAAGGCAAGAACATAACATACATGACATTGGCATGCACATTAATATTTAAAAGCTCAAAAGATGGGCGTTGGGCCTTGGGGCTCTTGTGGTCTCGTGATTAGATGGGCCTTGATATGCCAATGGGCTTACTATGCCGCAGATCAATTTTTTTTGCTTGCAGGAATTATCAGTCGACTAATGCTATTTACGCCAGTCCATTGCTGTAAAATTTTAACATTATCAGTCGACTAGTTATTTACTTACCAGTCGACCGGTAACGTTTGAATTGGTTGGGTTTCTTTGATTTCAAACAGACACGACTATTTAAAATTAACAGTCTTATGCTCTAACCAGTCGACTGGTACAAACAGCTGCAACTGTTTCTGAAAAGAAATAGACGCTACTATTTGAAGAGTTGCAATCTTTTTTGAATAGAAGCAACCATATTTCCTCGCTGCTATATAAAATGGATCACATTTCAGTTTAAAATCACTTGAATTACTTCTCTACATCTTCTTTTTAATTCATACTCAACCATTTCTTAAATGTATTGCAAAAGGGCTCTAGTTCCTGCATGCTAGAATTCAAATCTCTTGTCACTGCAGACGATTAAATCCAGATAGTGAATCGTCATGTTTGTGCAACTACGACGCTTAAAGATATTCAATATCTCTCCGTTGTATATTCGAATAGTTTTACGTTACTCATGCACACAAGATAAGAGGGCAAATACTTTAGGATAGTGATCAACACATCGTGCCTT